>CALYLW010000043.1:1612500-2297718 GCA_944989445.1 Ampullaceana balthica | reverse complement strand
AGGAGATGGTGGTTTTACTGCAAAAATCAAAATGAAGGTTGGTTCAACATATCAAGAAATAGAAATGGACAACAGATGGGTGGTTCCCTACACTCCAATTTTGACAAAAATGTTTCAAGCTCACATAAATGTCGAATCTTGCCAATCTGTCAAGGCCATCAAATACATCTGCAAGTACGTCAATAAAGGAAGTGACCAGGCCGTTTTTGGTCTTGAAGGAAACCAAGAGAATCCAGATGAGGTGCAAAAATTTCTAATGGGTCGTTACATCAGCAGTAATGAAGCAGTCTGGAGAATTTTGAATTTCCAAATTCATGAACGGTATCCAACAGTTGTTCACTTGAGTGTTCATCTTGAAAATGGGCAAAGAGTATACTTCAACCAAGAAAATATATATCATCAAATTCTGGAGCCACCAAGAACAACTTTGACAGCTTTTTTTCAACTGTGCCAACAAGACGACTTTGCAAAAACCATTCTCTATTGTGTGGTTCCAAGGTACTATACTTGGAATGCTTCTCAAAAATTATTTAAACGCCGAAAACAAGGAGCAGATGTTGAATATCATCCAGGGATAAAATCTTCAGATGCATTGGGACGTGTGTACACCGTTCACCCATCTAATGCAGAATGCTTCTTTTTGAGGATGCTACTTCATGTTGTTAGAGGACCAACATCCTACACTGACTTAAAAACTGTTGATGGTCATGTGTGTGCTACATTTAGGGAAGCTTGCCAAATGCAAGGGCTACTAGAAAACGATCACCATTGGGTCTTGACCATGGAGGAGGCGTGTACATCTCAATCACCTACCCGTTTGAGACATCTGTTTTCAATTTTGCTGACAACATGCTCTGTTTCTAATCCACTTGCTCTCTGGGATACATTTAAAACATATTTGAGTGAGGACATTATGTTGCAAACCAAGAGAGAGAATCAAACACTGCTAATTGAGTTCTCTAATGAGATTTACAAAAGGTGTCTTATGTTGTTGGAGGATTTGTGTGTATCAATGTCAGGAAGGAACCTTGACCAGTTTGGGTTACCAACGCCTCAAAGAAATGAAAACAATCTTCAGAATAGTGAAATTCTACGAGAACAAAATTATAACACAAATGAATTGATGGCCTATGTCTCAGAAAATCAACCACGTTTAGTTGAGGATCAAAGAGCTGCCTACATTCACATCTTAGAACTGGTTACCTCAAAAAAGGTGGAATCATATTCCTTGATGCTCCAGGAGGTACAGGTAAAACATTTGTGATCAATTTGCTCTTGGCTACAATCAGACGAGACAAAGGTATTGCTCTAGCCGTTGCTTCTTCTGGCATAGCATCAACATTGCTTGCAGGAGGGTAGAACAGCTCATTCTGCCTTCAAGTTACCTTTGAACATGAACCATTCTGAGAATGTAACCTGCAACATATCAAAAGGATCAGGAAAGGCCAAGGTACTAGAACAGTGTTCTCTCATTGTCTGGGATGAGTGTACAATGTCACACAAGCGAGCTCTTGAAGCCTTGAACAACACTCTTCAGGATTTAAAAGGAAACACAAAACTAATGGGAGGAACAGTTGTGGTATTAGCTGGAGATTTTCGACAAACTTTGCCTGTCATTCCAAGGTCAACACCAAGCGATGAGTTGAATGCCTTCCTCAAAGCTTCAACTCTGTGGAAACAGGTCAAGAAAATGACTCTGACCACCAACATGAGAGTCCATTTACATGGAGATAATGCAGCAGGCTACTTCTCACATCAATTGCTTCAACTTGGCGATGGAAAGTGGCAGGTAGACCCAGCATCAGGAACAGTTTCTTTCCCATCAAATTTTTGCACTGTAGCAAAGTCACTTGAAGAGTTGAAACTTGCCGTTTTTCCAAACATCCAAGACCAGTTTAAAAATCCTGAGTGGTTGTGCGAAAGGGCCATTCTTGCTCCAAAGAATTCAAGTGTCAACAGCATCAATTCTCAAATTCACAAATTTTCTACCAGGCATTTCAAAAAAACTACAAATCTATTGATACGGTTACAGATCCGGCCCAAGCTGTTTACTATCCAACAGAATTTTTGAATTCATTAGATCCTCCTGGCATGCCATCACATAACTTGGAACTTAAAATCGGAGCTCCTATCATACTTCTGAGAAATTTGGATCCCCCTAAACTATGCAATGGAACACGATTGAGCATCAAGCATCTCTTACCTCATGTAATAGAAGCCACAATTTTGACAGGCTGCGCCAAAGGAGAAGATGTCTTCATCCCAAGAATTCCACTCATACCAACAGATATGCCTTTTGATTTCAAGCGCCTCCAGTTTCCAATCAGGCTTGCATTTGCCATGTCTATCAACAAGGCACAGGGACAGTCTTTAAAAGTGGCAGGCATTGTACTTGAGGAAGCATGCTTTGCCCACGGACAGCTATATGTGGCATGTTCTAGAGTTGGGTCACCAACAAATCTTTTCATTTTTGCACCAGACGGAAAAACCAAAAATATAGTCTATCGACAAGCCTTAATATAAGCAATATATAAATTACATGTACTTATTTTTAATTACATTTCAATTTATTTTTTAAATTGTTTTTTTTCAATGAATGAATTGAAATATTTTTTTTTAAAATCTGTGGACTATTATTTTAATCGTGCGACGCCGGGTAACCCGGCTAGTGTTGAATATAAAGCGACGGTCAACAGCAATGATACATTTTAAAATGGCATGGCTCATAATATACCACTGACATTAGGGCCGGATTTAGTTTTGATGGGGCCCTTAACTATTTGAGATATGTGGGCCCTTTTGAAGTTTAGATATTCATTTTCAGTACCAAATATGACTTTAAAAAATCCCCGGGGGGGGCCTCAAGAAGGCGGGGGCCCTAAGTCATAGCTTGTTTACCAAATAGATAAATCGATCATTGAGTGACATCTAGGATCATAAAAAAATATTCTGGTCAAATACATATAATAATTGAAATATAATATTTTTACGTTTTGTTATTTTTTC
The DNA here is from genome assembly GCA_944989445.1 of Ampullaceana balthica. Taxonomy (NCBI): domain Eukaryota; kingdom Metazoa; phylum Mollusca; class Gastropoda; family Lymnaeidae; genus Ampullaceana; species Ampullaceana balthica. The sequence continues at coordinate 2,294,712 of CALYLW010000043.1, read as the reverse complement.
AAAGCCTTTATGTTAAATTCACCGTCTTGTCATGGCTCCCGCCCACCCGCTTAAATTTTTTTTTAAAAATAAATAAATAAAACTACCACTACACGGGATGCTATCGAGCTGAAATTTTGCATATAGACTTTTGTTACTTAACAATACTTTCTATTAAAATTTAAAATCGATCGAATTTACTGTAATGAAATAAATGATTTTTTTAAGATATCGTTATGTATCTCTATGTAGCCTGTAAATGTGTATGCTAGTCTGTTATATTGAACATACTTTCAGTTGTGTCTCATGTCTGTGATACAACAAAATAGTCAAGAAATTTTTTTTTAAAATAAAAAATTTCGAAGGCGTTTCATATTTAAAGCATTGATAGTCAGAAACTTTACTTTTTTTCCTTCAAATTCCTTGCAAGTAAAGCACAAGGCCAGTCCATTGTACTTATATTTTTATAAATAAGCATTTCAAACTTTAAACTATTTTGAGTAGATAGATTGTTTAGTGAAAGTTACATTTTCAATCAATTTTGATTTAGCTTTGAAAAGGTTTCTTGCCTTTCCTAAAGACTTTACCAAAGGAGCGATACAATCCGGCCTGGCCTTAGGGCAAGACGAACGAGGAAACCGCCTTGGGCCCTGCGCTTTTCAGGGCTCCACGCTTTGACTAAATATTTCTTTCATACTTGTTAAAATTGTACAACTATTACGTAATACTTGTTTTTATTAATACATTTTATTAAAACAATACATTAATTTATTAATACATTTTATTAATATATTTTTGTATACTAGCATTTAAAAAAAAATAAACAAAGGTATCAAGAAAACTTGATATTTAATTTTTCAGGATATTATTATTATAGAAAATAGCGCATTAATACATGTATGATAAAATATTATAATCACCCAAAATCCTAAATCATTTTTCGTTACTATAACATTTTAGTACGCATTTAGTTCACTAATGGATTACGGAGGATATTTTATATATGACAAAGTAATTTTTAGGCTTTAACTTGCTATGGTAAGTGAAACAAAATAAATCCCCTATTAACGAACAATTTCGATTTAAGGACAATTTTGATTTAAGGACACCCTCCCATTCCCATTCGGTACCTTATAGGGGGGGGGGCTAGGTGTATATTTTATATTATGATATGTCTGACAGTCTTGCCTCTTATTTGACCTGTAACTATAATGTTACTGTACATGTCTTAAGTCCTACCTCTCATTAAACATTTAACTACTATTGTACTGTACAGCAATTAGCATGTTTCCACCAATCAGTCGTAATACTTGATTGCACAACGGACCGAAGTCACCAGGAACAGATGTCACTTACAATTCGCTATGTAAGCCCGGGAGGTGAATATTCTGAAGTAACTCATGAGCATTTCATACGTTTCTAGAAGTAGAAGAAAGTACTGGGCAACAACTGCTTGATTTCTTACTGTTGGAAGTGGGGTCACTTTTAGTGGGAGGAATTTTTGACTTTATATCCAGGATGCCCAGGCGGCCGCTTCAGAAGCGACCGTTTCGGTGGGAGGGGGGGGGGTTCTTCAGCTGTTAAGTCCCTTAGGGAAAACCCATGAAGAGCACTAGGCTCGGGGCTGCTGATTTTCTTCCACATGTAGGAAGTGACCAAATTGGGGCTATTATGTTTCTGATATCCGCGGTCAAGAATACGAACATGAAGGGTCATAAGTCAAGCGTACAATCTCGTTTTTAAAAAAATTAAATCCAAGGGCATTTTTTAACCCTTTTTTTCTGTCACAGTTACCACGTGCTGCTATTGGATATGGCAAAAACTTGCCCTTATGCAATGACGTCTTTTTTGGTATAATTCAACAAATTTTATGTTTTATTTGCTGTCTCAACAAAGTGATGGCTATCCTTTCAAATAATGTTCGAAATATCTCTGTGAAGCCCATTTCGAAACAAGATGGGAAATCCGTGTGGAAAGAGTAAAGGTAGTGCTATATCAAGCATGCGGAATATGTGATGCACTTTTTGAATTTGCAGAGCAAATTATTGAGGCAAAAACTCGAAATTTAATTGTTTCAATGGCATTTAGGTACGACATATAGTTTCAATTTAAATAAATTAGCAAAGAATTACAAATATTTTTGTCGATCTAGCAACTGCATTTGACAGCACAGTACAAACTTGCAAATGGTTCATATCTTACAGAAATGGCAATTAGAAACAGCAACAGCATTTGCAAAAGAAATTGCGAGGGACTTTAAACTTTCATCAATAAAAAAAAATCATTTTAAAGATTGATATACTGAATTCCAGCATGAATCTGGAGAATAGCTCACAGACTGCGAAAGTAAGGATCTTGAAGTTTGCTTGCTTTCTGCAGAGATGCAATCATCGAGTTCAATAAATCTTGCAGTCACCTACAACGATCCTGTTGAGACGTTGCAGCTTCTTTCAGTAAACAAGCGTTACAATGAATTACCTAACACACTCATCTGCACTTCAAATATTTCTGAATTCCCGAGAAAGAAGCTTTTCGAAACTAAAACTTATTAAAACCTGTATGGGATCAACAATAATTTAAGATCAGCTCAGTTAACCCGATCAATGTCTTCATTCTGCATTTAATAGGCAATATTATCTATAATGAAATATCTGCGACTTCAATATGGAGGGGGGGAGTATAGAAGTATACAAATTTTATTTTTAGAGGCAATATTTTTTTGAATGATTTTGTTAAAAAAATATCTCTGGTACTTTTTATATCAAAGAATTAACCACTTTTGTCATCGAGAAAATCAAGCGAATAATATTGTAATGAAAAGGAAAAGTCCAAACGGTGTATACTCGCCATCTCTCATTTTGGGTTTAGAAAAACTGATTTATCTGAAACAGGTCTGGAGATCTACACACATCTCTGTCAAAACAAAAGTAAGGATCTTTAACAACAATGTTAAAACGGTCCTACTTTATGGATCCGAAACATGGCGGACGACAGAGACAACAAAAAATAGACTCCAGAACTTTGTTAACAGATGCCTCAGAAATATTCTGAAAATAAAATGGTTCGATAAGGTCGAAAACTCCAAGCTGTGGGAGAGGTGTGGACAAAGAACAGTAGAACAACAAACCATGGAAAGAAAGTGGAGATGGATTGGACACACCCTCAGGAAAGATAACAGCAGGGCTAGGCAGGCCTTAGATTGGAACCCCCAGGGCAAGCGACAACGAGGAAGACCCAAGCGTACATGGAGACGGAGCATGTTGGACGAGGCTGGAAGGACTGGGAAGAGCTGGGAAGAACTGAAGCGACTGGCAAGGGACCGTGTAGAGTGGCGAGCTTTGACAGAGGCCCTATGTTCCACAAGGAACTCAAAGGACAAATGATGATGATATGGCAGCGTCCCGCTGGCCACAAAATCATCCGACTGTTTGTCTCGCAGCTCTATACATTTCTCCGAGGCCATTGGAACGATATAAAAACCATAAAAAATTTTGTAGTGTGCATTCATATCGGAGTCAAAGATGCGCCTTTTACACTGAAGTCACTGACGCCCTTTGACTCTGATATGAATGCACACTACAAACATTTTTAGGATTTTAATATTGTATGTACGGGTATGAAATGTCAAAAATACAATTTTCAGTTCAAACAACTAATTGAAGTGAGTATTAAAATTAAATCACTAATAAAAATACTGATTACAATTATACAAGGACATCTGATATTGATCGAAAGAACTAACGCCTGTCTAATGTCACTAGGACGCCGCGGTGTGTTTCAAGTTCTATTTATAATTCTAACAACTGCTAACTCTGAGCATAATTCCTAAAGGTAGAAAAAAATCTGGCCATTGTTCTATTGGCTGGAATCATCCTTCAACTATTTGGGGTTAATTAGGTTGGAGTTCAACAGTTCAACAACCACGCCCACCAGCCACTGCCACCCTCCCCCACCCCCTCCCACGGGCTACGCGCCATACATTACACAACCCCTAATGAGGAGCTTGAACCCCCGTGAACAAAGAACCCCTGAATGGAATAAGGTCACGATGACAAACGACCTTGACGGGGTTGTCCCACTGACCTACTGTGGGTGGTGTTAACGACCGCCCCTGGGATAACTTCCACTAAGTGCAGGGGACAAGTGTGGCGGGGGAATCATGTGCTGGCACGGCGAGCAGTTTAAAAAAAAACTCTTGGTGTAAATGGGGGGGGGGAGAGGGGGAGTGGGGGATAGTCTGTTGCATAGCGCTGGACGGTTCTCATGACGGTAATGCTGGGTAGCTAATTCGAGTCATTCTTTGTAAAACTGTATAGTTCACGGTTGAAATGTTAAGTAACTCAAGACGTATTGATTGTGTAACAATGTATGGTAACTTGGTTGAAATGTTAAGTAACTCAAGACGTATTGATTGTGTAACAATGTATGGTAACTTGGTTGAAATGTTAAGTAAATCAAGACTTATTGATTGTGTAACAATGTATAGTAACTTGGTTGAAATGTTAAGTAACCCAAGACGTATTGATTGTGTAACAATGTATGGTAACTTGGTTGAAATGTTAAGTAACTAAAGTGACATTGTCAGTTATTGTTACAAGACTCGGCTCTAGAGTTATCATGACCTAGAACTTGACCTTTGAAACAAAACAAAAAATGATTTTGATTTTACAAATGTATCGTTTTCCAGGCAGGGAGCCCTGAATTGGGTTCTCTTTCTCAAATGAGTTATGTAAATCTAAGTGTTCATACAGTTATTTCATGGATGGATCTTGACAATACTTAATAAACAGGCATTTTATATTCGACACTCACATTTTGAAGAACCTGAACGCATAAGATGCAATTGTTGGCACACGAGGGCCCCTAGTATAAAATACTTTAAAAATATAATATAGCAGTAATTAGAATTGGCCTATTTTATAGTGCGTTCATGTGATGTTTGATCAAATGCTCGCGAACGTTTGGGAGGTGTGGACCAACCTTAAGCAAATGTTGCCAGCCTACCCAAGTGAAACACACATGTATGGAAATATTGGTTAATTTTGAAGTGGTCTTATTTACTTCATCGGGCATCATCTAAAATGTTCTAGGAAATAATAATTTAATTTTTTTTCCAGTATTTAAAACCGAATAAATGAGATGAGTTTTACCACAATAATTCACAAGACTAATTCAAGCCATGCCCAAAATGTAGTTTGATAAAAAGGGTCCTTATCGTCTCCCATAATTAAAAACAAAACTTAAGATGCTTAATGGCTAAAGCTATTGTAATAGTAATAGTTTAGCATTCTGTGAATTTATTTGCTTTTTCTAGTTATCCCCTATCGAAATTTGTGACTAGATTTTGTTTTTGTTTTATATTATGTTACTTAGCTCACATTATACAATGTTACTTAGCTCACATTATACCATGTTACTTAGCTCACATTATACCATGTTACTTAGCTCACATTATACCATGTTACTTAGCTAACATTATACCATGTTACTTAGCTCACATTATACCATGTTACTTAGCTCACATTATACCATGTTACTTAGCTCACATTATACCATGTTACTTAGCTCACATTATACCATGTTACTTAGCTCACATTATACCATGTTACTTAGCTCACATTATACCATGTTACTTAGCTCACATTATACCATGTTACTTAGCTCACATTATACCATGTTACTTAGCTCACATTATACCATGTTACTTAGCTCACATTATACCATGTTACTTAGCTCACATTATACCATGTTACTTAGCTCACATTATACCATGTTACTTAGCTCACATTATACCATGTTACTTAGCTCACATTATACCATGTTACTTAGCTCACATTATACCATGTTACTTAGCTCACATTATACCATGTTACTTAGCTCACATTATACCATGTTACTTAGCTCACATTATACCATGTTACTTAGCTCACATTATACCATGTTACTTAGCTCACATTATACCATGTTACTTAGCTCACATTATACCATGTTACTTAGCTCACATTATACCATGTGACTTAGCTCACATTATACCATGTTACTTAGCTCACATTATACCATGTTACTTAGCTCACATTATACCATGTTACTTAGCTCACATTATACCATGTTACTTAGCTCACATTATACCATGTTACTTAGCTCACATTATACCATGTTACTTAGCTCACATTATACCATGTTACTTAGCTCACATTATACCATGTTACTTAGCTCACATTATACCATGTTACTTAGCTCACATTATACCATGTTACTTAGCTCACATTATACCATGTTACTTAGCTCACATTATACCATGTTACTTAGCTCACATTATACCATGTTACTTAGCTCACATTATACCATGTTACTTAGCTCACATTATACCATGTTACTTAGCTCACATTATACCATGTTACTTAGCTCACATTATACCATGTTACTTAGCTCACATTATACCATGTTACTTAGCTCACATTATACCATGTTACTTAGCTCACATTATACCATGTTACTTAGCTCACATTATACCATGTTACTTAGCTCACATTATACCATGTTACTTAGCTCACATTATACCATGTTACTTAGCTCACATTATACCATGTTACTTAGCTCACATTATACCATGTTACTTAGCTCACATTATACCATGTTACTTAGCTCACATTATACCATGTTACTTAGCTCACATTATACCATGTTACTTAGCTCACATTATACCATGTTACTTAGCTCACATTATACCATGTGACTTGGCTCACATTATACCATGTGACTTAGCTCACATTATACCATGTGACTTAGCTCACATTTAACCACGTTACTTAGCTCACATTATACCATGTTACTTAGCTCACATTATACCATGTGACTTGGCTCACATTATACCATGTTACTTAGCTCACATTATACTATGCTACCTAGCTCACATCACAATCATTAGTGTATATGGGGTGGAGGGGTGGGTAGGAAGTAAAACTGGTTATGTTACGAATGACGCACTAACTTCAACGATGTGACGTCACACACACAGGTAATTTGGCGCCATCGGGCTCTTGGCAACGTCTCAGACAGATGTATGATAAAATGTTTCGGAATGTGTGCGTCAGGCGTGTAAGAAATGAGAAAATGTGGCAGCATTGCACTGACGCCTTGTTATGGCAGGCCTGGTGAGACTCGAGTGATGCGTGTACAGGACTGGCACAGAACAGGTGGTGCCATGGCAGTACGGTCTGTCCTATACTGGTCACCCACAGGTCTCTGCCAAGAATTTACTTCCTTTTGACCTCAGGGACGGCTCAATAGTTATTTATTGTCAATCTAATACAATCCTCATATAGACATAGGGATAAAAACAATTTTCTTACAAACACATACAAATACTCGTTCTTCCTCTCCGAAATTCGGACGTGGAATGGGTTGCCTGGGGAAACCAGGAAAGTCTACACACGGTCAACATTTACAACTCTAATAAAAATGCTAGACTAGACATAAACGATGGATAAGAGTAAGAAGCAATAATCCTATGTATAGAAGGAGCGTCTGTAACAAATAAGATAAAATAAGATAGTTTTAAGAAACGTGAAACGAAAAGGACATTAATCTATAACTAAACAACTAATTCGTAACAATTACCCACAAAATGTGTATGATCACAGCTAATTTTTTTATTTTTTTATTTTTTATTAATTTCTTGTTTCTTATGCTACTCTGCCGAGGAAGCTTTATTCCCCACACATTCGTTGTCTTGTTGGTGTCGTATTTTGGCCTACCCTGGCCTTAACTTTTCAATAACTTCCTGTCAGCCGCTGTTACCACCCTTGAATGTTCGCTATCATAGATTTCAACCGCAATGTTTGCAGAACAGATCCACAGATATTATAACCGGCGTGGAATCAGATCGCATGTATGACGTCACATGAGCTTATCACGACTTGAGGACGACTGTAGCTGCTAAGATATTTATATCGCAGATGGGGGGGGGGAGGCAAGGTTACTTAATTTGATTACAGCAAACACTGCCACCACCACAAAGACGCGCTTGGTCCGTGGCAGCCATTCTCATTCTTTTCTCATTTCTGCCCCACCCACAGAGGCGTCACTAGGTTTGGTGTCACCCGGGGCGGTAGCTCATGGTGTCACCCCCTCACGAGTTAACCCATAGAGCTCCTCCGAGTTTTCCTGTGCCAAATAATGGGAACATACAGAATTTTACATATTGGTGTCACCCCCCCCTGATGGTGTCACCCGGGGCGGTCCGCCCCCACCGCACCCCCCTAGTGACGCCACTGCCCACCCATACCATCTTTTTATTTGACCTCAGTCTCAAGTAACACCATTAATATATTCGATTCCATTCATTCATTCTAATCGTTTCATTACAAGCCCAATCCCACCCCACCGCATTTTCTACCCAAAGATAATGTGATGAAATGAACAGAATTTCACCTCCCACCTGCCGCTGCTGGCATGATGGGACGGAGCGGGAGTCACAGGTCTGGAGCAGTTGCTTGTTTTGTTGTGGCGAGGAGAAGGAGAGGGGTTAGTAGTGGGTGGGGGGAGGGGGGGCGGTGATGTAAGGACGGCATCGATCCGTTTGGCGGATATCTGGGTCGAGCTATCACGTGACCTTGCCGTCTGGAACTGAGACCTTGCCGTCTGGAACTGAGACCTTGCCGTCTCGAAACGATGGTGGATGTCTGGGCCGAGCTATCACGTGACATTGCCGTCTGGAACTGAGACCTTGCCGTCTGGAACTAAGACCTTGCCGTCTAAAACTGAAACCTTGTCGTCTAAAACTGAGACCTTGCCGTCTTGAAACGATGGTGGATGTCTGGGCCAAGCTATCACGTGACATTGCCGTCTGGAACTGAGACATTGCCGTCTGGAACTGAGACCTTGCCGTCTAAAACTGAAACCTTGTCGTCTAAAACTGAGACCTTGCCGTCTAAAACTGAGACCTTGCCGTCTAAAACTGAAACCTTGTCGTCTAAAACTGAGACCTTGCCGTCTAAAACTGAGACCTTGCCGTCTAAAACTGAGACCTTGCCGTCTTGGCCCGATGGTTGATGTCTGGGCCAAGCTATCACGTGACCTTTCCGTTTGGAACTGAGACCTTGCCGTCTGGAACTGATGGTTTATCAGACTGGGATTAGCTCTCTAAAGGGTACCCCCGAAATTCGGCCTTTTTTAAAAAGATAAGCATTGAATAAGTTTCCTTATGGAATGTTTTTTTAGACAGATACATTTTGTTAGAGTGTATGTCATTAGAGTAATGACATTTCACGCTCAATCAAAATTATTAGTTGTGAGTATTGTTAAAAAAATAAGCAAAGCAGGCTTAATTTCCCAAAATATCATTATTTAAACTTAAGTTTCAATACAATTTGTAAGAAAATCAATGGTCTTATTTATGTTAAATTCATTTTTTCCAACCGTTTAATAGAAATTACCTAACTGTCGGTGGATAAGGACGCAACATGTTTACAAAATCGAATCCCAATGTTCTTCACAGTTGAAGAGCTTGACTATCTAGCATACCGACTTGTGTCGTATATGTGACGGTCTTGTATTCTACATGGCTTATGAATACAGCTCCAAAAAAAAACATGCGCTACAGAAAACATCTCACTGGACATGATGGCTATCGACATTGTCAAAGCTTTTTGTTACATTCATCATTGGGTGAACTGAATGGGTTTTAATTTAACCCGATCGATGGCTTTTTTTTTCTTCAAAAATGGATTTTTCGGTTTGTAGAGAGAATCGACAGTCTATCAACCAACCAACCAAGGTTCAACTATGAATAGACTTCTTCCATTCTTTTCTACCATTCTACCACCAACCCACAACACTCTCATTTTCTCTTTTGGTCTGACCCCGCCCACAAAATTTTCGAGCATGCGCACTGTCCCTACACGTCCCCGTGGCCATATATGGCCTGGCCGTTCACAATGGTCGTGCTTCTGGTTGTGGAAATTTCCGCTCCCTTGTCTTCCCATTTTCCTCTTCTCTCTTTCATGTCTGTCCTGTTGAAATATTTCATCATGCCTGGCGCGGTAACTTACAAAAAAAGGAAGACATAATTGGAAACCCGTTTGTGACTTTCCGGCTTACGAAAAGCCTCAGTTGTCTTATTATGCATTGCTTTACATTTCTATTATTATTTTATGCTAATTATTAAAGGGACTGTTAAGATAATTTACCGACCTTTAGAACTGCTCAAAACGATGCCGGGCCTGTGTTTAATGACCTTATGTTATTTTACCAGAGCGCTTATATTACCAGGAAACTGTAGGTGCGACTTTGAGCCTTACCAATACTGAAGTATTACATACAGACAATATGTAATCACTACATTACCAGCTGGGTGGCTGGTTATGTAAGAGCTTAAAGACATGAAAATTGTACTACCGGACCAGTTTGGCCATCAGTTGCGCAGTATGAAAAGTCAACTGTTGAAAATCTTGCTATGGTGTATAAGAAGTTTATAGAAAATGGTTGTATTATTGTTCATGCGCTTGAGATGATTAAAAGATCGGTTTTACATTGTACGCATGCGATAGATCAAAAAATACTGAAGACATTAAAAAATATTTGTTCCTCACATTATGGAACATTGTAACCAGATGTGGATTTTCAACCAGCAGAATTTCCGTTTTACTTACATGCTTCTGTCCGTCTGTCATAAAGAAATGACCTTCGGATTCTAGTTAAGTCAATGATACTGTCATAAACAAATGACCTTCGGATTCTAGTTAAGTAAATGATACTGTCATAAACATATGACCGTCGGACTGCTAGTTAAGAAATATGAGATTATGAACTAAATACATATTATTTTATTTTATGATTTTGATGATTAAGACTTTCTTCTATAGCGCTAATTGTCCAGTATCTATGCATGTCCAGCATGTTATTCGTGCCCTCAAACACTCTCTTAAATATTTTTTTTTAAATGTCTTCAAATATTTTTGTTCAATTTGTCTTTGTTGTCACGGTCCTTCAAATATTTTGGAAGACTATTCCAAAAGTTTGATGCAGCTGATTCAAGGGAGCTCACGCCGAGAGACTTCTTCCAGTGTAATCCAGGAACTTTCAAAAGAGACTGGTCCGAGGACGAAAAGGAAATCAAACCATTTACAGATACATGTTTTTAAAGTTAATATTTTGAAATATTCAAAGTCGAATAAAGGTAATTATTTTTGTATACCAAAATGTCTTCTCTTCCAAATATATTACTCATGATTGTAATGCAACTTGTATTTGCTACCCTGAGATGTATTATATATATATATAATACTAGGGGTTTTTCAAAAGCTTGAGTAACTTATCCTTGTTTGATAAATACGAAATATTAAACTTCCTGAAATGTACACAAAGTATTTTATAATTGTTTGGGTAATTGACGTCATATAATATTTTACGGCGCGAAACACCTCACGTACTGTTAATCTCCAAACCAAAATGATATCTTTCTTTTTTAAGTGCTAAGCACTATGTCCCTCAGCGTTACAGAATGAGTGACTTGTGCTTTTATTATATTAGATATTATATTAACATATTTACAGAATTTAGCCTCCCGAGTTCTCCATACGGCAGCTCCAGGAAAAATGCACTAAGCAGCAGATGTCACTATACATTTCATTTGTGGATCTTACGAAAGCCTTTGATTTAGTAAGTCGAGGCGAGCTATTCAAAATCCTGGAAACAATTGGCTGTCCCCCACATCTACTCGCCATCATCAGACAGTTCCATGAAAATATGCATATCAGGGCACAGTGCAGTTCAATGGAGCTACGTCAGAAGCCTTTCCAGACAGCAGCGGAGTTAAACAAGGTTGTGTACTCGCACCAAAACTGTTCGCAATATTCTGATCTGTACTGCTTCGATACGCATTCAAGGATAGCAATGATGGAATCTGATTACACACCAGGGCTGATGGAGGACTTTTCAACACTGCCCACGTCGAGCCAAAACTAAAACGACATATGTCCTAATTCGTGAGCTACTCGTTGCGGATGATGCGGCATTAACAGCACACACAGAAACTGGTTTGCAACAACTCGTGTCAAGCTTCTCCAACACCTGCAAAGAATTTAGTCTTCAAATCAATTCGAAAAAGACAAACATCATGGTCCAAGACACACAATCTCCTCCTACCATCAATATCGACAATGAAAACTTGGAGGTTGTTTAGAGCTTCACCCACTTGGTGTCCCAAGGTCTCCAATACACTATCCATCGAGGGCGAAATAAACAGTAGAATTGGCAAGGCAGCTGCCACAATGGCTAAACGAAATAAACGGTTCTGGCAAAACATCAAGCTAACGGAGACAACTAATCTGTGTGTCTATCGAGCCTGTGTCATCACCACGCTGCTATACGGGAGCGAGACATGGACCACTTATACATCCCATGAGTGCAAGCTTAATAGCTTCCACTTGAGGTGCTTGCGTCGCATCCTTGGCCTTAAATTACAGGAAAAACTGCCAAATAGGGAGGTCCTGATGCGTGCCAATACCCAAAGCGTGTTCTCAATCCATAGTGAAAGACGCCTGAGATGCCTAGGACATGTAAAAAGAATGAGTCCTGGTCGCATCCCCAAGGACCTCCTATATGGAGACCTGACATCGGGAAAGAGGAAGACAGGTCACCCACGTCTGTGATTTAGCGATGTCTGCCAAAGAGGCATGAAAGCAGCCAGAATACGCACAAGCGACTGGGAGTGTAAGGCAGAAGACCGATCTACGTGGCGCACAATTGTAAAAGAGGGCGTCATAGTAGCCGAGGAACGAAGGATGGAGGAGGCTACAGACAGAAGAGCTAGGAGAAAGGCCAAAACATTGGGAAGCACAGAACTCGTGTGCAAACGCTGTGGTAAAGACTTTTCCTCAAACCACACGAGGAAATGCAACATAAGGAATCGGTAATGCACCATTGTCTTGCGAGACGGAAGGATGCCGATGAAATTTTATTATTTCACAGTATTTTTTATTTTATTTTCTTGTATTAATTTTATTAAATGGCATTGTATTGCATTTATGTTATTATTCTGTATTGTTATATCATTATTTTAGTTTTAAAAAATTATATTAAATTATTTCAAATCCCTACATGTCTGATTACATCATATCGCATTGAATCTTATTTTAATAAAAACATACCATAGGTTTTACTTCCTCCTTTGCATCATGCCAAGCTATTTCACGAACCCTTCCACAAAAAATTACCTTTGTTCAGCTGGTACTGATGGTTGTACACAAAAAATTATATTTGCTATTATAGTTTTTAAAAGAGGATGGTAATAATAAATCAGCCATCGTATCCGAAACATATGGATAAATTGAGTATGGCTTTATTAATAATCCACGAGCAAATGTACGATATTAATAACGTAGCAGATACAATATTACAAGAATTCTCAAAAGCATTTGATTAAGCTCTCCACTCCAGTTACTTGTTTTTTGTTTTAATTTTTATTTTATATATTAATTTTTAAAAAACCACAACTTTAAAATACCTTGGGATCTCTTGTCCCATAAATCCTTGGATCCGAGAATTCCACAAGGAACTCGCCTACTAGGCCACCTACTCTTCCTAGTTTATGCAAATGGTTTACCCCAAACAGCATCTCATCAGGAACAAAAGTTAGGTTATTTACTGATCAATGTCTAATATTTTATACATATAGAGTTATCGTTCTTCCCGTCCGGAATTCAGGCGTAGAACGGGTTACCTGATCAAACCAGGAAAGCGGAAACATTATCAACATTTAAAACTAATTTTAAAAACTCTAGACTAGACTATATAATAGCAGGACGCAATGATCAGGAGCGTCTGTAAGATAAGAAAAGATGAGACCGTATCATTTAAAACATAACTGGGTGTTCCTCAGATTATCGTAAACATTAAGAATGATAAGATGCGGCTACTTCTTTAATGTTGAGAACAACGCGTTCATACTGAGACCAATCAGAACAATCTTCTCTCCGTGTGAGTTCCTGGCGTGTCAAAGATAAACACATTTAGGAGTTTCACTGACGATCTTGAAGATTTTCATCTTTAATTACTCACGACAGCTTATCTGCCAAAAATCGACACATAAACACAAAAAAACCCAAAAAAAACTCGTTGAGAAGGCGCATGGCTCTCCAGCAAAACCACTGTACAGATTTCTTTCTGTGGCGTGGTGGTTATTTTAAACAGGACATCTCGGTTGGTGTCTTACTTGGCGCGGCCTAAATGGCGGAGGGCGGGGCAGATTAAGGGGAAGTTCCGGTTAAACGCCTTTCTCAGCAGATTATACAACAAATAATCAAAATTTAACACTTTGAAGATCTCAATGAAGTCAATATAACTTAATCTTCATAAAGTCATTGTAACTCAATGCTCCCAAAAACAAGTGTAGCTCGATGCTCATAAATAATGTCAATGGAATTGAATGCTCATAAACCCCAAACATTTATCCTTTTAAAAAAATGTTAACATCTTAGGCTACACCAGTCTACATTCAATGATCATCCAAATATATTCTTAACAGTAAACCAATCAAGGTGAAATAGAATTGATGAACAAAAACACAATACCAATAATTGTATTTTGTTTGAAGTCGTTCAGCAAAACATTTGAGAATTATTGGTTGTTGCCTCTAATGAAACGCATTCGGGAGTCCATCTGCTTATTATCTCTATGGGAGATAAGGTGAGTTAAAATTGTTGATTGGAGAAGTAAGTGGCTCAGTAGATAGGAGCCATGACTCAGTAGATAGGAGCCATGACTCAGTAGATAGGAGCCATGACTCAGTAGATAGGAGCCATGACTCAGTAGATAGGAGCCATGACTCAGTAGATAGGAGCCATGACTCAGTAGATAGGAGCCATGACTCAGCTAACACGATCCTTTCATTTTTTCTGGCAAAACATAATGTTATGATCAGTCCAATAACACGGAGCAGTACTCATACATTTACAATACACTAATAAAAGGAATCTAACAAGCTAAGTATAAGTGAACTGGAAAAAAATGACTTGAAAAACTTTGTATTTATAGGTTTTTAGAGATCGTTTTAACCAATAGGTGAAAATAAGCATCAATATGTGCTGAAATATGTTCAACTTAAATCATTGCAGCTTTCAGGAAATTTGATATCATTAATTAACAGATTTATTCAAAGTGTACAACAAAGGATAACATTACGAGCTGCATTGACCTAATTGTGATAGTTGATTACATATTGAAATTGTAATTGGTATAATTTCATAACTTTTTACAAGTTGTAAACACTAACGGAGGTTTAGAATAAATGCGTCTCTAACCCATATCTTACTCACACGTCAACCATTGAAACATATGTTAATAGACGTTACTTCTTCATCCTGGACATCTGGAAGTTTGACCAACTTTCCTCATGTCGTCGTGCGCTTTACGCATATGTTTATTCTACATTTGCGCTCTTTGAATCTGCATCTCATCAGACGGGGTAAAGGGACCGAAGTCTGCTCTGACGTAGGGACACCTTAAACAAAACACACTTGTCAGCGGTTCTGCGCGTGTATTCAGTAATAGTTTGTTGTTGTTGTTTTTTTTAAAACGTACACGTTGCTTCAATGTTCTTGATTTAAAGTTCTATGCAATTTTCTATTTCTATAGGTCAGCTGATATGTATCACATGCGAAAGAAGATGGATTTATCTTCTTAGTTTACAGGTCTTGGTGTGGCTGGAGAGACCTATTCTATAGCAATAGTCTCTTTTGCATGTCCCACACACAAATACAGTGCAGCAGTAATGCATGCCTGGCCTTCCAATTCTTTTTTCAGCTGTTGCCGCCCTGTTTTGCTCCTTTGCTCGTGTTGACCCTTCCGTCGCGATGTCCCGCAATGCCGATTGATCCTCTGGCTGGTCCTCCCACTTTGGGATGTCGATTTTGGCCGCCTTGTCTCTCCTGCTTGTCTATGGGTAAGCTGATATAGAGATATTCAATTTTACTAGTTACGCTGATAATGTTTACAAGACATTCAATGTCTAAAAGAACCTGAACATTTATTTTTTTCTCAAAAAGACCAGGCGTGGTTTTTATTTATTATTATTATTATTTTTATTATTATTATTATAATTTTAAAAAAAAACCTGATGTATCTTTTGAGAATCCTTTCTTTCCTCCAATCTACATTGTTGTTATTTGTTGGGTGCATCAAAAATAAATTTAAAAAAAGAATAGCACTGACCTTTCAGAAAGGTCATCTACGTGATGAAATCGTCCGCATGGTGTCAAAATACTTCGTCAAGAAACAAATGTGATTTGAATGTGTTGCATTCGAAACCTTTCAGACGAAACACCACCCAGTCGTCTTTTGGATCTTGTTGTTTTTGGAAGACGGGCACTTCCGGGGCATGCATCGTGGGATGAAATGTGATGACGTCTGTTTGTGGCTTCACTTAATAAACGGCCTCCAGAGCGGTGAGTCACGTGGCTGGTAACCTTGCCATCCCACGCAAAACACGTGTCGGTGTCAACAAAGTCTCAACAGAAAAATGAATGTACGTCACGACCGTAGATCCATTCCTTAGTCAAGGCTTTGTAACGGTACAATATTCTTTTAAAATATGTCTAAGGCACTTACATAAAATTTTTATTTAAATAACATACACAAACAAAAACGTGGTATCCGAAAGTGTTTAATAAAAATAAAAAGTATTTAAAGCCTCCGTGAAAATTAAAGTTGTGAAAAAAATCAATGATTGAGAAACTTAAAGGTTATTTCGGTAGTTTAAACTCTTGCGATAAGTGACACTTGAACGATGTTGTTGTAAGGTGCGTAACTCATTTAATTAAATATTTGGTCTCCCTTCAGCGATAGTGCTCCTAACATTTTAAGTATTTTTTTTTCTTCAAGAAATAACATGAAATGTGTGAAACTTAAGAGGACCGGTAGATTTTGTGTCTATTATTTGATGAAAACAAAGTGTTTGACAGTTTATAGAGCCCTTGACCCTGTCATATTAACGTGAATAACATCAAATGTGTGAAACTTAAGAGGACCAATAGATTTTGTGTCTATGATTTGATGAAAACAAAGTGTTTGACAGTTTATAGACCCAGTTTATAGAACTTGACACACCCTGTCAAGTTAACCTGAATAACATCAAACAATCAATTAATGCAAAACGTGAAGAAATTATTTTAGTTATTAAATCGCCTTTATTCTATTATAATAAGATTAATAATTTTCAAATAATCTTATCAAATTTGATATTTTTTTTAGTTCAATTTAATTCATTTGAGAATAAACGTAAAATTCAGTCTTTCCTTGCTAAAAAAAAATAATTAAAAATTAAGCTTATCAAGTTTTTAATTCCCTGACCTTCATCTTTCTGTTCCTTTCAGCCATGACCTTAATTTGAAACATGGTTAACGCCAAGAAATTTAATTTAAAAAAAAACAAAAAAACAGAGAAATGTTCAAGTTAAATACTTTAATAGGTGTAAAATATCTCAGTAATATATTTTAGATTTTGGTTACTTAAAAAAAAATTAATGAAATAAATACAAACACAAGTTTCTATACTATGGTCTCAGAAATTGTAGCCTTCTTATTTAATTTCAGTCATTATATTTTTTCTTCTGTTGTTGCTACTGTACAGCTTAACGTTGTGCGTCGTTAAGACCAGCAAGCTGCCTGTCGTGGTTTCTTTGTTGTTCGTCAGAACATCTCGGAGAAGGATCGCTTCTGGACCTTCTCCCAACTGGCAGCGGAGCACACACTGAGCCTGACTCTCTTGTCGGCCAAGACGTCTTTGAAGACGTCTTCTTCTGAACCTTCCTCGGAGTCGAAGATTGACGACCCGCTTTTGGTCAACTGGTAGCTGAGTCTTGGGAACACCGAGATCCTTTTCAGATTGGGGCTTTCGTGCTAGAGGGAAGAGGACATAAACATACGCAAAGTATAAGCTCGAATGATACAAAAGATTGCCGTATTTGAATAGTAATTAAGGTATAGGTGTTAGACTCTAAGGAGGGCAGTATAGGTTCTAGACTCTAAGTAGGTCAGTATAGGTGTTGGACTCTAGGGATGGCGGTATAGGTGTCAGACTCTAAGGGTGACAGTGTAGGTGTTGGACTCTAAGGATGGTGGTATAGGTGTTAGACTCTAAGGATGGCGGTATAGGTGTTAGACTTTAGATTTTAAAGTGACAGCATTATACTTACTTGTGTTTAAATAAAGCATGAAAATCGAATGGTAAAAAATTACTGTGATATAATTGAACTCCTTGTCAATTCATTAATTTAATTTTTTGTTTAAATCAAGCAAAATCCAATAAAAAATAAAATATAAAAATATTATCAGACTTGTGTACATTTATTGCTTTGGTTTTGCTTTAAATTCAGATTGTTAAAAAATGTAGGTTAGTTTTAAATTAAAATTTCTATCATTTCATACAACGAGAGTTGTTTTTATTTTTTAAAAACTGTAAAAACATAGATTTTGACTATAAATCCCGTATATATGAGACATAACTAAAAGTATTTATTATGTTTAATATAACACGCACCGCGCGACTGACCCCTATGACATCTCGAGGATTGAAACTCCAGAGACCCGTGGAGGTCAACTATAGCAGACGGCTACACAGTGCAAGGCCGTACCCAGACTTTCTTAAGGGGGCTTCGCAAACTTGCGCGAAGACATTTCATATTCAAATACCTACAATATATGGTGCTATGACTTCAAATTTGGATGAAAATGTTTAATCAATAATTCTGAATTATTGAGGGCGTTGACTAAACTTCTCGTCTCTTTTGCCTTGTTTTGCACAAAATATTGTTTTCAGTGCGCACAGTTAACAAAAAGTAGGTTTTCAATTTTCATGCAATAAATAATTAACACTGTCAATAAAAGTTTTCAAAATATTATTTTATTAATAATTTTTTAAAAGCCGTAAAAAAACAAGTTTTTTTTACTATACTATACATCCTTTATATACTAGACATACCTAAAAGAATGTTCATTATAATAATAATACGCAGCGCAAGACAATCCAAAAATGCAAAATTTTAGTCATGTCTCGTAAAACATGTTTAATATAATGCGCACCGATCGGGAATATATTTTTTTAATGTATCATCTATGTAATACGCACCTTATTGCGCCACAGGAAAGGTTGTTCAATATAATACGTAACGCGACACTCTAGCACTAAAATTAAAATGCTATATAGATAAATAGAGATCATCAAAACATTCATGAATTTAATTACGGTATTTGTGATCGATCTGAAATTTTGACAGATCATTTTTATCATCGTCACGAGTCTGCCTGCAAAATTTCAGCTCGCTATAGCTTACAAGAAATTGAGTTAAAAATCGCTCAAATTTTTTTTTCGGCAAGCAAGGCATCAAGCAACGCGTTAATTATAAAGGATTTTTAAAATGCAAGTACTGGATCATTCATTTCTTTTCTTGTTAGTAATGAAATCTGCAGGCGCAACGCTTTGAAGAATTTGAATTACATAAATTATGTTATGGAACTGACAAGACGGAAGACCACAATGCTATGAAGTTTATTTTAGAACATCTTCGATGTAAATCCATCTTGGGTTTTTGTTAACAAATATCTATAGTACAATGTCCTCGTTGATATTGAAAGCGTAATGAATATTTATCAATGCAAGCTCGATAAGTCTTTCCTGTCCCATTGAACATCTCATGTAATTGTGCGAACGTGGAAGTGCACTGAAACTTCGCTCACACGCACGGGAAGTCACAGGGCTCACAAGCGCGATTTTCAGTAAGCAATAAAAATTCGGATACATCGATACATTGCAATGTTTTATAGCTTCCGTGCAAATCTGGGTAGCTTTGGCTCTTCCCAATTGGCTGAACCTCAAATTCCAACCACTGAACTCTTCGGCCAGCACCTCTGGTGAATGCAGATCGTGCGCATATAAATCCACAGCGCCTTTCAGATCTTCATACAAATAATTTCTAACAGCACTAGACACAAGAGCTAACAGTTGTGAGGATTTCCTGGTTAAGCCAGAGAACCGCATATCTTGATCAGCAATGATGTGCTCCAGAAATTGTTTAATTAAGTTCCGCAGATAGTGTTGCATTGACGTTTCAAAGAGGTAGGATTAGGCGGATTAAGATAAGTAACTCGGTGAAGGCAAGCCTGGCTAACCCACTATGCCCCTCTGACTCGGGGATCTTTCAAATCATTTATTTTCGTTGATTGATATTCGGTAGTCGCCATGCAAAAAAAAATTAATCTACTTGTTACAACAAAAGGGCACAAATTCGCATAAGGGGGTTCGTTCGAACGTACTACCGCCCCCCCCCCAGTGTACAACATTGACACATGCTACATGCTATTGCATTACATAGAGATAAACTAAAAATTCATTAATTTAATTACAGTACATTCAATCGATCTGAAATTTTGAAACAATGCATTGTTAGGTGACACAAGTCTATGTGCAAAATTGCAGCTCGTTAAGATCATGTTTTTCTGCAGGCGGGACGAAGAGATGACGACAGAACGACAAGACTGTGAAATTCATAAAAGGGATTTAAAAATATACTCACATCTCTAATCCTCTTTTCATCCATACTACCTCGACTCGAGTCAAAACCTGTTAGTTGGTGAAAACAGTTGTTAACTTGTAGCAGCTGTCCAGGTAATAAATATCTTGAACTCTAAGGCTCTAAAGTATTAGAAGAGTATGTCCAGACCGGACTCGGGGTGACAACACGATAAAACAAGTGGATGAATTTATGACATGGGCAGAGGATTCTATGACATGGGCAAATGATTTTATGACATGGGCACAGGATTTTATGACATGGGCACAGGATTTTACTCAACGAACTGTTTAACAAAAAGTATTATGTTAAAAATGAAATAATTTAAAGTAATTTCTGAATTTTATTCTGGAGTATAGACATTAAAAAAAGTAATCCTGTAAAATCAATCGGAATCTCTTTTTTAATGCTTGTCTTTTGATTGTAATCGAAATCTTCTCTTAGAAAATAAATGTCTATAATGCATAAACTGTCAAGTGTCACTCATAGTTTTTCTTATCTAATCTGTTACAGACGCTCCTTCTATACAGAAGATTATTGCGTCCTACCCTTATCTATGTTTTTTTAGTGGCGCAGTGGGGGCGGGGGGGAGGGCAAGGGGTGTAAATGCCCCGGACGGCTTTTTTTTTAGGGGCGGTAAATTCCTCGACGTTAATTATCTACTAAGAATAAAAATTTTAAAGAGAGTTTTTTAGTTAAAATATTTTTTTTAAAAACTCAAATAGGAAATTAATAAAAGTAAGCTTATGTCAAAACTTCAAACTCTATTTAAGTTTAAGATAAAAATTCTTCTGATAAGAATGCTAACGAAATGAAAAACCAAGACGCTTTAAGCAAAATGAGAACGAGACACTGATCTGCTGGTAACTTAACTATCACCACATAACGAACAGAAATGTCTATTGTAAATGCGAAAATTTCCCGTGAAGATAGAAGCATGAAACTTTGGGAACTTGCTGAATACACTCTTATGACGAAAATAATTTTAAAAATTTGACTCATGTGTGGCCGGGGGCCTAAAGCCGTATTTTTCCTTACATGGGTTATATAAAACTGAATCAACACTAATTCCTCATCTTTCCTTGTAGGTACAAACATAAACTTTGGAAAGTTGTTGAGTACCCTCCCGCGATGGTAGCAGTCGAAAAAACAAATCACTAACTGGGGGGCCGGGGGCCCAAATGTTATACATATAAGACGCATTTGTTGTCTGTTTGTCTGTTCCCTAATAACTCAAGATCCATAAAACCAAAAAACGTGAAATTTGGTACACATACACAAAATTACATGTGAAAAGTTCTTAAACAGGTTATATATCTTAAATACATATATAAGATACTGGGGGCCGTGTAGGTAGAAGCATGAAACTTTCGGTGGTTGTTAAGTATCATTTGGCGATGGTAACAGGTAAAAAAAAATATATAAATTATCACTCAGTCTCTTGGGATTGTTGGTATAGACTTGCAGAGACCATGCTTTTCTCATGGACAGTTGTATGTGGCCTGCTCCAGAGTTGGCAAAGAGGAAAATCTTTTTTTACACACTCCAAATGGAACTGCCAAAAATGTTGTCAATCATGACATTGCTTTAAGTTAAATGTACCCTTTATTGCATGCAAATGAACAGTACTGTACGCTTCTACAGAAAACTTTATTTTAAACCCGGGACAAGCCGGGTACTAGCCCCTAGTATTGTTTATATGCTTCCCCACCTGAAACAATATTATGTACTCATGAACATTTTTACGCATTCTTTGCCATGTTCATTCAACGTTGGAAAGATCTAATTGCATATACACGTAAGGCATTAAACAGAATTAATGACACAAAATAGTGAATATTTCATGGAGCTATTTTGAAGTTGATTTGAAAGCTATTGAAAAACTGACGGAGGCAGACGAAATGCTAAACACACGAACAGACGCAAGAACTTTGCTAGTCAAAATCAAATCTTCTTTTGTAATTTTTTAGACATCGGGAAACATATACATGCATTATGACGTCAAATACGCCTGAAATAATGTACATCATAACAAGTCTAAAAATAATTTGTTTCAGGGCTAATACCAGAGAAACTAATGGAATCTGTAGAGTATTCTTTAACTTTTGCATTTTAATTGAACTTTTCAGTCAAAGAGCGAGAAAGGAAATTTTAGGCGATGGAAGCAATTACTTACCGATTTTATGTTTTTAAAAAAAACATTTGATAAGAAGTTGTATTATTCATAAAATGAAGTAAATGATGAAATTCATATGAGGGGTTTTTAATTGTAGATTTGACTTTCGAAAACCAGGTAATCTACTAAAATTTGAAATTATGCCTTAGAATCAATGTATTTAAATTGAAACTATCTCACATGAAATCGTTAGGGGCCTTCCATAAATGACCTCACGCGATTATTGCATATTTAGATGGAGAAGTATTTCCTTTGAATAGGAACGATTTAAAGTAAGTTTCAAATTAATATGAATATCATGTAATTATGTTTTATGCAATTATAAAAAATTATATATTCATAATTACAAATACGTCTATTAGTAACTGAAAAATATGGTTTTCTGTTGTTAACTTAAGAAGACATAAAATTAAAAAAACTAAACCAATGCAGTATTTTTACATCATTTTTACTACAATATTTTAACTACTGCTTTTCATTTCAAAACTTTTTTATAACATGAATTAATTACTAAAATATTAAAAAATTAGTATCTAATTTATTTTATACAATGAATAACTTCCCCTTATATAATGAATCTTATATTTTTTTGTGACAGAAGTCATGATAATCGTGATCTAGAGATCAAACTGCAAAAATTATTTAGACGTTCGTATTATTTTGATAAAATACAAAATCTGTAACTGTACTTTGATTTTTAAGGAGAAGATTAGAATGATGCAAGTAAAAAATAATTTGAAAAAATATAAACAATATGGCTGCTTGTTGTGTTTAAATTGTTGTTCGCTCGATCTAAATAAATGGCGAATGACGTCATCCTTTTACCCTAAAGTTTTTATAAGGGATAATATTGGCTTTTTAGTAGTTATTGTTTGAGTTTTTCTGACGTGAGTAAATCGGGGAGCTGTAAATGTCCAGTAGAAAATTGTTGGATAAAATGGTATAAGTGAGCCTGGCGTTCATGCATAAAGCCTTTGTCAGTCAACAAACAAAAGGGCCGTCCATAAATGACATCACGCGATGTTGGCCACTTTTTCATCCTCCTTTCCCCATCGTCACACCTCGTCACACAAACTTAACCCCCCCCTCCAATATGACGTCACAAAGCGTTGACAAAAAAAAATATATAATAAATAACAGTATTTCAAATATTTTTTAGTCATTTCAGTATGCATTTAGTGTAAAAAGTCAAATATCGCAACACGCGTGAAACCATGTAAAATGTCATAAAATAAATCGTAAACAATCAAATATTTAATTTGAAATTCGATTTAAAGTTCCGCATTTTTATGTGTTTTTCGTTTAGTTCTGCATTCTTATTAGAGTTTTAAATATTGATAAAATGTTGGTTTTCCTGATTTCTTCAGGCAAACAATTCCACGCCCGAATTCCGGACGGGAAGAACGAGAATTCGTATGTGTTTGTTCATGCATACGGAATAATAAAGGCGTTGAATCTTTTTTATATAGCGCATATAAGGAAAAAAACTACATTTGGCCTCATGGCCCCCATTGAGTGATAATTTTATAATTTTGCTCGCCCTTTTACCATCGCGGGAGGGTAAACAACAACTTCCCAAAGTCTTATGCTTCTACCTACACGGGAAATTGGAGAATTAGTGATTACTCAGTTTGTACATAGCTCATATAAGAAAAAAACTACATTTGTGCCCCCAGCCCTCCATTAGTGGAAATTTTAAAATTCTTTTTTTCGCCAATTATTGTCGTGAGAGTGTACTCAACAACTTCCCAAAAGTTTCATGCTTCTACCTACACGGGAATTTGGAGAATTAGTGATGAGTCAGTTGTTAAATAAGAAATAAAAACTAAATTTTGGCCCCCAGGCCCCCCATGATTGAAAATTTAAATATGTTTTAGCCTGTTATCATTGCGGGAGAGTTATCAACAACTTCCGAAAGTTTCATGGTTTTACCTACACGGGAAATTGGAGAATTAGCTATGAGTCTGTTTTTATATAGCTCATATAAGGAAGAAACTACATTTGGGCCCAAGGCCCCTTTGAGTGAGAATTTTAAAAGTTCTTCTTCGCTAATTGTTGTCGTGAGAGTGTACCCAACAACTTCCCAAAGTTTCATGCTTCTACCTACTCGGGAAATTGGAGAATTAGTGATTTTCAGTTTTTTTATATCTTATATAAGGAAAAACTATATTTGGGCCCTCGGCCCCCCATGAATTGGAATATTGAAAAATAAATTCACCACTTATCATTGTGAAAGTGTGCTAAACAACTTTTTAAAGTTTCATGCCTTTACCTACACGGAAAATATGAGAATCAGTTATTTTCAATTTATATATAGCTCATTTAAAGAAACAACTACATTTGGGACCCCGACCCCAGTAAGGGATAATTTAAATATTGTTTTCGCCTGTTAACATTGCGGAAGGGTACTCAAAAACTTCCCAAAGTTTCATGCTTCTGCCTACTCGGGAAATGGGAGAATTAGTGATTTTCATTATTTATAAAGTCCATATAAGGAAAACAATTTTTTTTCTAGTTTATCTGTGTTTTCTTTGATGGATGGGTCCCTTTGGAACTCCTGAGTTAATTGTTACTGGTGCTGATTTAGATCCATTAATTATTACAGTTTGCTATCTACCCAAACGGAAGTCTTGGATCCAATGATGTATGGGACCTGAGATTCCAAAGTAGTTCAGTTTTTTTGAGTAAACTAAAGTGGTGAACTTTGTCAAATGTTTTTGAGGCGTCTAGTAATATTGTATCTATTTGATTATTATTGATTATTGTCTAAGCCTTTTGACAGATCATCTATTAAACTAATTAATTGTGTTTCACATGATCTGTATTTTCTAAAGCCGTGTTGATGTGGTCATAGGACATTATGTTTGTCTAGGTTGTTAACTATTCGGCTATATATTTTGTGTTCGAGTAATTTACATGTGATACAAGTGATACAGGTCTGTAATTACAAGGGTCTGTTTTATCACCTTCCTAAGAGGGGAGTTACGTTAGCTTATTTCCAATCATGGGGCACTTTAACCTGATTTAGAGAGGCTTGAAAAAATTACAATTATCTCGATCATTTCAGGGCCCTGTGCCATGTGTGCCTTGTAATCCAAGAAGTTATATTAGAAGATTGATCACAGAAACATAACACAGAAATGATCAAATGGTGATTGACGAGATTATTATAAATCTGAAATAATTTATGCTTTGTGAACCTTACTCTAAACAAATCAAATGGTGATTTAAAAAAATTCGACTGAAAGAGATAGCATTTTTATCGTGAATTTAAGAACCTCAATTCAAACTTAAAGCCCCAAAACTTATTTCCAATAAATGAATCGCCATACATTTAGGCTTAAATTTGACACTCCGTTATTTGTGTACAGTGTACATGTACACTAGTGGTGTACAGACCTTGGGAAGACAGGGCTTCCTCGACCTGAATCAGCAGCCACCGCGACACGGCGGCCTTGTCATCTTTCGTCCTCTGGAATGTGGCCAAACTGAAACATGATATTTGACATGGTCACCGTGTGTTTGTGCCTATAGAGACCACCCATAATAATAATAATAAATTGATAATTTATGTAGCGATGTACCCGAGTAAGAAAATGGGTCACAGCGCTTCACATAAAAATAGTAGCAGACGAGTTTATCAATGCATTCAATGTGATATTTTCATTTCTTAACTACAACATTATGACAGTACTGTACACATAAGCTGCGTTTATCCTTTAAATAAATGTTTGATTGTCGTTTAAGTAATTTCGTAAGTAAAGTTTGAAGAGGCGTGTGTTCATATATGACGCGGGACTTAACGAAATGTTTTAAAAAATTTACAGAAGGGGCCTCACTGAATGTGTGCAAAACTTCATTACAATTTGTAGTTTAGATAAAAGATTCGTCTGAGATAGGACCACCATTATATTTGCTTATTCTTATCTGCCGTGGGGCCAGTGGCGGATGAGTGGAAGTACCTGGAAGCAGTGTTCATTTAAGCTGCTCAGCTGTGCGGCCGTACAGATATCTGGCCGACACCACGCAACAGTTTAGAATTACCGCGCATAAAAATTTGAAAAGGATAATATAATATCTGTATTTATGGGGTGTAAAATTTTGCACAAAATAGGTGATGTCTGTACAACTTTGCTCACTGAAGTTTTATTTATTTGGCACTCTGACCAACGAATCTAGAGGGAATATTGCATTATCGTAATATTGTATTATCGTAATAGGAGTTATGGAGGTTCTAGAAACAATTAAAGCCAGATGTAAAGGCGGCTTTTTTGATCGCTTAGGACAATTCTTCAGCGAATGAGATTTACAATTGTAGAGGGCAAGAAATGCCCGATCTATGCGGTCAGCATTAATATACTAGGAAATAGTTTTGTGTTACCGGTCTATATAAATAACAGAAAAATGTGCGATTTGTGTAAAAGAATAGTTTGTTCTTTAAACTGCTAAACTCCTCACTTGGTGTGTTAAACTACTCACTCGGTGTGTTAAACTACTCACTTGGTGTGTTAAACTACTCACTTGGTGTGTTAAACTACTCACTTGGTGTGTTAAACTACTCACTTGGTGTGTTAAACTACTCACTTGGTGTGTTAAACTACTCACATGGTGTGTTAAACTACTCACTTGGTGTGTTAAACTACTCACTTGGTGTGTTAAACTACTCACTTGGTGTGTTAAACTACTCACTTGGTGTGTTAAACTACTCACATGGTGTGTTAAACTACTCACTTGGTGTGTTAAACTACTCACTTGGTGTGTTAAACTACTCACTTGGTGTGTTAAACTACTCACATGGTGTGTTAAACTACTCACTTGGTGTGTTAAACTACTCACTTGGTGTGTTAAACTACTCACTTGGTGTGTTAAACTACTCACTTGGTGTGTTAAACTACTCACTTGGTGTGTTAAACTACTTACTTGGTGTGTTAAACTACTCACTTGGTGTGTTAAACTACTCACATGGTGCGTTAAACTACTCACTTGGTGTGTTAAACTACTCACTTGGTGTGTTAAACTACTCACATGGTGCGTTAAACTACTCACTTGGTGTGTTAAACTACTCACATGGTGCGTTAAACTACTCACTTGGTGTGTTAAACTACTCACTTGGTGTGTTAAACTACTCACTTGGTGTGTTAAACTACTCCCTTGGTGTGTTAAACTACTCACATGGTGCGTTAAACTACTTACTTGGTGTGTTAAACTACTCACATGGTGTGTTAAACTACTCACTTGGTGTGTTAAACTACTCACTTGGTGTGTTAAACTACTCACATGGTGTGTTAAACTACTCACTTGGTGTGTTAAACTACTCACATGGTGTGTTAAACTACTCACTTGGTGTGTTAAACTACTCACTTGGTGTGTTAAACTACTCACTTGGTGTGTTAAACTACTCACTTGGTGTGTTAAATTACTCACTTGGTGTGTTAAACTACTCACATGGTGTGTTAAACTACTCACTTGGTGTGTTAAACTACTCACTTGGTGTGTTAAACTACTCACTTGGTGTGTTAAACTACTCACTTGGTGTGTTAAACTACTCACTTGGTGTGTTAAACCACTCACATGGTGCGTTAAACTACTCACTTGGTGTGTTAAACTACTCACTTGGTGTGTTAAACTACTCACATGGTGTGTTAAACTACTCACTTCGTGTGTTAAACTACTCACTTGGTGTGTTAAACTACTCACATGGTGTGTTAAACTACTCACATGGTGTGTGAAACTACTCACATGGTGCGTTAAACTACTCACTTGGTGCGTTAAACTACTCACTTGGTGTGTTAAACTACTCACATGGTGTGTGAAACTACTCACATGAAGCGTTAAACTACTCACTTGGTGTGTTAAACTACTCACTTGGTGTGTTAAATTACTCACTTGGTGTGTTAAACTACTCACATGGTGTGTTAAACTACTCACTTGGTGTGTTAAACTACTCACTTGGTGTGTTAAACTACTCACTTGGTGTGTTAAACTACTCACATGGTGTGTTAAACTACTCACTTGGTGCGTTAAACTACTCACTTGGTGTGTTAAACTACTCACATGGTGTGTGAAACTACTCACATGGTGCGTTAAACTACTCACTTGGTGTGTTAAACTACTCACTTGG
This sequence comes from Ampullaceana balthica, assembly GCA_944989445.1. NCBI lineage: Eukaryota > Metazoa > Mollusca > Gastropoda > Lymnaeidae > Ampullaceana > Ampullaceana balthica. The sequence continues at coordinate 2,265,870 of CALYLW010000043.1, read as the reverse complement.
TGTGTTAAATTACTCACTTGGTGTGTTAAACTACTCACATGGTGTGTTAAACTACTCACATGGTGTGTTAAACTACTCACATGGTGTGTTAAACTACTCACATGGTGTGTTAAACTACTCACTTGGTGTGTTAAACTACTCACATGGTGTGTTAAACTACTCACATGGTGTGTTAAACTACTCACATGGTGTGTTAAACTACTCACATGGTGTGTTAAACTACTCACTTGGTGTGTTAAACTACTCACTTGGTGTGTTAAACTACTCACTTGGTGTGTTAAACTACTCACTTGGTGTGTTAAACTACTCACTTGGTGTGTTAAACTACTCACATGGTGTGTTAAACTACTCACTTGGTGTGTTAAACTACTCACATGGTGTGTTAAACTACTCACATGGTGTGTTAAACTACTCACTTGGTGTGTTAAACTACTCACTTGGTGTGTTAAACTACTCACATGGTGTGTTAAACTACTCACATGGTGTGTTAAACTACTCACTTGGTGTGTTAAACTACTCACTTGGTGTGTTAAACTACTCACTTGGTGTGTTAAACTACTCACTTGGTGTGTTAAACTACTCACTTGGTGTGTTAAACTACTCACTTGGTGTGTTAAACTACTCACTTGGTGTGTTAAACTACTCACTTGGTGTGTTAAACTACTCACTTGGTGTGTTAAACTACTCACTTGGTGTGTTAAACTACTCACTTGGTGTGTTAAACTACTCACTTGGTGTGTTAAACTACTCACTTGGTGTGTTAAACTACTCACTTGGTGTGTTAAACTACTCACATGGTGTGTTAAACTACTCACTTGGTGTGTTAAACTACTCACTTGGTGTGTTAAACTACTCACATGGTGTGTTAAACTACTCACATGGTGCGTTAAACTACTCACATGGTGTGTTAAACTACTCACATGGTGCGTTAAACTACTCACTTGGTGTGTTAAACTACTCACATGGTGCGTTAAACTACTCACTTGGTGCGTTAAACTACTCACTTGGTGTGTTAAACTACTCACATGGTGTGTTAAACTACTCACATGGTGTGTGAAACTACTCACATGGTGTGTTAAACTACTCACTTGGTGTGTTAAACTACTCACTTGGTGTGTTAAACTACTCACATGGTGTGTTAAACTACTCACTTGGTGTGTTAAACTACTCACTTGGTGTGTTAAACTACTCACTTGGTGTGTTAAACTACTCACTTGGTGTGTTAAACTACTCACATGGTGTGTTAAACTACTCACTTGGTGTGTTAAACTACTCACTTGGTGTGTTAAACTACTCACTTGGTGTGTTAAAACTACTCACTTGGTGCGTTAAACTACTCACTTGGTGTGTTAAACTACTCACATGGTGTGTGAAACTACTCACATGGTGCGTTAAACTACTCACTTGGTGTGTTAAACTACTCACTTGGTGTGTTAAATTACTCACTTGGTGTGTTAAACTACTCACATGGTGTGTTAAACTACTCACATGGTGTGTTAAACTACTCACATGGTGTGTTAAACTACTCACATGGTGTGTTAAACTACTCACTTGGTGTGTTAAACTACTCACTTGGTGTGTTAAACTACTCACTTGGTGTGTTAAACTACTCACTTGGTGTGTTAAACTACTCACTTGGTGTGTTAAACTACTCACTTGGTGTGTTAAACTACTTACTTGGTGAGCTGTGAGTACCACCAGGACACGATTATCCGACATTTGCCAGGCAGTGGTATAGAATTTCTCACCGCCTTCAGCGCGCCAGCAAGCGATTCAAAGACACAAATGGCGGTATTGTTTCCAGTTTTCATCAAAGCCATAACTGGAGAGAATCTGTTAATACAAAGAAATCTAAAGAATCAAGTTGTGTTTCATTTAATTGCTATAAGTTTAGGTACGAAAGTATGACAAGTCTCTTTTTTTAAATACGCTGCTATGAAACAAATTAAATTACCGTATATACTCGTTCTATAGCCCGTTCGTTCATAAGCCGACCCCCTTACTTTTGGAAGAGAAAAGTATTAAAAGCGTATAGCCCGCTCGCAAGCCGACAAAAAAAAATAAATAATAGGACAGCTTAAACAAAATGGTACACATTTTTTTAACTTCAAGCTAAATCGGTAATTATGATTGTTTACTTTGTACTGCCTATCTTTGTCTTTGTGCTCTTTGTTAGGCAAGAGTTAACGGTATTTTCAAAAAGAATATTTGATAAACAGTGGCGACGGCGCGCACAGTAAAATTCGTTGTTTAAAACAAAATTTGTAAAGAAAATAATTAAAACGTTCACAAAAATAAATAAAATGATCAAATAAGGTAAGTGCAATGTAATAATGCAATAATATATCATAGCTTCCGGTAGAGCAGTCAAATCTTGTAGAATGTAGATAAGGACCTTGATGATCATCCACAATAACAACACCGATATTCAATACCCATGCAGAAATCACCTATGACCCGCTCATAAGTAGGGACCAACCGGAAACCCTTCGGGACATTCGCCCCGGCCGGATATCGGGATTTTCTGAACTATTCGCCTCGGCAAATAGAGTCCACGCAAATAGCCAAATATCTAAAAAAATACAATTTTTGAATTCGATAAATATCAAGATTATTATACTTATAAATTTTTAAAAATAGAAAAAAATGTAACAAAATTATAGAAAATAATAATTTGAAATTATACAGATATAAAGTTAATAAACTAATTGTCTACGACAATTTCGTGTTTACTTCTAGCGATTAGCACCACGCCGCCATATTTAAAATTGAAACTATTTAAATATCGAATAAAATAATTAAAAAAAATTAAATTAAAGTAAATAAATTAACTAAAATTAGCAGCGACTGACCGTTACAAAGTAAATAAGTAACATATTAACAAGAGAAACCAATTTTACAAGTAAGATATAATGAATTTATTGTTTTAAATTTTAAAAAATTAATAGTCTGGCCATAATAATAATATCATTGTATTTTGCATGAAGAGTGTAGACGGTGGTAAAGTAAGCAATAAAAAATACAGTCAATAATAATTTAATAAAAGAAATTGAATTCCTAATATTAATTTTATTGATAGAAAACGTGAAAGCTAAATTCAAGGCGATTATGATTTTGCGAAATAAAGCAACCGCTAATCATTTTCAAAACCGAAATTAATTCGAATTCCGATTTTCGTTTAACAACCCTTGTACTTGGATTCGTACCCGGATCCGGCAAATAGTACATCTAACTATTCGGATTTGGTACCCGGTAGAAAATTTCTACCCGGTTGGTCCCTACTCATAAGCCGACCCCCCAACTTTTCCCCCTAGATTTTGTCCAAAAAAGGTCGGCTTTAGAACGAGTATATACGGTAAATCTTCTATTTCCGCTTCCAACGCTGGGTATTTTCAAATTCACTTGGCTTTAAAGTTTCTTATTAAATGTTTGAAATCTTCTTTTGAAAGACTATTTATCTTAAGTCTGAAATGTGATTGGAATATATGTAACTTTTTAAAGCTAGCTATGTTCTCTAGCCTTTGAAACTAATTACATGTACCATAATTATTCTGGAAATATATAGCTTAATTCTTGAAATGTTCCGTTACGAAACTTTTTTTAAAAACTTTAAATTTTAAGGTTTAGCCAATTGCATTACGTGCCAAGAAACCTCAAAATAACAAAATATAAGAGCTAGTATTATTGTTTATTGACGGAACCAAACAAAAATAATTAAATTGCTGGTTTTTTTTTGTAGTTTTTTTTTGGTGTTTTTTTTGGTTTTTTTTTCTTAAAAATCAGTTGCATTGCGGGATTTAGACTTGGTGGTATTTGAGATATGGGGGACGTTTTGAAGTCCATATGTTCCATTTCAATGCCAAGTATGACAAAAATTCCGGGGCGGGGGGGGGAGGGGCAAGAAGGCGGGGGACATAGGATAAAGATTGTTTAGCAAAGATGTACATTCAGCACTGTGGGGCCGTCCATAAATGACGTCACGCGATTTTGGCCCATTTTTAACCCTCGCCCCTCCCCAAATTGTCACACTTCATCACAAACACTTAGACCCGCCCCCCCCCTCAAATATTACGTCAAAAAGCTTTGATTCCCCCCCCCCATAATCCTAAACGCCGTATTTTCTAACTGTAAATTAGCCTGTTGCAAATTTCATTTTTGTCATCCAGCTATGTATTTAGTGTGAGACAGCACTGCAATATCGTAACACGTGTGAAGCCATTGATAGCGTCATTAAATACATTGAAAGCCATCGCCTGTTTAAGTGAAACTTTTATTTAAAGTTGAGCTTTTTTATGTGACGTCACATTTCTTTAACACACCCCTCCTCTTCGTCTTACATCATCAGAAATGCTCGAACCCCTTACCCCCATAGGCTTGACGTCAATTATGGAAACCCCTGTGTTAGACCTTGTTTTATTTATTTATTTTTTTTTAAATTACATCTAAGGGAAATAACTTCTTAAAATTTAACATTTTAATATATATTTAGATTAAAAATGCATTTTTCTAAAAATGTATGCAATTTATAGACTCTTCTTTAAAGAAAATAAAAACAATATTGACATATAAGCATTAAAATTCCATATATTAGACAAAAAATGTTAATTACATTTTTAATTATTTTAAATGTAATATAATAAAAGTTATAAAAGTGTTCATGGATAATTAATTGATATACATAAAAACATCGCATTTACACAAATGGATAGATGCACCTTCAGGTGACAAAGAAATATCGCAAGCGCTATGTCACTTGCCTTCGTTACTTTAATGTTATTACACTTTAATTTGAGATTTCCTTAACTGTATTCATGTATTCAACCATTTGTCATAAAACACTGTAAATCGAAAATTTGAACACGTTACAGACAATGCTGCCGGTGACAATTTGGGAAAAACATTGACTACACGTCCAAAAACAACCTAGCTCTGAAAGAAACAACCGTGACATGCTAAAAGTAAGCGAATATGACGTCAAAAAGCAATCCCCTAAACGGGGCAGGGGTGGGTCTGTTACAGATAAGCTAGGATCTTATCTTATCTGTTTACATACGCTCCCTCTATACAGAAGATTATTGCGTCCTATGCTTATCTATGGTTTGTGTTTAGTTCTGCATTTTTTATTACAGATTTAAATGTTGATAAAATGTTGGTTTTCCTGGTTTCTTCAGGCAACCCATTCCACGCCCGAATTCCGGACGGGAAGAAGGAAAACTTGTATGTGTTTGTTCTTGCATACGGAATAAGAAAGGTGTTTTTATCCGTATGTCTATCTGAGGGTTGTATTAAGTTATCTTTGTGTTGTATTTCTAAATTAGAATTAATTGCTTTATGTATGATTACTACTTTACTCTTGGTTCTTCTATCCTCTAGTGCAGTGCTTCTCAAAGTGGTGGTCCGCGGACCGGTGCCGGTCCGTGGGCCATCCGATGCCGGTCCGCAGAAGTTACCAAGAAAAGACATTTCGCTATCACTTCAGTACAAGGAAAATAGTTTAACGGTCCCTAGTACAATGGAAAAAACTCCTGCCGGTCCGCAATACTAAAAAGTTTGAGAAGCACTGCTCTAGTGTTTCAAGGTTTAATGATTTAACTAATGGTGTTATTCTTGTCCGTTTTGAATATTCTCCAGTAATGAATCTGGCAGCTCTTTTTTGAATTTGTTCTAGTTTATCAATGTTTTCTTTGGTGGCTGGGTCCCATAAAAAAGATGCCTATTCTAATACAGGTCTCATCAAATGGAAGTAGCATTTTAGTTTTAATTCTCTATTACATTTCTAAAAGTTTCTTTTCATAAAGCCTAAGGTTTTGTATGATTTTTTTAATAACTTCATTGACATGGGGATTCCATGATAGTTTCTCATTTATTATGACTCCTAAGTATTTTTTCTATAGATTATACAATCATCAGCAAATAACCTAACTTTTGTTCCTGTTGAGATGTTCTTGGGTAAATCATTTATATATATTAAAAAGAGTAAGGGACCTAGCACAGTTCCTTGTGGAACTCCTGAGCTAACCTTTATTGGTGCAGATTTTGATAAGATAGATACGTGTCGTCATTTATGGACGGCCCCTGAGATATTAGTATATTCTACATAATTATTTGTAAAATATATTTACAACTGCATTTAATCATCACTTGTGTCATCTTCCTTATACTTATAAATCTTATCGGCAATCTTATCCACATTCATGGAATCATTCTTATTCATCTATTTTAATCCTTTTATACGGAAGATTATTGAGTACTACATTTATCCATTGTTTATGTCTCGTCTTGCATTTTTATTTGAGTTTTATATGTTTGTTTTCCTCTTTTGATCAGCCAACTATTCAATTTCCGAATTCCGGACGGAAACAACAATAATTTGTATGTGTTTGTTGTTGCATACGTAATAGGAAAATGGTTTTTATAACAATGTCTATCTGAGGTTTGAATTAGATTATCTTTAGTCTATACGCTTTACCATGTATACTTGAGAAAATCTTCTCTCAACGCAGATATAAGAAAATTGCATAGCGGTTAAAGTCGAATAAAATTGAATATATTGGCTTATTTGTTTTATCTTGTAACTTGTAACAGAATTGTTCAGACAGACTGCGCCACCTTTCGAATTCAGTAACATAGAGCCACAGATAAAATAATGTAACATCATAGAGCCGCTAAAAAATTATGTTGTCAAGATTTGCTTATTTTTATATTTAAAAAATCTTTTTTTTTCTTTCACATCATATATTTACTATTTTAAAAAAGTTCTAGATTATTTCTATTTTTTAAATTAAAAACTTAGAAACCTAAACAAAAATGTATTGTGGGGCCGTCCATAAATGACGTCATGCGATGTTGGCCGATTTTTACCCTCCCCTTCCCACTCGTCACACTTCGTCACAAAAACTTAGACGCCACACTCCAACATAGCGTTACAAAACTTTGACCCCCCACCCTCTCCATAAAAAATAATAATTATAATAAATAGAAATAAAATACAAGCCGTATTTTCTAATTGAAAATTATCCTGTTGCAAATTAATTTTTTGTCCTTTAACTATGTATTTATTGTAAGACTGCATTATAATATTGTAACACGTGTGAAGCTATTGATAACGTCATTAAATACATTGAAAGCAATCAAATATGTCAATGGAACTTTTATTTAAAGTTAATAATAATAATAATAAATTGATTATTTATATAGCGCTGTATCCCAGTAAGGAACTTAGCCTTTTTTCGTCACAAATACTCAACAACCCTAAGCGCGACGTCATTTATAGACGGCCCCTGTGTTAAATCTTCTTTCATTTAAAAAAAATACTTCTAAGGGAAATAACTTCTTACAATTTAACATTTTAATATTTAGTTAGTTCAAAATTGCATTTTTATTTTTAAAAATAAATGCAAATTGTAGACTTTTCTATAAAGGAAGTAAAACAATATTGAAATATAAACACAAAAATGTCATGTGTTAGACAAAAAATATTAATTTAATTTTTTTATGCTTTTAAATGTATTATAATACATATTATTAAAATGTTTATGTATCATTAATTTATATATGTAAAACATTGGTCTTATGACTGCGCCTTTGCCATGTAAATAATATTGCGAAATTATATATAACAAGTTCTATGTAACTTGCCTTCGTTATTGTTAACAGTTGAGATTTTCATAATTAGACTCAACCTTTAATCATAGAAATCTGTAATTTCCAAAATTTGAACACGTTAAGGACAATGCTGTCAGTGACATTTTGTGAAAAACTCTACCGACACGTCCGAAAAAAAACTAGATCCGAAAGAAAAACCTAGACATGATAAAAGTAAGCGGATATGACGTCAAAAAGCTTAATCATCCCCCCCCCCAAAAAAAAATAATTAAAGTTGTATTTTTTAAAGCCCTATTTTTCTTATTTGAAAATGAGCATGTTTCAAATCATTTTATTCTATTGTCATTCAAATGTGTTTTATAATGAGGCTGCACGCTTATCTCGTAACAAGCGTGAAGCCATTTAAGAAGTCATAAATAAAATGTAAGCAATCAAGTATTTAATTTTAATTGGAACTTTTATTTAAAGTTGAGCGTTTGATGTGACGTCGCATTTCTTAAGCACCCCTCCCCCTTGTCACACATCGTCAGAAATGATCGACCCCAGCCCCTTATGCGTGCGACATCATTTATGGACGGTCCCTGTGCATGTGTGGAAAAACTAAAATTGTGTCACTCATATGAGACAAGCACAATGTCATTGAATTATTAAAAACAAATAATTAATATTAAATTTTGCTGTGGGCCTTAGACATTTGATAAACTGACAAAGACATCAACTTCTCTTTCGATGAACATAAGTGTGTTCAATATAATTGATCGGTGTGTGTGGTTGATGGTGGGTGTTGAGGGATCGGTGTGTGTGGGTGGTGGTGGGTGTTGAGGGATCGGTGTGTGTGGGTGGTGGTGGTGGGTGTTGAGGGATCGGTGTGTGTGGGTGGTGGTGGGTGTTGAGGGATCGGTGTGTGTGGGTGGTGGTGGGTGTTAAGGGATCGGTGTGTGTGGGTGGTGGTGGGTGCTAAGGGTAGTGAGGGGGTCCACCAGACCTATCGCAATAAGTAACACATTAAATCCCAACGAGAACCTGTTGAGAAGGGTGTAGATGAGGAAGAGGGTCGGGTTCTTGTGTTGGAAGGACAGCCTCCAGTGGACGCGAACTGACGTGGTCGGCAGCTTGGTGAATTTGAGTGGAAACGGTAGGACGTACATCCTGTTGTTGACCCGGACAATGGACGTCGGCGCACCGTCCCTGTGGCTGCGAACCATTCATGATATCGTCAACAATTTAGGCACACAATTTTTGCGGCTTGACTTAGAAAACCTTGCAACATTTTTTGAACTGCTTCTCTTTTATTTTTTGAAGACTTATACTGTTTTATCATCATTAAGAGTTTAAGTTAAAACTAATAAATTAAGGAAAGTTATGGCAACTGCTTACCAGCTTTGGCCTACCTACAAGCAGTTAATTGACATTAAATAATAGACTTTGAGAGGTGTTTTGCCGTTCCTGGCACCTACCCTGCCGTTGGTGCGGTGAGATTGGTCGAGCTCATGACATTCAAGGTATGCCTTGGAGAATCAGCCGGGTGCTTCCCGATAAACTGTGGCATAGTCTTGAATATATCGTCCTTGCGTGCAAATGACGATTGTTTTTTAACTGACGAATAATAGTTTTTGAGAAAAAAATATTTTCTTTTAAATTAATGTATTTCAAAAACATCTATAGCATAATCAAAATCATCGAGAATTGGGTGACTGACACATTACATGACTCTTGAAAGCCCTTTACAAAAAACTAATCGCATTTTGTGCGTAATGTTATATAAGTAACTAGCAGACCCGTGGTGCGTTGCAACGATCTCAGTAAAAATGAACAAATTTAAAGAAACGAATTAGTGGTATGTTTTTAAAAACAAATGTGCCATAAACCTTCGCGGAAGTGTGCAAAAAAATAGTCAAATTTTCATAGCAAACGGAAAAAATTAATCAATAATTAAAAAGCTTACAAAAGAATAAACGATATTAAGGGCCCCGGCCCCAAAATGAGTGATAAATTAATTTGTTTATTGCAATTGTACTCAAGCTATATTTCATTTCTCAAAATCATTTAAAATTGAATTGGGAATACAATTATTAACGTTCTATAGACATTTAAGACCCCAGCTCCGAGGGAATGGACATTAGGAGTTCAGTGCCCTATAGTAATTTAATATAGGCTCTTAAGTTTTTATATACTAAGTTTGGTCAAAATCAATTTATTTTCTCATTATCTCACGCTTAAACTAATTTTTATATAACTAATTTTGGGAAAAAACACATTAAAGGGCCCTCGGGCCCATTCAGTGCAAGATGTCAAATTTCAAAAACCTGTTCATTTTAATTCAGTTTCATCATGGATATATTTCTCAACATCGATAAGCAAGTAAATGGGAAAATTATCTTAAACATTTACGGAAAAAAAAACATTTGGGGCCCCCGGCCCCGAAGAAATTGACATTAGAAGTTCAGTGCCCTTAAGTATTGTAATATGGGCTACCAAGTTTTTGTATACAAAGTTTAGTAAAGATCCATTCATTTACTCAGTAGATATCTCGCGACAGTCCTCTGATACATAGACCCGCATTCTGTGCTGTGGTGGCGCCGCAGATATGGCGGGTCGAAGTAGGAAAAAGGTCCACATCCACCCTATGGGGTAGAAACTCCCATTGAGAGGCAGACTAGGTGGACTTGTGCGGCTGCTATCTGCCCAGACGACCCCCTCTTTTAGGGGATCGTTTCGGTGGTGCCCAGTCTCGGGGGAGGGGAGAAAGTTGCCGGGGAATTCCCCAGGGGGTTCTATAAGAGTCTTATTGACTCAAGGCCATTTGACGCCATCTCAAATGTCATACTCAGTAGCTAACGCATAAACTAATATTTTTGTATATAGCTAATATTAGCAAAAAAACAACATTAAGGGCCCCAGGGTGTCACATGTGAATCATGAGTGAATCGCGAGTGTATCATGAGTTGTATGACGGAGATGTCACGTGAGTGAAAGCGCGGGAAGAAAGAGTCGTTACCATTGGCTAAAGAGGTTAGGGGGATCAGTTGTCAGAGAACTTCCATGGTGGAAGGACGGAATGTGTGTGCCTGTGTATTCCACGTTGTATAACCTCAAATTATATTTCTTGTACAAAGTATAAATATTAAAGTTGTTTTGTTGAAACCAATTCTTCAGAGGATTATTGTGTACAAGGTTTTGTATTGAGAGAACGCCTACAATAGTTATATACATATAAAAGTAAAACCATTGACACAGGGCCCATTCAGTGCAAGATATAAAGTTCAAAATGACTGTTCATTTCAATATGGATAATAATGGACACACATGTATCATTATTTTTCAAAATCTTTAATAATTGAATGGGGAATAAAATCTTAAACGTTTATGAAAAAAAAAGCATTTTGGGCCCCCAGCCAATGGTCATTAAGAGTTCAGTGCCCTATAGTATTTTAATATTGGCTGTGAAGTTTATATATACAAAGTTTGGTTAAGATCCATAAATTTACCTAGTAGCTAATGCTTAAACTAATTTTTATATAGCTCATATAAGCAAAAAATGACATTAAGGGCCCCCGGCGCCCCCTAAGTGTTAAATTTAGAAAAAAAAGTTCCAGTTACCATCCCGGGAGCGTACTCAACAGTCTCCAAAATTTTCATGATGATCGGGTGAATGGTTTAGTCAGCTCTATAAAGGACATGCACACACACACACAGGCATACTTTCATTTTTAAATCCTTTATATTAACTCGTGGTGTCTGCGGCGGACCTTGCTTGCTTGCTTGCTTGCTTGCTTGTCGCCAAAACTTTTGATCGATTTTTAACCCACTTGCTCGCAAGATAGCGAGCTCAAATTTTGCAAGCAGTTTCGTACCGATGATAAAAACAATGTATCAAAATTTCAGATCGATCGCATGTACCGTAATTAAATTATTGATTTTTTAGATTATTTTTTTTATTCCTATGTATCATGCTATTTTTTTAGATAGAGCGTCGCGGTGCGTATTATATTGAACAACCTTTCTGTCGCGCAATAAGGTGCGTATTTTATTGACAGCTCTTTTTATAAACATATTCCTGATCGGTGCGTATTATATTAAACATGTTTTACGACACAACTTCAATTTTGTATTTCTGGATGGTCTGGCGCTGCGTATTATAATGAACATTCTTTTAATTACTTCTCGTACATAAAGGATTTATAGTCAAAAACTTGGTTTTTTACGGGTTTTTCTTATTAAATCCTTAAAATTAACTCGTCGTGTCTGAGGCCTTGCTTGATTGTTTGCCGAAAAAACTTTGGATCGATTTTTAGCCCACTTCCCCATATGCTAGCAAGCTGAAATTTTGCAGGCAGACTCGTGGCGATGATAAAAATAATGTATCAAAATTTCAGATCGATCGAAAGTACTGTAATTAAATTAATGAATTTAGATATTCTCTATTTATATCTATATAGCATGCTAATTTTCTGCTCAAATGTTGTGGTGTGTATTACATAAGTAACTATAAGTAACCTTTCCTGTCACGCTGTAAGATGCGTATTATATTGACGTTTTATTTTAACTGTGGGTGAGACAGGTCGTCGTCTTGGAGATCGGTTTCGAGAACACCTGTATAATATAAATAAACAGGCTCAATGTCCTGTACCTAAACATTTTAACAGTGTTGACCATGACGGCATTTCAGCTATTGCAGTTACTGGTATTTTAAATGCAAACAATACCCATGATAGGATCTACATGGAAAATAAACTTATCAAACGATTTGGTACGTTGGCTCAATATGGAATTAACCAAATTCACAATTTTACCTAACTGCATAATATTTTTCCCGTTGTGGTTTTAACTGTAACTCTAGGTACTTCCTCCTTTTTCCTATATTCTGTGTCCTTGTTTGTTTTTGTTTTTCCTTTCATTTTATTTTACATAAATAGTTTAAATTATTTTATGATATATGTTTTAAGAATTTAAATATATGTAAGCATCTATTTTATGTTATTGTACTGATTAAGGCATTAGCCGAAACGTCTACTGTCGCGTTAGTTTAAAATAAAGCTCAAATGTATTGTTTTCATTGCACAATTTGTTTGTGTATTTTGTATTTCACATAAAATTGTGCAATCCTATATAATAAAAGGCAATTTTCTGTCCGGTCTTCGATAGCGATTAGTTCCTCAAACACTAATGACTCCTACAGCCAATCATATTGAACACGTTTACGTGGACGTTCAAAACGAGTTATTTTTTGTGCAGTATTTCTTCCAAGAATTTATTTTTAGTTATTATGCGCGTTGGGATTTATAGTCAAAAGCTCTGGTTTTTTACGAGTTATTTTTTTTAACTATAATGAATAGTATTTTGTCTTGATGCATCTGTATGACGGTCGAGAAGGCTGTTGGAGGGGAGTTACAACATGCCACCCAACGGTGGCGGAACGTCCTTGGGCGGGCTTTGTTGCTCGTATGAAAATAAATGAATAAAATAAAAATAAATAAAATAAATTAAAGTTCTGTATTACATTACTTTTTATTCTGATCAGGGCCGTCTTAACGCATAGGCCCGTTGGACATTTGCCCGGGGGCCCACGAGCATAGGGAGCCCATGGGAATATGTTTATTTATATATATTATTTATATTTATTTTTTTATTCCTGTGACGGAGGGGCCCAACACTATTTTTGCCTGGGGGCCCAAAAATGGTGTATAGACGGCTGTGATTCCGATGTGTATTTTTTCAAAATAAATAGATTTCAGCTGAAATGGATTTATTTTGAAAACTTCCGTCATTCTTGACAGGTAAATACACTAGTATTAAACATGTTTTACGAGACATGACTAAAATTTTGTATTTTTTGGATTATTTTGCGGTGCGTATTATAATGAACATTCTTTTAGTTATGTCTCGTATATAAAGGATTTATTGTAAAAAACTTGGTTTTTACGGGGTTTTTTAAAAATTATATATATATACTAAGATAACCATGAAAAAATTAATGACATCTCGTTAAATAGGTAATTATTAATTATTGTTCCCCAAACAATCAGAAATCATTGAGTAACTCTTTAATATGTCAATCAATTTAATGATATTCATCAAATAGCGCTTTTGCAGCGGAACCAGATTTTTATACGCTTGCTAAAAATGTATATAGTTTTCAAATGTCCTGAGGCTACTTAGTTCTTTCTAACAAGCTTTTCGGCAATTTGTTTAAGTATTAGAGCCTATACCAAAAAATATAACTTTTAACGATGGTGTGACATGTGGTAAATATTTTAAAACCCATTTATTTCATTAACTGGGCATGGAACCACAAACTCACTAACCTCTTTCCCATGGATGTTTTATAATCCGGCATCTGATCCAGTACTGGTTGGAAGGGTCACTCATAACAATGGTGTCCTTATCTCTCGCCTTTCCAGAATATACAAAAAATGATGGTATTAACGAGCATTGAGTCATCGGTGAGTACCTTTCTTCTTCTTTTTTTCCCCCTTTTTCATTTATCTTTATGTTTTAGATGGTCTATGATGATTGTTTTGATTTTAAATTTGTTTATGGATAAAAGCTAGTTTTAATAATATGACACTGAGATTTTCGACAAATTTCAATTTTCTCTCTCATATCATTTTTTTTTAAATCTTTTGCTTTCATTTTAATTTGTACAAGCAGTTCAATTTGATTTTAATTACCGTATAAACTCGTTCTATAGCCCGTTCGTTCATAAGCCGACCCCCCCCCCACACACACAAACACACTTTTGTAAGAGAAGAGTATAAAAAGTGTGTAACCCGCTCGCAAGCCAACCCCAAAAAATAATAGGACAGAGTAAACAAAATGATACACGTTTAAAAAAGAAATACAGTCGGACCTCTCTATTCGAACTCAAAGGGAACCCCAAAAAATCGACATGGGAGTTTTCGAGTTAGGGAAAAAGGCCCATAAGCGAAGATTAATGAAGGACAATGTTAATATTGAGAGGGTTGGGGTAGGGTGGGGGAAACAGCGATAATGGCTAGAGGGCTTGACAGAAAAGAGAGGCAGTGTGTTTCATACTTGCTTTGATTCAAACTTTGACATACCGACACAAGCCCGTGAGAGTAGACACTTTCCCTCCCCCACTTTTCTCCCTCACAACACAGATAATCAAAGATTGTACATGCAGAAATCAACTATGACCCGCTCGATAGCCGACCCCCCCCCCACATTTTCCCCTAGATTTTGTCCCAAAAAGGGTCGGCCTTAGAACGAGTATATACGGTAAATGTTTTTCCCTGGATAAATTCCAATTGAAGAGACCAATGCAACCATTTAGACGAACTAGGATGCAAGTCACCGATACAGTTTTAGGTGGGGAGTGTTAGTAAATAAAGATTTTAAGTTTACGTCTAGATAACTAACTTGGTGAATTGAGCTTTTCAATTAAATCATCTAGCACAGATAGAAGAAAGAAATGGGGAGGCGGTAGGGGGGGAGAGGGGGTTCGTGCCGCTTTGAATATTTTTTGTCCCCTTAAACTATTTTATTGTTTTCGTACTGCTGCTAAGAAGACACATGCGATCTCTCTATTACATTTATAAGACATTTCAGTTTAAAAATTTTTAAAAAGAAAACAATATTCGATATATATGATATTCGACTGTTTATAAAAATTGAGGTAAATAATGGACCACCGTTTTATTTGGCTGGTTTGGGGGTGGGGGGGAGGGGGTGGGGGTGTCACAGCAACAAGCATTCCAAAAAAAGTTCATTGCCAGTAGACGCCGACAGCACTTAGGTATTTGGGAACAAGCACCGACAGCACTTAGGTATTTGGTAACAAGCACCGACAGCACTTAGGTATTTGGGAACAAGCACCGACAGCACTTGGTTATTTGGGAACAAGCACCGACAGCACTTGGTTATTTGGGAACAAGCACTGACAGCACTTAGGTATTTGGGAACAAGCATCGACAGCACTTAGGTATTTGGGAACAAGCACCGACAGCACTTAGGTATTTGGGTACAAGCACCGACAGCACTTAGGTATTTGGAAACAAGCACCGACAGCACTTAGGTTATTGGGAACAAGCACCTCATTCTCCATGATATCAAAGTCACTGATAGTATCAAGCAACAGCACTCACGTATTTGGGATCTATCTGGTACTTATCCATGACACCAAAGTCACTGATAGTATCAAACAACAGCGCTCACGTATTTGGGATCTATCTGGTACTTCTCCATGATATCAAAGTCACTGATAGTATCAAACAACAGCACTCACGTATTTAGGATCTATCTGGTACTTCTCCATGATATCAAAGTCACTGATGGTATCAAACAACAGCACTTACGTATTTGGGATCCAGCTGGTACTTCTCCATGATATCAAAGTCACTGATGGTATCCACCTTGAGCTTCTTGAGTCTCATGGTCTCGGCTCTGTGCTTGAAGATTGGGTTGATTGTCAGGTCATAGTGAGGAATGACGGTGGTCATCTTGACGTTTGCTGCAGTTCAGATCTCAGATTGGGGTAAGTGACTTAGAAGCTGGAGTTGGTATTGGTGACGTGTAGTCTGGGATTGGTTTTGGTGATGCAGAATCTCGGGTTGGTGAAGTAGATTGACTGGTTGGTGAAGTAGATTGACGGTTTTGGTGAAAATGACGTAGAATCGCTGGTAGCGTTAGTGCCGTAGAACAAACGCTAACAAATCATTCAT
The DNA here is from genome assembly GCA_944989445.1 of Ampullaceana balthica. Taxonomy (NCBI): domain Eukaryota; kingdom Metazoa; phylum Mollusca; class Gastropoda; family Lymnaeidae; genus Ampullaceana; species Ampullaceana balthica. Next base: position 2,249,584 of record CALYLW010000043.1, on the reverse strand, counting down.
CTTCCGCCCTAGCTTTCGGGCATGGGATGGGTTGCCTAAGTAAACCAGGAAAACCAACACTCTAACAACATTGAAAATTCTAATAAAAATTCTAAACTTTACTCAAACCATGTATAGGCGTAGGACACAATAATCTTCTGAATTAACGTATCAGATAATAAAGTGTAATTGTCAACTTTATAATAGAGTTTCTTGTTCTGAGACCTGACAATCAGTGAGTGAGTGCATTGGACCTTTAAGTATTACTTTTTATTTGGATTTTGTTACATCAGACATTGACTCGTCTTATATTTTACCTGACATTTCGATTATTATTATACCTATCAATAAATAACTTAATTTTAGAAGCACTGGGGATACGGTGGTCGAGTGGCAGCGCGCTCGACTGGTGTACCGATGGTCACGGGTTCGAATCCATGGGAAGCCAATTATTTGTTCCTGGGGCCTAGGACGTCCCCGAGTCCACCCAGCTTCGAGTGGGTACCTAACACCTGGGTAATGCGTGGAACCCTTATAGCCGTGGCATGTGAACGCTGCATCACTTGCCAAAATCAACTGCTGACTTGCAGATGGTCTTGGCTGACCAAAGGCTATGGAAGCACATCCAGAAAAAACAGCAGGCTGAAGTCGGAGACCACGGGCCAATTGGCGCAAAACTCGTCTGCACGCAAAACTCAAATTGAGAACGAAGAAGAAGAAGCACTAATTTGTAATGTTTTTAGAAATATAATTTAAAATAATTAAACTTTCACGCCAAACGCGATATAAAACTATTTTTCCCGTCTTAAAAACGTAAATGTCTTGCGATCGAACCATACTGTATTAGTTTTACGACTCTAACTTACGATTACACAAAGCTGAATTCATCCGATTTGCTTTATGTTTTATTTATCTCAAACAAAGCATGGTGCATACATCATAAACACGATCATGTATCAAAGGAAGTCGCAAAAGTTTTGTTGCAATGTGGTGCAGCGGTGGTGCGAAAGTGTCCCTTCAATGTATTACCGATTTGATTATGTTTGAAACAGAAATTACTATCAATTCCTTCTCATACCTTTTCTGAAATAAGTTTCATAACTTAAAATGTGCTGGACTATACAAAACTTTTTTTTACTGTAATTAATAAATGCAGAAGACATTCTCTTTGTCCTGGAACCCTGGTTTCGGTAGTTGAGTTTACTTATGAAGATTGAGGGTGTAATATAATCTTTTCTGAAGTTGTGTTGTTGTTGTTTTTTTAATGCTTCAAGTGTGGTCAGTCCTGCCGTACAATAGGATACTGCGCTATTTAAGTGTACAAAATAAATGATTTTTAAAAAATATATTAAAATAACATATACGCCCACCAACAACAACAAAAAAACACATTGACGACCGGACGAGATAAAACAAAGTGTATAGGTCATGCACGCCCACGCATGCTTGAACAAACACCCATTGACGAACGGACGGGACACCAACCACCCATAGACGGAGTCTGACTCACGGATGACGCCAACAGACAGTCTTAACGCACGCCAACTGTTTCACCCTGAATACCACGGTCCACATCCCTGGTTCCTGTACTGTACACAACTATTTGCTCAGTGCAAGGTCATCACCAGTGTATTGCATCACGGGAGGGAAGTAGCCTAATCCAAATAACACTTAATAATTGGATGGTGCCAAGATGTCTTCCACGTTCAAATGGTCTTTTTTTAAAACTATACTTTATTAAATTAATTTTTTGTAATTATTAGTTTAATGTATCTCTTTGGTTTCTGTGGATGCCCTCGAATTCATTTGTCTATTAAAAAGCACATGTGTGTATATTTCAACCTTCATTCTAATCTACCGAAGATTGGCATAAATTTAAATGTTTGAAACACGATGTTGTTGCATATTGCTGTCTGTAATTGTAACAATTCATGTCCTATTAGACATGATAAAAAAAACTCAAATGGGGCTCAACCTCAATACATTGAGAACCTCTAACACAAACAAAAACATACTGCCAGAAGCCCTACGTGGTTAGGCGGAGGTGAGCATGACACCCAGACGGTGTCTGAAGGTCAAAAGGCCCTAAACAGATGTCCTTTGCAAGATCCTTTCTCGTAGGAACAATGTGGAAAAATCTGGGTATTATATTTTTAAATAATAAATATCTAATACTGTGTACCTTAATGAATATGTGTAGCCGAGTGATTGTGCTACAGCATAAAATACTGATTATTTATTTTGATTTATTTAACAGTGAATACAACTGTCGTGAGGACTATAGGTTTTTAATTTTATTTTGCTGACCGACTTCAGTTATCAAGAGGACACAGTTACTAGCACAGGGGTCGGGAAAGCATTGCTCGCGAGCCAGATGTGGCTCTATTGGTGGCTGCATCTGGCTCTCAGGCATATGTTCGATTAAAAAAAAAGAAAAGTTTATTCAGACTCATTCGATCTACACATTAATTGCATTTAAAAACAGTATAACAATTTTATTAAAAATAATTCAGGGACATTATAGTTATTGTACTTTTAGTGTTGAAATTACAAAAAATGCAAACATTTACTTGAATTTTTAGTTTTAAACCTAATGTATGGCTCTCACAGAATTACTTATCAAAATAAGTGGTTTTTATTACTCTCTCAAACAAAAATTTTCCAGACCCCTGTACTAGCGAATAACTATTCGTAAACTCTAAGCAGGTGAAAGTGTACAGTCCAAAGTAAATCAGCTTATGACCTAATCGCTCACACTACAAACGCAGACCGCTCTCATATCTCTCTCTCTCTCTCTCACTCTCTCTCACACAATATCTCTCTCACTCTCTACCTCACTCTCTCTATCTATCTATCTAACCTTATTTTAAGATCGTCCAATAGACTGCATGGTGTAATAAATATACAACCAAATGAACGTAAAAACACACGTTTCAGTTTGGTATTTTTTACTTTCTGACACACTCTTGCCATACGGAAATATACCACTAAAATCATTATGTTATACATTTATTTCTTGTATTTTGTTTATAAATGTCCAATATACATCAAATATGCAATAAACTTTTTTCCCCTTTAAAATCCCAAAATTTGTAATATAAGGTTAATGGTAACCTAGAAATTATTTCAGTTAAAAAAATTATATTGCTCCATATTTGCTTGCAAAGTTTTCCCAAGACTGATGATTTGAATGTTTGAGCAACTAACAACTGAATAATTTGGCTTGCCTTAGAAAACTCTTAAAATGATAGATTTCTAACAGATTCCTTAGAGCCAATATCAGATTCACCAACTTTAATAGGCTTCTCTTGTTGTCATTCAACATCAGACAATGTCAACTTATCCATGACCTGACAGCCGCCATGCTCCGCTCTAGGCTATCTTCTCTTGCCGTGTCCTATTCGGAGTTCAATATTAAAAAGTCGTCTGCAAATGAAATGGCGACTGAACCCATATTAATAAATGACTTTGTCTAATTACCCGCCGTAGATTTAGAATAACGGAGAGATCTCGACACCAAGACCTTTTAAACACCAAACTTCAGGTCGGCTACCAGAGAGGAAATAGATCCAAAAGCAATGATTTGACAAGTAAGCGGTAAACTTTTTCAGTCAGTCATTGGAGGAGTAGTTGGTGATAAACTGTGTCATTGGAGGAGTAGATGGTGATAAACTGTGTCATTGAAGGAGTAGATGGTGATAAACTGTCATTGGAGGAGTAGATGGTGATAAACTGTGTCATTGGAGGAGTAGATGGTGATAAACTGTCATTGGAGGAGTAGATGGTGATAAACTGTCATTGGAGGAGTAGATGGTGATAAACTGTGTCATTGGAGGAGTAGATGGTGATAAACTGTGTCATTGAAGGAGTAGATGGTGATAAACTGTCATTGGAGGAGTAGATGGTGATAAACTGTGTCATTGGAGGAGTAGATGGTGATAAACTGTCATTGGAGGAGTAGATGGTGATAAACTGTCATTGGAGGAGTAGATGGTGATAAACTGTGTCATTGGAGGAGTAGATGGTGATAAACTGTCATTGGAGGAGTAGATGGTGATAAACTGTCATTGGAGGAGTAGATGGTGATAAACTGTGTCATTGGAGGAGTAGATGGTTATAAACTGTGTCATTGGAGGAGTAGATGGTGATAAACTGTGTCATTGGAGGAGTAGATGGTTATAAACTGTGTCATTGGAGGAGTAGATGGTGATAAACTGTCATTGGAGGAGTAGATGGTGATAAACTGTGTCATTGGAGGAGTAGATGGTTATAAACTGTGTCATTGGAGGAGTAGATGGTGATAAACTGTCATTGGAGGAGTAGATGGTGATAAACTGTCATTGGAGGAGTAGATGGTGATAAACTGTGTCATTGGAGGAGTAGATGGTGATAAACTGTCATTGGAGGAGTAGATGGTGATAAACTGTCATTGGAGGAGTAGATGGTGATAAACTGTGTCATTGGAGGAGTAGATGGTGATAAACTGTGTCATTGGAGGAGTAGATGGTGATAAACTGTCATTGGAGGAGTAGATGGTGATAAACTGTGTCATTGGAGGAGTAGATGGTGATAAACTGTCATTGGAGGAGTAGATGGTGATAAACTGTCATTGGAGGAGTAGATGGTGATAAACTGTCATTGGAGGAGTAGATGGTGATAAACTGTCATTGGAGGAGTAGATGGTGATAAACTGTGTCATTGGAGGAGTAGATGGTGATAAACTGTCATTGGAGGAGTAGATGGTGATAAACTGTGTCATTGGAGGAGTAGATGGTGATAAACTGTCATTGGAGGAGTAGATGGTGATAAACTGTGTCATTGGAGGAGTAGATGGTGATAAACTGTGTCATTGGAGGAGTAGATGGTGATAAACTGTGTCATTGGAGGAGTAGATGGTGATAAACTGTGTCATTGGAGGAGTAGATGGTGATAAACTGTCATTGGAGGAGTAGATGGTGATAAACTGTGTCATTGGAGGAGTAGATGGTGATAAACTGTCATTGGAGGAGTAGATGGTGATAAACTGTGTCATTGGAGGAGTAGATGGTGATAAACTGTCATTGGAGGAGTAGATGGTGATAAACTGTGTCATTGGAGGAGTAGATGGTGATAAACTGTGTCATTGGAGGAGTAGATGGTGATAAACTGTGTCATTGGAGGAGTAGATGGTGATAAACTGTCATTGGAGGAGTAGATGGTGATAAACTGTCATTGGAGGAGTAGATGGTGATAAACTGTCATTGGAGGAGTAGATGGTGATAAACTGTGTCATTGGAGGAGTAGATGGTGATAAACTGTCATTGGAGGAGTAGATGGTGATAAACTGTGTCATTGGAGGAGTAGATGGTTATAAACTGTGTCATTGGAGGAGTAGATGGTGATAAACTGTGTCATTGGAGGAGTAGATGGTGATAAACTGTCATTGGAGGAGTAGATGGTTATAAACTGTCATTGGAGGAGTAGATGGTGATAAACTGTCATTGGAGGAGTAGATGGTGATAAACTGTCATTGGAGGAGTAGATGGTTATAAACTGTGTCATTGGAGGAGTAGATGGTGATAAACTGTCATTGGAGGAGTAGATGGTGATAAACTGTGTCATTGGAGGAGTAGATGGTGATAAACTGTCATTGGAGGAGTAGATGGTGATAAACTGTGTCATTGGAGGAGTAGATGGTGATAAACTGTCATTGGAGGAGTAGATGGTGATAAACTGTCATTGGAGGAGTAGATGGTGATAAACTGTGTCATTGGAGGAGTAGATGGTGATAAACTGTGTCATTGGAGGAGTAGATGGTTATAAACTGTGTCATTGGAGGAGTAGATGGTGATAAACTGTGTCATTGGAGGAGTAGATGGTGATAAACTGTGTCATTGGAGGAGTAGATGGTGATAAACTGTCATTGGAGGAGTAGATGGTGATAAACTGTGTCATTGAAGGAGTAGATGGTGATAAACTGTGTCATTGGAGGAGTAGATGGTTATAAACTGTCATTGGAGGAGTAGATGGTGATAAACTGTCATTGGAGGAGTAGATGGTGATAAACTGTGTCATTGGAGGAGTAGATGGTTATAAACTGTCATTGGAGGAGTAGATGGTGATAAACTGTGTCGAATGCGTCACTCAAAAGTAAGCGCACAAGTCCCACGGTTCTCAACAGAATGTCATTAGCATCCCCAACTAACTCAGTTTCAGTACTGAATCCGGAGGTTGTATGCAGGCTGAAGTTTGTTCAGATAATTTTACTTGTTTAAGTACCCATATGTTGCTTACTAAAACACATTCAAGAAGTTTTGATAGACAATGGACGTTCGATACGAGCTGAAAATATGTTTTTACTATCCTTAAATAGTCTGATGTAAATTATAGTTTATTTGGGGAAGAAAGGGGCTTTTATCTTGTTTCACTGAAATTTAATCTTATCTCTAAATCAAAGATATAGACAAATTTATTTGAAAAATCTAGATTATAAATTATGACAAATAAATTACATCATATTTACTTAAGTATTTTATTGCCACTAATTGAGACTTCCTATTAGATTAATGTTAAATAATGAATAGGAAAGCGGGAAAAATGTACATGCTTCTCAGAAATAAAAGGAATCAATATCTTAAGGGATAAAGAAAATGTATTAAATTTTATAATTCCTTTCCTTAATTCCTGTTTAAATAATTTGTTAAAACTTTTACATTTAAAAAGTGTTTTAAAGATATTTTATGGCAATTAAAATCATATCAATTACTCTAGTCAAGTGTCATATAGATTAGTACATCTTGTAATTTATACTTAAGCCTTGTCCTATACACAAGGAAAAGTCAAATGGAAGATATCAAACCAATCAAACAAGGGGAGTCAACAACTGATGTTCAAACCAATTGGTAAAGGAAGTTAGAGGTATTTTCCCTTGGTTTTCAGTTTCCAATTTACAGTAATATTTGTAGAAAAAAACTGTAATCTTTTTTAAAAGTAAAATATTGCCTTGAGCAATCTTGCCATTTCATTACGATAAGGCTGGGGTGGGTGTGGGAGGGGTAGGCGGGAACTTGAAACATCATGACATTTTTACTTTTAACACATAAGCATGTTAAAATATTATGACATTTTTACTTTTAAAACATAAGCATGTTAAAATATCATAACATTTTTACTTTTAAAACATAAGCATGTTAAAATATCATGGCATTTTTACTTTTAAAACATAAGCATGTTTAAAATATCATGGCATTTTTACTTTTTAAACATAAGCATGTTAAAATATCATGACATTTTTACTTTTAAAACATAAGCATGTTAAAATATCATGATATTTTTACTTTTTAAAACATAAGCATGTTAAAAAATAACCACATGTCCAGAAGCCAGGTCTTTAAAAACATTACTACTAGCTTTGTTTTACAGTAGTTCAAAGCTCTGAGCGGAGTAATGCATCGGAACAATTAAAATAAAAAATATCTCTGTGCCAGAGAAAGTCTGTCTGCAGGTGGACAGGTCAGTAATTCCATATCCTTCCGCCCATTGTGATTCAGTGTGACAGAATAGCTTTGTGGGTCCACTGAGGGAAAAAAAATGTAAAAACTTTTCATTGAAATGTTGTAACAAGTTTTGACATTTTCATTTTCTTAACCCATCTGACTAGTTACAAAGAATTTTACTGTTTAGTAATGAATCTTATTTCTAAAAAAACATTTCAAATTAATGCTGAGCAATGTATATTTAAATTAATTTTTACAAATTCAATAGTTAAAATAGATTTCTTTGTTTATTGTACATTCACAAGAAATTATCTCTGTATTATGAATGGTAGAGAAAGAAAAAAATAATAATAAAAGTTAAAACATTTTAGTACCACTAAATTTATCAAATAATAATTGAAAGATCATCCAAAAAATTAAAAATGGAAACTGAAAACAACATGAAAAGAACATTAACTAAAACGAGATTTAACACTGAGAAGATGTTTACCTTCAAGGTTGGGACAAAAATCATTAAAGACCATATCTTTTTTTTTAATACTCCTACAGTTAGTTACTGGGTAAAACTGTTTTGATAGGCCATAGTCATTCAATATGTTGAACTCCACAGCAATCTGGTTAAAAAAAAGAAGTTTCTCATAAATGTATTATGTACTGCCTGATTTCTATATATTACAGCATAAAATAAAATAAAACCAAAGTATGACAAAACTGGCTCATGAAATTCTGACAAAAGATCAAAGATATCAGATTTAAATAATGTATAGTTCCTTTTAATAAACCATAATTGATGCTTATAAATCCTTCAGCTGAGAATGAATTAATTATTTTTCAACCTCTTTAAAAATAAAGACTGGCACGACATACTTTGTTTACAAAAACGTAGGACTGTGGTCCAACGGCTTTCCCATATGCTCCAAACATTTTTCTTTGCTTCACAGGTTCAGGTGTTGGTATTGAAGCATTAGGTAAACCTAAAATTACAGTGTACAAATATTTTTGTAATGCTTATATTCTGAAGGCTTTAAAACTTTAAAAATAAAAAATTAACAAATGTAAAAAAAGGTACGGTTATCTTATCTTATCTGTTGCAGATTCTCTTTCTATACAGAAGTTTATAGGGGTAAAAAACATTTCATTCCTTAACTTCGTTTAAATAAGAAATAATCGTATTTTTTTATCTAAAAGTTTTAAAGAATTTTCTGGTATTGTTGGCATTAGCTGGAAAAACAGCATTTTAATACTTCTCAAACCAAATATAAATAATGAATGTGTTACAAAAAATCAGATAAAATTTACATCTAACAACTCATACCCATCTGAGCCCAGGCTATTTGTCCTCCTTTCATGATCATATCTGGCTTAGCTCCAAAGAAACTTGGAGTCCAAAATACCAAATCAGCCAGCTTGCCTTCCTGTGAAGAACAACATTTAAAAAAATTAATTTATCTATAAAATCATGATGATACTAAACTTTCATCAACATCTCAAGATCTCTGTACTTATGTCAATATGATTTTAAAAGATTTTCATTTTTATAGCTTCAAAGTCTAAGTATCAAAACAATCAATTTAGACAGTTATCAAGTAAAACTCAGACCTCGACAGAACCCACAAGACCAGCAACCCCATGAGCAATGGCAGGATTGATTGTGTACTTTGCTACATAACGTTTGACTCTTAGATTGTCATTTTCTCCCTTTGAGAGAAAAGAAAAAAATCACATTAAAATGGAATCATCTTTTTGTTATGTAATTTTTAAAAAAATTTATTTGTAATTAAGTAGGATTTCAAATAACTTAATAAAAAAATTTAATGAACTTTGACCTTTTCGCCTGTCAACTTTCCTCGAAATAGCTTCATCTTGTCTGCTGTTTGCCATGTTCTGGTAATGACCTCTCCTATACGTCCCATTGCCTAGAATCAAAGTCAAAAATAAATAAATTTACTTCATTTTACTATATCTAAGTTTTTTTGTTCTTTTTTAAAATGTTTAATTTTAGATATTTACAATGTACTCTAATTTTATGCCTATCCGTAAATCTTGATCTATTGCATTAAATGAGCATTGAAAAAGGTATAACATTGCTACAACCATGCTTACTTGAGAATCAGAACCCATCATACTGATTGCACCAAGATCATGAAGTATATCCTCTGCTGCAATGGTCTCTGCACGAATTCTAGACTCAGCAAAGGCCACATCTTCCTTCAAGTTTCTTAACCAAGAGTTTAAAATTCCATTAAGAAATTAAATCTTGACATTTATTTATTTTAATCATTGAAAAATTATGTTAACTTTGTTTTAAAGTTACTGGTTCAGGTAATCTAATAAAAGGTCAATTTTATTAGTGGTTTGGGGATGTTATCAATATTTTCTAAGGGTGTATATTGTATTGTATTGTATATTGTATTGTATTGTATTTTGTATTGTATTGTATATTGTATTGTATTTGTATATTGTATTGTATTGTATAGTATTGTATAGTATTGTATATTGTATTGTATTGTATATTGTATTGTATTGTATATTGTATTGTATTGTATTGTATATTGTATTGTATTGTATATTGTATTGAGGTTAATCCTTTCAAAATAAGTACTGTAATCACTGTAATCATTTAATCTAAAGTCAGTTATTTTGCAGATATCAAACTCACAACATACTTGTCTAAATGATGACAAACCATCAGCATATCAAGATGTTCATCCAAAGTATTCACTGTGTATGGCCGAGTGGGATTGGTAGAGGAGGGCAGGACATGTTTTATTCCACATACTCTGGAATTATTTAAGTTATTTAAACTTCATTATATATTTTTTTAATGTTATGAGTAATTAAAAATGGTAATATTTTAATTTTTTGTAAGTTTTTGTTTTGTTAACTTGTTTGGTTTTGAAATTCCAAATTTTTGGAAAAATATGTATATTTTATTTTGAATAACATTTTGCTAAAAAAAACACCATTACACAAAATTTCAGTGTAGCCATACATAAGATATAAAGATCAAACATTAATTTAAATATTTACTTAATGATATCTGGTGCATGTCCTCCACCAGCTCCTTCTGTATGATAAGTGTGTATTGTCCGTTCTTTAAATGTTTCAATAGTTCTTTCAACACAAGATGATTCATTCAGTGTATCAGTGTGGATCATTACCTAGAAAAGTATATTTCATTACTCGATTTTTAAATTTAATCTCAATTAAGTTATAAGCGAAATTGAAATTTTGGAAAGAATGTACAATAGTCAAATAAAAAAAAATTAATGAATAGCATAGTGTTTAACTTACTTTGTAATTAACATAAATTAAATTCAGACTTCTAAGATAACTGAAATTTATTTTATTTTGCATTTTAAGCATATAAAAGAATAAAGGCATATTGTATAATAATTACATTTCAGTTTATTTTTTTAAATTGTCATCCATACCCTCAATATTTTGTACCTTGTAACTTAAAAGTCTTTATGAATTAAAAGATCTGAAACTATTTACCTGTATGTCTGCCTCCTCAGCTGCATTCAGACAAGAATCAATAGCAGCAGGAGTGCTGCCCCAGTCTTCATGAAGCTTTAAGCTATCAGTAGCAGATATAAAGAAAAGATGCATACATAAACTATTTATTTTAAAGAGGGGTGGGGGTGTAATTTTGACTTGAAAAATATTTCTACACATTACATGAAATAGATGCATGAATGATAATTAAAGGCAAGATATTCTAAAATAACATTATTGTTTTAATCAATCTAATGATATATTCACCCCATTGCCCCAGCTTTTATCTGTTCCCATAATTCCTCCGGTACTTTGTCAGTTTGTGAAGTGTTGCCTTTGCCAGTAAAACCAAAATTGAGTGGGAAGCAATCTGTGGCCTGCATGATATGCCTGTTAACAATATAAAATTTTAAGAACTGATCAAATTTAACTAAGATATCATATTAAGAACTCACTTTCATTTGAAGAAAAATAATTTTTTTATAATGAGAGTCATCACATTGATCTGGTTATTTGAGCTTAGTTTTTTTTTAGATTAATTTATCATAAATAACTTGTTTTTTAAAATAATCATCAACTATAAATAAAGATTTGCTTTAAGCACATTCAATTATCAATTATACATACATTTTCATTATATATAAATCATCCACTATATATTTACTAGGCGCCCACTTTTTTTTAGGACACCTACGGCGCCCACCTTTTCAAAAGCCCAAGTAACTCATCTTTATATGATAAATACGAAATATTCCTGAAATTTACACAAAGCATTTTATAATTAACAATCCTCAAATCCTCTTTTTACATTGTTCCCTTTTCCAAAATTAAAATATGAGCTAAAAGAATGACGTCATATAATATCTTTTTACCGAGAAATTTTAGAAAGCAGTGCGCCAAATTACTGCACCAAAAAATAACTCTTTTCGAACGTCCGCATGAAATTGTTCTATTATTAATAATAGTGTGGAAAGTGTTTAAAGTTAATCTGGAAACCAAAATGATTATGATTTTTAAGTCTATATATTCAAAAAAAAAGCAGAGTGATGTCCCTTAGCGTTACGGCAGGATAATTGAGGGTAAATATATAAATGACTAGTTTGTGCTGCGGCGCCCCCCTTTTTTTAAGGGCGCCTACGGCGCCCACCTTTTTCAAAAGCCCAACTAACTTGTCCTTGTATGATAAATACGTAATATTAAACTTTCTTAAATGTACACAAAGTATTTTATAATAGGCTTTTTTTTTGGTCAAAAGCCCAAGTAACTTATCCTTGTATGAGTAACTTATCCTTGTACGATAAATACTACGGCGCCCACTTTTTTTTTGGTCAAAAGCCCAAGTAACTTATCCTTGTATGATAAATACATAATATTCCTGAAAATTAAACAAAGCATTTATCATATAATTTTTACAGAGCTAATTTTAGAAAGCCGCGCACCAAATTTCTGCACCAAAAAATAACTATTTGAGTCAATCAGCACTGCTTGGAACGCAAAATTAAAAAAAAAGCAGAGTGATGTCCCTCAGCGTTAGGTATCAGCGATAATTGAGCGTAAATATATTATATATAATAAGCTTTAAGTTGTAAATATATTTTTTACTGTAAAGAAAAGGCAAAATATTAATAAATACAAAAAAATTAAGAAGACATACATTTTTCTTTTTAAAAAACTTTGTTTTAAATTTAAGAAAATACATACTAAATGTGAATATTTAATTTTAAAAATACAGTTAAGGACATAGATTTTTAAAACATTTTCTTCAATAAAGGTGAAGGATGATTTTTTTCTATTTATTCCCCAAAAAATGAAATTTCACAAACATTTTGGGCCATAAATATAAATTATTTTTAATATTTTTAAAACAAAAAATCAACTAAACACTACATTTATAATATGTTTTTGCTTAGTTCTTATTGTCAATATTTGTTTCCAGGGGTACCAGTGCAAATGGTAAGGTTTATAACTAAATTCAAGAGTAGACAATGGAGTTTTTTTAATTGCTGATATTTTCCAACTTTGATGAATGAAGAATTTTACTGAGGCTGTAATTTCCAAAAATAGCTGCGTCACTTAACTGCCTCACTAACTGTTTCCATAGCCGCCTCACTTTTCTAATGCTATTTATCCAAATCTGAAATCAACCTATAGCAGTGCTTTTTTTTCTAAATAAAAAGATACTGGAACGCATGAAAAAAGGTACTGGAACACATATTTAACACAACTTGAGAAAGCAGTAATACCAAACATTCCAGGCAGTAATATAAAAATGTCTGTGGAAAAAAGATGCCGGGACACCTGCCGGTGCGTTCTGCTAGAAAAAATCACTGATCTATAGTAATTCAGTTCCATGAAGTTTACTTTTTTTATTTTTTAAATCAGGTATCTTTGCTTAAAAATGCCATTAAATTAACTTTTTAATTTAATATTTTAAAAAATATTCATGTTAAATTAATGATATTTTTTAATAAATCTTTAACATTACTTTATGTGATTTGCCCCAGGGGAACAAGTTGTTGCATTGGTGCCTGTAGCTGGTCCTGTTCCTCCACCTATCAAAGAAGTTATACCAGATGCTATAGCTTCTTTGGCTAGTTGAGGGCAGATGAAATGGACATGGGTGTCAATTGCTCCAGCTGTAATGATCATTCCTTCTGCAGCAATGGCTTCTGTACAAGCTCCGACTATCATATTCTGAAGGAATGAATAGAATATTTATTTTTAACATTTTATTTTTGCAAAAATATCATGTCCCTTAGATTAACAGAACTTATTGGGAACAAAATGTAGGTTTTTTGCTGATTATTGTGCAATTTATATATATATGAATTAAGTCAGAAAAAGATATCAAAATCTTTAAAAAAGAACAAGATGAATTGCGCAGATGGGAATATCTCTCCATCAAGAAAAGTGTTAACTGTTAATAGTATCAAAGAAAAAAAAATAAATGTCAACTATTTCATTCATGGAAAACAAACTAAAGCTTCAAAGTACTTGTGCTAGCCACACAATCCCTTGCTCGTTAGTGGTGGCTAAATAAAACTTGTGAACGCTACTTCACATGCCCCATGGTCCGTCAAGGACTGGAATAGGGGTTATTATTATTATTATACTTAGGATAAATAATAAATGAAAAAGTTTCATGGAATCCACAGGTTTATGAAATAATTTTAAAATCCAACCTAACAATAGTCATTATAATAAGAAACTTTTACATATGCTTAAGAGCATAAAACAAAAATTCTACCTTATATTTTCAGATCTATACTAAAATATACATCTTCTGTATGGGATATATATATATACATATATATATATATATATATATATACATATATATATATATATATATATATATATATATATATATATATATATATATATATATATATATACATATATATATATATATATATATACATATATACATATATATATATATATATATATATATATTATATATATATATATATATAATATATATATATATATATATATATATATATATATATATATATATATATATATATGAAAACATATAACTAGAACAAATTCAGAAAAGAGATGCAAGATTTATTAGTGCCGAATATTCACAACTGCCAAGAGTAACTCAATCAGTTATAATTACTACATCTAGAAACACTAGAGAATTGAATAGAAGAACAAAGAATAAAGTATTAATAATACATAAGACTGTTAATTCTAACTTGCAAAATGCAACAATCTATACAACACCAAAGTTCCTTTAAGCTGCGTGGCTGCGTGGCCACACACATATCTGACCGACGCCACGCAGCAGTTTAGGATTACCGCGCAGCAAATTTAGTAAAAAAATATAGTACAAATTATAGATGCTGTGCAACTTTTCACACAAGTTTTTTAACTTTGCACACGGACCAACGAACCTTAGAGGGAACATTGTACAACACTCAGATATACTTAGGGGTAAAAACACTTTCCTTGTTCCATGTGCATTAACAAACATACTAATTCTCCTTCTGCTCATGTGGCATTCAAGGTGAGATGGATTGGATGAACAAACTCGGAAAACAAGCACACTATCAACATTCAAAACTCTTGTAAAAGTTCAAAACAAGTTATAAACCATGGATAGTCATAGGAAGCAATAATATTCTGTAATTGATAAGATAAGGTGAGATTAGATAAGATTAGATTTTTTATGAAGTTATTTTTTCTCCAATTAAATTTATAGTTCTAATGCCCAGAGTATCACTGATATTCAGGTATGTCTATTGCACCGCCAGCGCTATAAACATCTTGAAAACTAATTTTAATGCCTTAAATATCTTGAGTTACCCTGTTTTAATTAAGAAAAATATTGAATTTAATCATATAATATACAAATGTTACAACCCCACCACCCACCTTTCTCAAAAGGTAAATATTCCATTACCTTATGTACCCCATCCATAACATCTGGGTTTCCAGCCTTGCCGATACCAACAATTTTACCGTTCTATAGATCAGAGAGTCATAAATTAAATGCAATTCAAATTAATTCAAAATTCTCTACGGTCAGTTCTCATGCAACGTACAAATTTTGCTTGTAAAGATTTACCCATGATTATTCTTAATCTTTTTGTTTGTATTTTTAGGTAAAGTAAGATCTTTTGAATAAAGCCACATCATTGCTCTTGAGAGTTAGCTGTACAAGTTCTCTTATTTTTCCATAGAAATTCTAATTCTCATTTAAAACTAAAATCATGGGGGTATTTTCTTATATTAGATCATCATCCTAATGCTCGAAAGACGTGAGCAATATCTAGATTAATCTTTTAATTACCTTAATACCTATGTCTGCCTTTATAATACCAGTGACCGCATCTAGTATAAGTGCATTAGTGATAACCGTGTCCAAGGCTTGACCACTTTCCAGTCTTGATGCTTGGCCCATGCCATCTCTTAAAACCTGATTTTAAAAAGAAATTAATGAAGCGTTGGTTCTTTAAAAATAGTTTTACGCCGTTAAGTATCAACATTTAAATCTCTAATAAAAATGCAGGGCTAAACACAAACCATAGATAAGCGTGGGACGCAATAATCTTCTTAATAGAAGGAGCGTCTGTAAACAGATAAGATAAGATAAGAAGATAAATACAATTAATAACAGCTCAAATGAAAATAGATTGCAGTTAAGAGTGTTCTATATTGTGTTTAAAAATTGCAATAATTTCAGAGAAATAAACTCACTCATTTGTGCTTAATGGCCTATAATACACTTTATTTTACTAAAATTGTCATACTACATGTAGTAAACTCATAATTTACCTTGCCACCTCCAAACTTGCATTCATCGCCGTACACTGTAAAATCTTTCTCAACTTCAATGATCAGACTAGTATCACCTAAACGTACCTACAGATGAAGTTTAAGGCCATTCTATTAATTACATTATTCTGTTCAGAAAATAACAATTTTTATTCACTATACTTATAAAAGAATTTCAAATAACTTGTCAATGCAAGGCGCACGTCAAATTAATAAATTAAATCTATTTTTGAGCAAGCTTCATAAACAATTCATAAAGTGTACCTTGTCTCCAACTGTCGGTCCAAAGGTGTTAGCGTACAAGTGTCTGGATATCTTTTCTGGCTTGCCCTTTTTTATTACCTCCTGAAATCAGATTTTTAATAAATTTGTTAACCATTTTTTGTGAATAAATAACTTAATTTTTACTAAATTTCATTTTACTGATAATTATTCTAGTATTTCTATTATTGTACAACTTGAATGTTCAAAAATTTATAAAAACCAGTCTAAAATTACTTAAAATTCTACTATTAGACAAAGAAAAAATTGATTATCAGATGGAAAAGTCTTTGTATGTCATTTTGATGTCTCACTTGTTTCTTGTGACCAAATTTGAGCTCGTTAATTCTGTTCATAACAGTTTCAATGTTTGCTGGCTTCAGTTCCCCATCACACAAATTATTGCCACCTCGAATAACCCTGAAAATAAAATAATTTTGATTTAAAAAATAAAAACCTTTAAAGAGGAATAGCTCTGACGAGAATAAGTTTATTTCTTTGGATCTTAACCCACCTGTTTATTGCAACATTCTAATTGGCCTTAATATTTCATTTCCTGTCTTTATAGGAGCCATTATTTTTTTTTAATGAAGCAATATATCCAGATTATCTTTCTTTGTGAAAAGTTACAATTGGTAAATTAAACACCTGTTACTTGGAGCCTGAACTGTTTATTTCATTAACACTCAAAATAGTAATTCCTGTTATTTTTAGGTACTATTTTAAGAGATGGCAGTATCTAATTTTAAATGAAAATGTGCATATGAAAATGTTCTTTTTTGGGCCTTTTCTAAAATTTAAAAGTTTTTTAAAATGAGAGAAGCAAATATATTACTGTACTTAAATACTGAGCATATATGTGTATAAACAACTTATGAATATAAAATCATTTTAGCTTGGATTTTTTTTCCTCACTTAAGCAAAGTTATTCCTAAACCGTATATATCTTATATGTTACAGACGCTCCTTCTATATAGAAGATTATTGCGTCCTACGCTTATCTATGGTTTGTGTTTAGTCCTGCATTCTTATTAGAGATTTAAATGTTGAAAAAGTTTTGGTTTTCCTGGTTTCTTCAGGCAACCCTGAATTCCGGACGCGAATTTGTATGTGTTTTTTCTTGCATACAGAATAAGAAAGGTGTTTTTGTTCTTATGTCTATCTGAGGGTTGTATTAAGTTATCTTTGTGTTGTATTTCTAAATTAGAATTAATTGCTTTATGTATAATTACTACTTAACTCTTGGTTCTTCTATCCTCTAGTGTTTCAAGGTTTAATGATTTAACTAATGGTGTTATTATTATCAGCTTTGAATATTCTCCAGTAATGAATCTGGCAGCTCTTTCTTTGATTTGTTCTAGTTTATAAATTTTTCTTTGTGGATGGGTCCCATACAGAAGATGCATATTCTAGTACAGGTCTCACGAAAGTGAGGTATCATTTTAGTTTTATATCTGTATTACATTTGTAAAAGTTTCTTTTTATAAAGCCTAAGGTTTTGTTTGATTTTTTAATAACTTCATTGACATTTGACATATGGATTCCATGATCGTTTATTATGACTCCTAAGTATTTTGCATCTTTAGTCTGGGTCAGTTCTTTTCCATGAATGAAATATTTGTACTTTATTTGTTTCTTTTTCTTTGTTACTCTTAAAATTTGACACTTTTCAGGGTGGAAAGACATACTCCAGTTATTTTCCCATTTTATCAATTCATTTAAGTCTTTTTGTAAAATTTTGCTATTTTGTTCTGATTTAATTGTTCTATAGATTATACAATCATCAGTAAATAACCTAACTTTTGTTCCTATTGAGATGTTGTTGGGTAAATTATTTATATAAATTAAAAAGAGTAAGGGACCTAGTACAGATCCATTAATTATTAATTATTATTAATTATTGCTCCCTACCCAAAAGGAAGTCTTGGATCCAGTGATGTAAGGGACCTGTGATTTCAAAGTAGTTAAATTTTTTAAGTAAACTAAGGTGCTGAACTTTGTCAAATGCTTTTGAGAAGTCTAGAAATATTGTATCTATTTGATCATTATTGTCTAAGCCTTTTGATAGTTCATCTATTAAACCTATTAATTGTGTTTCACATGATCTTTATTTTCTAAAGCTGTGTTGATATGGGCTTAGGGCATTATATTTGTCTAGGTGGTTAATTAGCTATTCTACTATATATTATGTGTTCTATTAATTTACAGGGGATACTAGTAAGTGATACAGGTCTGTAATTACCAGGGTCTGATTTATCACCTTTCTTAAAGAGTGGAATTACGATAGCTAATTTACAATCCTGAGGAATTTTTCCCTGGTTTAGAGAAAAGAGAACTACAAGGATTGGGGAAAGTTCATTGCTTGGTTATTTTAATAACCTTGCAGGCAATTCATCTGGGCCAGTAGCTTTGTTTATTTTAAAGTTTTTTAGGAGTGAATGTATACCTATCTCATCTACAGTTATGTTACCTATTTCTTCCATTATATTTAAATTTATTAAAACTTCCTTGTCACCTGAGTTAGAAAAAGATGATGCAAAATATGTGTTAAGGATATTAGCTTTAGTCTCATTATCATTATAGGTTTTATTATGTTAGCCTTTTAGTGTGGCTATTCCTGTAGATTCCATTTTTTTATATTTGATAAAGGACCATAAGTTTTTATTGTTATCTTTAGAAATTACATTGTTTATATATTGATTTTGGAAGTTTCGACTAAGTTTTTGTGTCAAGTGTTTAATCTTTAAGTATTTTTTTGTATCCTTTTTAAATTTGGTAGCCTTAAATTTCTTAAATAAGTTCTCTTTTTGTTTGCACAGTTTTTTTAATACAGAATTTAGAATTGAACCAGCATTTGTTAAATTTATTTGATGTTAATTTTGTTGGAACATTCTCATCCATAATAGTTTTTAGATTTGTTTTTATATCTTTCCGAATTTCTTCTACTGGGCTACTTGTATTAAATTTACTTAGGAAATTTTGTTGGAAGTTAGCCGCTGATTGGTGTAGTTTTATTGAATTATATTTATTCCAAAGATAGATTATTCTTCTAGGTATCTTATAAATTTTAGTTTTTATTGTATTGGTGACCCTAACAATATCATGGTTGGACAGTCCAGAAATTATTTTGCAGTCTATCACTAGTCCTGGTCTATTCAAGTTATCAATCATTCAAAAACAAAAACTTATATTAAGATGGATGCATAAACATATCAGAAGACTGCTACTAACTTTTTCCCGCCAATCTCAACCAAGTGAACTGTCTTGATGGCTCCTGGTTCAAATCTTACAGCTGTACCTGCTGGTATGTTCTGATATTTAAACATGACATAAGATGACTGTAAATTTCCAATTAAAAAGATATAGATGGATTTAAGATAATAATATTCAGAGTAACACAAATGTTTTAAATGTATAATATATTATTGCTACATATTTATGCTTCTCACATATAATGCAAAATCAACATTTTTATTTTCTTCTTTTTTTTTAACTTACCAGTCTTTTACCATAAGCTGCTTCTCTGTCAAAGGTCAGAAATTTGTTGGTTTCCACAAAGTGATAATGACTCCCAATCTGAAATATTGTTGAAAAAAATTGATTGTGGGAAAGAAAAAAATCGTAAATAAACATGTGCGGTAAAAAAATTATGTCTTTCATAGTCGTTAACATTACCTGAATAGGTCGATCGCAAAAACTAATAACATCGAGAAATATGGATTCTCTCCCCTCATTAATGGTTATGTCCCCTGGCTGCACAATGAGCTCGCCGGGTGTTATATCGATAGGACATGTTATAGTACTTTGACCATGTGTCTGTCGAGCGACGTTTGATATTATTATTATAATTTGTCTTAAAATTTAAAAAAGGTATTACATATATATTTACCATGTGATCATGTTTAAGCGCAGGACGAAAATCTTCTGTATTACACAGTATAGATAGAACTAGAACATATTCAGTTTTAGTGTGAGGTAATATTATATCAATTGTGATAAGATTACATAAAAGAATTGTGAACCATTGATTAAAATATATGTTCTATAATCTATGTATATTTTTAAAGCATTAAATTACTTTTGTAAAACGTGTTGTTTCAAACATTTCGAGAGAAGGAACTGGAAGAAAACTCCCGTACAGAGCAAGGGCAAGGTCACCATTTTCTCTTACAATTGGCTTGTGTACTGTAACCTATGAAAATACGTGTATATTTCACTTTCTTTAGTTTAAATCGAGTGATTTTAATCACATAGTATATTATATATTTATAAAGATCAAAACTAAGTGATTGCAATTTTTTTTTCTTTAAGGTGTATAATATAATTAGTGTTATCTTTTCTCGACGGACAATTCACTTGCCAGTTTGGTTCCATCGGGAAATGTGGCTTCAATTTGTACTTCACTGATCATTTCTTCTACACCAGAAATGACCTGATTTCTTCCTGGAATGAGATGTTACGATAACATTTTTTTTATTTTATTTTTTATATTTTTTTTTAATATAAAAGTTTAAATCTAGAAATGCAGTTGTCACTAAGTGTTCTTACATTTTTTTCTTAAATATTATTCTTAATAATACATATTTTTTTACCTTCTTAACCGGAACTCACCTAACATCTGTCTGCCTTTCTCCATAAGTTCTGCTACAAGCAATCCATTCCTCACCAATTCTTGTAACTGGTTAATACAGTCAGTAAAGTGGGAAAGTTAATGCAAAATTTTTAATCTAATAGCACAACGCCTTCTGTTACTACAAAAAATGATAGCTCTTTTGTTTGAAAACTTTTAAAGATATGGCTGCCGTATTGACTTACCTTAATTCAAACATAAGACCTACTTGACCCCAGGGCAACCTGCCCTACACTCGCTGCGCCACAACTAGGACCGCCCTCCCCAGTTCATCCCTCTCACGGCTCAGATCACTGACGAGGTTGTTGCAAACTGCGATCATTTCAGGCTTAACTTAAACCCCCACTAACACCAGATATTGCCAACACAAACTACATACATTCTACGTTTACCTTCTTTTGCTTCTTTCACTTACAGAATACGCTCTAATAAATTGACCCCCCCCCCTCACACCCCACACCCCACTTGTCAATCAATAATCAGGGAGGACAACTGGCAACTCAAAACGTCCACATGATTTTTGTGTGGGTAGGGGGCAGTGTGGGTAAGATAGCGAATGACAGCGAAAAATATGACAGCAATAACTAGTGAAGACAAACATGCAGGGCTAGAACAGACATCATATATATATATATATAAGCTCAATTATCGCTGACTGCCTCACGCCTAACGCTAAGGGACGTCACTCTGCTTTTTTTATTTTGTGTTGTAAGCAGTGCTGACTGACTCAAATAGTTATTTTTTTGGTGCAGTAATTTGGTGCACTGCTTTCTAAAATTAGATAAAAAATCGTGTGGTGATTAGCACTGTAAAAAATATTATATAAATACTTTGTTTACTTTTCAGGAATATTTCGTATTTATCATACAAGGATAAGTTACTTGGGCTTTTGACCAAAAAAAAACCCTACTATAAAATACATTGTGTACATTTAAGGAAGTCTAATATTACGTATCTATCATGCAAGGACAAGTTTGTTGGGCTTTTGAAAAAAAATTGTGCTCCGTAGGCGCCCTAAATAAAAGTTGGCGCCGCAGACACCACGGCGCCGCAGCACAACCTAGTATGCAAATAATATCAGTCTCTATATTCCCACAAAAAACGTGCAGAAATATTAATGGGACCCCGACTGGTAACTTCCTATATCTAGCAAAATTTATTACTTGGATTTTGGACCCGGCATCAATTTTGCGTAATGACGGTCGTAAGAATGGTTGTAAGAATGGCCTTAATGATGGTCGTAATGATGGTCAATATGATGGTCGTCTCTAGGCATCCTTCGAGAGAAGTGGACCATCCGCTTATAAGACTCACGATTCCCTTCATCCGAACTATTTTAAAGCTATAATACAGGGGAAATAACAATACTAACTATCCACAGTTACCATCAATGTTCCCTTTAAGCTGCGCGGCTACGTGGTCGCTCATATTTCAGACCGACGCCGTGCGCTGTTTAGAATTACCACGCAGCAAATTTTGTAAGATATTGCACAAAAATGGAGGTTGTCCAACTTTACACACGAGTTGTTTTTTTTTACTTTGAACACTGACCAACGAACCTTAGATGGAACATTGGTTACCACACTCAACTTTGTTAAAGAAATTTGTGTTTTACAATTTGAAAAAATCACCTGTACAATGCTTAGTGGGAGCTTACGATCTTCGACTTAAATTTACACGCTGTGTAGGACTGAATTTTTTTATCTAGTCGTTATCCGAGGCATGTGAAGCCTAGGCACACTTAAAAAGTTAATCTTTTAAAATAAAACTAAACAAATTTGTGACGCAACAATCTTTCTTTTTTTTTAAAAAATCAAATTTTGATCCAAAAAAGAAAATGTCAGGGGGCTGACTTTAACACCCTAATGTCTGAATTAAGATGGGGTTTAGTTGAACGCCATCGTCCTGTCCAATCTGCCTTCTATTCCCTTCCAGTTCTGATATTCACTATACTAAAAGTCCCGTATGAATGCCTACGTCTCAGGCAACATTCAATGTCAAAATATGAGACTGTGCAGATGTGTAGATGAACACTCCTTTCAGCATAGGGGCCGTCCATAAATGACGTCACGCTATTTTGGCCGATTTTTCAACCCTCGCCCCCTCGTCACGCGACGTCACAAAAAGTTAGACCACCTCCCCCCCTCCAAAAATATGTCACAAAGATTTGACCCCCCCCCCAAAACCCCACAAAAAGAACACAAAAAACAACAACAATTTAACAACAACTAAAACCCACCTTAAATTCTATTTGAAAGTAAGTATGTTTCAAATCACTTTTTTGTCATTTAAGTATTAATTTAGTGTAAGTCTGCATTGTAATATCGTAACACACGATAGGTATATGCACGTCAAAGGCATTTGATCTAAAATTATCACATTGATATCAAATCTCATGTTTTCTAAAAAAAATTAATTGATATGCGCTGGAAGAGGAATATGGCGAGTACTGTACGAACCCCACATTTGTACAGGAAAGTAGGGTGTCATCTTGTGCGTCGCAAACTACAGTAATTCCTGCAAGTTGAAGACTGAAAAATACTATGACATTAATAAAATCCTATATAATAAAAGGCTAAGTTCTGTCCCGTCATCTATAGCGATTGGTCTCTCAAACACACATGACTCCCACAGCCAATCATATCAAGTTTACGCGGACGTTCAAAACGAGTTATTTTTTGGTGCAGTATTTCTTCCAAGACTTTATTTTGAGTTATGCGCGTTGGGATTTATAGTCAAAAGCTCTGTTTTTACGGGTTATTTATTTTAACTATAATGAATAGTATTTTGACGTGATGCACAAGTATGCCGGTCGAGACGGCTGTTGAAGGGGAGTTACAACATGCCACCGAACGATGACGGAACGTCCTTGGAAGCAATGTGGTATTGTGTGTAAGCGCTGTCCTTTGAAGTACATAGGTGAGACGGGGAGGTTACTCTCCTGCCGTATCGCTAAGCATGTACGTGCCATTAAACAAGACAATCAGTGTCCTGTCTACTGACACTTCAATGGACATGACCACATGGGCGTCGATGACATGTCTGTCACCGCCATTGTTTCTTGTACAAACACACCCGGCCGGGTCAGTCTGGAGAATAGACTAATCCACGAGTATGGGGCTCTTACACCACATGGGATCAACGTTGTGTTTGCACTGACAACCTGATTTATTGGCCACACCCATTCTATCCTTTTCTATATAAGCTCTTACTTTTCTCTCCTTACTTTATCTCTACTGGACTACTTGGATTTCACCGCATCTAAGTGTTTTTATTATTTCGTTATATTCGTTTCATTTGTGTACTATTTGTACGTTGAGGAAGGCTCTTTGACAAAACTTTCGCTGTTGTGTTACGTCCTGTCAGGCCTACTAATACCCTGTTTTTATGTTATACATTTACCAATTATTTAAGTGGAACTTTTATTTAAAGTTGCGCATTTTGATGTGACGCCACATTTCTCAAACAACCCCTCCACCTCGTCACACATGTCACAATTGCCTGACCTCTTCCTTTCCCCTACTAGGCACCTTACGTCATTTATGTACGGTCCCTTTGACAGAAATTACAAGACGCTATGTTGATGCGGAAGACGACGAACAGCTTTCAGGGAACCACATAATAGTGCGGACAATGACCGATGGAGGGGAAGTAATCATGTGTACAAACAAACAATATGCTACAAACTTTCCGGCAAACACTGTGGAAAGAAGAAAGTCTGGAACTAAAACTGTACCACTCACAACAGAGGAGATGAGTGCCACGGCTTCTGGTTGGTTGAGCTTGATGCCCCTGGCCAATCGCCGCTGAGCCACGTTGCCAGCTTGGAACACAAGAAGACCATCCAACTCTCGGGGAGACAACCGCATCCTGTTAGGCTTGTGATGGGATTGTAAAAAAAAAGAGTAATTCATAGCAAATTCACAGGTATAGAAAGAAACAAATATCAGCCTATTCATTTTTTTAATACATTAAATTAATAACAGTATTTTGAATACTCACGAAATTTATAAAGAATGAACAACTAGTAATCCCGTTAGAAAGACGAATCTTCGTTTAGAGCAGAAAAAATTATCATCAGACGCTTATGGTTATTTTTTCACAAACACAGATTGCTGTTGTTTCGTTTAATCCTTATCATCTCAAGAATGGGAAGATAGTGCGCCGCCTTGTGCAGTGACCTGCTTATCACAGTGACATAACCTACTTTATTCCGTTAAAAATTAGTTAAAAAGCATGAACAAGCCAGATGAACCATTAGTGCAGACAAATTTCTAGTACTTAAATGTCTGCCTCTCAGTTGGAGGCCTAGCCAGGGGCGCGGGGCGCGGGCCTATATGTCCCCGGATGTCACGGTACAAGGGCGCCAAAATGAGGCTTACAAAAGTGCATTATAATAAGTAAACAATGGGAATAGATAGAGGGGTGTTAATTTAGTAGTTTGTACCCGGGCGCAAAATATCCTAGCTCTCTGCCCCCAGTCCTGGGGTATTGAACTTTAGATATTACGTACCCGGTATCGTTTAAAGTTTAAAAGCTTTCCATGCAAGTAAAAAATTGTTTTGACAACTGCAGGCGTAAGTGATTTTTTAAATCCTTTATATTAACTCGTGGTGTCTGCTTGCTTGCTTGAGTGCCGAAAAAACTTTGGATCGATTTTTAAACCACTTCCTCGTAAGCTAGCGAGCTGAAATTTTGCAGACATATTCGAGCCGATGGTAAAAACGATGTATCAAAATTTCAGATCGATCGTATGTACTGCAATTAAATTATTGAATTTTTAGAATATTTTATTTATCTCTATGTATCATGTTAATTTTTGTGCTAGTGTCGTGGTGCGTATTATATTGAACTACCCTTCCTGTCGCGCAATAAAGTGCGTATTATATTGACAATACTTTTAAAAATATATATTACCGATCGGTGCGCATTATATTAAACATGTTTTACGAGACATAACTAAAATGTTGTATTTTTGGATTGTCTTGCGCTGCGTATTATAATGAACATTTTTTTATTTATATCTCCTATATAAAGGATTTATAGTCAAAAACTTGTTTTTACGGGTTTTTTTTATATTTATTTTCTTCTCATGAATCAATAAAATGGTGAAGCAAGACAAACTTCCACATAATTTATTTAAACCTGTATCCCCTTGTAAGATCAAATGTACGGGGGGGGGGCGGCGGGGGATATGTCATAATTAGAGTGAATTGAGGAATTGGATGAGGGGGTAGTCAAGGAGTTATATTATCTTTTAGTGATGAAATATTAATTTATTTTGATATATACATTTTACAACACATGTTTTTGTTACAAAAAATATATTTTTTTGCTACACCAACCTGGAAGTTGGACTTTTCTAATCGTCGTTGCAATCTCTCAGTAGCATCCATTACAGTCACAGCATGTCCTTGGAGAGATGTGTTCAACTCTTTCAAGATGAGAAGATGTCAGCCAGGTATGCCAAGTAATGAATGACATTTGGACAGTTAAACTTGTCAGCAACGTCATCCTCTTTTTCTCTCAAGAAAATGGCAAGCTCCACTCTCAGTTCTACTAACCGAGAAAGTATCCATCCCCTGGACAACCATGTGGTAGAGCATAACGTCATGCTCAGAGCCCACCTCCTGACAGAGCAACTTGAAGAGACAGTGGTTCAAGGCATGTGAGTGGATACAATTTACAATTTGGACTGCAGTAGAAAGAACTGACTTCAAGGTTGGAGGTAGAGTTTTGCATGCCATGGCCTGACGATGAAGAATACAATGTGTAGTGACAATATCTGGAACTTCTTTCTTTACCAGTGCTGAAAATCCTGACTTATAACCGAGTATGGAGGGAGCACCATCTGTGCAAATTGAAGAAATTCTTGAATTCCAGTCAAACTGGTTTTCAGTGAAGAATGCCCTGACTAGCTGCAGAAAATCAGCAGCTTTGGTAGTAGCTAGGAGTGGCTTACAAAAGAGAAATTCCTCCTTCAGCAATCCACTGTGAACATATCTCACAAATACAAGAAGCTTGCTGCATTGTGCTACATCAGTGGATTCATCCAGCTGCATGCTAAATGGAAAAGGACTGCTTCTCATCTCTCGCAAGACTTGATCCAGAATGTCTGCAGCCATGTCACTAACCTTGGAATGAATAGTGTCATTAGACAAAGGAACTTTCTCAACCTGCTTCCTCTGCTAGTGACCACACATCAGTTCCACCATCTCCAGAGTAAAAGGCTTCACCAAAGTTTTTCCAATGGTGTGGGGCTTCTTGTTCTTTGCAATACGATATGCAACCTTGAAGTATACCTCCAGTGCAGGTTTCTGTGACAAAGAAAATCCAAGCTTGGGCAAGGTACCTGAGGCCAAGAAGCTAGCTCTCTCTGCTTGAAGACCTCAACACTGTCCTTGGTATTGGATGGATGGACTTTCTCCAAGTGCTCTCGGAGTCTAACAGGCCTCATGGTGTCATTGCACAGCATTTTTCAATAGAGGAAGCACGAAATTCCGAGGAACACATAGAGCAAACCGTTCATTTTGCGAAAAAGTTTTTTCGTCAATTTTAGACATGCGCAGAACGATGCGCGAACGAGTAACCCCTATCAAAAAGGTTGTATATGGGTGCCATTTGACGCGGCATTCCTTGCTTATGGTTAACATTTTAAGATTATCATTTTGTCTTTCTTTTTTTTTCCTTCTTTTTTTTTCCTTCTTTTTTTTTCTTCCTCTGTTTCCTTTTTTTCTCTGAATCGTTCATGCACCCTCTGGAACCTGCTCATGCACCTCTTTGGGGTGCATGCACCACTGGTTATGATTATAGTTAGGAACCCCTGACTTAGGCTTTCCTGTTTTGTCTTTCTGGTTATCTTTTGTTAACTACTTTGTTCAATTCGAATAAGTAAAGCGGCGACGCAGTTGTCATCAAGGGCTATGCTGGAGTTTTTAGGTATCGAATGTAGCATGTTGAATTTCATTTAAAGCAGCTAA
The DNA here is from genome assembly GCA_944989445.1 of Ampullaceana balthica. Taxonomy (NCBI): domain Eukaryota; kingdom Metazoa; phylum Mollusca; class Gastropoda; family Lymnaeidae; genus Ampullaceana; species Ampullaceana balthica. The sequence goes on along the minus strand of CALYLW010000043.1, from coordinate 2,221,472 downwards.
TCACATGTAATACTGATACATCAGGATTAAGAAAGTCATGCAACAAATCGCTGGCATTCTGATAGGATTGTATGTAAGGAACTGCATTTGGGGCCGTCCATAAAGTACGTCACGCTATTTTTGATCATTTTTAACTCCCCCTCCCCTTGTCACAAACTGTCATAAATCTCGGAAACCTACATTTTTTTTTAAAAAGTACGTTACACTTTTCGAACAAAATGTTTTTAAATTAACAAAATAATTAACATTTAATATAAAACACCGTGACGTCACACATGGCCGCCCCCCCCTCCCCCTGTCACAAACTCTCGCACTTTCTTACACCTCTCAACCTGTCGTAACTGTCACACTTTCTTACACCCCCTCCTCCACTCTGGATCGTGACGTACTTTATGGACGGCCCCTTTGTATTTATAATTAGCAGGTTCCGCCTTGTCAAAATTACGTTTTGATTTTGTGACCTGGTTTAGGCAGTCGCTATAGAATCTAATGTAACATCCATGCCTCACTCTATCATTTAAGAGTTGGATACATATTATATTGTCGTTTTGACTTCGGTTTTTGGGCTAAAAGTGTCTGCTTTTGTTGTTGGTTTCGGTTGTTAAAAGTAGGTTGTTATGGATTTTAAAAAAAAATCAGCTTTTCTTCTTTATCGACCGTTGCATTCAAAGTTTTTCGTATTTAATCATTTGACACATGATTCACATTCACATTGCATTTACATTTTCTAAAAAAATTTTGATGATTTTGATTTCAGCAGCTTGATACTGGATTAACGGTGGTTATAGTATGCTGATATAACGGTGGTAAAAGTATGCTGATATAACGGTGGTAAAAGTATGCTGTTATAACGGTGGTAAAAGTATGCTGTTATAACGGTGGTAAAAGTATGCTGTTATAACGGTGGTTAAAGTATGCTGTTATAACGGTGGTAAAAGTATGCTGTTATAACGGTGGTTAAAGTATGCTGTTATAACGGTGGTAAAAGTATGCTGTTATAACGGTGGTAAAAGTATGCTGTTATAACGGTGGTAAAAGTATGCTGTTATAACGGTGGTAAAAGTATGCTGTTATAACGGTGGTTAAAGTATGCTGTTATAACGGTGGTAAAAGTATGCTGTTATAACGGTGGTTAAAGTATGCTGTTATAACGGTGGTAAAAGTATGCTGTTATAACGGTGGTAAAAGTATGCTGTTATAACGGTGGTTAAAGTATGCTGTTATAACGGTGGTAAAAGTATGCTGTTATAACGGTGGTAAAAGTATGCTGTTATAACGGTGGTAAAAGTATGCTGATGTAACGGTGGTTAAAGTATGCTGATCTAACGGTGGTTAAAGTATGTTGTTGACACAGAACCGATAAATTTAACATGATTCAACTTATACTGAAGTTGTCAGTATAGCTAAAATAAAACATCATTGCTAGTCTTAACAAATTCATAAGAGGAACTTATGCGAAATCTCCTCAATTAAAAAATTAACATCCACCATACACGTAGATGTCAAAGAACGGCGAAAAGGGAGATTTTAAAAATTACACGTTTTTGTCATTATACACGTCTCGCAATGAAGGCGTGTATGTTACTATTCACGTAAAGTCAATTTATTTTTAAAAATCATTAACATTGCCAGCACATTGATAAATACCTTATGTTATTGCAAGTGTGTCTCGTCAAAACTTTTTATCTCGTCCGTTGGGCAAGAACCACTTTCCGCCGGTGACATTGACAACGCCGGAGCTGGTCACGCTTAAATACGGGTAACTGGAGATGACCGATGTTGCGGTAATCTATCTCAGCCCCCCCCCTCCCTTCCCTTCCACTCTCCTGACCCCGACACCCACCGACCACTTGGCGACCGATGACGAGTGTTCAAGACGAGTCTTCTAACTAGCACGCAGGCAGTGTGACAAACGTACTATCGGTCAACTGAATGTTTCACGTCTCGTTTTCTGTAGGACGCCGATCGGAACTTACCAAATCTGTAAGTACGCAGACTTCCAATACTTGTTTCAAGAGAAAATATCCAGACTAGGAACACTTGTCCTTTATTTCATATTTGAAAAGCAGAAACCGAAACAGTGTTGTTAATTTGTGTACAGCGAGTGCTAAACTTTGAATGTGTTGTTAGTTTGTGTACAGTGTGTGCTAAACTTTGAATGTGTTGTTAGTTTGTGTACAGTGTGTGCTAAACTTTGAATGTGTTTTAATTTAATGAAAAATAATCAACACGTACAGTGAAATTCGGTAAATGCAAGTACTGTAACCAAACTCTAAAAAAAAAGTAACTAATAGCACTAAGACTGTTCAATCAATAGGCCTTGTCATATAATGGCGGAAATCTATTAATAGAAATATCCGGGGTTTTAAGGTGGACAAATGTAATATTAGATACGAGTCAAAATGTACGATTATTGGAAGGAAGTATCTTATCAGATTTTTGTTAATTCTTCGTTAATTTAAGACAGCTTATTGGACTTGAACAAGAAAAACTGGTACGTAATTTTACTTTGCTAACACTTTTGAGAACTTACTGATTCTTCTGTATTTATGCTTAAAAATGTTGTCTAAAAATAGTAACATTTCACAATGAGTTATGACGTTTTCCGGTGTGAGATATGACAAGCCCTATTCGACCTTTTACTGTAGATTTGAGGTCATGTGATATTAATATTCATTGGTTGAGATATAATCTGCTATTCAAATGGCATGAAAACCTAGTTACATGTACTATATAATAAAGGCCAATCCCTATTAAGACGCTATAACAGGAAAATGCTGAATCAATGATCATAGCAAGACAATCTCCAGTAAAAGGCTTATATATAAGACACTCCCGAGGAAAGGACTATAACAAGACAACACCGAGTTAAAGTGTAACACATGTGTTTGTTTTGGCAGAGTCTATTAAGCAATGTTTATGCCGTTGCAGGGGGTGAGTGTTATGTCAGGTGGATTCAAAGTGACTGTTTATGTGTAGCGAAACGCAAATAAAATCAGTTGTTGCACAGATCACGGACCTGTTTGTCTAGTTGACACATTACTAAAGAAACCTTGCGTAAGACGCTACAATGAGATACTCTGACGTAACAGGCCTTAACAAGACGATCCGGTATAAGGCGCTATAACAACATATTCATTAATTAATGGCTCAATATCAAATTTTTTAATTAAATTGTTCAACCACCAACAGTTTCAACCCCCCCCCCATTACTTATTAACCTTTTGGTTTTTTATTGTATTTCTTCAAAATTTCAAGAACTCAAATAATTTCAATTTCAATGTTTTATGTACCTAAAACGTTATGAGAGAAAACCATAGATTCAACAAGGGAGCAAAAAATTGTTGAAATTTGTGAACCACTGCTATAGCCGAGTATATATAATCTACAATATAATTTAAAAAAATAAAAAAAAATTTAAAAAAAAATATATATATATATATTTAAAAAATTTAAAAAATATTTTAAAAAAGCTTAGTTTCCATTTTGTGCTAAAGATGTTGTTGAAAGAAGGTCAGCTAGGCTGAAGTAGTGTCCACGGCATGAACCACGTGATCTGGTCAAGGTCAGAATTCTCGGACCTAAACCCACAAGACAAACTATTTCTGACTGTTCTAAAGAGAGCGACAATCAAGCCGTCTCAAATAGTATTCTTTCCGAGTTGGTGTTATCTTAACGAGAGCATTCAATGGATCCCAGGAATAAAGCGGCGGTAACGCGTGCGCATTCAGATTAGACAAGTATTGGCAAATGTTCCCTCTAGGCTGCGCTGTGGTGCAGACATCTGACCGACGCCGCGCAGTAGTTTAGAATTACCGCGCAGCAAATTTTTTGAAATATTGCACAAAAAATGGATGCTGTGCAACATTGCACACGAATTGTTGTTTTTTTTTGTTTTACTGTGTACACGGACCAACGAATCTTAGAGGGACTATTGGTAGTGGTGTAGCTTGAGTTGGTCTCAGCTGGTCCGGTAAACTTACAAATGCCATTCTCTTTTCGCAAAAAAACGGATGTCTTCTGGTTGAAATAAAGATGACAGTTGGCGCTATAGAAAAAAACCATCAGCATCGCAAGAAATCATTTAATACCTAGCGAGAGGGTTTTTTTATATTTTTTAAAGAGATTCTATGACATCACATTCTCCAAAGAGTTTCAAAACATTAAAATGTAACAATATCTAAATTTCTTAAAATTCAATAAGCGCTATCTGCCACGTGTGAATCACGCGTGTATCACGAGTTGGATGACGGAGAGGTAACGTGAGTGAAAGCGCGGGAAGCAGTGAGAAGTTCCGTGAAATGGCGGAACGTGTGTGCCTCAGGACTCCACGTTCTATAAAATCAAATTATATATGTTCTGTATATAGTATACATTTTAAAGTTGTTTTATTGAAACCAATTCTTCAGAGGATTATTGGATGCAAGGTTATGTATTGAGAGAACGCCTACAAGATACGTATAAGTAAACAAGTTACACTATCCATGTGCTTCCACTGAGTTTTAATAGTTCTTTTGACAGCTTATAGTTAAGTAACTCATAGAGAAAGGTAAATCTCAGACCGGACCCAAAAACACTTCTTCACTTGCTGATTGATATAAGACAATTGGGTGTAACAGCCCCAACTAAATCTGCTTCATCATTGATCGGTGTTGATTTCATCACTTGATGAAAAGAAAAATGTTCAATACACCCCGGCATCTAATATAATTGTTCTCATAACGTTATTTTCTAAAATTATTGTTTTTATGTACCGAAATGCCATATCGGCCTGGTTATTAGAATGACTTTTCAGCAGTCTGTAACACTGATCATAACTGTGCGTCTCTTAAAGAAACAATCAAGCTCTCTCACTTGGCTATACCTCGTCGTCAATAATGAAGCATTTCGTCGGCATCAACTAATGTGTCCTAAATAGATAAACTCCAAAGTCAAGGTAGCAGACAGACGTGAAATCACAGACAGCATGTATGAATGAATGAATGTATGAATGAATGAATGAATGAATGAATGAATGAATGCTTTCCACTTCAGAGCTAACAAAAGAGCTAGAAATGTGACGTCACATCAAAACGCTCTACTTTAAATAAAAGTTATATTTAAATATTTGATCGCTTTTAATTTATTTAACGACGTTTTAAATAGCGTTACACGTGTTACGATATTAGATTGCAGACTTACACTAAATACACTAAATACATATTTAAATAACAAAAAAGTGATTTGAAAATACAACTTTTTTTTTAAGCGGGGTGTGTAAAAGCTTTGTGACGTCATATTGAAGGGGTCTAAGTTTTTGTGACAAAGTTGGACAGGGGGGGGGGTAAAAAGGGCCCAAAATCGCTTTGGCCCCAAAGCACGTATTCGGATTATCTAAATGATTATCTAAATGATTATAAATCGGAGATTCCAAGAAGGGTCAGGGATGCCTCAGAGAAGACAATGTGAGCACCATTGGCCTAAGCTGTTGTTAACTAACTTATCAGCTGTCACAGACCACGTTGCAAACCAGATCGTTCTGTAATCACTATGTAAATGGGTCACATATCTGACAGGGCCGTTAACTATTTGATATATAGACTGAAGTATACTGGTGCCATGACATAAAAATGGCTTACGGAAGCCGTTTGCAGGATGGCTCAGCCTTACGATAACCAATATAGACCATTGCAATGCTCTCGTATATTAAAAGTTATAATAACTGTTAACGTAGCAATTACTTTCATACTAATTGTTGTATTTACAGTTATAGTAAATGTTGTTGTTGAGCCTTCTCGTCCATGAGGGGCATCTACCGATCATCGTCGGCGTCTGCGATTCCTCCAAGGGCATAGGCCACCTACGAGAGACCTCCAGGCATCTCTATCCTGGGCCAGCTTCTCCAGGATCTTCCATTCATGGCCAATTCTCTTGATGTCTGCCTCCAATTCTCGGCGCCAAGTGTTTCTTGGACGGCCTCTTTTCCGCTTACCCTGTGGGTTCCATTTCAGGGCTTGCTTTGTTGTGTTAGGAGCAGGTTTCCTTAGTGTATGACCAATCCACCTCCACCGCTTCTGGAGAATCTCTTCCTCAATGGGCTTCTGTTTTGTCCGCTGCCACAGTTCCTGGTTGCTGATTTTGTCTGGCCAGTGAATTCTGAGAATCCTTCTTAAACAGTTGTTGATGAAGGACTGGATTCTGGTCAAGTTTACGGCCGTTGTTCTCCATGTCTCGGCTCCATATAGCAGCACAGGTTTTACCATAGCGTTAAAAATCCTTACTTTTAACTTGCTGCCTAAGTTGTTAGAGACCCAAACATTCTTGAGTTGCTGGAAGGCTGCTCTTGCTTTTCCGATCCTTATTTTGACGTCCGCATCTGTACCACCTTGCTTATCTACCACGCTGCCAAGGTAAACAAAACTGTCCACCTCCTCAAGGGCTTCTCCTTCAAGCATAATGGGTGATGTACTGGTGGCATTAACCTTGAGGATTTTACTCTTCCCTTTGTGAATGTTGAGACCCATGCTAGCAGAAGTGGCTGCGACAATGTTTGTTTTCTCCTGCATCTGTTGTTGGGTATGTGCAAGAAGGGCAAGATCATCGGCAAAGTCAAGATCATCCAGTTGATCCCACAAGGTCCATTGGATGCCATTCCTTTTCTGCTGTGTAGATGTTTTCATCACCCAGTCAATGGCTAACAGGAAGAGGAATGGTGACAGCAAGCAACCTTGTCTCACACCAGTCTTCACCTGAAACGCATCTGTCACCTGCTGGCCATGGATAACTCGGCAGTTTATCCCTTCGTACATGTTTCTGATTATATCCGTAATCTTCTGTGGCACCCCGTAATGCCTTAGCAATCTCCACAAGGTTTGCCTGTCAACACTGTCGAAGGCTTTTTCATAGTCAACAAAGTTGACATAGAGCGGTGAGTTCCACTCTAGTGACTGCTCTAGAATGATGCGCAGTGTCGCTATCTGGTCCGTGCAGGATCTGTTGGTGCGAAAGCCAGCTTGTTCGTCCCGCAATAGAGGGTCTACAGCGTTTTTCATCCTGTTAAGTAGTACACGGTTGAAAACCTTTCCTGGGATGGACAGCAGGGTGATCCCTCTGTAGTTCGAGCAGGAGCTTAAGTCTCCCTTCTTTGGGATCTTGATAAGGTATCCCTCTTTCCAATCGGAAGGAACTTGCTCCTCTTCCCATATCTTCATAAACAGAGGGTGCAGCATTTCCACACTGGTTTCCAAGTCCGCCTTCAGTGCCTCTGCTGGGATGCCATCGGGTCCCTGCAGCTTTTCCATTTCTGAGTTGTTTAATGGCCCTGCTAATCTCTTCTTTGGTGGGACTATTACAGTCAATTAGTAGGTCATTATCGGCTGGTTGAATATCTGGTGGATTCCTTGGCTCAGGCCTGTTTAGGAGCTCTTCAAAGTGCTCCTTCCATCTCCCTCTCTGTTGCTCCTCACTTGGTATGGTGTTTCCCATTTTGTCCTTTACTGGTCTCTCTACCTTGCTAAATTTCCCTGACAGCGTCTTAATGGTATCAAACAGTTCCCTCATGTTCCCCTGGTGAGCTGCATCCTCTGCTTCTTTAGCAAGTTTATCAACAAATTCCTTCTTGGCCCTCTTGATGCTTTTCTTAACTTCCTTATTTGCATCTGCATACTCCTTCTGGGCCTTGTTTTTCTGTGCTCGGGTGCGGCTGTTATTCACTTCTGCTTTCTTTCTTTTCCTTTCTTCTATTTTACTCAGCGTACCTGCTGTCATCCATTCTTTGTGTGCCAGTTTCCTGTTTCCTAGCACTTCTTGGCATGTTGACTGTACTGTTTCTTTCATGCTTTGCCATTTCCCTTCGGTGGTTTCATCTTCCAGTATTTCTTGTAGGACTTGGAACTTGTTGAATAGTGAGATTTTGAATTCTTCCTTTTTGGCTTGGTCCTTCAGGAGGGAGGTATTATACCGAGTCCTGTATGCTGTTTGCTCGGTATAATGTCTCTTTAGTTTTAATTTCATCCTGGCCACAAGAAGATGGTGATCTGAGGCAACATCAGCTCCCCTCTTAACACGTACGTCTTGGAGAGATCGCCTGAATTTTTTAGAAATACATACATGGTCTATTTGGTTCATCGTTCTCATGTCCGGTGAGACCCATGTAGCTTTGTGAATCCTCTTGTGCTGGAAAATACTCCCCCCTATGACCAGGTCTGCTGCGGCACATAGGTCAGCAAACCTCTCACCATTGTCGTTCATCTCGCCTATCCCTTGCTGTCCCATAACCTCTTCGTACCCTGTGTTGCTATTGCCGATCTTGGCATTAAAGTCTCCCATGAGGACGACGATGTTCCTCCGTGGGCGACCCTGGACTATGGTCATTACTCTATTGTAGAATTCTTCTTTGTCTCCTTCATCACTTTCATTAGTTGGTGCGTAGCATTGTATAACATCTAGGTTGATGCTACGTTTCTTTGTTCGAAAGGTTGCTAAAAGAATTCTAGGTCCATGGGCCTCCCATCCAATGAGTGCTCCTTGCGCTGCCCTTGATAGCATCATAGCAACACCCAGGGTATGTGGGGCATCGTCTTCTTCGTGTCCCGAAAATAACACCATCTCTCCTGAGATTAATCTCTTCTGTCCCCATCCAGTCCATCTTGCTTCACTAATTCCGAGAATGGTGAGCTTATAGTTCCTCATCTCAGCGGCTATTTGTGCAGCTTTACCAGCCTCGTACATGGTGCGGACATTCCAAGCTCCAATGACGGTGGTAGTCCTGGTAGAAATGATGGTTGTCGGCCTAATAGCTTCCAGGTTTTGGCTTTCACTATTAGGCGTCATATTTTCCTCCTCAAGGAATCCATCCTCTCCCAGGACTGAAATGTCTTTTGTTACTCTTTTCGGTGTTTTTGTAACTATGATTTTTTACATGGCAGGGTTGTTGGCCTTGCGCACAACCACTTGGGGGGGTCGCCCCTCACAGCTCAATGGGTAGCTGCCTTTGTTCGGGTTAGGTCCCTAGCCTTTGTGGATCCCTCCACTTCCTACAAGGCAGTAGGGCTGATTTTGGTCCACCCCGGGTATTTTATTTCCCCGGTACCCTCCATATCTGGTGGGCTTTCCCCTATCCGCCGGCTGGGGAGGCGCTCGATAGAAGATCAGCATCTCCCACGAGATAGTAAATGTATCCATTACTAAATGCAAGTGGTTTTAAAATCAGTTACGGCTTAACGGTTCAGGATAATTTTTAAAAAGGGGGACTACTCTAATTTTCCCAGGCAGTCAGTTCCAGATATCAGGTCATTTTTTAAAAAAATACATATTAAAAATAAAACGAGGATGTAGCTCCTGATCGACGAGTGAAACCCATCTTCATGTGGTAGGTAGCCCTACACCTTATCATTTGACCACAGTCTCAGAAAACGACTGTGGACTTTTTAAAACCCTTTATAAAAAGCTCTCCAACTTAAGGTCATTGGGTAAATATTGACGCTTATCCAATCCCTGACTATTCAATCACTGGCAGTTACCCAATCACTGGCAGTTACTCAATCACTAGCAGTTAGTTACTCAATCACTGGCAGTTACTAAATCACTAGCAGTTAGTTACTCAATCACTGGCAGTTACCCAATCACTGACAGAACTCAATCACTGGCAGTTACTCAATCACTGGCAATTATGCCATTACTGAGTGTTATCCCGTGCCTAACGTATATCTCTTTATTATTATTATTATTGTCATTATCATTATATATACATTTTTAATGGTAAACATTTCCCCGGTAACAAAGTTTATAAATTATTAAAGGGTGACAATTCTTTTTTTTTAAATTCTATACCATTTCTCCGTGGCCCCTTAGTACCATTAGATTTTTCCGGATATAAAATATGTAGCTTAAAACTCTAAGTAGTTGGGTTTTAACAGCTTGCAGTGTGCGGACTTTTGTTCCAGTCAAGTGTTAATCGTATATGTGCCACGGCCCATCTGCACAGAGTGAATAATTCATAGAGTTTAAAATGATCACATTAAGATTTCTTTTATTCAGATATTCTCAGTGCTGATCTTTCGTGTTCTTACATTTCGGTCCAGCTCTCCTGGATCTCCTCTGGTCATCGCTGGCAGCTTCTGGGCGCAGGTGTGAGGTGTCCGTGTCCACTGTTGAAATCCTACACCCGGTCTGTGGTCTACTGGCGTTTTCTTATCTGGGGAAAATCTTTCACATGGCTGAAAAATCTTGTGAAAACGTCATGTTCATAAAGGGTAATAATTCGTTTTATTTTTCTTATTTGATTAATCCACATTTTAGATATTTAAAAAAAACACTTTAGAGTTGCCGTACTTAGTGAGACAGTGAGATGTCAATCTTTTTCACTACAGAGATGTAGCATTGAAGAATACTTTTTGTACAATTTAAGACCATTATCATATCCTCCAAATTTTTCATCATCTTTGACGCTACAGCCTTTATCTACTCAGCCACTCTCCTCTATTCCGACAAATCCGTGGCCTTTCGCCTTCATTTCTGAACCCACAGAAGCCGTAGATCTCTCTCAACTTCACCAACTATACTAATTATTCTCAGGCGGCCTGTTAGAATTCAACCTCCCGTTGTTGTTTTTTTTTAGTTTGTACACTGCCTACAGCTTGGAATTCTGTCCTTGTGACATTCCCATCTCATTATAGACTCTCTTTTTCAAAAAAATTTCAAGAAATATAATTAGAAGATTAACATTTTAATACTATTATTACTTCTATAATTTATAGACAAGAACCGCAATTATGCTACTTTTATTCTTTTCACTCTTTTTAAAAAAAAATAATTTGTATTTCCACAACGAGCGACTGCTTATAAAGTTATGATGTGATTCGGGTACACATTTATTTATGATATTATTATTTTTTAAACTCCCTTGATATAATAGTTACATATTAGATTATTGCTATGATTAAGGTGGACCGTTCACTGACCACGACCACTGTCACGGACACACGACCAGTGGCCACCATCACTTTCATGACCACGATCAGAGCCACAGCCACGGTCACAGCCATGACGTCATGGAGGGCCCAGGGACCTACACAGAGCGGGACCAACCCATGTACAGAACAGACTGGGACGAGGTATGATGCTATGTACCGGTACACCTTGTGTTGCTTGGCGTGGTTGTAACAGGAAAAAAAGGGGGGCAGTGGTGCAATGTTCCCTCTAAGGTTCGTTGATCCACGGGCAAAGTAAAAATATTTTTAAAAACTCGTTTGCAAAGTTGCACAGCAACCATTTTTTGTTCAATATTTTACGAATATTTTGCTGTGTGGCATTTCTAAACTGCTGCACGGCATCGGTCAGATATATGTGCGGCCGCGCAGCCGCGCAGCTTAAAGGGAACATTTGAGTGAAGATAATATGTTTGACATACCGGTATCGAGCAACAAATATTTTTTTAATAATAAGGAGTTTAGGTGACTTTGAATCACTTTTAATTTTAAATAAGACTTTGATGAATGAAGACAATAAATAAAAATTAAGTTTTCTCTATGAGCCTAAAAGTTTCGTGCAGTGAGCATGAGGTGAAGGGTTTCAAACAATTAAGGTATATGAGAAATCAGATCCATGGACCCGAATGACCAAAATAAAATAACAAATTGTATGCAGTTTTTAAATCCTTTATATTAACTCGTGGCATTTGCTTGATGCCATGAATGCCGAAAAAACTTTGGATCGATTTTTATCCCATTTCCTCGTATGCTAGCGAGCTGAAATTTTGCAGGCAGACTCGTGCCGATGATAAAAATGATCTAACAAAATTTCAGATTAATCGAATGTACTTTAATTAAATTAATGATTTTTTAGATTATCTCTATTTATCTCGATGTAGCATGTTAATTTTTGTGCTAGAGTGTCGCGGTGCGTATTACATTGAACAACCTTTTTATATTTTCCTGTCGTGCGGTGCGGTGCGTATTACATTAACTATACTTTTTTAAATGTATTCCCGATCGGTGCGCATTATATTAAACATATTATAAACAGTTATAATTTTTCGAATTAGGATTAGAGATTTAACAAGTTTGTATCTTAATTAGTTGACCCTGTAGGTGAAAACCCATTATGGATTGGTATGAATGTAAGAATGTGGTTGAGCAACCCAGAGCCACATGGGGTATTTACCACTATTGATAATGACTATGATATCGTACATCTGTTTACTTCAGTTATTTCAAATGTCAATATTTGCAGAGGGCGTTTACTGTCGGCATTGGGGGACCAGTAGGTTCTGGAAAGACGGCCCTGGTCCTAGCCCTGTGCCAACATCTAGGGGATAAATTTGGTATCTGTGTTGTTACCAACGACATCTTTACAAAGTAAGGTTTTTTTTGTTATTGTTGTTGTTTTGTTGTTGTTTTTTTAATGTTTATAATACCTGAAGTTTAATTTATGTATTGACAGAAAATATAATGGAAGCACAGATTAAAACGCCTTCGGTTTCAGAGATTAAAGATGTTCTTTTCAGTTTAGGATAAAATGGTTCTATGAGCTTAGCCAATTCGTTGGCAGTCTAACTGCGGTTTTCTGTAACAATACAAAAGTCATTCTAGGAATAAGTCTTTAAATTTATCGATTTGGCCCGGGGGAGGGGGGGGGCGAGCTTTGGGGGTTATTTGGTGAGAGAGTAAATGTCAGTTTTGAAGTGAAAGGAAGGATTGCATTAAAAAAGACAGAACGTGATTGAACTCTTCTACTGAGAGAGTACAAGTACGCACTTTTGGGGAGTATTGTTAAATAATGGAAGAGCTGGTACCTCGTTTATAGGGGCTTATAGAATCTGAGTACCCCCACCCCCATTTTTGTTGGTATTTTTATCCAACGGCAGGCGTCCTTTATTTTCTAATACAAAATGTAAACATTTAGTTCATGTATACTTACGTGTATCTCCTTCTGACAACGTTAAAGAAAAGATGACTTTGATAAACTAAAAGATTGTACATCTTCCCTCTCAGGGAAGACTGGCAGTTTCTAGTGGAACACAAAGCCCTGGAGGCCGAACGGTTGAGAGCAGTGGAGACCGGGGGCTGTCCACATGCCGCTATAAGAGAGGTACCAATAGATTATTCTTATCTTAACTGTTACAGACGCTCCTTCTATACTGAAAATTATTGCGCCCTAAACTAATTCATGGTTTATGTCTAGTCTTGCATTTTTATTGGAATAGGACAGATGCCGGCCCGGTGGTCTAAGTGGTAGCGCGCTGGACCGTCAACATCGTCATTGCATCTGATGCTTTGCATAAGATTCATACAGCGACTGTTATCACATTTAACTAGCATCTAACACCCAACACCCAACACCTAACCGGACTTGGGCATTGCCTGCCATGGGTTGTTGGTTTCGGGCTGCGGCATTGCCTTTTATTACATAGGATTATTATATAGGATGTTTTACCAAAGTATGGTAAACTCCCATTGTGAATTCAAGTCAACTTTTAGAGGAGAAAAAATCATTTCCATATTTATGGATAATATCTGTTATCAACGTAGATATGTAAATGGGCAAAAGTGAACTGAAAAACGAGAAGAAAATCGGGGTACAAATTATAATTTTAAAAAAACAAACAACATGGTTTAGTCTAAATATAAAATGCACTTCTTCTGAAATGATTTAAACTTACAATTTAAAAAAATATTCTTGACTCAGCCAAATATGTTTTCTACAAAAAAAAACTAGCCTGACTTTGTGAGATAATTTTACACTTTGTTTCTATCCCAGGATTATTCGCTGAATATCGCTGAGGTAAGGGACCTAACTGTTAAATTCCAGCCCGACATAGTGTTGCTGGAATCAGGTGGAGATAACTTAGCTGCTAACTTCTCGCGGGAGTTGGCGGACTACATCATCTACGTCATTGACGTGGCAGGTAAGTTATTATTTTTAAAAACTCATTTAAACTCGAATTCTCAGTTTTACGACAATTTGATGCCCATAACCCCCTTTTTCAATTAGATCACATTAAATTTTTTAATACCTTGGCTATTTTTGACGTGTCCTTCATTGAGAGTTCGAATGTGAAACTAATTTTTATTTTGCCCCGTGGCTAAGAAAGGTGTTGAGCTCTGAATTATGGTGGCACTTTTTATTTATGGTAGGCGTCATTTTCATCATAAATTGTCTAGAAGCAATTTTCGTGGAAAGGTTGACGTAATTTTTTTCCCTATCCAATGCTGCCTTAACCGCAGCTACGTCATTGTCAACTTTCCACTTGCAGCGATGTGTGTAATTATATTTTTTGAACCGTTTGATATTCATCGTATGTAAATGAATTATATTATTTAATGTCTGGACATCAAGAATTCTTTGATTTTTTTTTAATTTTTCATTGACATCTATTTAACAGCTTACACTGCCACGTGGAAATATCAGGCAAAGATTGGATTTTTATTCCTTGAAGTTATTGGGGGAAAAAATCGAAAACATGTTATTTTATAAAATCTGTAATCATTTAATTGAATATTATGTATAATCTATAGAACAATTAAATCAGAACAAGATGGCAAAATTTTACAAAAAGACTTAGATGAATTGATAAAATGGGAAACTAACTGGAGTATGTCTTTCCATCCAGAAAAGTGTCAACTGTTAAGAGTAACAAAGAAAAAGAAACAAATAAATTCAAAATATTACATTCATGGAAAAGAACTGACCCAAACTAAAGATGCAAAATACTTAGGAGTCTTAATAAATGAGAAACTATCATGGAATCCCCATGTCAATGAAGTTATTAAAAAATCAAACAAAACCTTAGGCTTTATAAAAAGGAACTTTAACAAATGTAATAGAGATATAAAACTAAAATGCTACCTCACTTTGGTGAGACCTGCACTAGAATATGCATCTTCTGTATGGGACCCATCCACCAAAGAAAACATTGATAAACTAGAACAAATTCAAAAAAGAGCTGCCAGATTCATTACTGGAGAATATTCGAAACTGACAAGAGTAACACCATTAGTTAAATCATTAAACCTTGAAACACTAGAGGATAGAAGAACCAAGAGCAAAGTAGTAATCATACATAAAGCAATTAATTCTAATTTAGAAATACAACACAAAGATAACTTAATACAACCCTCAGATAGACATAAGGATAAAAACACCTTTCTTATTCCGTATGCAAGAACAAACACATACAAGTTTTCCTTCTTCCCGTCCGGAATTCGGGCGTGGAATGGGTTGCCTGAAGAATCCAGGAAAACCAACACTTTATCAACATTTAAATCTCTAATAAAAATGCAGGACTAAACACAAACCATAGATAAGCGTAGGACGCAATGATCTTCTGTATAGAAGGAGCGTCTGTAAACAGATAAGATAAGATAAAATGTAACACCATCAGATCTGATTTTCGTCTACTAAATAGGTGGAGACAAAATTCCTAGAAAAGGTGGACCTGGTGTAACACAAAGTGACCTTTTGGTTATCAATAAAACTGACCTGGCGGATGCAGTGGGAGCAAACCTTGATGTAAGTCAGAAATGATTACTTTCTATGTAATCAAGACCCACATGTGACGGAGTTAGAGACAAGGGGTTATTAATATTGTTTGCAGCAACCCTTTTGGTGAGATTGGCACTTGCAGTTGAAATGTTTCGTCAAGATTTATATAAACATCAAAGATTCTTGTTAATTCCTATCATTGTATTTTCCTCGAAGCTAATTTATTTCAACTTGCAAGCAGGAAGAAAGTATGTTTTTTTTCTTATAACGAATACATTTATCTTACAGTAAGTTATAAACTGAAGTAAAAAGCTCTTAACTTTTTCTCCCTTTTACTTGAATATCCATAAACTCGTTGATTTTTAAAATTAAAACCAATGATCAAAATGTGTCTCACAACTAATTGGTCAACAATATTCACAGAGAATGGAGCAAGATGCCAAGTACATGAGGCAGGACGGTCCAACTGTGTTGATACAAGCCAAGCATGGACTGGGAATATCACAAGTGGCTGACTTCATTGTTAACACTTTAAAAACTCAGCGAGGCAATCATTGAAAGTCTCTGATAGAACTAATAATTTATCGTGTGGCTCAAATTCTTATTAAAGTCGGCAGAGTAAAAATTCTTTGACAGTAGCAAGGGTTGAGATATTTCACAGCAAATAATGATTCCAGGCTTGTTTGTATGGGTTCATGTCTATGAGAACATTTAAGTTTATGTATGCATTTATAAGTACTTTGTACAATCGTGTGTAAGTGTGTGACAAAATCTTGAAAGAAAATCTAATGTTAATTTCGAGCAGTTTCTCTTCAATGTCTATAGAGGGAATATTTAGTTTCCTCTAGGAAATGATTAAATTTACGCGATTTTGCCGTTTTATACTTAGAATTTAAAGTAGAATTCTAAAAAAGTACAAAACTCTACTAGTCACATCTTTATATAATCTGTTATTTGTCATCAACAAAAAAAATGTGTTTATTGTTCTATTGATTTACAGTGAAAAGAGTTGGCCAACTATCGCACTGATGTAAGAGTTGAATAACTGTAGCACTTTGGGCTTGATACTGTTTAAGCTTGTCTGTTTCTGTTCAAATGATTTGCATATAAAATTTCATTTAAAACAACCTTTTGGGCAGTTATTATTCGCTTATAATTTGCAAGTTTAACAAAGAGGTGAAATGTTAGTTTGTTGTTTTGTTATTATATTTATTGGTTTTATTTTGTTTTATTCCTTTTTTTTTAAATTTTAGTATTTAATAATATATTAAATAAAACATTTTTTTTTGTACAAACAATGAATGAATGTTAGTAGCGTTATTGAATCCCTTTAGTCACTTTGCCATCTTTCTTGTGGACCATAAACTTGACATACACAAGGGACAGAACAGCTGTTATGTACAGGGCTCCGAAGAAGTGAAACGATGACGTGTAAGTGCCCGTGGCGTCACGCAGCGCACCTGCAAAAAAAAAGATAAATGGGTTTAAGTGGATCTGACGCTATGTATCGAAATGGTTGGCGTTCATGTAAAGATTCATTGAGGGTTGGCTGATTAAAACATTCAAGAACCCTTAACGGCAAATGACTTTGACGTTGTTTGGGGGATTGAAGTCATACAAGCATAGATCTTTATTATTTCAATAATAGTTACATTCGGCTGAGACGAAGAAAACAATAAAAAATAAAAAAATGTGCAAAATAAAACTTCACTCACTTTTACTATAGAAACTCCCTAAATAGGGTAGTAACAACAGAAATTAGTTTATGGGAGAATCCAGAATTCTTTCTAAATTATTAATTATCTATCATAGCTTGGCAATACCAGAGCAGCTTCTAAAGTACAGACATCTTTTTTTTTCCCTCTTTATTTTCTATGCTTTTTTCACGTTTAAAAAACATCTTTGGGGCCGTCCATAAAGTACGTCACGCTCCACAGGGGGGATGGGGTGTAAGAAAGTGTGACAGTTTGTGGCGTCCAGCCATTTGTGACGTCACGGTGTTTTATATTAAATTATAATTATTTGGTTAATAAATGACATTTTTTTCGAAAGCGTGACGTACTTTAGGGGGGGGGTTAAAGGTTTGTGACAGGGGGAGGAAAGGGAATTTAAAAAATTTAAAAATAGCGTGACGTACTTTTTGGACGGCCCCTTAATATTTATATTCTTGCTGTCCGAACAACTGAAATACCCGCTAACAGATTGCAAACCTCAATAATATCACTCACGTGAACAAATGAACTTAATTTCACATTTCGATGACTTTTTCTGATGCAGACTGCAATTGGGCAATTTTGTGCGGTTTTCCTAACAGTCTAAATAGAGATGTTCAGATTTGCTTTAATTAATTTCATCTTGGATTATCACCAAGATCTGTCTTTTCGAAAAATTGGTATTAAAATTTTAGTTTCGTATTTTTTTATTGTCAAAATGGTCTACTCCAAAACTAGAAATTTCATAAGAATCATTTTCAAATCATGATTTGGTTCAACGAAAGTTCACTTCTTCTAGGTGTGTTACTTGGAAAGATGACTTTGCTTCTTTAACTTGCTTGTTACTTTTTAAGTTTTAAATTTATGATTAGCGACAAACTCACCGCTGATGGGAAACGAAGCTGAGCCAGCAAGACTCATGAATATGGAATAGAAGCCAAGAGCTGACGGCAGCCGCTTGGCTCCGAGAACTTCTATGACAATCAAAGTCTGAGGATAGAAATCAAAACAGATATGCTTATAATGCAAACAGATCCGTACATAAAGTAATATAACATGTTGGTTGTTTTTTTTTGTATTCTGGTATCGATGTAACTCTGTGTTACGGGCCAGATTACCCCCTAAGTCAAGACCAGCTGATGCGTAGGTTTTAAATGTAAATCTAGATAAGGCTGAGATGTTAGCGAATTTAGAAGTGTACGATGTAAGACGTTATGTGCAAGAGATTTCAGGTGAAAGATGGGGGAAAATATATGTCATTAAAAAAAAACTTACCATCAGTGGCCAGAAACTACTACTTAAAATTCCATAAGCGAGGCCAAGGCCGATAATGGAGTTGAAATCTGTTAACAATGGGGTTAAGTTGTAGATTACCCCCATACACACAAGGGGGATGATCATATATGATGTAGGCTTCAAAATCTGGAAGTGCAGTACCACCCCTGTTGAGAATTCATTTTTTTTCGTTGTTTTACACATTCATTTTTTTATTTTTATTTTGTGCATTTTACATGAAATAAATAAGTATACACAACACTAGGGAAAAAACTAGGGATTTTATACCAACCCGACAAGATGAGTTATTTACCTGACAAAATCTTGCCAGCAATATCAACAGTGGATGACACCATGAGTACAAGAGCGCTCTCTTCGTGGGACAAGTTCATCTCCCTGGCAAATGGCGGTAGGTATACCATTGGTATCACGGTGCCAGTCTTGGCAAACATGAAGTACACAGAAAGAACCCAGAAAGTTGGCAGCTTCATGATGGCGGGAACCTTGAACTTTGAACAGAAGCGAGATCCATCCTTTGGTGGTTGTGATACCATCTTGGTATCGCTAGTTGAGACCGGCAAAATTTGTTTAGACTATGTGTAATTTATATGACTGCGTGTCTGTCAAGATTTATAAAAAAAAACTGTAATTTAGAATTCATCTCATGATAATGAGCAGGGAGTGACTCTTTCTTGTCGGGTGACTTTTTCTTGCACATCGTGCTGAAATTTTATTTTTTTAAAAATAAAGTCCCATAACCGAGGGTCGTATGGGGTCCTAATGTTTCCATTCGAACTTACTGGGGGCTTTGTAGACCTTGGTGGACCCTTCCAGGTCAGCGGAGGACTTTCTTAGCGTTAGTCATTCATCATCTTACCACGTTTTTATTAACTAGCTTTCGTTCCTGTCTGTCCGCATTGTTTTCGTTTCTGTCTGTCCACAATTTTTCAAAATTTCCAACGTAAAATTAAACCACTTCTGATGGCTCTAGAGAGCTCAAAATTTTATCACAAATAGATCTTGGCTGACAATTCATTGTGTCAAAATTTCAGATATATCGAATGTACCGTAATTAAATTAATGCATTTTTTATTTTATCTCTATATAAGCATCTGTACACTTCTGCTGTTGCAAAATTTGGCATGCAGAGTTCACCCCGTGACCTCATCGCCGTGGTATTAAAACGTTGGGCGGGCGCGGATGAGGTGTTTGGTAAAATAAATAGAGGTAAAATAATATTTTTAAAAACCATGTTGTTATAAGTGGACTAAAAAGAATAAAATAAATAAAGGTAAAAAAGATTTGTTAAAATTACGTTTTTATAAGTGGACCAAAAAGAAGACAATAATTTAAAACTTATAAGTTCAAGCACATTAATTTAATATGACTAAAAACGTGGGGCGGGTGCTTATGAGGTTTAACATATGCAGTTCACTCATTCTCTCACTTATAGATCTCTCTTTTGCCTTCTAAATTATAAATCTTTAATATTTATACCAAACACCCTCCCCACGTTTTTAGTCATATTAAGTCAATGTGCCTGAACGTATAAGTTTTAAATTATTTTCTTCTTTTATTCATTTATTGTGGCTCTAAGGTGGGCTACATCCCATGCCCCTCTGCTTGTGAGGCGAGCGCACTATTGACTTCGCTATGCAGCCGCTGAAATCATACTTAAATATGTTAATATTTTTCTCCCACACTGACTAAACAATGACCAGGTCATCTATGAAATCTACTTACCCATTGGTTTCTTTAGGATGGTGCAGTTCCTCTGAGGTATCACCAGGTGGTGCGTTTCCATTGGTAAGAAGTGAATAATGCTCGTTTTTCGTCTTTAAATCTGTCACGTCACACGTCACATTTTCGGGGTTATTTTCACTGTTATCATTTTGAATTGAGTTTAATAATTTGGTCCCGTTTGTTTCATTGCTTTTGCCGATTGTGGAGGCGTCGCTTTCTAAGATTTGCTGGTCAGGATTTCCTCCCTTGTCCGTTAGGTTGGTAACGTTAGAGTTCGGCAACAGTTTGGAATCCTCTTCAACATCCGGGGAATGTATCGAAATGATTTGTGGGGAGTTCCCACCATCTGTACCTCCCGTAGCCTCTACGTCATCAAGGCAGACTTTGGCTTTCATTGGCTGGTAGTCAGAAGGAGGTGTGTACACAATTACAAACATTAGTTGCTGTTGAACAATTCAAACGCAGATTGTTAAGTGTGGTTGAATATAAAAAATGTTGAAACAATACTTAGAAAAAAAAATGTTTCACCTTGTTTATTAATTAGTTTGTAAAATGATTACTTGTCCTTCAATCACCAAAAATTTGAGCGCATATACAAAATTAATTAGTATCGTGTATTATTATTATAAGTTTTATTTTATAAAAAATATATATAAAAAACTTCAATTCAGTAAAATCCCCTTTATAGAATATTTAAGACATGAGTCAAGGAACATAAAGCGCCGAAACTCCATTTCTATTTTAAATGAAGTCTTGTTAAAAGCATGTAAATGACTTTGAATGCTGAATTATTTCATTAAGATTCTAGTAAGCGCGTCTCTTCCAGGTTATTGCGACAAAAAGTAAAGACCTGCAGCATCATTCCAGACAGTAACAGACTCGTGCCCTCCAGTCCGAAACGGTCCAGCAGATAGTTGGTCAGTGCAGGGAAAGCTATTCCTCCAACGCTTGACCCACACGCCGCTATGGACGTGGCCAGAGGCCGTCGTGTCTTAAAATACTGGCTCAGGATGATCAACGTTGGGCAGTAGAGCAGGGCGTTCCCACAACCTGACAGTGGAGTAAAGTTCAATTACAGGTACAGCTTGCGGTGGATGTAAAATATTCATCAAAATCAAGGCGTAACTTAGAAATAAAGATGCGAAATAAACATTTAGTGTCACCTAGAGCAGTGCTTCTCAAACTTTCTAGTATGGCGGACCGGCAGGAATGTTTCCATTGCTACAGGGACCGGTGCACTATTTTCCCTGTACTGACGTGGTAGCGAAATGTAATTTATTTTGATTTATTTGTTTCATTTTATGTGGTTATTGCCGAAAAATTGAGATATTCTATGTGGTTAGTATTAATGGACCATTCAACAACTAGTGGTTCCTCCGCTCTGTCCACCGAATCCAGTCTTCACTTGCATAGGTAGACATACCTAGATCACCGAGGGTTTGAGACCCGTCGGCTACCCTCACCAGGTTTAGCCAGCCAGTCGAAACCGTTGCCCGGAGTGTGGCCACTGCGCACGCTACAGTTTCTATGAGCCACTGGTGAGAGCTGAGTGACAAGTGGGGACCAAGGGTGGACGAACTACCCTCCAGAGATCTTGTTGACTGATAGTTCAGTGTGAAACATATAAGTTACACACGCCAAGACAATGCTCAAGTCAATGAAAGAAAGGGCTCTAATTGAGATGACGTTGTTCGATTGGTAACTTCCGGATTAATAGTAATAGTATTAACAGCCACAGAATGACAAGTCCAAGTAAAATAAAACACCAGACGGGCATAGAGGGAATTCACTTCGATGATCAATTCCTTGATATCTTTAATTTCCTCATTTTACCTTTGGCAGGGCACGCAGTCCGAATGCCAGACTAGAGACTGCCAAAGAGAATCTTCTATGGCGAGCTCCAGCATGGCCAGTGGTCCCATGGTGGGCAAAAGAAACGCTTCAAAGACACACTGAAAGCCTCTGCACTGAAAGCCATCAACCCAGACACGTGGGAACGAGCTGCAATGGACCGATCCACCTGGCGCTCTTTCATCCACGAAGGTGCCAAGTCATGCGAGGCAAACCGGATCACCGCCGCAGAAAAGAAGAGGCAAGCCCGAAAGGCCCGTGCTGTCAAAACCTCCTGGAGATGTCCCACTCGTCCCTTGTCCCTTCTGTTCCTGAATCTTCCGTGCAAGGATCGGCCTCATCAGCCATCTGCGCACGCACAAACAGAGCCAGTCCCAGCAACCCTCGGATGACTAGAGTGGTCCTCGGACGAACGAAAAGTATTTATGGATGAAAATGGAGCTATATAATTAGATTTTTTGGGTCCTTTCTTGATAGCTTCTGTGGACCGGCACTGACTCGTGGACCACCACTTTGAGAAGCACTGACCTAGAAGTACAATTAACATTAAATTAAAATAAATTTATGTTAACTTTTATTATCAGTAATCTTTTTTTTTATGTCTACAACAAAACTTCGGTTTCCACCTTATCTGGTAAAGACCTTTAAAAGAATGATAACTTGCCGAAAATTGCGCCCAGTGTAAAGATGAGAGCGGCCCCATCAGGCAGGAACCCGCTGATTGCAACTGACAAGGCTTCAAGTAGGACCCCCAAGATACTCATCGTCCGAATAGACACTCGCTTGACGCCATAGTTCGTCACCAGAAGCGCTGGAAGACAAACAAAACAATGATGAAGCCACGCCATTGCGGGGACAATTTGGAGGTTTCATTACACAGTGAAAGAGTAAACATATCTAATTAAAAATTAATCTTGTGTGACACGTATACGAACTTTGGGAGGCGCAGCACACTAGTATTTTCACTATATGTAAGCGTTTGTAAAATACTGAAACTGAATATTTACAGATGGTTTTTATTTTCAGGTTTTGTTTTAATAATAGCTTTAAGCTTCTTTTGTTTCTTTATTTTTAGCCACGTAAATCAAATTAGAAAAAAAATTCACGATACTCATCATTAATAGAAAAAGAAGTTACAGACTATAACATTACTAAATAGAGTTTAAGCTCATTATGTAATACTAAAATCAGTTTCTACAAGTAACTCAGTTTGTTAACGTACTTAAGAAGCAGTAGCAGAACTCCTGCACTCCCTTGATTGTTGATGTCTGTGTAGCGCTAGATCCAAGTTTTTCCTGGAACTCCACTATAAGAAGGCCAAACGATTTGAGGTAACCCATGGTGATGAAATGGACACCAAAGCTTGCTGGGAGAAAAATTTAAGATCCCATAAGCAAACATCTATACTCCAAAAAACTTTGATACAGTTAAGAATGCGGATTGGCAAACCTAAATCTAAGAAGCCATATCCAACCTCGGGGGACTAGAGGCTTATCACAAACACTACTGAATAGGTACTAGTCAACGATTCATGTCCTTTAACCAATGTTCATCCTTGCACATTTTTTAAAAACTGTAAATTAAAAATGAAACAGAAAAAGCGACATCTTCTCTTGGATAAATGTAAATCTTTTCCTGTTGGCAAAACACAAAAATATTTTTTTGTGTGTGTAAATACTAACCTATCATGATCATCCAGGACCACCCTCTATCCACCGGATGAAAAGTTTGAGCTGGTGGTTTCATGCTGACTGAAGGACTTTGTTAAAGCTCCTAAGATATCCGTATATGCACTATGATCAAAGTCTGGACATCGTGCCACCCTCTGGTGAAATAGAAGACGTCGAATCTATACTGTCCGAAAATGGACATGAAATTTTACCCGTGGTACAGCCTCTCTTTAGAAAATATATCCGCATTTAAATGACTTGACTTTCAAATAACTTGCTCGAATTGAGACCTTGAAGTTTTGTATAGCTAAGGAAGTAATTTTCTATGAGTCAAGAGATAAACCAAACACATTGAAATATAAGATAGATATAACATTGCAAAATTAAAATAAAAACAGAACCATTTGAGCTTTGACCGTTGTTCCTTTGATAATCTTTTATATTTATATAAATGTAAGTATTATATATATATATATATATATATATATATATAAGAAGGGTATAAAAATTGTTAATCATAACATCTTGAGATTAAATTTTTATCAGTGCCTTATCAATCCTGCAACCGTTTGTTTACATTGTGTATTTATTATATTGTAATGTACTCTTGAAAAGTGCCTTAAAATGACACTGGCTCTTTAAACATTACAGCCATTCCAGTTAAACTCTAGCATAACAAAGTAACTTACTACAATAAATTAAGATCCAACCCAAATTTACTCGTATGCTTTACGCAACATAACATCATCTCATCTGGAACAAAGGTTAAGGTTATTCGCAGACGATTTTATAATCTATAAAACACGTAAGTCAGAAAATGATAGAAAAATCTTACAAAAAGACCCAAATGAGTTAATCAAAGGGGAAACTACTTGGTGTATGTCTTTCCATCCAGAAAAATGTCAACTGTTAAGGGTATCAAAGAAAAAGACACAAAAAATGCAAGCTTCTTCATTTATGCAAAACAACTAATCCAAACTAAAGATTCAAAGAACTTTCGAGTAATAATAAATGAGAAATTATCAAGGTATCATCATGACATTGAAAAAATTAAAAATATCCAATAAAAACGTTTGGCTTTATAACACCAACTTTTAAAGTTTAATAACATTACCTATTTTTCAACTAAAATTCGACCTTACTTTGGTGATACCTAATCTAGAATATGCATCTTCTGTGTGGAATCCATCCACCAAAGAAAATATTAATATTCTAGAACACATTCAAAATGGGCTGCCAAATTCAATACTATGGTTTATTCATAATTTACTAGAGTAACACCATTATTTAAATCATTAAACATAGAAAATCTGGAGGATAGACAAATAGA
The DNA here is from genome assembly GCA_944989445.1 of Ampullaceana balthica. Lineage (NCBI taxonomy): Eukaryota > Metazoa > Mollusca > Gastropoda > Lymnaeidae > Ampullaceana > Ampullaceana balthica. The sequence goes on along the minus strand of CALYLW010000043.1, from coordinate 2,196,429 downwards.
ATAAAGTAGAAACAATACAAAAGAAAATTAATTCTAACTTGGAAATATAACAATAATCTAATACAACGGTGGCCAAACTGCGGCTCACGAGCCGCATGCGGCTCTTCTGTGTTCACATTGCGGCTCGCGTACAATTTAGGAAAGATATGTTATAGGAATTACTGGAAGATTTCCAAACCATGTTTAATGACCCATAGGGATTCAATGCGACTCTCAACAATTTTTTAATATTTTAAAATGGCTCTCTGTTACTACAGGCCTTCAGTTGTCTTAGCGTCAACTCTTGTGTCAATGACATTTATTACCTCTCATTGTCTTGGACTTGACAATAGTGTTTATAGCTGCGATCGTTTACTGGTGAATTAAACTTTCCGTCTCTATCATTCTTGTCAAGATGCAGTGGCGTAGCTGGGGGGCGGTGTGGGCGGTCCGCCCCGGGCGGCACTCATTCAGGGGGCGGCATTTGTGGGTTTTTGAAAAGTAGAACCATTTCCGACAAAACGCCTTTTTTCTTTTGAAGGGTGAAACACAAATATTTGTAATTTCGAGTCTTAATTAACGGATTCGCTCACCATTTTTTTTATTACATAGTGGATATTATAGCTAACGCAAAACCGTTCAAAAATTTTTAAGCGATCAAAAAAGGTGTCCATTTGTCTTATAAAAGAGTCACAGATTACTCTTTTATAAGAAAAGTACGCACACACACACACACACGACAGTGTTTACGTGGAATTTTGACATTCGCAGAATGATGCGCGAACACGAACCTAAAGGCATGGTGATTCAAATATTGTGTTTAACTTGCAAGTATTAATTTATATTACTGTTTCAGTTTTCAGAAAATTATTGTAGAAGTTATTAAAAATTAAATTTATTTTGTTTTATTGCATTAAAGTAGCACAAATGATTTGTGTTTTTCATTAAAAATGCGGTTATTCATTAAACATGTTACGCCTATCCAATTAACATAATGTGTAAATAATTTGAATTTGTCTATTTTATGGACAATTATTAAGATTTATGACAAGCATATGTAAATATTCAAATGTCTCTGATAATAAGCACCACAATAAGCATAATTATAATAATTTCGAAAAAGACATACTTTAAAATTTCAATTGTCTTGCAAAATTGACATCTGAAGAAGTAACTAGGAAACCAGATCAGATGCTGGAATTTTACTCAATTCAATGCAATCTTTTTATTTTCTAGTTATCTCAATTTATGGGAACCCATCATTTTTTAAATTAATGCATGCATCGAACAAAGAAATTTGCTCATACAAAATGCTGTTATATCAGCCAAACAATTTGTGAAGAGATGTATTTTAATTTTGATAGCATAAAACACGCTTTTTCTATTATGAAAGTTAGGAAAGTAACTGTATAAATATGTTAATACTAATGTATACACTTGCTTTGTTTTTAAAAAAATCATTTATTTATAAATACAAAATAAAAGAATAGTGATTGGTAATGTGTTTTTTTTTGGGGTGTAAATTTGGAATATGTTTTGTCTCATTGGGGCGACGACGACCTGCTACCTAAGTAACTTTCTTCTGCCTTTTAAAAAAAGTATCTTGTATTTTGTAAATTTGTAATTATAGGTATATAATCTTATGCGGCCTCTTTTATTACTGCTTACATAAATATGGCATGCAATGGTAAACATGTTCCCAACCTTTACTTCGTTTCAATTACAATTGTTTTTTCATGTTTTTAATTTATAAAAAGCATAATATAATCGACTAACAGACGGTCCATAAATGACGACATGCGATTTTGGCTGATTTACCTCTTCCCCCCTCGTCACACATCGTCACAAAAACTTTAGACCCCTTCTTCAATAAGACGTCACAAAGCTTTAACTCCCCCCCACCTAATAAAAGCAGTATTTTCTGTTTGAAAATGAGCATGTTTCAAATTTAAATTTTGTCATTTAAGTATGTTTTTAGTGTAACGCTGCATTCTAATATCGTAACACGCGTTTTACATAAACGTCATTAAATAAAGGTTCAGTAATCGAATATTTAAGTGGAAATTTTATTTAAAGTTACGCGTTTTGACGTGACGTCACATTTCTTAAACACTCCCCCTCGTCACAAATGTGTAACTCCCCCTCCCCCAGGTGCGCGACGTCATTTATGGATGGCCCCTAAAAAGGGCGGCAAATTGGAGACCGCCCCGGGCGGCAAAATTTCTAGCTACGCCACTGTCAAGATGTACCGTTTTAATGGCTGTCGATAGTAGCACATTGGCAGAAACAATCAGAAATCTTAGATAACTTAGAACCACTGAGATCTTTGTATTAACTTCGGAAGATAGCAATTTTAATTTATTTACATTTTATTTTAAATAATTCAAGCCGAACAGTTCAGACGTTTCAATATATTTAACATTCGACGTGTGCCGAACAGTCAATTCAAAACTATTCCAGGTGCTGGATAAGGCATGAGTGCGTGTTGTCCTCAAAGACAATTGTAAAACATGATTACGGGCCCTTGACAACGCAGCACAGTGTCTCTCACCTCAATCCATCTTTCACAATTACGGAGTGAGACTACATAAGTGAATTTAGCACCATCCCCCCCCACACACCACAATTTAAGACTGTAAAACGCTATTGCTGGGACGGGCTAAGCCACTGCAGGGAACCCTTATCAAATTCCATCAAACCTTTTTAACAGGGCCGAAAAGGTCCAAGTCAAACTATAGTCACCATTATCATGACCCGAAAAAGACCGACGAGGGTGGGGGGGGGGTCTAGTTATGAAGCCACGGTCGTGACGAAATCAATTAATTGGTCAAAATTATCTAAGTCCAATTCATTGAATCATCCATCAGATACCATTGTTTAAACTTACGTGTAGATAACAAAGCCGCACACAAGCTGATCTTTATAAAGCAGTACTCCTCATCTTGGCAAAGTAGTTAACTTGTTTCACCTTCGTCTCCGTCACATTTTAAAATTTGCTGCGCTGGGAAATGTTCCTTTTCCGTCAGGCGCCACAATCAACAATAAAAATGATTACTCTATACGTTTTTAAAAAATTACGCAACAAATTAGGCCTTTGTTTTCTAGAGCCTGCGCTTCCCTGACAAGAGTACTTTGAAACTCCAGACATAGTTCACGGCAAGTGAGACTCCACCTATTTAACTGACCTAGACGTCAATTTTATCATAAGAGAGCAGACGTGGGGTATAAGGTGGGCTGGCGGTGCTCCGTGCCTGTCCATTGATGTTTGAAATGGGTGCAAATATCTGCAGTACGAGATCTAGGTGTCAGATAATTGTACGTACATTGTTAAAAAAGTAGGCAGTTTGAGTGACATCTCAGAGATGCTATTACATTTTTTTAATGCCAAAGTAGTGACTATAATGTTAGGGTAAAAAATATTGAATGCGATTTTTTTTTCTTTTACATTGGCTATTTTATTTTAACCCGTATTTTAATTTAATCCAATGAGACTTGAATGTGACGTAAATCCTGAATCCAATGGCACGTGACTTAAAAACTTAATCTAATGTGGTGTAAATGTGACGTAAAGATATGGGTTTGTGTTTCCATTAAGTATTACATGACAATTTGTTAACAGTCGGCGTGAGTTTGAAAAATTGATGGGTTTTTAAAATTGTGGTGCAAAGGAACACAAGTTAAAAAGTATTTAAACTGTGAACGAGAGGGTCATGACTCATGACCTCCGTAAATTCCCACGACGGCACGGCGTGTTGTAAACATCTATTATGTATTTTCGGTTCTGGTGTGAAGGTGATACTGCTTTAGCTTCGTGAGTTATGGTGTGTGTGTGTGGTTGGGGGGGGGTACACGTTTTATGAATGTGCTTTGAACTGCCTACGACAAAAAGGTTGGTTTGCTTTTCTTTAAGTAAGGGAAACATAGGGTTAAGGAGACGAGGTCTGAAGCCAGCAAGTCATGCAACTGAGGTCATGAGATGTTCACGGCCCGGGGTCGTGGGAGGGTGGGGGGAGCTGTGTTGGCGTAGTCTGGTCTGACGGCACAGACGAGTGTGTGCGATGACGATGGAATGGGGTGGGTGGGGACCATGATATCAGGATCACGTAAAATAAAACAAACCCGTAAAAACAAAGTTTTTGACTATAAATCCCTTATATATGAGACATAACTAAAAGTATTGATTATTTTCAAACATTTACAGACTGAATCTGTCTTAACTCAACTTTGCATCATAACCCTAGTGGGGGGAGGGGTGGGTGGGGGGGAGAGGGGAAAAGTCTGGTCACCGATTCGCTTGACCGAGCTCAGAGTGACACGTAAAATGTAAACAAAAGCGCCCGTCGCTTCGTTGGGTCGCCTCAATGCGTCAGCTCAAAATTTCACGTGGGAAAAAACAATAACAAACCGTGAATTTAAATTACATACCTCATATAAGGATAAACTAAAAATGCATTAATTTAATTACAGTACTTTCGATCGATCTGAAATTTTGATACGATGCATTGTTAGGTTAGACGGGTCCGTGTGCCAAATTTCAGTTCGATCGGATCACGGGAAGTGGGTCATTTTCGACTTTTGTTTTTCCGCCCGCCGAGCCCATGAGAGAGATGATGAGAGAGAGACAGAGAGAGACGGCCGTGAAGTTAATATAAGGGATTTAATTAAAAAAAGAAGTCGTTACTAATTCGATTCTGTCAGACAGAATGAAGTTGTTGATGCAGTCATTCTAAACAAATTGTTACTGATAAACTTATGGCACAGTAATCCTCTGGTATTTGTATATGCATAGGTATAACGGTGTGGGCGATAGACGCGTAAAGTTACAATAGAATTCTCATAAGATTAGTATAATCATGATCTTCATAAACTTGTGTTATATCTACTAAGTTAGGTAGATATGAATTTAAATCAGTATAACCGCGCGTGGGTGCATGACATTGCTACCTTATTATAAACCGATAACAGAGAATGTGCTACCATATTGGTCTAGCGGTAGCTCGCTGGACTGCCGAACCGAGGTAGAAGAGTGTCGCGGTTTCCATTCTTGTGCTGGCATGGCCCCCGGGACATTGTGCTGGTCACACAATCTTGCTCGTTAGTGGCGGCTAACTAAAACTTGTGAACGCTACTTCACTTGCCCCATAGTCGTCCATCAAGGACTGGAAGGGGGTTATTATATGGTCCGTGTGGGTACATGTGAGTGCTACCTTATTATAAGCCGGTAAGGGAGCATGTGCTACCATATTATATGGCCTGTACATGTGAATGCTACCTAATTTTTGGCCTTTGTGGGTGCATGAATGTGAGTGCTACCTTATCATAAGCCCGTGTGTGTGCACGCGTCTACATGCGTATGTGGCTCTATTAGAGCTGATTGAAATCTTTCTAAATTTGCTACTCAATTAAATAATACGTTTACTGGTTAAACATGTTTCCGTTCAGTGACTATAATATCAACTACCCACACTGCACCACGACTATGTTTTATTATATTAATTATTCCTAGCCACGAGCGTATCCTTGACCTTAGCTAACCGACTTAACAAAAGCAGGGCATGCTCAGCTACAGTGCATTCATACTCACGTCAAAGATATGCTTATCCTATATTCAGGTGGTCTTGTCTCTTCACTGAAGAAGTTTTTTTCATCTTCTTCTTCTTGCCTATACGGCGTTCGTTTTGTGTTGCGTCTGTCTTTACGTGCATTACGCTGGTTATGTTAAGCATGTTGTAGTTCCTTTACTTAACACGATACAGTGTTATTGCATGGTTACTTGATCAGTGATCAACAAAGCTTCATCGTCACATCATTTTATTGACTGACACTTCAGTGACTTACATACTCACAAACAAACTTTATCGACTATTCTTTTAATCGACAGACGATTGTTTTAGCAAAAAAATTTCGTTGACACCATTATATTAAAGTGCTTAAAATTCAATCTATAACTTAACTGGAGTTGTATATGTATAACCATCACACACCCACATGAGCACACACACGCCCACAAACACACACAATTTTACTATATATCATTTATAACTGCAGCACTTTCTAGAAGAAAATTTACAAAATCATATCTACGTGTACCAACAAAGTCATTTTAAAAATACTTTTATCAAAATTGGATTAATTTTTTTTTAACAGCACAAATTTGAAAAACAAGTTAATTTCTCGTCTATTACTTCACATTGTTTGATGGAATTTTCCTTTCAATATTGATGATTTTAACCTGTTGATTGTTGAAAGTAAACAGAGTAAATTAAGTAAATATGAGATCAGTGCATATCCCAACAGTTGTCCTCAGAACATATCGTGTTTTTATAAAGTAATTATTGCCGTAGTGTTGTACAATTTAACCAAATCCCAGAAACTAGTTATATGAAATCAATGATAGGGTGAAAACACAATGTAATGTTAATAATAAATAATTCACTGGTTTCCTTACGGCTGATCCCAATACCATCGTAAATACAGCACAGATCCCAATACCATCGTCAATACAGGACAGATCCCAATACCATCGTCAATACAGCACAGATCCCAATACCATCGTCAATACAGGACAGATCCCAATAACATCGTCAATACAGCACAGATCCCAATACCATCGTCAATACAGGACAGATCCCAATACCATCGTCAATACAGCACAGATCCCAATACCATCGTCAATACAGGACAGATCCCAATAACATCGTCAATACAGCACAGATCCCAATACCATCGTCAATACAGCACAGATCCCAATACCATCGTCAATACAGCACAGATCCCAATAACATCGTCAATACAGCACAGATCCCAATAACATCGTCAATACAGCACAGATCCCAATACCATCGTCAATACAGCACAGATCCCAATAACATCAATAATACAGCACAGATCCCAATAACATCGTCAATACAGCACAGATCCCAATACCATCGTCAATACAGCACAGATCCCAATAACATCAACAATACAGCACAGATCCCAATACCATCATCAATACAGCCTGATTCCAATGTCATTCAGAATATTAATACATGTAACAATTTAAATGATACAAATAAATTTCAAATAGAGGATTTATTTTTATTATATGACAGAATTGAACTGATAAATACTGACAACTTAATACATAACTATAATACAATGAACATAACATAATCTTTTAAAAATTCATTTTTAATTTTGAAAACATTCATTTATATATTCATAAATACAGACTGATGTCAATACCAAAGTCAATACAGTGGAGATCCCTGTATGAATTCAATCAGACAAAGAAAAAAAAAGTGTAAAAATAAATACAGGCACAATTTGTGATCACAGCAATCAGAGTTTGAGATATAAAAAAGTTGATTTCTTTTGTTTCGTTATTGTAGGTTTTGCAGCACAACTTTATGAGACAGAGACAGTGTGGAATAGAGAAGTTTGTAAGAATTGTAAAATAAAATGTGCTGGTGAGGCTTTTCTCAATGTTAAATAAAAGGATTTTTTTTAAAAAAAACATGAATTTTTCAACAAGCTAATGCTGAATACATAAAAATTGTTTTTAAAATCATTAGACAAATGGTATAGCTCCATAGGTAAGACTATCATTTACACTAAGGTTTTAATTAATGACGTCATATGCCTCATGAATAACAATCTGGTAGACTGTATGTGTGTCATGGAAGACATTACAGGCTTAGTGAGTTTGTCTGATGAAAGACATTGCAAACTTAATAAGTGAACTTTGTAGACCTATTAATGAAATTGTAATTTATGAGTTTTTAAATCCTTTATATTAACTCGTGGTGTCTGGTTGTTTGTTTGAACCCTTGATTGCTTGCTTGTCGCCAAAACTTTTGATCAATTTTTAACCCACTTCCTCGTAAGCTAGCAAGCTGAAATTTTGCAGGCAGTTTCGTACCGATGATAAAAACAATGTATCAAAATTTCAGATCGATCGCATGTACGGTAATTGAATTATTGATTTTCTAGATTATTTTATTTATTCCTATGTATCATGTTATTTTTTGAGATAGAGTGTCGCGGTGCGTATTATATTGAACAACCTTTCTGTTGCGCAATAAGGTGCGTATTTTATTGACAACACTTTTTATAAACATATTCCTGATCGGTGCGCATTATGTTAAACATGTTTTACGACACAACTGCAATTTTGTATTTTTTGGATGGTCTTGCGCTGCGTATTATAATGAACATTCTTTTAGTTACTTCTCGTACATAAAGGATTTATAGTCAAAAACTTGGTTTTTTACGGGGTTTTTTTAATTTAAAAAGTTATGTAACATCAAGAAAAATTATATGGGGGAGACAGAATAAGACACCATCGGTGGCTTTCTTGCACAGAGACGGGTGGTCTCAAGAGTGATGTTGTCTTGCGCCTGCAGTGGGTGGCATCAGGTACCAAGGTTTCACGAGTTTAATATTGCAATCAGGCATGGTCATATTTTCCTCCTCCAGTTGAGTTTGGCTGAAATGAAGCTGTACCTGTTGGTGTTTCAAACAAAACAAAAAAAAATAATTCAGTTTATGTAAACAATACATAAGTTAATATTACTCTTAGAAACCAGCAGCAATAAAAAATAAAAAAAATTTAATTTGATGATTGCTCCATTAACTTCATTAAAACAGTTGGCACTAAATGATTATATCTCTTGTTCCATGATCTGACAACTGGCAGTATATTATTTGGTAACTTTTGTGATTATACTCATTTATGTTCATTAAATGAATTAATTAATCATGAGTTTTAAAAAACTTTGTATGATTTAATCTATTATTACATTTACATAGCATTAATAATTTAAATAAAATTACATTTGTTCTAAAATTTCTTTTTTTTTGTTAAACACAGACTGTGGGCAATCCATATACCTTCTGAATGATGTCTCTAAATTCTGTGTCCTGTGCGTGTGACCTGACTTTCTCTGTTAGGACTTGTATAAATGGGCTACCATTTTCTGGGTGCCTGTATGCCACATAGCCTGCAATCCAGTAAAGCAATGCATATCTATTACTGTAGACCTCCATGGTGATCAATAACAGGTCTTTAATACAAATTTTATCCATTATAAAGGGTTTAGTCCCTCAAGTAGCAACAATTTTATAATAGGACTGGAACTTTTAGATGTATCATTTATTCAACAATGAAACTCCTACAACCGTTTTAAAATGTGCAAAAGGTTTTAGCTATAAATTAGTTTAAGCCTTCTTGTAATGAATGTAAACAAAGGTTTATATTGCCTAAGCCTAAGCCATTCTGAAACCATAACTAAGATCCTTGTAGATACAGAGCCTTGTATGGGGTGTAAAAAATAGTAATACATTGCACAGTCAAAACTCTCTAAGTCGAACTCTAAGGGAGCCAAAAAAAAATTCGACTTACAGAGTTTTCGAGTTAGGGAAAATGGCGTTATAGGCGCAGATTAATCAAGGACAATGTTGATATTGAGATTGGGGTGGAGAAAGGCTTGACAGGAAAGAGAGGCGGTCTCTGATGTTTCATATGAAAGGAAGCCGCCTTAGCTTTGAACTACCGACACCACTGAGAAAGCCCCTCCCCCCACACTTTACTCCATCCACAGTGGGATGGGGGAGTAAGATTTTTCCTTATACTTAAACGCCTTGAAAAATTCGACTTACAGAGGTTGGAAGCCAAAACTCTTCGAGTTAAGGAGATCTAAAATACATTAGTCTTATGGAATTTGGCCGGGACCTAACAATTCGACATAGAGAGGTTTTGGACTTAGGGAAATTCGACTTAGCGAGGTTCGACTGTATATATAAATATATATTGAGATTTTAAATACAGAGTTATATATAGGATGTACAAACCAGTAAATATTCTAACTAGGCACAAAGGCCAGGTGGGGTGAAATGATGCAGCTATCAGATGTAAGTATCATAAAAATATTTAGAATAAATATTTTATGAAGCTCTACCTATAAGTCCAAGGCTAACAAAGACAGCTATGATTCTAATGGAATGTGTATTTGAGTGTTCCAGAGCTACATAAGAATGGAGTAGTTAAAGTCTACCAAGAGATATCTAAGTAAAGGGATATATTTATAATTTAACCGCTATCAATCAATGAGTGAAGTTCCTCTAAAAATAAAAAACCAACCAGTAAAGAAATAACCTAATCAGTCGGTCTAATTAGAATGACACAACTTGAAAAAAGTGGGAATACCCAAAGATGAAGAATGAACAAAACACATATCAGCAGTGTCTGCTACTCTTGGACCATCAGTTTGGAGTTGTCCTTCCCTGGTGTCACTGCTGGCTTCATCCATTGTAACAAAGCCAGAGTTGATTGACGCCACACTCGATGAGTTGCTTGCTAATAGCTGATCTCTTTCATCTACGAACATGTTTTAATTTTTTTTAATCAATTAAATATTGGTAAGTAAATGTTTTAATTACCTTTTTTAAACTCCAAAAATTAGTCCCGATAAGATTGAAAAAATAAAACAACTGTTGAATGATATATCATATAGATTTGTAGCAAAGTTTGACATTTCATAATTAAATTCTACATCAACATCTCTATACCTAATTTTAAATTTAAAATTTTTTTTTAATATATTTTTTTTAATAAGAAAAACAGGATTCAAGTACTGCACTAGGAGAAAATAAATTGGGCTCAAATACTGTAATACCAAATGGCAGCTATAAATAAACCACTTTACATGGACAGTAACAAACTTACTTCCCCTGCATGCTTGTATGATGAAAAGCTTTGGTTTCCCACTCATTAGAGGGCAATTCCTGGCAGTGAAACATTGTTGACAGTCAAATTTTGAGATGCTTTTCTCTGTGTTGTTAACTCCATCTGATCCAAAAATGTTATCATTTGTGTGACCATGACTCATTATGACAACAGCTAGTGCTGACACAGAACCCAGGCTTGAGTCCTTAGCAAATGTGGATAATGAGTTTTTCATTTCCTGCACAGAGGAAAAATAAACAATAATATGTACGACAATTACATTTTTTTTATAGACCAGTAATATAATTGGGTCAATTTCTGCAGAACTGCAGACAAAAAAAAGCCTAGTGCAAGATTCCAATATCGCTATTTCAACATTTTTAAAATCTTTTATATTATCATGTAGCGTCTGCTTGTCAGTCGCAAAAACTTTGGATTGATTTTTTTAATTTTAACCCTCTTCCCAGTATACCATCGAGCTGAAAATTTGCAGGCAGACTCGTGGCGATGATAAAAATGATCTATCAAAATTTCACATCGATCGAATGTACTGTAATTAAATTAATGATTTTTTAGATTATCTCTATGTATCTCTATGTAGCATGTAAATGTTTAGGCTAGTCTGTTGCACGGTGCGTATTATATTGAACATATTTTTATAATATTTTCCCGCAAATGTTTATGCTAGTCTGTCGCACAGTGCGTATTACACTCGGTGCACATTATATTGAACATACCTTTAGTTATGTCACATATATAAAAGATTTATAGTAAAAAACTTTGTGTTTTTACTGATTTTTGTAATTTATGACTGTCATTCAATTCTAAAACAAGTTAAAGAACAGAAACATAACATAAGAACCCTAGATTGTCGTATTATGTACCAGAGATATTCTTGCATGAAACTCATGTATGTATGAACAATTTTACCACTGTTAGAAAATGTTAAACAAACTCACAAAATTCCATGAATTTGTAAAATTCAATCTTTTTCTTCATACTGTTTGGCAAATATGTTTAATCTTTTGTAATTTTGTAATTTACCTCGCTTGTTTGGTTCTCTTTCACAGTAATTTCAAAGTCCAAAAACTTAAACATGTTAACTATCATCTCCAAATCCTTTTCACTTCCTTTCCTGGGTGATAAGTGTAGAAATCTGTGATTGTTGATAATCAACGCTCTTCCTCTAGGTGATGTGTCCATTCTATATCTTGTTTCCTAAAGTGTTTCAAGTAATCAAGCAATCAAACATTTAGCAATCAAACATTTAGCAATAAAAAATGCAAAGATGGTTGGGTCACTATGCTGATGGTTGAAGCCACCCTCAAAACCACCCCCAACCCACTTTTTTAACCTACGATTAAATTGTACACCTTCAACTCGTTATGGTAGAAAAATGTATTATAAATGGTAATTGTCAGGGAAATAATATAGTCTAATGGGGTTTTCCCGCTTTAGGAATGTTAATGTTAGACTGTTGCACAGTGCGCACTATTTTGACACATGCTTGGTGTGACGTACTGTGGGGAGAGATGACGTCAATAGAGATATGCTAAAGGCAGGGACAGTTTTGTAGCGGAGAGCAAGGACAGTGTTGTTATTTATTATGTATTGAAGGATTCCTGTTTCAATTAAAAGATAGATTCTTTCTGATGGTGTTTTGACTTATTGAGTTAAGCCTTGTGAGTCATACAATTCCCATAGAACTTGACAGTAATTGTAAGCTTACCATCCAGGGGAAGCAATCAGATGGATAGCAAAACAAATCCCAAGATACGGTAGAAAGAAATTAAACAAAGAAGGAGAAAGCCATTAAAAAACCACAACAACAAAAAAACAGAAGGCTCTTCTTCAGCAAATAAACAGTAAGTCAGTAAGTACAGTGGTACCTCGAGATATGAAAGATCCAAGAAACGAAAGGCCACTGGAAGAATTTTTTGTTCCAAGATATTAAAAAATTCTAAGATAAGAAAAAAACCTACAGCTGACAACACAGGAAATGATGTGCTGTCATTCAACCTGCCACAAACAGTTCTGCTCTCCTATTGGTCAATGCCAGACCTATTGCTGTGTTGCAGCTGTGTTTTCATGCGTGTCATGCATGCTTTATTTACTGCGTTATGTGTAGTTGGTTTGGTCTTCGTGTCCTAAATTCGTGAATATTTTCGTGAAATCTTTGGAAATGCGTATTTTCATGGCCATGACTTCAAGAAATTAATAATTAATCGCCTCTTTCGAAAGGTAAAAGTTCCCATTTTTATACATTTTATTTTTCATTTATTTTATTGTGTTTTCATTGTTTTATTATTATTTATTTATTATTTTATAATGTGCACTTTTAAGGATTGAAGAATCCTACTTTGTTTTTCTATAGTTAACCATGATTTTTTCCATTTTTTTAGTGTTGTTTCTGTGTGGCTTGGAACGGATTAGGTATTTTCTTTGTTCAAGATAGGAAAGATCAAAGATACGAAAGCCAGCCTGGAACCAATTAATTTCATATCTCAAGGTGCCACTGTATAAGCTAAAATAAAATGTAAAAACACATCTGATATTTATAATCCAAGAGACCATCAAGCAGAAAGTATTTTTTGAAAAACCAATATTGTCAGAGATTTTTAAAGGCAAGAGGAGAAAGAGAGGGGAAAGGATTGATGGCCAGTGAAAGGGTAGAGACTAGAGTCAAAAGGTGAAGAAAAACATGACAACCAAGCCATGTGGGGTCAGCCTAGAGAATAAACTCATTTAGAATTATGTGACCGTGACAACACATGGCATGAGCGCACTGTTATGTCTTCTCAACCATGAGGACAAAATATGAATAACATTTTCTTGCATGAGAAAATATAACATTTCTAATCATGATTATAACATGGTGTTTTTTATTTTATATAATAATCTAACCTCTATAGCTCCTGAATTTTCTAGCCTGGTTGCAGGTACTGAAAAATAAATGTATATTGTTTGTAAATAAGATAAGATGATAAAATGAATGTGTGGTAGATTTAAAATATTCTGCAAGTTTTATTTCAGTGTTCTTATAAACTTTATCCACAATATGATGTCTCTGATTACAACATTGAGAAGAAGAATTTTTTTAAAGGGCTGTCAAATTTTTTTTAAAACCTGCCAAGGTACAGGTTTGAAGGGGTAATAGCAAATAAAAAAACATCTATTTAGATTGCCTTCATCTGTGCTGCTGTTGTAGCGTGTGATTTAATTGCCAACTATGGCTCCAGGCAATTTATTAATTCTCAGAGAGCCTTACTGGCAACCAATGTTTCCTATAAGCTATGCAGCTGCGCAGATACCTGACCAATGCCGCAATGCAGTTTGGAATTATCATGCAGCAAATTTTCATAGGAATATTTGTGTGTGCAAAAAAATTGGATGATTTGCAGCTTTGAACAATTTTTTTTATTTTGTGCATGGTCACATAATTCACAATGAGTGAAAACTAGTTTGGCTCGCTCAGAAAAATGTGTGATCTACAACACTGATGACAAAAATAATGTATAATTAGAAATGCTGACGTAAAATGCAATTAATTAAGATAACCCTCAACTGGACTGCCATAATTGTTTTGCGGCTTCCTGCAACATGCACAGAATGGTGTGTGAATGAGTATCAAAGTACCTAACGTAATACTAGTACTCTGTGAGCCATCTCAAATGATCGTGCTTTGGTCAGCAACTTTGCTTTACTAGGGTGGGGTGGCATTTCACCAAAATCATCCGAATTTTGTATTGCTGCCATATGACATCTGGTTGTGCTTGTGTTGCCACGCTTTGCCTATAAAATTTCATCACACAGATTGCATCATTAAAATTATTACAACTTTTTTAAACGTATTCACTTTCAAAAACTGCCAAGTTTATTTACTTAATAGCATGCAAACATTTAATGAACACAACATTCATCATGGAGAGGAAAAAACGGCAAATTATGTTGGTTTCTCCTTGTAGCATATAGTCCATAATTAGACCCTGATACCGCGTCTGCTAAGCTGTGTTAGCCAAATTATGGCTGGCAGGATTTATGAGCCTGACATCTACAGGCCAAATTAGACAGTGAAAACAAATATGAACTTAATCAAACAACAGTGTCAGTTGAACAGTTCTTTTATCTATTGTGTGATTGGCTTAAGTTCCCTCAGTCAATTTCCCTAGTGGCTATGTAATTATGGATACTTGTAAACAATTTTACTACCAGGGTATTAGTACTGCAAAAATTTCTCTGGTACCCATTGACAGCCCTAATTATTTACTTATTTATGACTTGATTGATGAATCTAAATTTTTTTATTTGTTTGATTCATTGGCATGATTCAAAATTATTGGCCAAATTATATTAAGCCCTTTAAGAAATAAGGAGTTTATCCCCTCATTAGCTGATTTGAAATTATTTTGTCGTGGGATTTTTAAAAAAGTTTTAACACTTACCCTGTGCTGACACAAAACTGCTCAGTTGTAAATCAGATTGACAAAGTACTGGAGTTTGTTCAAAGTGATTAGTCACTTCAGGAAATGGCAACTGGATATAAAATAAATGAGAATGGTCGGAGGGCTCGTACAACTTGTATGTATCTAGATGGATTTGAATGTCCTGACTAGTTAAATAGATGGTAAAAATAAACTTTAAATAATGTATGCCCATCCAACGACTATAATATATTGCGTTAGGATGTGGATTATATTATGAGCTCATATGTCAAGTACCTCTGGTATATTTTCACTTGGCAGTGCCCTTCCTGACAGCTCCTGGAACTTGTTTCGTATTTTATGTGCTATGAAAGCATTATTAGTTTCTACAAAATCCACAAACTTTGTGAAGTCACGAAAGGACAACTTCTTGGCACTGTCACAAATGTTAACCATAATGTCATAATTACACCTGTCTCTTCCCTTAACAGAAAAGAATATCAATGGTAACAATTATTTGCATTAGCAAACAAAATAATTTTAATTAATTATTGCGCAAAACATCTGGAGTTGGACTAACACAGAAGAACTTTTACACTTTTTTTATATTCCATTTCCTTACATAATAATTAGGTACTACAAAGCATTTAACAAGACAGCAGAAATTAGGATCTCTTCTCTAGCTCTCACAAGAAAAATATATGTTGCTCAAGCTCTGCTCCGAGCTCTGAAATTTTTTTATTTTTTAAAAAATAATTTTGTATTGAATATTGAGTCTAACCTGCCTTGATGGCAATTTATTTGCATTTAAATAACAAATTACCTCATCTCTACTTAGAGTCATTGAAGGGAAAATTGATTTCAATTGTCCACGGATGTATTTGTATTTAACTTCTGTTGCTATATCATGGCAGGTTGCATTCATCACATCACACATATAACTGTAATCACTCAAAGGATCCAAAGCCATCCTAAAAAAAATAATGACAAAAACAACAATTATATATATTATTTATGTGACAAAAATTATATTTTGAAAAACAATAATGATCTTTTAATTTTATTCTGCAGTCCACTGCGTGTATATTATTTGCTAAAATACAAGGCCTAAATCTAATAAAATAAATATTAGTTTAAATAAATACAGTAGTAAGAATAAGTGAAAGTGTAAGACTGGTCATTTATTAAAATTAAAGTTGTTAGTTTTTATTAGTTGTGACTTTGTTTCAATTTCAACTTGAAATATCAAACCTTTGAATCGAATATACTTTGATTTTGATTACTTTGAATTTGAAGTTGCAAGACACTAGTGTCACTAGACTTCATAATAATTTTTAATTAATTAATTATAGTATTAATTATTAATAAGTCATTTGTTATAAATTATCACTTATTTAACTTATTAAATCAAATCAGATAGTTGTTAAATTAAACATGGTAATGGTACATTTTTTAACTTAAATGGTTAATACTTGAATATCTATATCACTATATGACGGTTAATACTTGAATGTCTGTATGACTCAGAATGACTGTATAATGTATACTGTATAATAATGATAATGTAATTATGTATACTAGTATTGTTTAAGTTAAGTTTAATACTAATACTGTATAAGTTTGTATGTATAAGTATAAGTTTAGTTTAAGTACATGTATATGAGTATG
The DNA here is from genome assembly GCA_944989445.1 of Ampullaceana balthica. Lineage (NCBI taxonomy): Eukaryota > Metazoa > Mollusca > Gastropoda > Lymnaeidae > Ampullaceana > Ampullaceana balthica. The sequence continues at coordinate 2,179,653 of CALYLW010000043.1, read as the reverse complement.
TAAAGTAAAATGAAATATGAGTACAATGAGTTATTAAGTTATTAGTAGTANTGTGTCGTAGGTAAGATCAGATGTAAACAATGAATGAGTAGTAGTAGTAGTAGTCGGTAGTTATTTATTTTAAGTTTAAGTATAAATTATAATTATAAACCTTATTTATGAAGTTGAACTATTAATTATTTAATTATAATAAATTATAATAGTCTAATTTTATTAATAATATTATCTGATATGATTATCTTCATTTTAAATTAAATTTACTAGAAATTATGAATTATTTTGCATTGGTCATTGGTATTTTAAGTATTTATTTTTTTAGTATTTAGACTTTAGATTAAAATATTGTTTCTTATTTTAATTTTATACTTATATTTATATTAAAATTAAATAATTTTAATTCAGGTCATGTACCACAGAACGCAGATGTGATAAATTAACTTACTTTTGTTGTTGAAACAATCCTTGGGCTACATTAAATAATTGATAGTCGTTGGCAGTCAAATTGGACATAAGAAAAAAAATGCTATTTCGGAGATATTCTCTGCCACACATTGTACACCTGTATACTAGTGACTATAGAGTCTATAGCGGTGTACACAGTACATGTGACTCATGTGTAGTACATAGTATAGCAATACTATTGGTTTTAGCCTGAATACATTGCTGCTGAGAAAAAATATTGGAAAAACATATATATTAATCACGAACCTAATAATAAAAATTAGAGTTGTGTTGATTTCACAGCTAATTGTTGTTTTTTTAATGGACAATAAGCGTTAAGGGGCCGTCCATAAATGACGCCACGCAATTTTGGCCGACTTTTAACCCCCTCCCCCCTCGTCACACTTCGTCACAAAAACGTAGACCACCCCCTCTAATTCTAATATGATATCACAAAGCTTTTATCCCCCCCCCAGCCGTATTTTCTAATTGAAAATTAGCATGTTGCAAATCACTTTTTTGTCATGTCAATATGTATTTAGTGTAAGTCTGCACTCTAATATCGTAACACACGTGAAGCCATTGAAAATGTCATTAAATAAATTGCAAGCAATTAAATATATAAGTCGAACTTTTATTTACAGTTTTGCGTTTTTGGTGTGACGTCACATTTCTTAAACACCCCCTCCCCCTCGTCACAAATGCGAGACCCCCCTCCCACCCTAGGCATGTTACGTCATTTATGGACGGCTTCTTCGTTTCTAGCACCAATGAGTCAAGATTCGAATACTGTTCCGATTGTTTAAAAAAGGATCTAGTATTCGCTATTTATACTGCAGTATAAATTAACATAATTCATCACTTAGTCTTATTAAGTTCACCATCAATTATATAACAATTTCTCGGTCTATATAACAGGTTCAGGTGTATACATATTACTAACCAGAACGTTTATTATCTTTTGGCTACATAGATATCTAGGATTGTTCATGGGAGTGGGAGGGATAAATCCTCTGCCTCTGCCTGGTGGATCAGACATCAGTCTTACCACTCTGACTCTGAGGTAAGGTGATATGTGTCTTGCCAGCATGTGAAGAATGGTTTCAGCTGAAACCTTATATTATCTATTACTAGGGGTGTACCGGATTCAAATTTTTGAAATCTGGCCTGAGCCGGATTTATGAAGTGAAATTTAACCGGTGCCGGAGACGGATTTGTAAAAATCCAGCACACCCCTATCTATTACAGACACTCCTTCTATTCTGATAAGAACCCATTTAGAGTTGAGTGGACTCAGGGACACCCTTGGCCCTGCCTTCATTGAGTTTCGAAACTGTGATCCTCGGTACACCAGCCGAGCTCGCTTGCCACTCGACCAACGAGTTTGTCTTAGAATTCCTGGTCATCCTCTGCCCCCTAACTCCATCTTCAGCCGCTTGAACTCCGCCTTGCTGCTGGATCAGATATCTTTGGGCTAGAGAGTGAGTTCAACGTAATGCGTAAATCTTCTTTAAATTACACTAAGCCCTCCTAATAACATCCCAACCATTTCTTGTCCAACGTGTGGACGAAAAGATTGGTATTACAAACACCAAAGAACTCATCAAACTGCTCTAGCACATCATAATACGCTGAGAGTGGTCCGTGTCGATCACGACGGACGAACAGTGAAGGGGGTCTGACTGATTTAGGCTAAACATTAAATGAATACAAATCATTATTCTATAACTAAACTATAAATAATGAAATTGAATTTGTTTTTTAGGGGAGAGAGGGATGACTTTCTTTGAAACTTGAGCTTCTTGGATGTTGTTAAGGGGGCAATACTAACATTATCTTACCTTATCTGTTACAGACGCCCCTTCTATACAGAAGATTATAGCGTCTTACGCATATCTGTGGTTTGTGTATAGTCCTGCATTCTTATTAAAGTTTTAAATTTTGATAAAGTGTTGTTTTTCCTAGTTTCTTCAACCAATTCCACGCCCGAATTCCGGACGGGAAGAAAGATAATTTGTATAAGTTTGTTCTTGCATACGGATTAACGAATGGTGTTATTCTACTGTTATTCTTGTCAATTTTGAATATTCTCCAGTAATGAATCTGGCAGCTCTCCTTTGAATTTGTTCTAATTTATCAATTATTTTAGTTTTATATTTTTATTAAATCTGTTAAAATTTCTTTTTATAAAGCCTACGTTTTTTTAATTTATATTTTTAATGTAAGATTGTGCTATCTTGTTCTGATTAAAGTGTTCTATAGATAATATACAATCATCAGCAAATGACCTAACTTTTGTTCCTATTGAGATGTTGTTCAAAAGTTGTTGGGTAAATCATAGGCCTATGTATAAATTAAAAAGAGTAAGGGAACTAGCACAGTTCCCAGTAGAACTCCTGAGTTAACCGTTATTTGTGCTGATTTAGATCCATTAATTATTACAGTTTGCTCTCTACCCGAAAGATAATTTCATAGTATTATTGGAAATACTGGAGCATAGAAATTGAAGTTAGAATATTTGTTTAATTAATTGCTGCACCTTTTTGTCAAAGGTTTTACTTTATTAATGTAACTCTTGTAGGCGTTCTCTCAATACAAAACATTGTACACAATAATCCTCTGAAGAACTTGTTTCAATAAAACAACTTTAATATGTATACTATGTACATAACATATAATTTGAGGTTATACAATACAACGTGGAATCTTGAGGCACACACATTCCGTCTTTCCACCACGGGACTTATCTGACAACTGATCATAATTATAATCTCGAACCTTCTTAGCCAATGGGAACAACTCTTTCTTCCCGCGCTTTCACACACGTGACCTCTCATTCATCCATCATGTGATCCACCCGTGACACTTTTGGTGTTCAAAAGAATGAATACATTTGTACCCATCAAGGGATCTAACCTGTCACTGTGATTGTGACCCTCATTCACTTCACTTTTTAATATTAAATTGAAAAGTAATTAGCAAATTTTTAAGTATCGTATGCTGTCCATCTTTAAACATTCACTAATATTAATAAGGAGTTTTAAGAACCGAGACATACATTTTAAGGTGTACTTTGGAGAAATCGTCAATTTTTTAATTAATTTATTTATTTTTTAAAATATTTTTTGTTTTTGTTAGCCCCATAATCTCTTTTTGTGGTCGTAGGGGATTCGAATGTGTTTCCAATAGAACATTCTCGGGCTTGGTAGACCCTGGCTGCGTCCATCCCTCTACATGTCAGCGGAGGACTTTCTTAGCGTTAGTCATTCATCAACATTTTTTTTAATAGTGGGTTTAACGTGGGCTCAATCCCACGCCCCTCAGCTTGTGAGGTGAGCGCAATATTGACTTCGCTATCCAGCCGCCAATTCTTAGACAATTCTTTTTTTAAATAAAGTGAAATCGGCGCGAGTTTAATTTAAAATAATTTGCCGCAGTATACACAGGCCATAGTACCTTTTTGTGCTAGGTACACCGTCGTGGTATACGTAGAAATTTTAAAAGAACCTTGCTTCCGGTTGTTGTGTTTATTAGAGTTTGCTCGCACCCAAAACATTTAAAAAATCGCATATTGACTGCCTAGTAGTGACTAATTTCGATTTATAAAATAATTAACTATGTCCAAACAACCAGTTCCTGATATGCAATTTGCTGATAGTTCATCGGGTAATTAATATATATAGGACCTATATTGAAATTGAATTACGATAATCATTTACAATTTAAGACTAATGAATCATAATTTAATACAGAATAGAATAGTATAGTCATAGTAATNTTTAATAATACATATTATTAATTATTACATAGTTCTATGTAAATGTATTTTCAAGCCTAAACAATTTCTAATTTAATTTCATTAGTATATATTTTTTATAAATATAAAGGGATATGGGTGCCTCGCTCTTACTCTTAATTTGCCAATTATAATACTCTACATATATCATATACCATTATTTCTGTGGATAACATTTCATACCAAAAAATTAAAGTGTGTGTATTTTAGTTTATTATTGTTATTAGATAAGCATAACAAAGTGCTAAGAGTTTAATCAGAATATCAAGAATGCATCCATATTTTAAAATTTTAAATTATCAATTACTAGATACGCCCGTGGCATAGCTCATGCATGTGCAAAGAAAGGGGGGCAAGAACGGACACAAACTACAGCACGAATAAGTCAAAACAACGCGAGTGAACGTCGGTGGAGAGGAACACCAACGCATGTGGTGTTGAGGCATTCGCACTAAGTTTATTTACCTGACCACCACACTAGCTAGCCAACCATAAACTGTATTTGGCCGGCCCTAACCAGGGTCAGCCATGTTCACAAAAAAAGGGGGGAAAGAACGGGCTCAACTACACATTTAAAAAAAAATTTTAAAATGTTTTTGCTGGGGCTTGAACCCCATGATAACCACTACACTACGAATCACATGTTATTTTGTGAAGAAACAACACAACTGAACGCAAGAACCATTGTTGCCCCTCTCTCGACCACCTCCGCTTGCCAAACCATAAACTGATTGGTCGACCCCAGCGAGGGTCAATCGAGGGTCATTCGTCATGCTTATTTACATATACTGGCTTTGGTGAATTATATATATATATAGATTAGAGATAAAGTTGTTGTTTTTTTTATAACTTTAGATGATGATGCCCCTGAAGAATTAAATGCCACAGAAGTTCGTCAGCAGACTGTTCATCAATTCAAAGCACTAAAGGAAACCGAGAGGAGAATTAAGGATGAAGAGAAAGGGCGAAGACGTAAAAGAAATGAATTGTTCAAGATGCAAAAGGCAAGGCAGTTTAAAAATATTCTGTTGATACATTATTAAATACTTTATATGTGCACTATAAACAAACTTCATAGGATATTTTTATTTTAATGAAAAATAAAGGTTAGATTTTCTGTTATTGTGCTAAATGTTATTTGGAAAACTATGATCAGCTTCTAATTTATCAGACACAAGTTACTATGAAAAGATAGAAGAATTAGCATCTGTGCTTAGAAATATTTATTGCCTTTTATTACTAGTATAAAATTGGAAAGATGGTGTGAAAAATATTTGCTCTGAAGGGAAAGATTAGGTCTGCGAATATCCCTCAGATGAGGCAGTAACTAATGAATGTAAATTTAAAAAGCACCATTTACAGTGATATATATTTAACGCAAAAACGCTTAGGGTGAAAATCTGTTAACATTAATTGATGATAATTTGCTCCTGACAAATTACTGTGTATTTCCATACATTTTTTTATCTTTTAACACACACACAAAAAAAAATCATAAGCATGAAAATGAAAAGGTTTAGCGGAAAGGTCTGGAGTAAAAATGTTTTTAAAAAGGTTGTGTCTCGTGTGGAAGGAGGCTATCTCTGCTTAGAAATACCAACACCATAAGGAGAGGTGGTGAGGGAATGTTTAACTAAAGATTCACCCCACACCCCCTCCCTGACACCAATCTCTAAAACTAATTAATATTATTAAAGTTAATTATTTCTTTCTTAATATATTTGTCAATTTTATTGTTGTTGTTTTTTTCAATATATATACATATATTCATACTTATGATTGTACAAAATGTATAATAATTTGAAATGTACTAAAAATGTAATTTCGGTAAGTATAAAATTTTCTTTAAACACAAAAAAGTATTCTTGGTCTGCTTAGATTAGCCTTAAACAATTTTCACTGTATTATACAGTATTATATAAGCATTAAATGTAATGGTAGTAATAAGAATATTAATGGAAAAATCATACATAATTGGAATTGGAGTGTGCTGATTTTAAATCATACTTAACTAAACTGTAACTGTAATGTTATAATATTTTATAGTTTATTTTTAGATAAAGTGAAAATCAAAAGAGAACTTTTAATCAAGAAGAAAAAAAACAGTTGATTTTTAAGTTTTAAAAAACTTCCCAAACTTGCGGACCATGCAATGACTTTGATGGTAATTTAAGTATAATTGATAATTCAAATTATTGACGTACAAAACAATAATTTATTTACTGAAAAATGAAGTTCTACCATTGATTACTTGAAATAATAGCAAAAAAAGGTTGTTTTCACATTTAATTACACAGATAAACAGTGGCCCACTTTATGACTTGATGTTGCTATGTTAGTTATGGTAACATTCAGAATACTAAATGCATTATTGTTAACTCAGCATTTGAGTAAGAATGTGAGAAAAAATGCACATACTTTCTGAAAATTTTAGGGAAACTCATTCCTTTCAGTAAGTTCCCAAGTTTTGAAGAAAAAAACTTGATATGAATTTTTTGTTTCAAATATTTTAATGTCTTGGTCTTATTTTCATAGGAGAGAAAAAAATTAGATTTGAGTTCAAGAAAGCTGCCTCAAGATGTCTTGGATGCAGTGTCATCTAAGTCAGATAAAGGTTTGTCTTTGCATATACATGTACTACATTTAAAAAAAAATTATAACTAATTTTTTTTTGTCATTAAATTCATTAATTCTAGGTGGATCTTTTGAAAATAATATTCTTTACATGTTACATGTTAACTAATAGTTCCAGAAAACAAACCATTTTATTGTGCAATTCATCTCAAATATTTTACTTTTTAAAAGTAAAGCTAGCTTTAATTCAAAATTCTGCTGATATTTGCTTTTATCTAAACATTTTTAGAAATAGTATAGTACAGGGGTGGCCAGACCTCTAGTAACAGAGTCATTTTAAAAATGAAATAAATTGTTGAGAGCCACATTGAAACACTATGGGTCACGATCCCACTTGCAATAGAAAATTTCTTTTGTGATTTGTTTTTTTTTATAAATTAATTTTTTTTAAAAAGAATATGATTTAAACTTTTCAATTGTTTTACACTAAACTATATGTGGAAGAAATATATATTTTGGAGTGACACAATTAGCAAATATTTAAATATGTAACATCTATTAATATAAACACACTACATTATATAATATATAGACTCATAATTATAGTCAACATTTAATGTCATGATTCTGCTGAGAAGTCTTTGAACTAGTGAATTTCTGTCAGAAACTATGTCGTTTAGCACAAGCAATATTTCAAGCCATGGCAAAACTTGGCTAAGTTAAAGTGACACCTACTGTGCTGAAAGCAGCAGAAAGTATTGTCTGCTGCTGACATATTCTTGTATTTAACTCGTCAATCTTGATTTTTCTTAATTTAGATCAATCCCAAATTATTTTCAACCCCATTGTTTCAGTAAAAAAAAATTTAAACATTCATTTATTTTTTGTATTATAAGTTCAAACATAAAATTGTAATGTCATGAATTGTTCGTGAGCCGCAATGTGAACACAGCAGCGGCGATTCGTTGGTATAGTACAGAAACTTAATTTTTTTACATTTAAAAAAAAATCATTTATTTTTTAAAAAAGAAATGTATAAAAAAAACAAAGATGCCTGTATTGAAAAACCTGAAAAACAGAAAAAACAAATGTGTCTGAAAAAAGCCATTTCACCAAACAAGCAACAAATAATACATGAACACATAACCGCGCCATAATATCAGTGAATAGAACATTGAAGTTGAAGGAGGGAAAAAAATTATCTATTTACATTATACTTCTTAATTTTTCAATTAGCTATTATTTTGCCCCATATCTTTTTCAGATAAACAAAATAATTCAAAAAAGAAAAGGCCTAATGAAAATAAGGATATTGAAATTAATGAGCGTTTGTCTGATAGTGGCCTGGAAATGGATGACACCAATGAGAAATCAGACTTTATTCCTTTTGGGTTAGTTTTCTTAAATGCAATTACAGTATGAGTAAAACCAAAACATGTGTGTATTTTTAATTAGGTTACATTTTTCTGAAAATTTCTTGATTATATTATTATTATATTTATAAAAATTACTTTTTAAATTTAAAGTAATTGATGTATTTTAAAACTCTTAGTAAAATTGTTTGTTTAATTTTTAACTTTAAAATAATTAATTTTCAATCAGATACTCATCGACTCGAGTTTATATATTTTTTTTAGTGATACCAGTAGTGATAAATTGAAAGTTGTAACTGAATATGAAGTCCACAAGAAAAAGTTGTCATCTGCACAAGAAGCCCTCAACTTCAAGAATAGTAGACTCTACAACCAGCCAACAATTCCACGTGAAAATGGTAGGCACATGTTTGTTTTTCTTACAAGTTTACAATTCAGGGTCAGTAATATAAATTATTATACAGTATTCAGGGTTGTCCCCTTAAAGAAATTATAAAAGATTCGTCAAATGTTTTATAGTATATATTATAATTTAACAACTTCTCCTGTCTCATTAATATATTTCTCATTATGTTGTTTGAATTTTAAGGGGAATGAGTAAAAATAACAAAAATATACTTTCAGCACAACAAAGAAGAGCAAGAAAAGCAAAACGTCAAGCCAACAAAATTAGATGATGAAGAATATGCAAAAGTATACTTACCAGGAAAGATTTTAAAACAATTTTGAAGTATCATTATCTCAATCTTTAGGCTCAATTGGTACTATCACTATTGTAGTCTTTTGTTATTTGTGCTTACAACTTTATGAGATTGACTCTTTAGTGAATAAAATTAATTAGCACAAATATATGGAGTTATTGATCTTACTTGTATTCCTGCATATAGAGAATTTTAAATGGAAAGAGTAAGTTGGCCATTTTTTTATGCTTACAAAAGGGACATTTTTTTAAAGATCTTGGCATTTTTTATCCGTCTGAATCCGTATTGATTTTTTTAAAAAATTTTTAAAGCAGAGTAAGTTGGTCTTGGTTGGCCAAAAACAAAACTACGTAAAAAGTGTATTATAATTATTATAAAATACAAGTGGTGCCTTGACACTTCAACATTTATAAACAAAATTCATAAATAAAATTTTACCAAGGACATAATAATAATAATTAAACACTTTGAGATGCCTATGCATTTTTAAAAAAAAATTATTATTTTTTTAACAAGTACGTAAAATTAAATAATATCAAATCTATTTTCATTCCCAACTAAACATTTCAGTGATCAGTAAAAATTTAAAAGTTTTAAACTCTAAATAAATAAATTAATCTAAATTCAGCTGTTTCATATGGCATATTTTAAATACTTTTATTCCAAGATATCTTTTTAAAAAAATTATGAACAAGTGATGGTATAAGAAAATTGAAATCAAGTGGTATGATTTCAGAATATCAAACTAATGCTATGAATTTCTTTTATTTTGACTTTTATCGGGTAGCCACCATTCTAATTGATCATCATGTGGATATATTCTTTTCACAATGTCATATACCATGGGCTCCTGGAGTTTCAGAGGCACTTCATATTCTCTACCTGCTTGACGAAAGGCAATACGAATTTTATCCCTGACTGTAATTGGTTTGTTCCAGTTCGTCTCAGCTGTGTCTGCAGGCAAATCATGAATGGCGAAAGATATTTCTGGCTGGAACAGTATATAACAATTTTCACAACCAAATGCGTATCTTGAGTTTGTTTCAGGATAAAATGGAGCAAAGCTTGTTATAAAAAAGGTTACTTTGTTGAACTCAAAGACCCAATTCCTTCTGTTCCAACTCTTAGGATTTTCAACCAAATAACTGAGCTTATATTTTAGTAACTCTGGTTCGGTTGGAGTTGTGAAAAGTTTTTGTTTCTTATGGTCCAGATCAGCTTTTCTTAAGGTCATCAATACTCTTCTCACTGCATCACCAAATACCTGTAAAGAAAAAATATTAAAAGGAATAAATAAAACTTGTAATCCAAGATGAGAAACGAGGAATGGAAATAGAGTTAAAAGATTTCCTTAAGGATTTATCATGATTTAATGAATGTGTGCTTATGTAACACAAAATAAACTTTTTAAAAATGTATTGACTATTAACTTCCTCAACTTGTTTTAAGTACCAGTATTGAAGTTAAAAAATATTCTTGAAAATTAAATCTGTTCAATTACAGCATCAGATTTCTATTTGGTCTTGTACAGAAGTAAAATTTACCTCAATATTTTCACCAAAAGCCTTTCCTGGGAGTTCAATAAGGAATCCATCTAAATTCAGGTCTATAAAAGCCAGTGTGAATTTATAAAATGTTGGAACCAGCCTGAATGAATTAAAATATTTTAAAGAAAGCTCCAACTTAGTAAACAATTTTGAATTTCTAATTCTAAATAAAGGAAAGCAGATTAAAAATTTGGAGAAAATATCTTTTTTTTAAAACAGGTATAAACTTTATACATTTTTTTAGGTTACCATATGTACTTCATTATTTAAAACACATTATAAATATAACATGATGTGCCTTTTGAAAAATGTTATTATAAATTATGTTGAACAATATGTTAAGCGTTGAAAACAAACACAAGTTCATTTTACCTCTTAATATTCTCCTCTGGTTTGTTGATTTCATGAAAATAAAGTAGTTAAAAATATTCAATTTATTATGGTAATGTAATATTTGTGTCAAAGGAATTTATAATTAAATACAGTTAAAGCTAATGATTGCAGGCATATTTCTTACTTTCCAATGAAATAATTAATAAAACAAACCCTCAAAAACAAAGTTTTTGACTATAAATCCCTTATATATGAGACATAACTAACAGTATTGATATGATTATGTTCAAACGCGACAAACATTTACAGACTGAATCTGTCTTAACTCCCCTTTGCTTTATAACCCGTAGGGAGAGGGGAAAGGTCTGGTCACCGATCGCTGGACCGAGCTCAGCGTGACATGTAAAATGTAAACAAAAGCACGCAGGTACATCGACGATGTGGTGTCAATGCACGAACTGAACTGTCACGTGAAAAAAAAACAATAACAAACCGTGAAATTGAATAACATATGTCGTAGAGAGATAAACTAAAAATGCATTAATTTAATTACGGTATGTTCGATCAATCTGAAATTTTGATACGATGCATTGTTAGGTGACACAAGTCTATTTGCCAAATTTCAGCTCGATGGCAACACGGGAAGTGGGTAATTTTTTACTTTTGTTTTTCCGCCCGACGAAGAGATGACGACAGAGAGACAAGATTTCGTAGTTAATATAAGGGCTTTAAAAATACTAACTACAATGTACTTTTATTTAATGGTTATGAATTTTATTTGATAAAATTTTGCCATTGTTAATTATATTATTAACAGTTAATAGATTTTAAATACATGTTTTTTTTCCTGCTTTGGTCTACTAATACTACTATTTAAAAAATTATTTTAAAAACATTTACCTAAAGAAATATCTTCATCATAATCAGGTGATCCCCACAACTTTGATCTTTTGGCAAAAATACATTCTGTTTGTTCTTTTATTTTTTCAAAATTCTTCAGCGATGAAGTCTGGCTGCCATCGTACAACACTATGTTAGAGACAGCCACATCTATTTCTTTCTCTTTTTTTGCAGTCATGTAGCCAGATCCAGTTTTCCCTTTAAAAGGGTTTATACTGAGATCAAATTCCACATGATTTGGATACAAATACTGTGTTATTTTTTCAATCTGTAACCATGTCCATGGGAATGTCACTAAGAAACACAGATTGGTACTCGGTTATTAAATGAATAGAGTTAGACACAAACAGGTCATAACTTTTTAAATGCACACAGGACACTTACAACCCAACTGCATAGAGCTAAAAGTTTACTAATGCCATACAAAATAATATGCCTACTCTGCAAACATATGAAGAGTTTAGCACATCACCTCTTCAGGTCAAACAATGGTCACAACTACATCAACATGTTGACCTGCCACAAAATATTTTAATCTAAATTTGGCAGGCTTAAATTTTAACTCGGTTTGAAATATTTATTCATTCAATAAAAATGCAGAACAGTTATTTGTTATTTCATCATTTCCAATGATCTCTGTTTGTCATGAAATCATGAATAACATTATATGTAAGCTTAAATATTATACTTACATACTAAACAAACGATTGATATCACTGAAATCCATGACACTGTTATTGACACTGAACTCCTCAGAATTAAAGTTGCTAAAATAATTTGAAGCAGCGCCTTAAAGAAATATATCTTTTTATAAAATAATGTATTCCTCCAATGTCTCCATAGTGTGATCTTTGTCATGTTAATCTCTTAGCATCTGTTAATAATTGCAATTTATATACATTATAATTTATTATAATTATAGTTACGGCGTAGTCCTTAATGATTTTAATTATAATTTTACACATTACCTAAATACCGGTATGCAGATTTAAGAAACTAATGAGAAAATCATGTAGCAAGGATTATGAATTATTTAATTAAATAAGTGTTTTCTTTTACTTTTACAGTTGTTTGTCAATTATTATAACTATTATGGTAATCAGAAGAAAAATATTTTCAACATGTCCCCTATGCTCCTCAACAACTTTCTGTAACTGTAGTAACCGTAAGCCTTGGCACCCTTCAAATACACTCCAATCTCTCAGTCTGACCTGGTCAACTGTAGATCATTTTAGCAGGTGGTTGACTTTTTCTTGAAATGCATCCCATATGTCATAATCAGGTTTAAATCATGACTGTGCTGTGGCAACATGGTACTTGTAATTTTAACAACATTTTCCTGATACTGATATAGTCTGTTTGGGTGCTTGAGATGGTGCTCTGACCTTGTGAAATTTCATTTTTGGTGATTGCATGTGGCTTAATTTGAAAGTTATCAGCTAACCTCAACTGAAAACATGTTTACTTTGAGAACTTTGCATGAACACAATACGTTTTCTCGTTTTAGATACACCAACTGATACCATTGCACAGTAGCTGGAACTTGTCTTTTTTTTTACTCCTCTAAATTATAATTTAATTATAGTGATTTATTCATTTGATTGACTGACTAGAACTGGTCTTTGGTCGGGAGGGGGGGGGGTATTTTGTTGTCCTTACTGTGTACTGTAGTTTGTAAACCAAATTCTTTATGGGCGGGCTTTATTGCAAGCGTTTCTAAATAGATTGACATATCTCGACCAAACCTGGCACAAATATTCATCATGATCCAGTATCCAGATTGAAATCTAGAGGGCTTTGAACTTAACATCATGTACCCTTTGAGGCTGTGGGCCCATTTAATATTTGTTTAATATAGCTCACATAGGATAAAAAAATGTTTAACATGTGCCATGTTGTGAATAAAACAGGGGCCCAAAATGTCTTCTTTTTCTTATTTAAATATCCTTTCACACACTGGATGAATATAAATTTAGACCTAACTTTGTACACAAACACTTTTAATCGCCCATATTAAAATACTGTACTGAATGGAACTCCTAATATCCAACCTTTTGAGCAGGGGGCCCCAATTCTATCTTTTCCCCCCACAATTTTAATTCTTTATTCCACATAAGAATTTACACAATCTTGCCAACGCCAACAGATTGGGAGAAACATTTGGAGACATGACTTGATTAATGTCTGTAGCTTTGTTGAACCAGCTGCTCTTCTTCGCAATTTTACTGCTCCATCTAACAAGTGTTGAGATCCGCTGGATCACTTATGTGAGACCCACTGAATCATCAGCAAGACAGGCTTCACTGTGGTGTTGAATATCCTTACTTTGGTCTGGAGGATCAAGATGCTGCACCTCCAGAATTTATTTTAGCTGGTTAAATGCAGTTCTCACCTTGCCAATCCTCACTCTTTTAAGTTGACATCATTCTCTTTTTGTACTTTCATGTCCATGATGTTGCTTAGGTCTGATAACCTATCCACCTCCTCAAATTTTGTTCTTTCCGGTGCTTTGACTATAACTATAAGTGCCTTGCTTGATGTATTCATTTTAAGGACTTTGCTTTTTCTTCTTTGGATGTTCAGGCCAATGCAAGCAGAGTACTGTGCTACATAATTTGTTTCCTCTTGCACCTGTTGCTGTGTGTGTGATATTAGGGCCTGATCACCCGTGAAATCCAGCTCATCAAGCTGTTTTCAGTGTCCACTGGATTATGGATAACTCTTCTGCTCCGTAAACATTATCATTATCCAATCAATGGGCAGCTGGAATAAGAAAGAAAGGCGAAAGCAGACACCCTTATCTGTACACCAAAAGCCACAGCTGTTTGTTGGCCATGAACAATTATGCACCACAGTCCTTCATAAGAAGCCTTAATTATGTCTGTCAATAATAATGAGACCATACGTATAGTGTCTTAGCAGCTTCCACAGAAACTGTCTGTCAACACTATGAAAAGCCTTCTCATAGTCAGTCATAGTAAAGTTGATGTAAAGTTGCGAGTTCCACTCCAGGGATTGTTCCACTATAATTCTCAGATTGGCAGTCTAGTCTGCGCAGGATTTGTCTTTTCTGAAGCCTGCTTGTTGGTCCCTAAGATCTATTAAATTACCTCCCTCATTCTGTTTAATAATTTGCTTGGGATGGACAGGGTTATTCCTCTATAAATTATAAATAGAGCAATAACTAAGATCTCCTTTCCTCTGTAGTCTAATGAGCTGCCCTACTTTCCCACTCAATTGCTATTTGTTCTTCCTCGCATATTTTTCAAAATTGTACCGCATTATTTTTCAGGCCATGAATTTAAGAATACCACTAGTTGTCTTATTACTCACTTCAATTGGGGCTTACCTAAAATTTCCTAAAAAATGTTTTATTTTATTTTTTGTTAAAATCTCTGTTATCTTTTAGTTTTAGGATATTTAAATTTATATATATAATTATCCAAAGCAATTATGTGCAAATGAGCATGACGAATGACCCTCGCTGGGGTCGACAAATCAGTTGGCAAGCTTAGTGGGATGAAAAGAAAATAAAAAGGTGAACAATATCACTTGTATTGTTCCTTCACAGAATAACATATGATTCATAGTGTAGTGGTTATCACGTTGGCCTTGAACATGGAAAGTCCTGGGTTCAAGCCCCAGCGGGAACATTTAAAAAAAAATTTATGTTTTTTCTGCCCGTTCTTTTCCCCCTTTTTTGCGAACATGACTAAACCTCGCTAGGGTCGAACAATCACAGTTTATGGTTGGCAAGGGATGGTAGTTAAGGGTGGGGGGGGGAAGGTAACAACAACCGCAGTGCGCATGTCTCCACATTTACTCACTTTTTTTTCCATTACTTCGTACTGCTGTTTGTGTCTGTTTCTCACAACCCCGTTCTTTGCACTATCTATGATGAGCAAGTCTACAGCGTATGCCACGCTGAGGGTTGTATCTATTTTTAAATAATGGGCCTAATTTTAAAGTTTTAACCCATTTATAAATTATAAATATAAAAATATATTTGTCAGGCTATGATTTTTTTTTATTTCCTTTATTATTCACTTAATTTGAGTATGATCTAAAATAGTATAGAAAATTCTGATTTAATTTTTCGTTGTGTTGCCATAATTTACAACTGATTTTAAAATATAAAGGCACACATTTTTAATTCTTAATTCTTATCCCTTTGTTTTTCTGACTGATGTGTGATAAAATGGGTCCCTTCCAGGGATCCTCTATAAATATAAATGAATAAGGGTTAAAGCTGTTGCATTGGACTTTTTGGACAGTATATGTGGTCTAAGCTTTTTACCAAAACATAATTGAATTTGTAGAATCAACAGTAAATACAACTTTATGTTTTGATGAACCTTAGCCATTTTTGAAAGACATCTCTATAATTCGACTGGGAACAGTATCTAACAAGAAGTAAATGTGATGAGAGAAACAAACAGGATCTCACAGGAATGGGACCCTCTCTGGAATTAGATCCCATTGAATTAAATGATATAAGGATTTCCCACTAGGAAAACAGATTTCGCTATAATATAGAATCTATTGGAGAAGAGATTCAACCAAGAAGTAGTGCAATATGCAATAGGATCATATTGACTTATTGATAAATTGGGACATAGAATCCCATCATCAGAATCAGAGTAAGATATTGTTTTGGGGAAAAGTTGGAATCCTATAGGAATGAATCATAGCTCAAATAATTATATTTATTTATTTTGTTTGTTTGTTTGCATGGATATTAAGACATGAGCTGAATTTTTGAAAACAATGACAATACAACATGTAGCTCAACAGGGGGATTAATTTTTAAGTTCATAAAAGGTTGTACAGAGTTGTACTGTAGCTGTAGCATATAATTTGTTTTTTTTCTTAGAGACACCCAAGGGGTATAAGTATACTTAATTATATAAAATTTACATTTCATTATTAATTTTAAATGAATGTTCACAGAAGACCAGATTAAGATTTACTTGATTAATTACTTTACTTTTGTCTAAACTCTAAACTAAACGGCTTAAAATTAACGGAAACGCCCCGTTTTCACATAACTTGCTCATGCCCATGACAATTAATTAGCGGCCCATGCTCTATTTAGTCTAGAAATAGAAGATAAGATAACTTAAATATTTAAATATTTTATTTTCTTAATAGTAAAGACAGCGAGTTATGCAGATTATATATTTCTGTTCACTTAATTATTTTTTTCCAGCAAAACAGACAATTTTATATATTATATCGTAGGACACTTGTTGTTAAAATAAGATATTTGCCTTATTTCTGTTTTTCTAGCAATTTCCGGTTTCTAGTCTTTCATGGCGTCTAAAACGGGTCATCTAAAGTAGGCGCGTTTTCCCTAATTGTGACGCTTAGAACTACTATGAAGAGCTAAATAGAAGTTACGGAAGGTAACACAAATATAATTTCATAAAATTAAGTTTAAATATGCAAAGTTGTAAGGAAATGTCACGCAGTGAAAACTTCTGACTGCAAAATCGCAGAGAAAGTGTAGCTTCTTCTACTAGAGAATTTGACAAATAGTTCCTAACTAAAATGTGAAGAGCATTCACCGAAAACAGCGATGATATGAGCTTGTTCTCCAGGAGAATTGTAATAGGAATTATCAATTCCTATTTCTCGACTCATAATTTGAATAAGAATAACTGATAGGCTTATATAATATTAACAAAGAATATAATATTAATAATTAATATTATTATTTGTATTAGAATTGAATTGGCATTGGTCTTTTATTTTTATTGCAAGTTTTTTTCAGTTACTTTCTTTTCAATTGCTTTTGGCAAGTTTTGGCTTTGGTTTTTAGTAAGAAAGCATCATATTTAAATGTTGATTAAGACATTCAGATCTTCATTTACATTCCATTTTGATTCTTTAAGTCAAGTAGACTAAAAGCAGAAGGGAAAGTTGTAAGTTGGGAGATATCATTTAGTAAAGTAAAGGGTAAAAGTAAAGGTTGTTAAGACAGCTCGATTTTGAGGTTAACCGTTCAAAAAAAAAGACTGGTTAACCAGTTTTAAACAGTGTCCCTATAGTGAGGGTTGGTCATTATTTACCGGAAGTCTAATAATAGACTCGATCTATAACTAGGTCACTGCCTGAGGTGCCGTAAGTTCAAGTAGTTAATATTTATTCATAACTATTAGACATTAGAATTAGAGGGAATGCGCTCATTGAAATTGTCTAAAACTTGTTCAAAACCTTGGTTTTATAGAATTTTAAAGAAAAATATAAGGTCATATTATATAATGCGAAATAGAGCTTCCTTGCGAGAGTGAATTTAATATGTAAATATACAGACTATTCTATTTTTATTTTTAGTTCATTCGCTCATTCGTCCAAGAATTTTATTCATTCATACTATTTAATTCTAAAATTAATGATGTAATTATAATTAAAGTCATAATCTTAGTGTAAGTTTATTACTAATAAATACTAAGGCAAGGCATATATAATTTATATGACTATATGAACTAACAAAAACAATTTATATTAAATATAAGTATAAGTTTGTTAGCACTAGTCACTAGTACTAGTGGTGACGGCCGGCTCCGACTATTGAACGGCCGCTTACACTTTCACTCATCTTAAATAAATGCTTAGGCTTATTTATTTAAATTAAAATATCAATAGATGGTTATATTATTATTATGTAATATTATATTATGCGAAATGGAACGTCCTTGCGAGCATGAATTATGTAAATGAATTATAATTAGTGACTCTGCATCTGCCATCTGCTCTGACTGAGACTCTAGTAATATTAATAAGTTAGTAGTAACTACAGTCAAAACCGGTTAAGTCGACGGCGTTGGGGTATTAAAAATGGCGTCGAGATAACCGATGATCGCGTTAAAACGAAAACTAATATGGCGGCAAAATATTAACATGTGCTTGAAATTTCTTTATGTACATGATTAATTAGTTAGCGTTAATTATTGATGGGACGATTAATCGGAATCTTAACTCTCAAATGTTCTTGAGTTTTGCCCCTTTTTTCCACCTGATTTAGGTAGTTACAGGAATTATTTTTTTTTAAATGAATAAAACCACAAATAATGGCATGTTATACATTTTTGTGTTCACAATTGACTTATCTATCTATTGATAGCAAATTTAACTCTATTGTGGTAATGTAGCTTGAAAATTAATTTTTTTAATGAATTTTTTTCATTTAAATTTTATACAGAAAATCACAACATGTCACAAACTGTATGAAGTAAAAAAATAAGTGATTGGAGCAAGCATAAAATCTTTATGATAGCCATCAACAGTGTCCATTTCTACATGGCATATCAAAAATTCAAAGCATTTTGCTCATATTTAAAAAATTTAGACTATTTTTAAATGAGCATCCTTAAATTCATAAAATAGAGCTATTTTTTCCTTTATATTACAAAGATTATAAATTTTAGCATGGAATAATTCTATAACTAAGCCTTTATTGTCAGAACATAACAAAATATTTTTATAATCATTATTAGCCTTAAAAATCATTTTCCATTTGATAAAAAATGTTGAAAACTATTAATTATGATATAAAATAAGACAATTTATCTGCAAATGATAACAAGAACAAATTTAATTTAAAAACACACTTTAGTGAACATTTCTTTCTTAGTTCATATTCTTAAAATAAGTTAATAATAGTAATATATTTAAGTCTTATTTTGTAAAATTTTATTCGGTTATGAGTGTTATAGGGTTACGAGTGGTCGGCCGAATATATTTTACTAATTATATCTTTCTTCTTTCTTACCGTTGTCATTCTTTCCTCAGTTGAAATGTTGGGTCTAGAAAGATATAGTTTCATTCACTTTCATCTACAACCATTGGAACATATATATCACTTCCATGATTTTTTGTTCACCTCAATATTCCTTTTTGAACATTTCAGAAATATAAAATTTAAAGCAAAGTTTAAAATTTGAACTGTCTTGCACATAATCCTTTGAATAATAATAGTTCATTCCATTATCTAAATGCACTAGTCCCATGTTCCTTAGCATTAGCATGTCCATGATAAGATGAAATGAGTTTCTGAACATTGTTGACTTAGGGAGGTGCATGGTAGCAACAATTATATAGGCATAGCTTCGAAGAGTCTCCAGCAGTAAGTCTGCGAATCCGAATAGCAACTTGAAACATGAAAGAGAAAGTCCATATTTCTTTCCATCATTTCTGATGGTTGATTCAGCAAAAGGCACACCATAAGTTGACTCAGGGACATAGACAATGGGTGGTTGTTTAGACCTGTAATCAGGAACATGCTTGGGATGGTCTGAGGTCCCAATCTACAGAGCCATAACTGTACCTGTGAAATAAAAATATAGGAAAAACATTAGAAATAGGCTTGTAAAAAGCAGTTATAAAATTTAACACATTTTATTAAAGTACACTATTCATGACTATTCAATTCTGAAGATAATCTAGAATGATTATAAGCTTATTACCAAGCAGAATGTGAGGTAAATTGTAAAATACTGATGCCACCTTACAGTGTAACCAGGGTAAACAAAGTCAAATGTAATTTATTATGGACTTGGGGAAAAAATAATAATAAAATACATACTTCATATAAAATAAAAAGAAAGACAAATATACGTGCTAAAATGAATTTCCTTTATTTATAGATGTCTCATAGCTACTTAATATATCAATAGATTTAGTAAAATCAATTTTTTTTGTTAAAAAATTGGCGATGTGGATAACTTTGTAACAAAGGAAAAAATACATACCTTCGATAGTCAACTTGTCCATCGATGAAAATAAATAAATTCTCAGTACTAATACTTTGATTTTTATTCCATTGAATAGAAATAACTTGTCAGCTACGAATATAAGCGATTTCTTCGCTAAATGATGAATCGTTCGCTATAATTGTAAAAAATTGCGGCCGACTTGTCTCAGTAAAATTAACAAGAATTTCACAATGGCGAACGAAAATAGCGTTCCGGTAAATCAAAAACACGAGGGTCGGGCAAAATTTTTTTTAAATTTTAATTAAAAATTAATGTCTGAAATTGTATTTTTTCCTAATTTTATTCAATTATTTAGGGATACATTTTAAAAATAACATTAGAATGTAAAAAGGTGAAGAAAATATAAAAAATTAAACTGTCGACCACCAGTGACAGAAAAGTCAAGGTTACGTCCTTTGAGAGTTAAAGGAACCTAATATTTCTTCACTCTTTCCTAAGGTTGTAATGACCGTTCGTTTTTAAGGACTGTTTAAAATTTAAATATAACCATGGTTCCCACTCGGGCAACAGGAAAAAGTCGGGAATTCTTTTAAAAAAAATTCTCGGCCTTGAAAGTCGGGAAAAGTTATGACTAATCGGGAATTAAATATATATATATAAATTACCGATTAGTATATATAATAAATATATATATATAATGACGAAGTAAAGGACTTTGATTACGTCTCTGTCATGTTTCGATTCCATTTACATGTAATTAAAAATAAGTTACCAGTTTATAATTGTCTGCGCATGCGCTAAAAGGTCAAAGTTTACGCCTCGCCTAGTCCCATGTCAAAGCCGCTAGCGTTTGCATCAGTCGAATCAGCGAATAAATAAAAATAAACATATCAATATGGTAATTTAAAGTTTAATGCTTTTGACGTGCAGGATATCTGTTACTATCAGAACGCTCTTGAATTTCCTCAGTCTTGTAATAATATAAATAAAACTATTGCGGCCTTGACCGTTGATCACAGCACGCTGTGGGCTGTGTGTTAGACCTCGGCCGGCAACTAAGACTAAGTCTACGCGAATTTTTTTAAAAATCATTCCTTATCAGAATTCGACCTACAAAAGTGATGACGTGTATATTAATAATATTATATACATGTACTGGAATATTAAGAAAATGATTTGATTTCATCATCATGCGCGTGTTAGTGTCACAGTCACGTATCTTACTGTTAACAAAGCAACAAACTTTTTAAAAAAATGTTTTAAAATTTAATTATATAAAAACCACCGTCGATTCTCGATACAAACCTTTATTTTCATTTCTAAAGATATTCGTTTATCTTAAAAAATAAAATGATCAATGCATCAGAAAATGAATTAAGTTTAATAATAATATAACATGCACTGCGAAACAATGACGGATTAAAGATCTCTAACGCCGATTTACGGGCACCTCGGGTGAATACATCTAATTCACACATGGATCGAACGTGAAAGAAGATAATAACATCCGATAATTTTTATTGAAATCTCGTAGAATCACACAATAGCCGGAAGTTTCGAAGAAAGCGAGATGTCAACACTATTTTGAACTAAAAATGCATTGCTAGGCGAACCGACGAGGATCGAGCTAAGCAACGTTATGTTGCAAATTTAGCCCTCTTCTGTACTCGAGGTATTAGGTTTTGGCGACTTTGAAAAATCGAATTAACCGATGAAAAAATGCTAAGACAAAGAGAGAATTTGGCGGTTCCAATAAAAAACGTCGAGTTGGTGGGGTGGTCGAGCTAACCGAGCTCGAGGTAAGTGGGTTCGACTGTACATACATACATACTTTGATTTTTATATATATAGATAAATACCAAGGCATTTATTTGTATAAGGACCAAGGAAAACAATCAATATTCAAAAAAATATATTTGTTAATAATTGACTACTATTACGCTAGGACTAGTGTTAACCGTAGTTACGACTATCGAACGACCGCTTACACTCATCTTTAAAAATGTTTAGGCTTATATATATAAGTTTTAAGTCTTCGGAATTTAAATAATTTATTCAGCTGCAACTTCAATAAGTCAATAAGCCGTAATAGCTAAATTTTAATTTGCTTAGTTGTCGAGGCACTGTACGAGCGCTTCATGTGAACCATGGTCAAAGGTCACGGCTATTACTACAGTCGCCGCTCAAAGTGAAATCAAAGGGACAGGGGGGGGCAAGTTACGGAGGTTTCTAGTTAGGGATAATGAGGGTGGTGGAGGGGGAAGGCTTGAAAGGTCTTTGATGTTTATTTAAAAGGAAACCTCTTGCTTTGACACACCAATACAAGACCGCGAGAAGAGACACCTTTCCTCCCCTCCCCCACTGTTATACATCTACAGTGGGTTGGGGGAAGGAACATTTTTCTTTTTAAATTGAGTCAAAGCATGCCTTGGTAAATGGCCAGTGTAGCTCAACCCCACCTAAACCCCACCCCAGGGGGGAGGGGGAATCGTTGTGCGCGCGACGAAATTCAATAATTCTGGCAAGTTGACGAGTGAAACATATTATGCTATTTAAATAAATTCCATCTTATTATGACTGTTTACTCCGTTTTATCAGGACTTAGTCGGTATATTAGCTTATTACCCGGAGTTAATTTTTTGTTGTGTTACGGCAGAATACCAGAGCCAACCAGGGGTGCCACCGCTCCGGTTTGTCCCGGAATTCCGGATTCGTGAAGCTAAATATTTTTATTTTCCGGATTCGCGAGTTTTTGATTTTGCTCTTTCCGGATTCGCGAGGTTTTTTTCTCGCTCTTGCCGGATTTTCTGGATTTGCGAGTTTAGTTGTTCAAATTTGGCTTCTGGGTTTAAAAGAAGGGGGGGGGGAGTAATAACGCGCGGAAAGCCTATTCAGGGATATGCGGACTCGCTATAAATAGGACTGGTACCGTGACCTCTCCCTTCCCTTTGCTAGTATATCATCGTCGCGCGATCGCGCATCGTTCTGCGCATAACAACAATATTTGGAAAAACTTAGACAAAATAATTGAACGGATCACACTCCGTTTGAATCGGAATTTTGTGCTTGAATTCAGTTTTCTAAAAAAAATAGTTTCATTTTAAATTTTATCATAAATTACGTGATATGTGTGCTTTCGGATGACCGCTTTACTTTTTATAAATACGAAATACTATTCATTTACATCAGGCCTCTACTTCTACTCTTACAAGTTAAACAGTATAAGTAGTATAAGAACAAGATAAAGCTAATAGTCTATAGACAATAATAATTATTAAATTATGAACCTACTATAAACTATAATTTATGTAATAAATATATTGAGTTAATTTCAAAACAAGCCCACAAAATGACTTCAGACAAAGAAATAAAATTCAAAATAATAATAATTTATTTAATTATCACATTATAATACAGTTTATAAATAATATGAAATATTAGTGTAAGTTATTGAAGGGAATTCTATATTATAGATAATCTAAGTAGTATCTGCATGTTTTTTTGTATTGTACATATTGCCTAGCCTATATATATATATATATATACAATTATGTACATATATACTTTTTCCTTTATAAACTGTCTCAAAATTCTTATTGCGAATGTGAAATAAATGTTGTCGATATGGGAAAAAGTTTTAAACACATGTGATGATGGATATAATTGGTTGGAAAATGAAAATTAAAGTTCACTTTGTTACGTTTAAATTTTCAGGGTTTGAAAAATTTATAAAAGAATTTTCAGGATTCAAGAAATTTTTAAAAAGGGATTTCAGGGTTCACAGCTCCCAGTGAGTGGCACCCCTGGAGCCAACACGCGAGCGAACGTGACATCAAAATCAAAGCGTTATAGGGGGGAAGGGGGACCTATAGTTCCGGCGACCTGTGGTCTGGTAACAATCAATTCAAGATCTCATACCCATGCCATGTTTCTTTTCAAAATTATTACAGCCCTTATTCTATCTGTTTCAGAAATAGCTGAATTAATTTATTTCTTGGAATTATTATATAGAACTGTCAATGTTACAGTAGTCAAGATTGGGTTTTGAATGCAAGTCAAAATTTGCTTCAATTAACTCATTAGCTCCTGATGCGTCTTTAGAGGAGTCCGCATGGATGTGTCTGTTCGCATTGCGACGCTCTCTCACATTTTTTGTTTAAAAAAGCATCATCTTTTATCTTGTTATACTTTTGATCCATGTGTGATTTAGTTTGACGTGTCTCTATCGAGTATGTATTCACCCGAGGTGCTGAAAATCGCATTCTTTAATCATCTTTTTTTCGCAGTGCATGTTATTTTATTTTTTAAGATAAACCAATATCTTTAGAAAAGAAAAGCATGTTACACGCTTTTATTTAAGTCACACTTTATATGTTGTATCCGTCAAATCTTGTAACGTAAAATTAAACCACTTCTGATGGTCCTAGAGATCTCAAATTTTACCAGATAGATCTTGAATGACAATGCATTTAATCAATTTTTTAGATCGATCGAATGTACCGTAATTAAATTAATGCATCTTTATATAGCATCTGTATCCGTCTGCTATTGTTGACTTCCAGGTGCGTGCCACCAGAGTTCACCCCAGCCATAGATAACCACATTCCCCGCGTTTAACAGCTCAGTAATACAAAACTAAATCTAAATTGACATGATAATACAAGAGCAGTAACATGAGTTTTGATTATTCAAACTTTCCTTTATCAATTATGCCCCTTCTCACACCCACATTTTTAAAATAAAATACTTTTTAAAAAAATCTTTTTTTTTAAAGGACACACTTTTATTTAACTCACACTGTTTGTATGTTGTATGCATCAAATCTTGTAATCGATTTCTCGACCACTTCTACTATTCCAATCATTCTGACTTTCCAAACATGCTTAGTTCTGATGACAATGCAACCTTTAATCATTTGTAGATGCTAAAATTATTTAGTTAATGTTCAATTAAGATAAACTTTTTGTATGTAAATATCCAAGACACATATTTAGCAAAGACACATATTCAATATACATGTGGTAAACAAAATACAAATTCAAATTTCAAGTGAAAGTTGAAATTCAAAAAGGAGAGAATAAAATACTTTTTAAAAAATCTTTTTTTAAAAAGGACTCTCCTTTATTTGCAGATAGAAAGTGCACTAAAAAGAAGAAAATAAAAATTTTCTATGATTACAGGTGAACCTATCCAGTGCACATAAAAACATGGGGCGATCAAAACAACTCTATCATGTACAAGGCTGCAAAACATAAATACAAATTTGTATGAATATTAATAAACATTAAAAGTTTCACAACTTTGATCATATACACGCTATTATCATATTAATTAGACATATTTATATGCAAAAGTATAGTTGCAAAGAGAAATGGGTTGTGATGAGCGCCCCATTCCGGACATGTACAAACTTAAACTTTGTTAATAATAAAACATAATTTACATACTGGGTGTTCATAGATTTTATATTAGATGCCAATGTCTATTACTTATGCCTTTCTACCCCGTCTGGGGCATAGGCCGTCTACAAGAACTTTCCACTCCTCTCGGTCCTGTGCTTTCCTCTCCAATTGCTTCCAGGTGTATCCCATATTTTGCATGTCAGCCTCTAGCTCGCGTCTCCATGTATTTTTTGGCCTTCCTCTCTTTCTCTTTCCCTGTGGGTTCCATGTTAGGCATTGTCTGGTGGTGCTACCTGGGGGTTTTCGGAGCGTATGTCCTATCCATCTCCACCTCTTTTTTATGATGTCTTCATCAATAGGCACCTGGTGTGTCCTTTCTAGTAACTCTTTGTTATTTATAGTATTTGGCCATTTGATTTTCAGGATCTTTCGAAGGCATGTGTTTATGAATGTCTGCACTTTCTGCGTAAGGCTCGCTGTTGTTTTCCAAGTTTCTGCACCATATAGGAGGACTGTTTTGACATTTGTATTAAAGATTTTGACTTTGGTCTGCAGTTTCAACTCCTTCGACTCCCATATTTTCTTTAATAATACAAATGCTGATCTAGCTTTTCCAATCCTAGCCCTTACATCTGCATCGGATCCGCCATTTATGTCTATGGTGCTGCCTAGGTATGTGAAGGACTCCACTTCTTCCAGTGCCTTTCCTGCCAGATGGACATGCTCATGGTTGGATGGATTTATCTTCATGATTTTTGTTTTACTTTTATTTATGTTGAGGCCAAGCTGTGCCGAAAAGGTGGCTACGTCTTTTGTCTTTTCCTGCATTTGTTGCTGGTTGTGGGACAGAAGTGCAATGTCGTCCGCGAAGTCTAAATCATTCAATTGTTCCCAGAGTGTCCACTGTATCCCATTCCTCTTTTTGTCTGTGGATTTTTCCATTATCCAGTCAATGGCAAGGATGAATAGTAAAGGGGACAAGAGGCATCCTTGTCTGACTCCTGTTTCGACTGTAAAGGAGTCTGTGAGTCTACCTTCGTGGACCACCCTGCATGTCATTTCTTCATAAGAGCTCTGAATGATCCTCACTAGTTTCCCTGGTACTCCATAGTGTCGGAGAAGTTTCCACAAGGTTTGTCTGTCCAGGCTATCAAAGGCCTTTTCATAGTCTATAAAATTTATATATAGAGAGGAGTTCCATTCGATGGACTGTTCTACGATGATTCTCAGTGTTGCTATTTGATCTGTGCAGGATCTGTTTTGGCGGAAGCCGGCCTGTTGATCTCGTAGCTGCATGTCGACCTTGTCTTTCATTCTGTTCAAAATAATTCTGTTAAAAACCTTTCCTGGTACAGATAGCAGTGTAATTCCTCTGTAATTTGCACAGTTGCTGAGATCCCCTTTCTTTGGGATCTTGATGAGGTATCCTTCTTTCCAATCTTTTGGGACTCTCTCTTCTTCCCATATCTTCTCAAACAGAGGGTGCAGCATGTTGACTATTGTGTTTATGTCCGCTCTCATCATCTCTGCTGTGATGTTGTCCGGTCCCGGTGATTTCCCTAGTTTGAGCTGCTTGATGGCCAGGGCTATTTCTTCCTTATTTGGTGCGCCTTCTTCTATTTGTAGGTCTTCATTTGCTGGTTGTATGTCTGGCGTGTCTGTGGGTGGGGGCCTGTTTAATAGTTCCTTAAAGTATTCCATCCATCTTTTTTGTTGCTCTTTCTTTTCTGTTATAGATCTCCCTTCTCTATCTTTGACAGGTCTCTCCGGCCTTTTGTATCTCCCTGACAGTTTTCTTGTTATGTCGTAGAGCTCTTTCAAGTTGCCCTTCCTGGCTGCTTCTTCTGCTTTGGATGCTAGGCCATCTATGTGGGCATTTTTATCTTTTTTAATGCTGTTTTTTACCTTTTGGTTTACTTCTTTATATCTCTCTTGCGCTTTCGTTTTCTCAGCCCTGGTGCGGCTGCTGTTAACTATATTTTTCATTTCTTTTCTCTCTTTTATTTTTTGCAGTGTGTTTATTGAGAGCCAGTCTTTTTGTTTCTGTTTCACTGATCCTAAGACTTCTAGGCAGGTGGATGTTACAGACGTCTTTATACTTTGCCACATATGTTCTACTTGGTCATCTTCTGTTTGGTCTTCTGTTTGATCTTCTAGCACTTGGAACTTATTCCTCAAGGTGGCACTAAATTCTTCCCTTTTCTGATCATTTGCCAGAAGTGCTACATTGAATTTGGTTCGCTTCGCAGTTGGCTGTTCCCAGTCTTTCTTTAGCTTTAATTTAAGTCTTGCACAGACCAGATGGTGATCGGATGCTACATCTGCTCCTCTTTTTGCTCGTACATCTTGTAGAGACTTTCTAAATTTTTTGCTAATGCATATGTGGTCTATTTGGTTTTGCGTTTTGTTGTCTGGGGATACCCATGTTATCTTGTGAATGTTTTTATGTTGAAATTCGCTTCCACCAATAACAAGCTCGTTTGTTGCGCAGAAGTCCGCTAGTCTTTCTCCGTTCTCATTTCTCTCTCCTATACCGTGGCGTCCCATGGTTTCCTCATACCCACTGTTGTCTTTTCCAATTTTGGCGTTAAGGTCTCCCATTAGGATGTTCAGGTCTCTATTTGGGAATTTTTCCATTAGTGCTTGTAGTCTATTGTAGAATGTTTCTTTCTCTTCTTCTTCGCTGTCGTTGGTGGGTGCATAACACTGTATTATGTTCATCTTTATTTTCTTTTTCTTGGTTCGGAAGGTTGCTGTTATTATCCTTGGTCCATGTGCTTCCCATCCAATCAATGCTTCCTGTGCCTTCCTTGACAGCATCAAAGCGACTCCTTGCGTGTGCGGAGCATCTTCCTCCTCATGCCCCGAGTACATTAGCATTTCTCCAGAGGCCAAAGTTATTTGCCCAGCTTGTATCCATCTTGTTTCGCAGATACCAAGCAGTGTAAGTTTGTAGGATCTCATTTCTGCTGCCACCTGCGCTGCTTTCCCTGCTTCATACATGGTTCTGACGTTCCACGTGCCTATATTTGTTTCCTTAGAAAGGAGGGTCTTCGGCTTTGAGGCTTCCAGTATAGCCTGGGTTTGGCCACAAGGCTTCATAGCTCTTCTTGGAGAAGAAGAGTCCTCTCTTCTCAGGACTGAAATTTGTTTGTTTTTTCTTGTTGACGTTTCTGTAGCAATTTGTTTTTACGGGTGAGGTCGCTGGCCTCACGCCAACCCTCCTCCTTTTGCACCCGGGCTTGGGACCGGCCTTGGCGGAGTTCAATGTCTATAGCCAGCAATTTTTTATCATTTACACGTCCAGCAATGCATGTCCTTTTAAAAAAAAATAAATCACTATTCACTCTTTAGTTGGCTCACAATATCTTTGTTTGTTGAATTCGCTTAGTTGACGGGCATTGCGCAACCAGTCTGCTAATGGCTCATTGTGGTATTTTATATTATCAACTCTGCAGGGTTTAGACACATAAATTTAGTATGTTATTGAATTAATTGCATATAAGATCATTTTAAAGCAGTATCCTCAAATATTTTAATGTTAACAGGCGATTTGTTTGATGATGCGATCAACATGCTTTAGAAATACAAATCGGGTGACATGTTTTTACAACAAGAGGCTTTAAATAAAATATACATGTTTGCAACAAAAAATAATGGATAAAATACTTTGTAAAACTGTCATGCTTCCAATAAAAGCAGCATAATATACATGTTGAATCATTTTTTAAAAAAACAAAGTATGAATTAAATTAAAAAGATAGGTGCAGACTAACACATTTCTAATTTGCTTTTTCAGATTGACAACTGATTGCCACCAAGATCAGAGAGCCATTTCCTTAACTTCAGCCTAAAGTTCTTATTCACCTGGAAAGTTATTAAAGCATTTTTTTCCAACCTAATTTTTGTTAAAGCTATAAAAATGGATGAAAATGTGTGCCTATCAACTTGGCGATTGTTTTATGATACGTTTCAAAATTCTAAAGTTGTGTTTTCTCAAATGGGAACTGCCAATGAAATAGCTTTAAAAAATGCTGGTACATCCTTACTATTTGACACTGGAGGTGAATCTGCAAAGGAGCTTTTTAAAAATTGTGGTCTCTTGGGTGGAGATATTGTTAAATTAAATTACATACTATGGAAACTTGAGGAGCTGTCTCTTCCAAAAGTCATTGTCATGTATGAACAATTCAAAAAAACTGAGACTACCTATGACATTATGAATGCCATAGCTGAAGTTCACTTGCAGCATGTTGATTCTATTCCTGATTTTCATGTGGATGGTAGTGTCACAATAAAAATTGAAACTGAAGAAGGAGAGGAATCTGTTGAAGGTACTCTAGTACAGTACACTGATGATGACTTTAATTCCCAGATTCAAGGATCTACTTCCGCTTCAGCTCCTGGGTCAGTGGTAACTGTTGCAAGTGTATTTGATAATAGTAATAAATTTGCACATCAAAGCCATCACTTACAAATACCCACACCAAAGTTGGAGAGTAACAAGCTGCTCAACGAAACGACAAAACCTTCACCCAACTCAGCTGAAGAAAAGACTTTCAAAACACCTATAAATACCAAGGCACCCCTTCAAAATTTAAATAATAATTCAAAACGTTCAGCGAGTGCTCAGATGTCTACCAAGGATAGTTCTATTGGTCAACGCAATACACCAGGTCGAAGAAGAAGTTCACGAAGTGTGAAAATTACACCAAAGTTTTTAGATATTAGCAGCATTCTAATGAAATCCATTAAGCCCGAGCCTCCTTCAGAGGATTCTGAACAAATTGAAGAAGGAGAGATCCAGTATTGGGAATTACAGAAAGATGAGATAGAGGAGGGGGAAGAGGAAGAAGAAGAATTTGAAGATATTGAAGGGGATCTTGTCTATGCCTTACCCCCATATCAATGCTCTACATGTAAATCTACTTCCTTTGAAAGTGTGACGGATCTACAGAATCACTGGGAAACACATGAAGAGAATGTAAATGCAACAGAGGGCAGACCCTTTATGTGTGATAAATGCGGCCGCTCGTTTACAGCCTACTTAAACCTTAAGCTTCATTACCGAGGACACACTGGACAACGGAAATACAAATGCCAAGAGTGTGGCAAAAGATTTGCTCACCTACTTGGTCTGAAAAAGCATAAAGAAATGCATGGTCACCTCACTTTAAATAAAAAATACTCCTGTGACTTATGTGGGAAGTATTTCATGGATTATCTCGGTGTGGTGAAACATATTTCTCACCACGTAGCTAATCGTGAAACATGCTCTCATTGTGGCAAGACCTTTGCAAGCCTTCGTAATCTCCAAACCCATGAAAAGATACATGCCAATGATCGGCCCTTTCAGTGCAAGAGCTGCCCTAAAGCCTTTGTTAGCATATACAACCTTAGAGTTCATGAAACAATCCATACAGGGGAGAGAAACCACTGCTGTCCTTACTGTGGAAAACGTTACCGCCTAAAGACAGGGTTGGATTATCACATCAAGAAACACAACCCCGATGCTCAGTTCAAGTGTGATAAATGCCCTAAAACTTTCTTGGACACCAGACAGCTGGAGAAGCACATGGATAGACACAGAGGCATTAAATTTTTCTTTTGTGATGTCTGTGGTAAAGGTTTCATACGGGAAAAGGGATTCAACAATCATAAAAAAATTCATGATCGTTCAGTAAAGTATGCATGTGACATGTGCGACAAACAGTTTGTAACCCCATCTCTTCTGAGGAATCATCGCACCATTCATACCGGGGAAAGACCTCATGTGTGTAAGGTGTGTGGCAAGTCTTTTAGAATTCCCCAAGGTTTAATCAACCACAGGAGACGTCATAATCCAAGCAAAATGTTCCGTTGCAGCGAATGTCCCAAGATGTACTTGGAGAGAAGAGCTTTAGAGAGCCATATGCTATCTCATCAAGGTGTCAAGCCTTTTACCTGCCTCCATTGTGGTAAGAATTTTCTAAGAGAACAAAGCTTAACTAAGCATATGACCCTTCATAACTTTCCCGACGCTCATAGATGCACTGTTTGTAACAAATCATTTGTTGATAAATGGGGGTTGATTAAGCACAGCAGTATACACACTGGAGAGAAGCCACATGTCTGCAACGTGTGTGGTAAAGGATTTCGCATCAAGAAAGGTTTAGATGACCACACTAAACTTCACAATAAAGAGCTGCAGTTCCAGTGTCCACTTTGTCCAAAATCTTTTGTTGAAAAACGAGGCTTAGATTATCACCTACGTGCCCACAGAGGAGAGAAAACTCATGTGTGCGAGTTATGTGGGGAGAGATTTGTGAATCCAAATTCACTTAAAGTCCACTATCGTCGCCATACAGGTGAGAAACCTTACAAATGTTCCTTCTGTGCAAAAGCATTTAGTCAGCAAGGCACACTTATAGCCCACGAGCGTTACCACAAGGGTGAAAAACCATACATGTGTGGTACCTGTGGTGAGGGATTCACCACAAAAAGTCATCTGACAATTCATGTGAGAAAACATACTAATGATCGACCTTACAAATGTGAATACTGTGACTATGCTGGTACTACAAGAAGTCTTCTTAATGTTCACCTGCTTCGTCATTCAAGCAACAAGCCATTCAAGTGTACCGTATGCCCTGCTGCATTTAAGCGACAGCATCATTTAGAGGGTCATCTCCGCAAGCACACAGACAGAGATAAATTGTTCCGGTGCTCATTTTGTGAAACAACTTGTATTTCTGAAGAGCGCCTAAAGAAACACATGAAAACCCATGAGATTGTTGTTGTATCAACAGCAACAGAGGATGATATATTTCATGTGACTAACACTAACAGAAGTGAAGGGCCAGTTGAAGTTGCTTATGACATTATACTTTTGTAATGTTGTTTTTTGTTTTTTTTAAATTCAATTTTAATTTTATTTTTTTATGCTCATATTTAAAAAATGTTGATTAATTTGTTATTGGTTCATTCCCATTTAATGCAAGTTCTCTTATCTAAGATATGTTGATATTTTAATAAAATAAATTTTAATTCCCTACGGAATTTCTATCAAGTTATGCCATTTGTTTTGTACATGCCATTTGTTTTGTACAAACATTTAAGCAGGTGAAGTAATTCGTAACCTTGGTGTAATTAATAATGACAGTATATATCATAGTATATACCAGTAACACATTAATATTAGGTTAAGACAGCTAATTTTTGAGGATCGGTTAGGTGCTAAAAAAAAAGTTAAACTTTCCATTAGCAGTGGCAAGATATTTTTTCATTAAGTATTAAGTTTTCAGAATCCATGAGAGAATGTCACAAAATTAGCAGCACTTGTCTGCATCGTCCGTGGTGACATCAAAGGCCCTTTACTCGGCTTAGTAGTATTAAAAAAAATATAACCCTGGTAAGGCCTGACACTTAGTAATTTCAAATATTTTTTTAATAGTTCTTTAATGCTGAAGCTTGCTTTTTTTCTTCTTCCCCGTGTCAAAGTTTCACCAACTTTGAAATTTTTGACATTAAAAAAAAAGTTTCTGAATACATAAAGATAAATTAAGCTTGCTATCCCAATAAATGATTATTCTCTTTCATTTATTTAAAGTCAATTATGGCACAATCAATCTTTAGCAAATATTGTCTTGCATAAAGCTGAAAAGCACTGAATTGTTTTAGCTTAAGTTATTCAATTTAATGGAAATTCTGGTAGATCTCTTTCCCATTTTTAACGATTTTTTTCTATTGTAAATAATTATACTTTGCTCTAAATTGTGTTCTTGAGTTGAAAATTTAATCACTTAACTGTTTTTCTTTGACTTTAATGCATTTCTGTTCTCTTTTTTTTTATCAATGTGGAATAAATAACCGATATTATACTTACACATTTAAGTAAATAGTTTATGTTCTTAAAATCAATATGATGAGCTTGTCACATATTTATCTCTTTATATTTATATTATATTTTAAAGAAATGAAATTGTACACTGCAAATGATTGTTTTGACTGCAATTGTTATCCTTATAAATTTTATAAATGTCTGTACCAAATGAAAGTTGGATACTCATTTATCATACTGATCCACCATAGGTTACAGAACATTTTTATGCATTGAGCAAGAACTCACTCTAATTCTGACTTTGCTTTTTTTTTCATCAATAGAAAAAATATAGCTATAAAAGTAGATTATAAACTTTAGAACTATTAGGATTCTTAATATGCCATTAACATTTGTTTTTTTTTGTCAGTAATTTCTAATGTCCTTGGCTATGAAGTGATGCACTGTTTAGATTGCATGTAATTTACAATATTATTTTTTTAACCTGTTTTCTCTTTTAAATCATCAGTGCATATTACCATAAATCATTTGTACATTTATTGTCAGGATAAATAAATAACACTAATGTTTTTGACAAGTCTAATTCAATGTTTCTTATTTATACTTAAACTAGTCTCTTATAATGTTCAATTATCCATAATGCCTTATGTGAGGGTTAATTCTTTAGTAAAACAAGTGCAGAAACAGCAGTATTGATACAAGGATGATAGCTGTGAACATTTCTGCACATGCTTGATAATTCTCTCAATCTTGACCAAAAAAAATATGTTATATGATGACTGCGTATGTAGTAAATTTAGTATGTAGTAAATGTTTGATATCTTGAGATGTCTGAGAAAGCCAGCTTAATGAGCTATTGCTAATATTTAAATTTATTGACCAATAATTAGAACATTCAATTCCACTGCACTTTCTTTTTTTTCTTTTCTTCCTTCTTTCCTTTTCCCTACATTATCATTACATGATTTTACTGTAGTGTGTTAAAATGAAATTAAGTTATGTACTCTGTGTTATTATTAGGACATTTATAAAAATATATTTCTGATCCCAAATTGTGTTCTTTTTATTTTTCAATAGTGGCACTGGTATTTTTAAGCTTCAATACATAATAATTCTACATGTATTATGAAGAATTATAAAATTTAGATTATTCTCATAAACAAACTGGACAATGACCTTAACTTCTGTGCTAGTATTGTAATAAAACTTACAGAACAAAAAACAAATTTAATTATTTCAATGTGACCGGATGCAACATCTGGCATCTAATGCCCATGTTTCCCCATGAAAAAATAAATAATAAAAGATTTACAAGGTGGACCATAGTTAACACTTTACACACACCCGTTTAAAAAAAACTCTCTAGACCTGACATAAGTTTCTTGAAGGGAAATTTTGTTTGACTTTTATTTACAATGGTTAAACTTGTATACTTTTAGCTTAGATTTTAATCATTATTATCAAATTTAAATATTTTTTTAGATTAGGTAAGGGTGCACATTTTTGCTGAGATTTTTTTTTAAATTTTAATTCATAGTTTTTTGTATACATTTTTCTTTGTTTTGGACTTGATCTTCATTGCCCCACATTTGACACGTGCACACAAATCCCACTAGCTCTATGGAAGAAGGATTGACTTCTAGCACTCTTGAGAGGGTGAAACCTTGTTGTTCTGGACATTGACTTTTTGTTTCTATATTATTTTAACATCACCACATCAGCTTACTGATAGGACGAAAATCACTGTGTACCAGGCCTGCGTGCTTAGCACACTCCTCTATAGCAGCGAGTGCTGGACGACCTATGCCAAACAAACAAAGCAACTCAACAGCTTCCACTTACGATGCTTGCGCAGGATTCTGCACATCAAGTGGCAGGATAAGATTACGAATGTCGAGGTACTCAGAAGGAGTCATATGCTGAGCATGCACTCAATCCTGAGTGAGAGGCGCCTGCGGTGGTTGGGACATGTCCGCAGGATGAGCCAGGAGCACATTCCAAGAGCCTTGCTTTACGGCGAGCTGGCAACTGGTATGCGGAAGAGAGGACGCCCCTGCTTACGCTTCAAGGATGTCTGCAAGAAGACATTACTCTGGCGCAGATTGACCATAAAACGTGGGAGACCATTGCTGTGGAGCGCACCTCCTGGCAGGCAAAAGTGCGCGAGGGCATTCAAGTCGCGAAAGCTTCCCTTACAGCCAGGAGCGAGGAGAAAAGGGGAAGGGGGGTGGAGGAGCAGGAGGACACGCCATCATCCCATGAGGATGGACGGATGCCATAGAGATAGACCTGTGGTCACCTAGCTGCCACTAAAATAATTTGAAACTCTTTAAAAAAAGTAGAAGAGTTTTGTTAATTGTTGTACATAAGAAATATAATATATATACAGTAACTCTCAAATTAAATAGTGCTCTTATATGAGACTGAGAGTAAGCATTGTCTCCTACTACTACTACTACAGTGTTACTGCAGTATTACTTTTACACATTTTAAAATAATCATGTGTTAGTATGACAGAGCAAGCACAGAAATTCCAAAATTGAAAATTATTAATTAATTGCTGCATTAATTATAAATTAATAACTAGTTATTACAGATGATTAAAAATCAATGATTATTTTGACAAAAATTGCTAAGACATTATCTTTCTTTCTCCCTTGAAATTTCATGTTACTTTCTTTCGGTAGTAGCAACAATGAGCACAATTTTTAATGTCATAAGAATTACACCGGGCCGCGGTGGTCTAGCGGTAGTAGACTGCCGAACCGGGGCAGAAGAGTCACGGGTTCTATTCTCGGTGCTGGTAAGGCCCCCCGGGGCGTTGTGCTAGCCACACAATCCCTTGCTCGTTAGTGGTGGCTAAATAAAACTTGTGAAAGCTACGTCACTTGCCCCATAGTCCGTCAT
Organism: Ampullaceana balthica; assembly: GCA_944989445.1. Taxonomy (NCBI): domain Eukaryota; kingdom Metazoa; phylum Mollusca; class Gastropoda; family Lymnaeidae; genus Ampullaceana; species Ampullaceana balthica. The sequence goes on along the minus strand of CALYLW010000043.1, from coordinate 2,143,143 downwards.
GGACTAGAAAGGGGGTTATAAGAATTACATGCTAAAACTAAACAATAAATCTGTAACCTACATTACTTACAGATACAATTTAAAAAATCTCTTTGTTTTATTTTTTTTACATGTGTTATAGTTATATCCAGTGGTTTCTCAGTAATTTGTTATAACAATGTAATCATTTTAATATGTTTTTTTTAACTGTGCATTTATTTATCCTATATTTGGATTTGTGAAGAATTATTAGACTAAAGGGAGTGTGGTTTAAAATTGTATGTTCATATACAGGTGCATAAATGATACAAAACAAAAAGAAACACTCATCTGAGCCTGATATGTGCACAGTCAACTCATGTGAGCCTGATATGTGCACAGTAAACTCATGTGAGCCTGACATGTCCACAGTCAACTCATGTGAGCCTGATATGTGCACAGTCAACTCATGTGAGCCTGATATGTGCACAGTCAACTCATGTGAGCCTGATATGTGCACAGTCAACTCATGTGAGCCTGATATGTGCACAGTCAACTCATGTGAGCCTGATATGTCCACAGTCAACTCATGTGAGCCTGATATGTGCACAGTCAACTCATGTGAGCCTGATATGTGCACAGTCAACTCATGTGAGCCTGATATGTCCACAGTCAACTCATGTGAGCCTGATATGTGCACAGTCAACTCATGTGAGCCTGATATGTGCACAGTCAACTAGTTATTTATAGCCAGATGCACACAAATGTAACTGCAAACAGATTCAAAAAAAAACTATCATTATTATGCTTTTAAAAAAAAGGTGACTTTTAAGTAAAATTGCAATTTATTTCTTACAAAAAAAAGGTGTTCATCATTTTTTAAAACATTAATTTGAATTCCTTCTCAAAACTTTCATGACGATTCCATCTCACTGTTTGTTAAATAATATCACCAAGGTTTATATTTGATTGTTCACTATTAAACAAACAAGAGAAGTGAGAATGTAACGGACTAATTAGAAAGAAATTTTAACAATGTCTATGGGATATTGACACCATGTGTTATGAATGTCTTGCTTTCTTTCACTTATAACGCACCTTCTCCATTCCGTATTGTTCTCATAAATCGTTGTCTAACTATTGGTCCGTTTCTCCCGCTTGCTTTCCTTTGGATTCCACGTGATGTTTTTCTTTTTTAATATTTAAAAAAATTATTTCTGATTAATGCTTTTAAAAATACTTAAAGGGCAGATCTTACCTTGTTTAATCATTAATTCATTTAAATTTAAACCGCTTTGTATTTTGTTGAGCCGAATTTAAGTAAGCTTCATTAAAACTTTCTGAATCGATGCAGACAGGTAATGTAATATTACTTTTGAGTAGCGTAACATGTGTTGATAAAATTATTAAAATAAATGTCACTGGTGAGTTATTATTTTTAACTCTTCATACTATCATTGCGTCAAATAGATAGGCTGTTACAGTTACTGGTAAGTTATGAAACAACCATGGATAGGATGTTACTTGTAATATGAAAGTTTTGAACCACAGTGATACATACGATTACGTCATGAGTTCATATTTTTAATACAAAAATAACAAGTGAAAGTAGTCTTTTCTTTACGGTGCAGACAGCTGACAATTTCAAAGTGTCTCAGTTTTGTTACTTTTTATCTTTCCATAATCGCCAGTGTTCAGATTTTCACATTCTGTTACAAACATAACGATCTCCCGCGTTATGTTTGTATAATTTCTGGAGAAAAAAAAAGTTTTTGAAAGCCTCCGTTTAATGTGATCACCGTTAATTAATCGATTTGAAAGTTAAATCTAATGATTTAATAGAGTCCGTGTATTGTAATTTATAACGTGTTGATTTTTTTCCTTTTAAATTATAGTGTAGTGGCACAGTTTGGAAATAGTCAACAGACTGTTTGATTACGATGATACAATGTGTTCGTGGATGTATCAGTCTGTCAAGTGGTGATGCTGATACCGCGTCTTGACTTTATGTGTGCTGTACATCTAGTGTGTTGAGTGTTTCAAAATTATATGTTAAGTCTTGATAGTGATTGATCAATATTTCTTGCAATCCATTGTGCAACTTTATATTTTCATTCAAGCATATATAAAACATCCACCCAACCAACCATTTACTTTAACTAAAAATTAAAATTACGAACCAATTCGCAATGTTTGGTAAACAGTCCATCTACGCGGCTCGCAGTCGTTAATTTTGACCGTGGTACTGGTACTCCCACCCACGTACAAGTAGAGCCACGGCCTCGCATACACGGTATAACAAATGATCAACAAATAAATTCATAAATATAACTTTCTAACTCTTTATCTTCAGTTCAGGTACCACATATATACATGACAGGCGCTCCTTCCATACAGATTGTTGTGGTCTACGCTTATCCAGGTAGAGTATAGTTTTGCATTTCTATTTCTACTAGCGTTTTGGATGTTGATGGTGCTCCCTTGCATTGCTTGCATCCATATAAATTATAAACATATCCATAAAAATGGTGCTTCTACCGCCCCAATCAACTTTGCCTCTATTCTATTTACCTTATATTTCTGTATATGTATACCAGTCTACAATTCCTATTTTTTCCATAAAAACCTAAAACCATTCAGCTTTCATAAGCTATTCGCCTGTCACTACCACACTGTTTCATTGCCTGTCCGTTTAACGTTTCTGTCTGCCACGGTTGTCACTACAACCATCCGTCTCCTACATTTGGAAAACAGATCAGACCAGCAATGTTCCCTCTAAGGTTCGTTGGTCTGTGTGCAAAAACTCGTGTGCAAAATTGCACAGCATCCATTTATTGTGCAATATTTTACAAAATTTGCTGCGCGGCAATTCTTAACCGCTGCACGGGGTCGGTCAATTATCTGCGGAACTTAATGGAAACATTGCAGACCAGTACTTACATTGTTATGTTGCTACTTTTTCGTTCGAATGCATCTGTCAATGTGCTTAGACAATGGCTGCTCCCAAAGGATGCATCTGTGAGAAAGCAAATTGTTAAATTTAGTTGGTTAATAAGCTGGTCCAAATATGTAATTATTGTAATGTAGCTGAATAACCCAACGTTCCTAACAATTTTACAAAGATTATCTCTCTTTTAATTAATTTTAATTGAGTGCTGCTTCATCCTGAAGCCTGTTACTGTTAATACATTAAATTATTAAAAGGAAGTAATCAGTATCGACAAATTTACTATACAAAGATATACAATTAGTGTAATAGTAATAGACTCAACAGAACTACAGTTCTGGTAGGAAATTTGGCTGTGTTGGTAGTTCATGACTTTTAGTTGGTTGGCTTGTCCAAAGGATTGAAATAGAAGACTTTATAAATGGGGGGCAATAGAATACGAGCACATATGGTCAGCGGCGTGGCGATTTGGGGGGGGGGATTTCTCGTCGCTAGTTAACTTTTATAGGTGGCTTTTAAAAATAAAAAAAGAGAGAAATTTTAAACACTAAGGAACAATCCTAAAAAATGTAAAAGTTCTTAGTCTTGAGTAGAGGAACTTAAAACATTTTTTGGTTGTCGTCATCTTAGCTTACGTGGGAGGACTCAAAAGTCTGTGTGGCAATGGGACAGGACAATTGATCCCGAGTCACATGGGTGAAAATCGGGGTGGCCTAACCATAAGGAGATGTCGCTTATCTCGGGGCAAAAACATGGTTATAAGATCCTTTTAGAAACAAGTGGCTCCAGTACTGTGCTGATAATACGACGGTCTGTGAAGTAGATGTCTTGTCAAAGCCGAAATGAACAGGGGCAATGGTGGGAGTTGAATCGCAAACACCAGAGTTTTTGTCACTCAAATGAGAACGAAGCAATTCCCACCAACTCCTACTTCAACAGGCTAGATCACAATTAAAATATCAGCCTAGCCCTTTAGTTAACATGGACGTATGTAATAGTAGTACCCATTTGATTTATTCAAGTTTATTTTACAATTTAAACTTACTCTTCCCAGTTTCCTAATACTAGTTTGAACTTTGAATGTTTCTTACTCTGAGGCGTCACTGGGGGTACAGACCGCACCACAAGGGTGACACCAAAGTATAAAACTATGTATGTTCCCATTATTGGCCACTGGCATACTCGGGGGAGGTATATGGGATAAGTTGTGAGGGGGGCACCAACCCTAGTGACGCCTTTGACCTTGCTATTTCCATAAGCAATGTCAGCTGTGGGAGGAGCTTTTCTAAACTTAAGTTAGTCAACAATTAATTACCATCACAGTTGATTACAGTAAGATAGACATACTGTCGATAGGCTGCTGAGCATGAAGTGACAGATAACATTGATATCGACAAAGATTTTGCCAAGACAAAAAGTAGAAAACTTCAATTTTACATAACGAAAGAAGACAACTTTTTTTTTGGAGAAGAACAATTAATAGTTCAGTATTGTTAGAAATTTTATTGAATTATAGTTCTCATTTGTACTTCTCAATATAACAAGGGGATTGGGCGGCAAATTGGGAATCTGTCCCCGGGTGGCAGAAACCCACGCTACGCCGATACAGATGCTGATATGCTTTCATTAAGGGCCACATATTGTCCTAAAAATAATTATTTATTGACTCAAAATGTGAGATTTTTTATTTTCTTGAGGAAAAAAATTAAGCAAAAAAAAATTTCGAACAAGAAAAGGAAAACGTTTACCATTTGTTCCGGAGCTTCTCTGGGAGGTGCTAATTCCAGACTCTTCCAGGTATGCACTGCTCTCTACTATAGAAGAAAGGCTTGCGTTGAACCCCTGTGAAGATATACTTGACTTTCTCTGAAAACTGTTTGATGTAAAAGATACAGCGGCTGCTCTGAACCCTGAGTTTCTCGACATCCAATCCCAAATGTCAGCATGCCTTCTTTTCTGAAAACCGTTGCCATCTCTTAGGAGACTTCTGCGGTTTTTTTCAGACAGATTTAGTTGAGAAAGAAAAATCTCGAAATCGATATCCTCATCTGTTTTGAATCTTGAACAACCATTTAATTCATTGTTAGACAAAGAGGATCTGGAAATGGTTTCGGTGACATATTCCACACGTTGTCTCTTTCTTAGTAGTGGGGGACTGTGAACAACTTTATCTCCCGCATTGTCATCAACACTTGTATTTACTACCACTGCAACAGCCTTAGATTCCTCACTACAGCCGCCATATTGCACAAGCAGATCAAGCAAATCTATATCATTTCTAGCACGCGCAAGCCTCGAGGAGGTCATTCCAGCCGGGCAACTGATAACAACGTTTGCATTATGACAACAAAGGCGCTTGACGCTTTCATAGTTCCCCTCGACCACTGCATGCATGAGTGGCGTCCACCCCATGTAATCCACTACATCCACAGCACAGCTGTTCACGCCGAGCAGCTTCTCCACAACGGATTTGTTATTTATGACGCATGCGAGCATCAAAGCCGAGTAGCCCATCTTGCTTTTTACGTTGACATTCGCGCAAGGAGCCAGCAAGGTAACAACCTCAAAATGATTTCCCAAAACTCCGTGCATCAGCGCAGTCCAGCCTTCGTGGTCGACAGCATCAACATCACAACCCATCTCTATGAGAAACTTCACTATTGAAATGTGTCCCTCTATAGAAGCCCAAATTAAGGCTGTAAATCCGTTTCTATCCGAAATGTTTTTGTCTGTAGATTTCTTTTGATTCAACAGTTCATTCATCACGGACACGTGACCCACTTTTGCTGCATGCATGAAAGCCGTCATCCCATCACTGTCAACGGAATCTAAAGTCACGACTCCCTTCACAAGGAAGCTCACCACTTTCAAATGCCCTTGTGCCGATGCTATCATCAAAGGCGTGCAGCCGTTATGATCGCAGATGTTCACGTCGGCACCATGTTTACCTAGAGCCTCCACGGACGCCAGATTTCCAGAGTGTGCGCCGTGCATTACAGCCGTCCAATGTTTCATATCTCTCTTGTCAACGACTGAGCCACGTTCAATGAGGAACTCGAGTGCTGTGACGTCCCCTTTCTGGGAGGCGATCATTAAGGGCGTTAACCCTTCCGGGCAGGTACTGTTGACCGCGGTGGGTTCAAATTTGAGTAAAATTTCCATTATGTCAAGTCGACCATTTGAGGTTGCGCGCATCAATACCTCATTTTTCTGGTCGAAGTGTAGGAACTTGATAACATCACCACCGTGATCTTCCTTACTATGATTTGGTCTAGAATTAACTGCCCCCATGATTTTACTCACGATATATAATGGATGTCTTAGAGAGACATAAACGTGATTAGACCATCACTTTCATTCCGCTTGAGACTATCATTGCTCTATACTAGATTTCAAAGTTCTAATTAATGTGAATTGCTTTAATGCAGTGACTGCTTGTGTGGAGTTACCATTCAGCTGACTGTAGAATGTCAATGTTTGGCTGATCTACGGACGTTAACGTCCACGTGACTGGAATTTAAAAGTACAAAACCAATGAACAAACGCTTCACAAAAGTATTAAGGGTTCCTACAAATTAAAACATTGTTATCGTAAAATAGGAGACTCCATCATTGAACTGTTTCACGATTCGTGCACTAAGCACTAGGTACACGGCGTTATGTACTGCCGCTCTGATGGCCATCGACACCACACTATTTTAATATAAGAAAGTGATGCATATGATCACACTGCTAACTGGTCAGCTTTAGTTTCTATACTGCAAGTGGGAGTCGCAAGATATTTTTTTACTAGTTTGGTTGTGACCTTAAAAAATTAAACTAGTATTGTGTAAAAAGTCTTTAGTGAAATGAATTTTCTCTAGAGTGAAATTTAAAAACACATAATTCAGCATATCACACATAAAGCAAAGAATGATTTAATTAACTACAAGTAGAAATACTTTAAATATAGAGAAATTTTTACAGTAAGTTACAGCTCTGATTTTTATAACATCTTCCAAACACAGGAATTTTAAATAAAATACTCAAAGCAATTTATTACTTCATTTTACTTTTAAAATTTTAGTACTTTATTAATAATAACTCCTCTCTTAACGGTTATTAAGTAACTTCATGTATTGTGTAAGAAGTCCAGAACTGCAGTAGAGTCTTGTTGAAGCCTGGAGGAAGTTAATGCTACTTGCGTAACATACAAGTTAGGGACGAACCAAGACCAAGCCTTTCCCAGAAAACTAGCAACCCAAGCTATACAACAGCTAAACTTTTAATGGAATTAGTCGTTTGATATGCTTTGAGATTATTTGTTATACCTTAAAAGTGTAAAACAATTTTTTTTTAAGTTCTTGAATTTTTTTATTAGTTGACACCAAAAAAGTTGATGTCGCTTAAATTAAATTCTTGCCGTAATTTAAGTTTAATAACGACAGGAATTATTTTCTTCAAATTTCATGTTTAATTTTTTTTTAAAAACTCACAGAAATGTTCTTTAAAAAAAAATTGAAATAATATGACTTATTTCTGTGTTCAACATGACGTCGGGGGCGATCTTCTGTGGGGAGGGGGGTCTTGCTGACAAAATGTATGTCAGAATAATTGTTGGTTCCATCATTTACAGTTCAGTGATCGGGTTATTTTCTTTCCATTACTACACTGTTACTCCACTATTAAAAATACAGTCATCGCTTTCCCTTATTTACTGCTTTGAACGCGTTCCCCTATTAGCCGGAATAATTTTTGGGGGCCAAAACTTGTGGGGATTCAAAGCTTTGAGAGTAAAAGAATTAAACAAATATTTGATTATTTCGTGAATACTCGTCATGTGTTCGAAAATTTATATGGCCCCAGGTTAAAGCATCACAATAGTGAAAGAACAAAATTATTAAAAAATGTTGTGGAAAATACAAATTTAATACGCATTGATAATAAGCAATTGGGGACACGTTATTTAATTAGAGTGTATATTTACCTAGATGCAAGATATGACTTCCAATATCATATAGAGAACGTAATACGACAAGGTTTGAAAGCTGCTTTTAAATAAATACGATGATGAGATGACATGTAACAAGTCTGCCAAACTTCACATCGGGAAACTCTGAAATGTGTCTCGCTTATGTCATCGAGTGATCTGCTCTATTGCACAGTTACAATTGTACAACACATTGTCGTCACTCTTCTTGGCATGCCTCCAGTCTTTACCCAGGCAGTTTTTCTGTAACAGAGGCGTAGCTCTCAACCCTGTGCCGGCCAGGATTATCATCAGAGGCGTAGCTCAACCCTGTGCTGGCCAGGATTATCATCAGAGGCGTAGCTCAACCCTGTGCCGCTCAGGATTATCACCCAAGACGTAGCTCAACTTACTTCCGCCCATGAAACTCCAGTCGCTCCACATTATAAAACGCGAACCGACTTTAAAAAACTTCGATAACGAGGTATTGGGGGAGTCAACGTTTGAATTGCTTTACAAACATTCGAAATGGGGGCTTGGCAGTGGGAATATTTTCTAAATATTGAATCAATTACATCGGAAGGTCTTTCAATGATAAATAACTTGAATTTGTCTAAATGTGATCTTTGTGTGGATCTTAGCACCTTAAAAGGATTAACGGACTTTGATTAAAACCAATTGCTGAGTACACTTGACTCTGACATTTATTTATGAGATGGAAATATAAAATCTTATTGTTGTTAAAAAAGTTCTGAATATGTCGACAGCTGGGTATTACGCAATGACGATTGACACAAAAGAAAAACTTTGGCTCACCAAACAAGTACGACAATAACAGTCATTTTACTACGTAACAAGCTGGATATTCTGGCAGGTGCGGTTGGTGCTACGATACCTTAACTTACACGCTACACACAAGGAACCGAATAGGAGCTCCATTGATGTTTACAACGATTTGATGGAATGAATTTCATAACGCCGGCCTGTGCGAGTAGAGCATAACTTTTGATTTTCCAGCATCAACTTAGTTTAGTTTTGTTGAAATGTTCTGACGAAAATGTTGACTAGGGGGGTGTCCTAGAAAGGGGGGGGGGTCGACCATTTGTGACGAAGTGTGACGAGGGTGGTGTTTAAGAAATGGCTGATCACATCAAAACGCGCGACTTTTAAATGAAAATTCCATGCACTTAATAGCAACTGAATAGATGGACAATATATATCATATGGAAGAAATTTTGAATGCTTTTGCTGATCTAGGTAGTATGTTTTCAACTTTCACAGACTGGTTGAAGAAAAGAGATGGAAATCTAAGTGAGTTTATATAAGATTCTTCTGGTGCTTTAAGCCCTCATTAGTTTGGCAGATTGCATGGATTTGGTGGGAGGATAAATCGATCAGCAATAATATCAAAGTACGAGCTTCTAATCGGTTGGCAACAAGTTAAATCACAACATTTGACAATTTGTAGAAAGTACTGACTTGTCCTTATACATGGTTTTGGCACCAAACTTGATCTTTGATTATTACATTTTGAACTTCAAGCCAAGCTCAGACTTTTCAGGCACACTATATTCTGCCACTGTTGTAAAATTGTATATATACAGGGCCGGATTTCCGCCTAGGCCCACAAGGCCCGGGCCTAGGGCCCCAGCCAGCCAAGGGGCCCCGGTCGTGGAATCTTTACATAAGCCCAAAAGCCTGGCTTCATAATCAAAAAGCTTTATCGAAAATAATAGTATAATAAATATTTTTACTATATACATTTTGCATACACTGCCAAGTAGTCAAGTGCACGGGGCTCGTTTGTGTTGGTTTGTCATTGTAAGCCACGTTCTGAGCTGCTGTTGCGATATTGTGGAGAAGGCGTAAGGGGGGGGGGTGTGACAGATTGCACCACCAGTAAAAAGCTGCACGACCCTGACTTTCCCACTCCCCATACCACACGCAGGACAAGACACCGCCCGAGCCGAGATTTGGGTTTCAGATTACAGATAATTGACAGGGACCGGGAGAACATTTTTTTTTAAAGTCCAAAGACTTGACCAGAGGCCAGGGAAATGTCACAGGTAGTTTATGGGGACCTGCCAAAGGTTTCAATGGAGTTCGTTTTAATTCCTTTAACTAGATGGCCTTCTACAATTTCACCTGCATACCTTTGGTCGGCAATATAGTGACAGGGAAAATGTTAGATCGGGAAATAGGAAGCTAGGGAAGCAAGAGACAAGACAGGGTGCCACGACTCGAAGCCGGGGAGCCACCGAATATGGAGCCAGTGTGTCGAGGGACGCAGTACGGAACAGAGACGCTTCACGCTGGACCAGGTAACACTTTTCTTTTCATATTGTTGTGCTTTATTACATTTAATCGTATAATTGTATGTTTATATGTAATTATGCACAGAAAAAAATATTTACTTGAACCAAGAGAAATTCTTGAATTAAGAAAATTTGAGGAAAACCGAAATTGTCTTGAACTTTGAACAAATTAACAGAGAAACAACAAATTGAAACATAAAAACATTATCCCAAATAATTAAACAAAGTTCTATTGTTTAATGACACTCGTTTTTATATTCTTTATAGAAATAACCGATGTCACGCACGATGTCTGACTTCAATAAATATCTAAGCGGGTTCCGGAAAAGAAAATGGAATGAAGAAAAATTGAAAAAGACAAAGAGCTTCTTCGCAAAGTTCCTAAGTTAAACACATTTTTCGTCTCGTCTTCGTCTAGACCTAGTTCTGGCTCTAATCCTAGCAGTAATTGTGCATTAGCCAGTAGCAGTTGCAGCGATGCTGCCGATCACCGTCAACAGGCAACTGCAAAAAACGTGTCTGACTGCAACGAGCTACCTGAAAACATTATTTCTGAAAACTTTGAAACAGCTACAAAAAAGTATTCTTTAGAAAATCCTGAATCTAATTCTTTAAGTGACGATCCTGCTGAGTGGATGCTAGACGAAGTTACCTTGGAGTACCTATTTAAAAAAGGCGTGAAACAAAATATTGATGCCAACTTTTCTTCTTCAAGGCGTCAGTACGCAGATAAAATCAGGTATCTATCACTGTCACTTTTTAGCCGAACATTAAGCAATGGTGAAACACGACCTCGACATTGGCCCATTGCACCCCAGGCTTTTTGGACATTAATTCAAACGTAGGAATTGCGTTCCGAATACTGTTGTGCACACCAGCGTCAAACTGCTCAGCAGAGCGGTCGTTCTCAGCGTTAAAGAGAGTAAAGAATTACTCATGATCAAACATAGGAGAAAAGAGGCTCAATTTACGAATGGTGACGTCATTCGTTCTTTTGCACAAAAGAAAGTTCGTCGTAGGATTCTATAAATTTTATTCAATAACGTAAGTATAGTAGCTTAGACTGTATTATTCTGATGTTTATTAAAGTTATTAATTAAAGTCAATTAAAATTGTATGTTCTGTACTAGTGAATTTAAATTGCAAACTTTCAAAAATAGCCTCGAGATGGTTGGGGGGGGGGCCAGAATGCTAAGTGCCTAGGGGCCCCGAGTCTGTTAAGTCCGGGCCTGTATATATGATTAATTGCTTCCATATTTCTGACAATATTTCGCCAGCATATTTAAAGTTTTTTTTTCCAACTCTTCATCAATTATTGTTCGACCTTGTGTGTCAAGGTGGCTTCAAAATGTTCATTTGGCAAAATTAGATCCGACAGTTCTCGACTAAGAGGAGCCATTCGCCTTTCTTCTCGATTAAACGCACTTCTACCAAGCGCATTCGTTGCTACAAACATTGCATCAATGTTCTGCTTTACAAAATGATGGATGGCCACATCAATAACTTTTTGATACCTTTGATTTTCATCAGGTCCACCAGACAGGCATAATAAGAATCGGTTTGATCATCTTGTTGCTTGGATCCTTTGTAACAATGTCAACCTCTTCCAAATCAAGTAGCCTTTCACAGTCAAGTCCATGGCTATAAGCTGATGATGAGCAATTCTTGCCAGATCTGATGGCTATGTAAGTTGGGCATACATATGTTACAGCTTTGGGTTTACCTAAACCGTCTTTTTGGATTTCAATGCCAGCATAAACTGATGGTATGAGTTTCTATTTTTCTACCATGAAAGTTAGGAAAGTAAATATATAAATATGTTTACATACTAATGTATACTATTTCTTAGCTTATAAAAACAAACATATATTTATAAATAAAAAATAAAAGCAAATTAATTGGTAATGTTTTTTGGTTGTAATTTTGGATATGTTTTTTCTAATATATTTTTTTTGGGGGGGGAGGGGGGGGACCTGCGACCTCAATAACTTTCTTGTGGCCTTTAAAAAAGTATCTTGTATATAGGGGCCGTCCATAAATGACGTCACGCACCTAGAGGGGGGGGAGGGGGTCACACTTTTGTGACGATGCGTGACGAGGGGGAGGGAGGGGGGTTGAAGAAATGTGACGTCACTTCAAAAGGGTAACTTTAAATAAAACTTCCACTGAAATATTTGGTGTTTACAATTTATTTAATGACTTTTGTTTCTTTTTTTTTGTTTCTTTTTTTTTAAATCAGTGCTTCTCAATGTGCCGGTCGGTAGGCCATCAGACGCTGGATGGCGTAGGCTATCAAGACACGAAAATTAAATCTAATTATAATCCTTAAGTTTGAGAATCCACAAGATAACGTATGAAATTGTTACACTGCGTCGTTTGATGTTGACATCAAAGCATTTGTGATGTAACCGCAGTTCCGTTTGGTTCTCTCATGGCAGGAGTCGAACTTTTTTGCCCGTTACCCCAAAATATACAAGTTTATGTGTGTGTTACCCCCCCCCCAACCCCCAAACTCTAGGTCCTGCTCACATGACTCGGGGATTTGGGGGAGCGTCGTTAGCCCCCCCCCCAAATGCTACTGGTGAGTTTTACAAGCATGACAAGTGTCTAAAAATGATCTGAATAGGATTATGTGTAGATATTTTAAGTCAAAACGACACGGAATATCCTTTTTCTTTAAAAGGGGAGGGGGGAGGAAATCTATTTGATAGAATTTAACATGTTTTAAGTTTGATATAATTGTTCGATTGGTTTTTGGCCAAACGCCCTTGGCCATTCTAGTCATCTAGATTCTAGATATAATGGTAAATGAGCCCATTTAAAATTAGTCAACTATTCATTAACTTTATTGAATGCATCAAATTCTTGACATCGCAATTCGAGAGGAGCACAAAACAACTTTTCTTCTTAGCTCAGTTTTTAAGGCATTAATTTTAAATATCACAGAAAGGATACCTGATACAGACAAGTCATGTGGATTAAGATTATTGTCACTTGTGTCAATATAAATGAGTAGGGTAGATTTAGGTGTCTTCGTATAGTACGTAGGTAAGAAATCTACATAGTTGACACATTTTTAAAAAATGCATTTTCTGGAAGGAACCGGTTCAATAATGGGCATATGTTCCAAGCGTACACGTACACATGACGTATTTTAATATATCTAGTGGATTGTAGTGGATGTTATATGTCCCAAATGAGTCTGCATTACCCCCAAGAATTCCCTTTTTGACCCCAGATGAGGTTATTTACCTCTGTTCGCCGACCTCTTTATTACTGGATGCCTGTCAGTCAATTGAGGGATTTTTAAAAATTTAATTTTAAAAATGTTATTTTTAATAATTTTATTTCTAGTTAACCGTGATGATTAATAGTCAATGTTTAATTTGTATGCATTAAAATAAAATATAATCTAAGGATGTTAACACAGTTCGTTTTCTGAAGGCCGGTAAAACGTTTTTTTTAAAAATGTTTCATGTGGGTTACGATATTACAATGTAGATCTTCACTAAATAAATAATAAATACTTAAATGACAATAAAAGTGATTTGAAACATACTTATTTTCAAATAGAAACTAAAGTGTTTTGTCAAAGATTTGTGACGTATTTTCAGAGGGGGGGGGGTCTAAGTTTTTGTGACGACGCGTGACGAGGGGGGGGGGAGGGGGCAAAAAATCGGCAAAAATCGCGTGACGTCATTTATGGACGGCCCCTTAAACGCAAATATTATCATAATAACCCATACCGTGCATTTAAAATGCTGCAACGTAAAGTTCATGGGCAGTGCTTATAGGATATATTTACCCTGACCCCCAGTCGTTATGCCTCTGCATAATTTTTTTAAAATATTAAGAATTAACTAATAATTTTTCAAAATATTTTTTTGTTCTTCTCTGATAGTTTTAATAGTTTTCTGATTCAAGTGACTGAGAATTTTCTCATAATAAAAATTAAGTCGTGTTCTGATGGACTATCACGTTTTTATTTCCTTTTTTTGCCGAGTTTTCTGAACATAAAAATCTCGTTAAAAGTTTCTCTAAAAGAAGTGCTCATGACTAGAAAGACGAACAGGTTGATGGAACCGTTGAGGAAATCAACGAAGAGAATAAAGTATCCCCCGACAGACTTGAGATTGTGGTACAGGCGGAGGTAATAGTACTCCTCAACGATGTACTTGGCCAGGTATTCCGCCACACGGGGGCTCAAGTTCATCACGTACAGTCCGATGATCACAAGCAACATCTTGACGACTTTCTGGTCACGGGTGGACACTGGCCTGGTGGCTAACTTCTGACCAGGGGCGGACACTGGCCTAGTGGTTAACTTCTGACTGGAACGAAATTCGGCTGATTCTCTTAGCTTGACGGACATGACGAAGGCTGAGATGACGATGACGACCAGACTGACCAGGGGCCACAGTACGCCGGAGAGGTTGTAGTAGGCGAACAGAAAAGCGCTGTTCTTGATTGAGAAGTCGCTGGATCTGTAGCTGGCGATCGTGGCGTTCAACGTGGGGTCCCACACCCAAAACACGTCGTAGATGGCGAAAATAACCGAAAACCAGCCAAACACAATCGCCGACGTGAGCGTGCAGACGACGAGGGAAAGTCTCGGGGTGAGCAGCCATTTCACTTTTAGCGGGAAAACGACACAGAGACAACGTTCTACAGCCACGTAGCCGGCCAGTACGCTGGTGACGTAGGTAGAGAAGGACACGAGGTAGTTGAAAACAACAAGACATATATTTGTCCAGGTGACAGCGTAAACTGGTGAAAAAATACTGATGGGCCCAGCCAATCTCTGCATGACGCCGCCTAGACACTTGATGAGATCCCATATGGATATGGTTGTCATGGAGATGCCGACGCTGTCTTTGAACCCTTGTCTGGCGTACACGATGATGACTAGCGTGTTTGTAACAACACCGAGCAGGGCCAGGATAAAGCTCAGCGACAGGTCTACGATGATCTCAATGAGTCTCCTGAGGTAGTTCGTGACAAATATTTCTTTAGGGACAAACTCTGCGTCCATCGCTTCAGTCTTGGTTGAATCAGACGGTTTGGCTCGCCGGAAATGTCAGTCCGTAGTAAAAAACAATACGTCAACAATTGAACGAGATTTTAATCCGACAAACTACGACTTTTAGTATTAATATTGGACAATGCTTCTTTCTATGTTGATTAATGAAATTATTAAATATTTAGATACGAACCCCCAAAGAGGACACATTTCTAACGTTTTATGTTCTTTTATATTGGAAACGCAGAATATAGTTTGATTTACAGATATGTGGGCTGCACTGTTCAATGTATGAGTATGTGTATGTATTATTATCAGCATTAAATATGTGATATTCAAAAGTATGTACGAATTTAAGGACTTTACAGATGAATTTTCAAAAGTACCGTACAGATAAATCGGAATATAATTAAGTTAATTATTTAATTTAAGGTTTCTCAAATATGGCGTTAATATTTGTTTGAAACACTGAAAGACGAAAATTTTAATTAATCGACACAGATCTTATTTACAAAGATATCAAACTAGAATCTTTTAAGGAAATGCGATGTTGACATACAGGAATATTTTGATTGCAATTAGACGAGTTACAAATTGCGGGCAATGTTTACACGACTGCTAGCACGTAAAATAATTGGTGGCATTCGCGTAGTAGTTATCGAGGAAACATTTATAAGTATATATTGATTGTGTTGAACTATCGACAGAAGCGTCTATGTACTTAAAAATAGAAGTAAAAAAAAAGATTTTTAAAAACCACGTTTTTATAAGCGGACTAAAAAGAAGAAAATAATTTAAAAACGTATAAGTTCAAGTACTTTCATTTAATATGACTAAAAACTTGGGGCGGGCGCTTATGAGGTTTAACATATTCGGCTCACTCATACTCTCACTTATAGATCTCTCTTTTGCCTTCTAAAGGGGCCGTCCATAAAGTACGTCACGCTCCGAGGGGAGGGGGTCTAAGAAAGTGTGACACTTTGTGACGGGGGCAGGGGGGTCAGGCCATGTGTGATGTCACACATTTATTATTTTTAGTATTTAAAAAAAAATTATATATATTTTTAGTAGAATTTAAATAGCTTTAAAAATAATTTTCAAAAATTTTGTGAAACATTAGAATTAGTTTTATGTCAAAATAGCATTGAAATGCGTATCTCCTGAATGTGTTGTTCATAAATCTGAATTGGATACAGCAGGACTGATATCGAAGGATCAGGAATGGTTTGACAATCATGTTCGCACCAGCCAATATTTCACTCAAATTGTTATTAAATATCAGGACATGAAATGTTGCGACAAAGCACGAAGCTCATATTTTAACGTTTTACCTTAAAGATTTTTCCCTCCTCCAATCCCAATCAACCAAACAAATGATGGACTCCAGATGATGTCCAGTGAATATTTTTGAATGAAATATAATTCATAGGACCATAATAAACAGATTAAATATAGCACCAGAGTTGGTCACATAATTTGTCAATCTAGTCTTTTTTTTAGTCAAATTGTTCTGTTTCCTTTTTATTATGTAATTTTAAAAATCCGGCTTCGGCAGGATTTCACTTCATAAATCCGGCTGGCCGGTAGATCCCTAATTTGTATATATATTCATAATGGCCCCGGAAAATCCGGAATCCGGCCATTTTAACAAATCTGATTCCGGCTCCAGCCGGATTTCACTTCATAAATCCGGCCCACTTCAGCTCCAGCCGGATTTCAAAATTTTGAATCTGGTACATCCCTACTTTTAAGTGGAAATGTTATATTTTAATACAATTTAATAGTGAAGTGTATTTAAAGTATTAATTTAAATATTTTAATTAGGAGTTATTTTATTTTTTTTTGGAAAGTGTGACGTACTTTAGGGGGGGGGTCCCGAGATTTGTGACAGGGGGAGGGGGGGGGCAAAAATAGCGTGACGTACTTTATGGACGGCCCCAAAGCAAATACATTTCTTTAAACGCCATTGGAATAAAATTTAATTGTTCCTAATGGGAGACACGTAATTAGATAATTAATGCGAGCTGCGTTACCAATAACATATTTAATTGGAGGTCTAGCGGTAGCACGCTGGACTGCCGAACCGAGACACAAGAGAATCACGGGTTCTATTCTCGGTGCTGGCAAGGCCCCGGGGCATTATGCTAGTCATACAATCCCTTGCTCGTTAATGGTGGCTAAATAAAACGTGTGAACGCTACTTCACATGCCCCATGCCCCATAGTCCGTCATGGATTGGAAAGGGGGTTATTATTATTATTATTAGCTTCAAGGGAGCTTAGCGTCAATTCAGAAGCATAACTGCGTTTTCCGCGCCTTTGGCTAATTCGTTTTTGGCGACCTTGAGAAATCTGGAAAACACTAAATTATATGCAGAATAAATTGATTATTGAAGGATTAGCCCTCGGTAGCCTTGGCAACTGCCTCGATGCCAAGTCGCTGTTACGCCTCTGCGTCAATTATACACGAAGACAAGATTGAAATCCTTGTGTCTGAAGATTAACCCATAGGCTACATGTGTCCGTGTTTCAGAAATGTTTTGGAGTCAGACTCCACAAAGAAGTATAGCAGGTGCGTACACAACAAGTATTGTCCTCTATTCTATAATATAACTTCACTGCCATAAAGTGATAATTACAAGCCATTTCATTCCGTTTACGACATGTGTTGATAAATAAATTTTAAATACTTTACTTTGATTTTCATTAAAAAAAATAAATTTGCATTAAAAGTCAAAAGAAGGAAATAATAATCATACTTATAAAAATATACATGGGTACCTGACACTGTTTGGGAGACAAAGGCGGCTGGGAATTGTGCCACGCAACCCCCTCAAACTGACAGCCATGATCTGTGAAAGATACGTTACTTTCCGACAGACCGGCGTGGTTTGTGCGTGCATATAGGAAAGAGGACGCAATAATCTTCTGTCTAGAAGGAGCGTCTGTAATATATCAGTAAGATAAAATACTCTCATGTTACACTCTTACTTCAAAGAAATTATCAGTTATAAATGTATGCTGGGCTTTGGTCAGAGTGTTTCCTTACTTTCATAGCAATCTTACGTCCTTTTGTAATTTGATGGATTAAAAAATATTTTAGTACTGTGGATTAACTCCCCTCCCTATATCCAGCGGAACATCTAGGTGTCTATATTTAAGGATCAGAGAAAGTTAATCTAGAAATAAATTTAAAACATAAAACACGGGGTCAATACTTCCTTTATTTCATCGTCATCAGTTCCTATTGCTGACTCAATAAGGAATAGAATCTGGTATCACAAATTTACTTCTAGCTAACGACAATAATACTATTTTTTCTAAGCAAGAAGCAATAATTGCTCTACTAACAATAACATCATTTCTTGTCCTTAAAAACCAAAATTAATAGAATATGTATTTCTTCTTCTCACTATTTTTGTTATTAAAGAACTCCCCCCCCCCTACATATTAATAGTGTCTGTTTGTCCTGTCGTGAATCCTTGTTCATATCACGTAGGCCTTTGTAGTATCCCTCACGCCAATATAAGTTAACCCACTAAGTTAATTAATCACACTTTGTTATCTCCCAGGAAAGTTGGATGTAGTAATCAAGTGGGAAAAGTGTCAGGTGGTGAGGAATGTTCACTCTACGGTTCGTTGGTCCGTGTGCAAAGAAAAAAAGAAACAAAACAAAAACTGTGCAAATCCATTTTTAATGCAGTATCTGACAAAATTTGCTGCGCTGTAATTATAACCTGGTGCGGGGTGTCAGTTAGGGAACCGGAACATGGGTGGTGAGCTATTGGTGGGGGGGGGGTAAAAACTTCTTATAAATACCATCTATCAGGGATGTATGAGTCTAAATAATATTAATAAATCAAATTGTTTAAATGCATCACAACCCAAAAATACCTATAAAGACCGTATTTCCAAAAATTAATAAAAGTCTATTTTACTTTTGCTTACATTAAATATACACAAAAAATACTTAACCTTAATTATAATTATTTTTAACACTCCCAGATACAGCAAAGTTCAAAATGGGGAAAAAAATAATTAAAAAAAAATAATGTTTAAAAGTGTTTATTTTGACCAACAACGAATTTCTTGAAAAGTTACAATGCAAACATGTTCTGATCACCAAAGCCATTTTATTACTTTTTGTAGATTAATTAAAAGTTATTTGGTGAATGAAAAATTAGTCACAAAGTTCAGCGAAATCCTATCACTTGGGTTTATAGGACAAAGTTTTAGTCCCGAGCCAGGGGACTGCAACAATTGCTTAAATAAAGATTAATTTTTATACATAATATATTTTTAGGAAATGCTTAAAGAGACCACAAAGAGTAAATTATTCAAATATCACCTAAGATTAGCAACAAAAAACAGTGACACATACACACACTCTGTCAAAGAGCTGCTTTAATAATAATAAAAAACCTTGTTGTGTCAACTATTTATATGAACTGGCACAAAACAGTTTCAACATAAAAAAAGTACCATAATATTTTCGTGTGTAAAATATGACATATATATCATGTATGTGCCCATTTTTAGCTCAATCATTGCGTAATATAAATTAAAATACAAATTTTAGATATCAGTGACACATCTACAATGCAAAATATTGAAACTTCTGCTCCATGTTAAGATGGAAGCCACACATATACACTCGTAAAACATTTTCATCTGATTTTTCCAATGAGCTGTGTTGAATAAGTAGAGGAGTAATAGATTTTTACATCAGGATATCTACTCAGTGGAAAATTTAAAATAAAATTTGGGGCGGCTATATTAAAAAAAATGTTATGCATCCACTTTATTTCTTTTGTATTTTCATTGATGTCCTTGGGCCACTGGTGACTATCTGCCCTGATCTTTTTACAGGACTGTGTACTTTCTTCTAAGTCATCCATTCCCTGGAGTCATTTTGTCATGCTGAAGTGAATTATTTGACAATTGACTACATTCATGAACGTTTATGTTCCCGACGATTGACTACATCATGAACGTTTATCTTCCCTGAACCAACAACTGCATGTTGTACTGACTCAATATTAACGTTGAAGTTGTTGGTTATATGAAATGTGTTCCTGTAAGAAGCAGTTAAGAATAAATATATAACTATTATTATTCAAGTAATTATTTTAAAATGTTACATACGAATTAAGCCTTTTCATTTGACACATATTTCTTGTCTAGTGTAGTTTATATATAATATATATACCTTATGGTGTTTATAGGTTGTGCTAAGAATAGGGCTGGCTGCTCTAATTACTGGAGCTTAGCTAAGATCCTTACTCTTTTTAATTTATATAAATGATTTACCCAACAACATCTCAACAGGTACAAAAGTTAGGTTATTTGCTGATGATTGTATAATCTATAGAACAATTAAATCAGAACAAGACAGCAAAATTTTACAAAAAGACTTAGATGAATTGATAAAATGGGAAACTAACTGGAGTATGTCTTTCCACCCAGAAAAGTGTCAACTGTTAAGAGTAACAAAGAAAAAGAAACAAATAAATTCAAAATATTACATTCATGGAAAAGAACTGACCCAAACTAAAGATGCAAAATACTTAGGAGTCTTAATAAATGAGAAACTATCATGGAATCCCCATGTCAATGAAGTTATTAAAAAATCAAACAAAACCTTAGGCTTTATAAAAAGGAACTTTAACAAATGTAATAGAGATATAAAACTAAAATGCTACCTCACTTTGGTGAGACCTGCACTAGAATATGCATCTTCTGTATGGGACCCATCCACCAAAGAAAACATTGATAAACTAGAACAAATTCAAAAAAGAGCTGCCAGATTCATTACTGGAGAATATTCGAAACTGACAAGAGTAACACCATTAGTTAAATCATTAAACCTTGAAACACTAGAGGATAGAAGACCCAAGAGCAAAGTAGTAATCATACATAAAGCAATTAATTCTAATTTAGAAATACAACACAAAGATAACTTAATACAACCCTCAGATAGACATAAGGATAAAAACACCTTTCTTATTCCGTATGCAAGAACAAACACATACAAGTTTTCCTTCTTCCCGTCCGGAATTCGGGCGTGGAATGGGTTGCCTGAAGAATCCAGGAAAACCAACACTTTATCAACATTTAAATCTCTAATAAAAATGCAGGACTAAACACAAACCATAGATAAGCGTAGGACGCAATAATCTTCTGTATAGAAGGAGCGTCTGTAAACAGATAAGATAAGATAAGATAAGATCAGTTATTGCTACTATATATGATCCAAAAATAGGGTAGCATGGATTTGTTTCAGGCTGTGCAAAGAATGGAAGTTATGCCACTGTAATCGGCATGAAAAAAAATAAGGCTTTTGGTGAATAAGGCATTAATTTCTAACAACGCAACAATAGTCTAATAAAACTCACAGATAAACAAAGGGGTAAAAGCACCTTTTCTTGTTCTAAGAACAAACAAATTCTTCTTCTTCCTGTCTGGAATTCTGGCATGGGTTGTCTGAACAAACTAGACTACCATTTAAATAAAATAAACTCAGTACTCACATGATGACATTTTTACCAAGTTTCACTTTTTCCATGACTTGTTCCATTGTTGACGAAAATTTTCCAGACAAAACATTAAAAACACATGACGTGGCATCTTCTTTTATAGATTCTTTAAAACAATTTGCAAAGAAATGTTCATTTAAAAATAAGTCTTGTAACTTAATTTTTTCTTCAGAACTTTTTGGAACTGGTTTTTCCGTGTCTGCATTAACCAGATTAACTTCATGTTTTTTTCATTCATGTGTATAAAATTTGATGTATCAGCAGAATGACATTCAGCAGTATCCATTGGCAGCTGATCATCTCTGATAGGCAAACTTTTAATTTTCTTTTTTGGGGGAGTTTGTCCTGGAAAAAATGAAATATTTTAAAAATATTTATTCTTAAGAATGTAAAATTTGAAAAATCTAACTTGGTAATACAATTCATTGAGGGAATGGACTTAATGTATATGTATCTCTAAATTTAAAAGGGCTGTGGTCCTCTAAGCCCTGTCTCTTCTGAAAGCTCCCAGTCCCAGAGTAGATGGACTGGAAGAGGTCCCTTGGCATGTGCTCTTTTGAATCAGCTGTACCAATGTTATAAAACAGTCTTCCCAAATCATTGAGGGAGTGTCACAGATAACAACACAGAAATATTTTAAGAAAAACTTGAAATTAAAATAAAAAAATTAAATGGTTTGACAAGAATGCTGGACTAGCATAGAGAGTGGTGTAGAAGAAAGCCGTCATCATCATCATCTTACAAAAATTTAATTTCTCTCCAACTTCTTTATATACACCTTCAGCAGTATTAAGGAGATCTATCAGATGATGAGAATGACAAGCTCTGTGAATTTGTTTTTTAGTGAGAAAGATTTAGGCATTACTACAACCAACATTCTCTCTAAGGCTCTAAGTGTATAAAGTTGCACAGCATCCATTTTTTGGTGTAATATTTTACCAAATTTGCTGCACCGTAATTCTAAACTTCTGCACGGCGTTGGTCAGATATCTACGTGGCCATACAGCTTAAAGGGAACATTGACTACAACATCACTCTATCACCCATAGCCATCTGGTCCAGCAGCGAGATGAGTCAAGATTTGGGTGCAGTGGATGACCAATGTGTATTGTACTGCTCATTGTACTCCACAGTGCTTGCACTTCTTGCCAGTTGGTCATTCAAGATCCAGCAAGCAAGCAGCCAAAACAAGTCTTCGCATGCTGGTTAGATATGGTCCACTTCACCAAGTTTTGTATCCCATCGGTTACCCTCACACGGTCCAGCAAGCAGAGCGAGGTTGCTTTTTGGGAGTTTGGCCAGTGATCATGTTAAACTACTTGGTGTCAAAGTTGATCAACTATCCCCTCCCAAAAAGAAGTATAACTGATCACCAATCAGAGGTACAATAAAGAAGTATAACTGATCGCCAATCAGAGGTACAATAAAGAAGTATAACTGATCACCAGTCAGAGGTACTATCCTTACCACGTAAACTTTATACAACTTTAAAAATTTGTTGGAATTGCAAAAAGATGTGAATTTTTTTAAAAAATTTGACATGGGAATGTAAGTTAAAAATACAGACCTCCTATAACATGTGGCTCAGAATTTTCAGGTCCCAAAATTTTACTAATGTAGCTATTCACTGCTGCATGATCCACAGCTGTTTGTTCCAAGGTTGTTTTACCAAGAGCTGATTGTTGGACTTCAGTCATTGCCCGTCTAGGAGCTTGTATAGCAAACGTCTTAGGTTTAACATCTTCAGATGTAGCTAGTGCTTCCTTAGGCAGGGAAATCTGGTCTAAAATTTTATTTTTTTTAAAGAAAAAAAAGTAATAATAAAATATTTAAAAAATTTGTGAGG
Organism: Ampullaceana balthica; assembly: GCA_944989445.1. NCBI lineage: Eukaryota > Metazoa > Mollusca > Gastropoda > Lymnaeidae > Ampullaceana > Ampullaceana balthica. The sequence goes on along the minus strand of CALYLW010000043.1, from coordinate 2,119,574 downwards.
GACAGAGAATCATTATTTAAATATAAAAAAAAATAATAATAATTGAAGAAAAGACCATAACTAAAAAAAATTAAAACAAGTAGATACTAATTTCTTAAAATGAAAAACATACCTTTAGTATAGATGTACACAATTTTTGGTTCTGTGCAATCCTCAGTAGTGACACTGAAAGTGTAAGCCATCTTTATCTGTGATGTGTTGTGCGATTTCGGAATGGTTAAGATTTTTTTTACATTTTTTATTGTTGAATGATTGCTGTTGTACCCTGAAAATCAAGACAACAAAACAGATTTGAACAATAATCTTTGTTTGGTTCTGAAGCGTAGAAATTTTAAACACAAAGTTATCTATATATATAAAAATGAAAGTATGTCTGTGTGTGTGTGTGTGTATGTCCTTTATAGCTGACTAAACCATTCACCAGATCGTCATTAAACTTTTGGAGTTGTTTAGTACGCACCCAGGATGGTAACTGGCAACTTTTGTTTCTAAATTTAACGCTCATAGGGCACCGGGGGCCCATAATGTCATTTTTTGCTCATATGAGCTATATAAAAATTAATTAAGCGTTAGCTACTGTGTAAACTTATGGATCTTAACTAAAATTTGTATATAAAAACTTGACGGCCAATATTAAAAATACTATAGTGCTCCACATGGGACCATTCCTTCAGGGCTGGGGGCCCAAAATGCCTTTTTCCTTCAACATTTAAGATTGTATTCCCCATTCGATGTTGAAACATAATGATAAATGTATCCATTATTATCCATATTGAAATGAACAGGTGTTTTGAACTTTATATCTTGCCCTGAATGGGCCCTGGGGCCCTTAATGTCGTTTTTTGCTTATATGAGCTATATAAAAATTAGTTTATGCGTTAGCTGCTGAGTAAATAAATGGATCTTAACCAAACTTTGTATACAAAAACTTGGTAGTCCATATTAAAATACTTAAGGGCACTGCACTTCTAATGTCAATTCTTCGGGGCCAGGGGCCCCGAATGTCTTTTTTTCGTATATGTTTAAGATATTTTTCCTATTCACTTTGTAAAGATCTTGAGAAATATATCCATGAAAAACCGAATTAAAATTAACAGGTTTTTTAAATTGACATCTTGCACCAAATGGGCCTGGTGTAACAGGCCAGATTAAACCCCCCGACCAGAATATACCTAGGTATAATCTGGCCTAGGCCAGAATATACCCCGGGGGTTAAACTGGCCTAGGTCAGAATATACCCCTCCAGGCCAGAGTATACCCCTTTGACAACATGAGGATATATAGTAAAAAATGAATGAATGACTATTTAGACTTTCTATTGGAGTTTTAGCTTTGTTAGAGAAGTTAAACTCATTTCCTAAGTAAGAAGAATGATTTATTTACAATAAAATAATAATAATAAAATCATTTCTTTTATTACGATGTTTGATAGGACGGTCACTTTTTATCTTAAGTTACAGTCTACACAAGTATAGATGGAATCAGCGGGTTTTATTTAATTTTAAAAAAAATTTAAAGTTGACTAATTCAAGCAATACATCAATTGATTATTTTTAAAAAATAATTTAAGATTGATGGGGACTATAGTTGTAGCTTTTCAAACGCCTGCGAACATTTATTTCGTGTACCTCGCTTATTAAACCAGAGGTCCTCGTTGATGATGACATTGGGCCAGCGGATTCGGAGAATTGTTCGGAGACATGTGTTTATAAAAGTTTGAAGCTTTTTTGAAATGGCTGCTGTTATTTGCCATGTTTCTGCTCCATACAGCAAGACAGGCTTTACTGTGGTGTTGAATATCCTGACCTTGATATGGAGAGTCAAGTTGATGTAGCCGCAGCTACAAACTTTTTTTTTAGCTGTTTAGTCCTTACTGGATTAGGCCAATCTTTACAGAGTTGACGAATCGGATTTCGCAACTTTAAAAACACATTTTTTTGGTCACTTTAATATAAACTCCAAAACGACTAGAGCGCAAACTTTGTCAACCATGGAAGACCAACTGTATGATCAGCTTTTACAATTCTACTCTACAACGAAAGTTAAGTACCACCAGTGGATCCATGACTAACTTTCAGAGAAACGGTCAAATGCCAAGCAACAATTTGGACAAACAGCAAAGCCTTTTGAAGCAAAAAAAAAGAAGGGATTGATGATTTACCATGGTGAAAAGGAAGTTCTCAATAAAAGTCGCCTGCCAAATATCCTGAAGACGTTTCATGTCAACCCAAATTTTGGTGGGCATTTTGGCAGAGATAAGGCAGCCACAATCTGTGAACAATGTTATTGGAAAAGAATGAAGAATGACGTTCATAAATATATCAAAGCCTGTCGAAAATGTTTTGCCTTAAAGCCAAAAACCAGCAAGAAGACGTCACCACTGAACAATATACCAGTGCATACCACATCTGAACATGCCTCAACCAGGTGCACTCCTTTTGAAATTATGTATGGACAGAAAGCCAAGCTACCTAAGGATCTCAGGCCTGCGGTAGATGGAACAGTTTTACCATTAACTTATTTGGACAATGTCAATAAAAATGCTAGACTAGACCTAAACCAATGATAAGCGTTGGACGTAATAATCTTTTGTATAGAAAGAGCGTCTTTAAATGATAAGATAAGATAAGGTTAAGGAATCCAAAGTGTTTGCACACAAGAAAAGCAACAAATATAACCACTCCTAAATTATTGTTTTAAAAAAATCATGTAGTGCTTGGTTAAGTTAATGTTAAATGAAAAAAAGAAAAACGCTGATTCCATATATATTTGCATAGACTGTAACTTTTGATCTTGAATTGTCGAAATTATATAAGATATCATATTTTTAAAATGAGACAATGATGTCATCATTTTCAAATAAAATGTAATGCTCCTTTTATTCATCGTAGCATATTTTATAATTATTATTTTATTTTAATTAAAACAATTTTGCTACTTAAGAAAAGAATTTAACTTCTATGACAGAGCTAAAATATGAAGAGAAAGCCTAAAATGTCATTCATCAATTTTTTACTATATAATCCCATGTTGTCAAAGGGGTATATTCTGGCCTGAGGGGGTATATTCTGGCCTAGGCAAGATTATACCCGGGTATATTCTGGTCAGGGGTTTAATCTGGCCTGTTACACCGGGGCCCCATAATGTCATTTTTTTCTCTATATTAGCTATATAAAAATTAGTTTCAGCGTTAGATAATGAGAAAATAACTGGATTTTGACCAAACTTAGTATTTAAAAACTTAAGAGCCTATATTAAATTACTATAGGACACTGAACTCCTAAGGTCCATTCCCTCAGAGCTGGGGGCCCCAAATGTCATTTTTAATGAACGTTAATAATTGTATTCCCTATTCAATTTTACACGATATTGAGAAATATAGCTTGAGTACAATGGCAATAAAAAATTGATTTATCACCCATTTTGGGGCCGGGGCCCTTAATATCGTTTCTTCTTTTGTAAGCTTTTTAAGTATTAATTTATATATCCGTTTGCTATGAAACTTGGAAATTTGTTTGCACACTTTCGTGAAGGTTCTGGCATAATTGTTTTTAAAATATACCACTCATTCATCATCATCATCGCCCATCGTCCCATCTGTGGCATAGGCCCTGAACAAAGGCTCTCCAGGCATCCCGGTCCTGTGCCAATCTCTCTAACTGTCCCCAGCTGTGCCCGCTCATTTTGGCGTCTGCCTCCAGTTCCCTTCTCCAGGTCATTTTGGGACGACCGCTTTTCCTCTTGCCTTGGGGGTTACAAGTGAGGGCTTGTCTCACAATGCTGGATGTAGGCTTTCTGAGAGTGTAGTCAATCCATCTCCATCTGCGCTGGCATTTTAGCTCTTCCACTGGCTCTTGTTGTGTGCGTTACCAGAGGTCCTCGTTGATGATGACATTGGGCCAGCGGATTCGGAGAATTGTTCGGAGACATGTGTTTATAAAAGTTTGAAGCTTTTTTGAAATGGCTGCTGTTATTTGCCATGTTTCTGCTCCATACAGCAAGACAGGCTTTACTGTGGTGTTGAATATCCTGACCTTGGTATGGAGAGTCAAGTTGATGTAGCCGCAGCTACAAACTTTTTTTAGCTGTTTAAATGTTGTTCTTGCTTTGCCAATTCTCAATCTTACATCGGCGTCTGCATACCACTTCTTTAAATTTATTCATTTTTACTGAGATCGTTGCAACGCACAACAGGTCTGCTAGTTATATATAATAAAGTTTGCTTGCGCTGTTTCTTCTTATTTTAATAACCAGTATGTGTTTAAAAATAAGCTTTAAAAAAAAACTTAATAAATGTAGGATTACTTTAAATATAAGTGCTTAATTTCATCACATTAAAACACATGTGTCAAACTCAAGGCCTACAAACCACATATGACCCACAATACAAATTTCTGGCCCACGAGGCCTTATTATATAGAAGTGTGGTGGCTAAGTTGGGGAAAAGCTCACAGTAGATTTTTCCATTTAATCAAAGAAATTTTTCAAATCATTGACAGCAATGGAAAAGACTCCACGGATTTTTGGGGATAAAAAATAGAGATGTGGAGTAGGCATAACTGTCTGACATAACCACACATCTCAATGACTTGAACCCACAACTTCGGGAACGTGACCACTTGATTACTGATATGCAATTTGCGGTGTAGGTATTTTAAGAGACACTGCTCTTATGGGGGACACATGCACCATTGTAATTTGTCTCACTTTTCTAGCTGTCAAGCAATGTTGAATCAAGTCAGCCCTTTTTTGTTTGCCAAACCAAATTTTGCTGAAAAACTTAGCTTACTTCACGCTGAATTCACAAGGTGATTTAGTCAATTAAAAGCTGTTGTTGTTGTTCGTCCGTCGTGGTCGACGATGACCACTCTCATCATATTTGCTGGGCCTCTGGTGGCTTATTAACCCTATTCTGGCACGAAAAAGGCGTCCGCATGTCGGACAAGAGATGGATGCGGTCCCATCAGGAGGGTTTTGGATACTGTCCTTTCCGGCTTGACGTTTTAACTTGGCAGCCTGTTGTCTATTATCCTCACAGACAGCTGCGCCATTCCATATCATAGAGCGCCAGTGGGCTCGGTTACTGGCTGCATCATGTCCGATGTCGAAGGCCTTCAGAGCAGTTTTAAGTGCATCCTTGTAGCGCTTACGTGGACCTCTGCGTGCTCTATACCCTTCTGTAAGCTCACCATAGAAGAGCCTCTTGGGGAGGCGATGGTTGGGCATGCGCACTACATGCCCCGCCCAGCGTAATTGGCTTTGCATGAGGCTAGTGTGGATGCTGGGGAGTCCTGACCTAGCTAATATTTCAATTTAAAGCTAAGAAGGGAAACTTGAAGCTTTTTCATAACCCATTTGCAATAGATGTGGAAATTGCACTAGTACATTTTCAGGTGGAGCTAATAGAGCAGCAAAGTAATGGCAAATTACGACACTGTGGGGCCTGCAGAGTTCACTTGTTTCATTCCCGAAGACATACCCTGGCTTCCTCTACAAGGGACTTGAACCATGAGCCTGTTCGGAAGCACATGTGTGTGCAGCTGTTTTATGTAAGGAAGGTTAACAAACCATCACAAAGGAGTCGTGTCACTGATGAATACTTGTAATCCAACATGAGAATCTCAATGACACAGAATATTACTCTTGATATACTGTAAACGAACTTTTAGCCAAGAAAAGTTGCCAAACATCCAGCTATGCCAAATTAACATGACAGCAAAAACAGATATGTCAAGGATTTTTTATTATTAAATTTAAATCTTTTTTCTGTTTTAAGTTACTTTAACGTTTTTTTTAAATATTTAAAGTTAATATTTCTGCTATTGAATGTTATCCTGTTTTGCCCTCCACCCTCCATGTGTTTTCAGTTTTGGCCTTAAGAGCCCTTGAGTTCGACACCCCTGCTTTAGAACTAATGTTTAAATCCTTCAGTTAGATCAAATAATTTTGCACATTCAATCACATACATTTCCATACTATTACCTCTTCTGTGTTCTGCAGGAAAATCATATTTAATGTCTACCTCACAGTCTTGAAACTCAGCTGTATGTAAGTCTTTTATCTCAAATCTCACAAATGAAATCTGACCATTTCTTTTTTGAAAATGAATGTCAACTTCAGACCCCAGGGAAGTTGTTTCGATTCGAGTGAGAACCCTCACGACAGCCTCTTCGGAATTGTTCATAAACTTAGCAGAAATGTTGAGCTGATAGTGGTCGGCCAGCAACAATCCATATGTCAGGTTCACTTGATGTGCAGCTTTATTCAATAGCTGGACTGAGAGATCACAAGGAGGTAGCAATCTTCTATCAGAACATGGTTCCGGTAGGAAATCTGAAGGCCTCCAAGTAAGTGATGCAAGTTTTAATGTTGGAGAAACTGGCGTTGTTTCATCATTTAATAAACTAGTTTCCATAAGTTCTTCATTTATCCGCTGCTTTGGTGGAGCTGTGAATTAGAATCAGAGGATAAAAATAAAGATCAAGGACTGATGTTCATTATATTGAAATATTCACACCAAGACTAAGGATCAGATTATGCATAATCTTTTGGTAAGAATCAAATTAGTTAAATCATTGCCTTAAAAAACTAAAATGTGTTAGATGTTTTACATTTTTAAAATATGAAGTGTTTGTTTTCAATTTTGAAAAAAATGATATCTTACTTAAATATCTGGACATTTATATAAATGAAAGAAAATGTTTTTGAATTATTTTATGTATGGTAAATAAAAACAATGCAAAGAAGAATTATTACAGTTTGAATGAAAATAAAAGATGCTCTGTTTTTGTCTCCTATTTCCCCTGATTATTTCTTGCTCAACGTCAATTACAAACATAAGTGCAGTGTAAGTTGTTAAACTTGATTCATGTGCTTTGATATTTCTTTTAAGCACTGGCCATTGAAGGAATGATTCTGAAATAATTACATGTAGAATGTTATACACAATAATTAATCAATAATAACAACTTGTATGTCAACCCGAACTCAAATTAAATGCACAACAATAAAGTAAATTAAATTAGAATTTACATACAAAATATTTCAATTCTACTCTGAGCTTCACTTACGAATTAGACCACATCAATTTTAAGATAATTGATATTTGTATTTTTTTAGGTGAGTGCCCAGGCTGTTTACCCCTCCCAAGGTATAGTTGCCTGGATGGACTGATGTCTGTTTCAATGGGCTTTTAGCTACACTGTGCAAGATCTCATATAATTTCCAGTCTCTTACTTTCAAGTTAAACAGAAATTGCCTTATAAAAACAGGACTTAAGATACTGAATATACAGAGTAAGCATTAATTTTGGGGTCTCAGCTAGGAATTTTGTTTACTTGGGAAAGTTATGATAAGTGATACGTAATCTCAAACATATTTCAATAACAAAAGAGTCATTTTAACTAACCAAAAATTTCTTGATCAATAAGTATTGGCTAAAATAATTTAATAGTTGATGGATGGATGGATGCAATCCATATAAATATTCAAATACCTGCTCTGTTAACCTCATCAGGTTTGTGGTAGATATCCAGATCAATATTTTTTAATTCATCTATTTTTAGTGCAGGTAAATTGTATCGCACAAATGAAATTTCATTATTCTTTTTCAAAATTTTTAATTCTACATCTGTCCCATTTTGTGATGTAGAGATTACAGTTATAATTCTTGCAATTGCTTCAGCAGAGTGTTCTCGATAATCCAATGAAATATTGATGTTGAAGCGATCAGCTATTAACATATCATAATGCATTTTTATTTCTTGATTATCCCTTGAATGACAATGCTTGGCTTGAGCCATGGATCAAATATTTGATCAAATCTATTATATGGCATCAGCTTTAAGTGAAGTATTTCAGGGAAGCATATTTCACTTGATAATGCAAAAATCTAAGGATAAAAATAGAGAAAGGTCAGAGCATTAAGAATTATAACAATTACATGATTTAAGAACCCAACAGTTAAGACCATAAAACTTTTTTCCTAAGTTAGTATGAACTACAGATACAGAGAAGCAGATCAACTGATTAAACCCTGAAAATCTTTCTTCATGACTTGATGCCAAATCAAAGAAAATATCCCTGCATTGCTACTATATCTGAATAATTGGTAATATGGTAACCAGACAAAGCGACAAGGTGACAAAAGGACAACTGACACAAAATGACAAGGTGACAAAACGACAAATGACAAAACGACAAGCTCACAACAACAGTTCAAAATGGGACAGCAACAAAAAAAAAGGCAATTATTTTGACTGAAGAGTGTTTTTAGTTTTGGCCGCTGAGCTATTGAGTCTGACACCCTTAGTCTATGTTTAAAGTGACCTAGTCACGGGGAATTCATTAGGGGGTTCTACAGTGATCTACGTTGCTTCTATGAGACCTTGTCGTTTTGTCATGGAACCAGGTAATATGGACTTAATAATACCTTTTTTCTCATAATATTGGGTATTTATACTATTGAATTAAGTCTCATAGAAAACATGACCTTAAACATTTTTGTTTTACTAAAATGATTTTCTGAATATCTTCCATAACATTTCAGTACCAGTAATTTAAATACAAATATTTAGTGTATTGGTATGTTGCATGAAATCATTGGATATGCAAACAAATATATTTTCATACCTCAACACTGTTCATTTTAGACTATGCTCCTTAGAGTACATAGACAAGCCTAAATTACAAACCTCTCTAGGGTCGCCCAATCACAGTTTATAGTTTGAAAGGAAGGGTGGTGCAGGGTGGGGGGGCATGTAGCTCAACCGCAGTGCGCATGTCTTGAGACCAACAATGCTTGCATGGGTCGGCGGTCCCCCCGACGTTCACTCGCGTTGTTCTCATTTCTTTGTGCTGATGTTTGTGTCCGTTCTTTCCCCCCTTTCTTTGCATTATCTATGAGCAAGTCTGTGAAGTATGCTACGCCCGAGGATTGTATCTAGTTAACTTTAATTTGCAAGAATAAGATTAACATGTATTAAGAAATCTGACAAGACCAATCTCATCTGTTTAACTTTCACTGTTGTGCAAGCAGTATGGTGTTTTTAAAAATTATAATTTACAGGAAAAATTAATAATAAATCCACTCTAGTACTCAATGTTCCCCTTAAGCTGCGCGCTGCGCGCAGCGCAAATATCTGACTGACGCCATGCAGCAGTTTAGAGTTACCGCACAGCAAATTTGTAAAAAGTTTGCACAAACAATGGATGCTGTGCAACTTTGCACATGACTTTTTTTACTTCTTCTTCTTATCTATACAGACGCTCCTTCTATGCAGAAGATAGTTGCGTCCACAGACCATGACAGATGATCTGTTGGCAAGTGATGCAGCATTCACAGGCCACGGCTTTGTGGGTTCCACGCATTACCCAGCCGCCTAACTTCATGTAGTGTTAGGTACCCATTCGGAGCGGGGTGACTCAGGGACGCCCGAGGCCCCGGGAACAAACCCTTGCCTTCACACGGATTCGAACCCGTGACCATCGGTACGACAGTCCAGTGCACTGCCACTCGACCACCGCGTCCCACCGCGTACTTTGCACATGGGACATGGACCAATGAACCTTAGAGGAAACATTGCTAGTAATGTAATACTTTTCTACATATATGTAGTACATAGATATAATCTGGAATAGTAATAATATAAACAAAAGTTAATCCTAAAAAGTTAATAACTACAAAGTTACGACAATAAGTAAAAATAGCAAGAAAGAGCATAGGCCTATAGAACTGTGACATACCATGGACCATGTTGTTGTCAGTTGATGTAGTCATGTAGTATTCAGGTCCCTTAATCCTGAGTTCATACTTGAAGTTGACTTAGGGTGTTTTGGTACAATATAATAAAATATATTATTTTTTAAAATTATAAAATAAAGCCTATGCCTATTTAATACTATATATTATATTATCCTTTAATGACCTTTAAAATTATAATCTATTATAGATCTAGTCGTGGTAGTAATTTAAGAAGGCTGAGACCGAGGGCACTGAGGCTAAGACTGCTTTTTTATAACTTTTTTTAAAAATTAATAATTAATATATTAATTGTTAATGTTGAAACATCTGTTTCTGTATATATAAACAAAAATGCTGACTTACTGATTCACTTCAGTAACATCAAAATTTACTTGGACTCACATTTTTGTCTAGTGAAGTTAGTGAAACAGAAATACGGCTGTTGATTGTTGTCTTAAAACTTTTGAGTCTTTAGTTATGTTGACAAGTAATGATTTTAGGGGAATCCCCCTTCGTTATTTATTGGGAGAAAACTAGTTCAAGTTCAATGCATGTAACCGTTCACACATATTTACTAGTAGTTATAAGGACGTTTTTTTTTAAAGATAGCATCTTTCCCTTATATTAATTTTAAGGATCATTTCATCATCCATACCTTCTCCAAGTATTTTTAACCCACTCAAACGGGATCTCCAATAGTATTTAGTATTTTAATTGGTTTGTTCACTTGTTTGTACAAAATAATCATTTTTTAAAATAATTTTAAGACATTTAACGACAAAAAAAAATGTAATACAAATACACATCAATGCTCATCAACGTCAAATGAAATTATTTTTGAATTATCAAAATTACTATTTTTCTAAAAACAATTAAAAGATTAAACTTTCCCGATTTATCGCAGAACACCCTGGTCTTGGATTTCAGTGTCATACTTTCGAAGTAAACAAGCCTCTGCCCTCTTTAAACCGACGGACCCCACCCTAAATATTACAAGTTTTTAAAATTCCATATGCTCAACATTTTCCCCATACAATGGCTTTGCCAATCGGATGAGCACAATAGTTGTTATAAGTATGTGCTATTTGAAATGATTGACTTTTCGTGGCAAAGCTCCAGTTTGGAAACAATTCTTTCGGCGCATTTTTTTCGTCAGTCACGCACTTGTAATAACATCGAAAGGAATTTAACTATTCGTTCTTACAACCCCATCCTCCCCAACGACATTGAGGCTAAATAGATAAGCGTAGGATGCAATAATCTTCAGTATAGAAGGAGCTTCCGTCCGGAATTCGGGCGTGGAAAGGGTCGCCTGAAGAAACCAGGAAAACCAACACTTAATCAACATTTAAAAATCTAATAAGAATGCAGGACAAGACACAAATCACAAAACATAGATAAGCGTAGGACGCAATAATCTTCTGTATAGAAGGAGCTTCTGTAACAGATAAGATGAATATTTTCATTATAGACCGTGCCGTTCCCCTCGCGGACCATAACGCATTTTCACAGACCTGCCTCCTATTGTGTTCAAGTGAATATCTGCGAGACCTCCCGGAACACAGTTGCGTGCTTGTTACCTACACTTACACCCATTTAATTTTGAAATGAGTCATGTGGACAAAGCTGATGGAATAATCTGTCATTTCGTCTCCCAGACTAACCACGTCGGCTTTCACAATGGAAATTTCCAGATAAAGAATGGTGAACTAGCTGCAACCATATCAAAAAGACTTTCAGTATTCCAAGGCAAATAGTCTTAAATTTTAATAGTACCGGTAAGTAGTATTTTAAAAAAATTTATGTTTTGAGAAACTCTTCTTGCTTTAATATAAAGCTTTAGACCAACGCTGGCGAAACCACGGGCCTCGAGTAGCATGCGGTTCTTCTGTGTTCACACTGCAGCTCGCGAACAATTTTATGAAATAAAAACTTTTTGATTGAAATATATATTAGAAAAAATAAGTGAAATTTATAAAACATTCTTTACAGAAACAAAGGGTTGAAAATAATTGGGCTTGATGTGAATGAAGGAGGACCAAATGTCCTGAGTTAAGTCTGGAATTCGGGCAAGGAATGCTTTGCCTGACGAAACCAGGAAAACCAACACTTTATCAACATTTAAAACTCTAATAAGAATGCAGGACTAGACACAACCATAGATAATCTTAGGACGCAATAATCTTCTGTATATGAAGGAGTGTCTTTAACAGATATACTAAGATAGATGTGTCAGCAGCAGAAACTAATTTCTGCAAAGTAGGTGCCACTTCAAGTACTTCAACTGAGGCTGAAATATTGCTCGCGCTAAACAAGCTAATTCTGACAAAACTTTGCACAACTACTAGCTACCAACCAGATTTAAAGAAACTTTCTAGTTCAATTGCTTTTCAGCAGAATCATAGCAATTAATGTTCACTATAATTATGAGATACATGCAGCGTGTTTCTATTCACAAATTTTATATATTTAAATATTTGTTAATTGTAACCCATAGATATTTTTTCAACATATGGTGAGTGTTAAAACAATTGAAATGTTTAAATCAATTTAAATTCCAAAGAAAAATAATTTTTTAAAATAAATCAGAAAAGGAGTTTTTCATTGCAAATGGGCTCGTGACCCATAGTGTTAAAATGCAGCTCTCAACAATTTTTATTTTATATTAAAAATGGCTCTGTTACTTCAGGTCTGGCGACCCTGCTTTAGACTAAAGAAATATTTATACTTATCATTATAATAATTTATATGCTTAGTAAAAGAATGTGGGGAAAAAGGTAGGGATTTCAAAACTAACATTAAAAAAAAACCCACATATACATGTAAATAAAAAGATTAATAAAACACATTCAGAACTTTCAATTTTTTTTTATTTGTTTAAGGTCACTGTGATTTTTTTTAAATTAAAAAAAACAACAACATTATTTTACTGCTGTACAGTCAGATACATTGTGACAATTTTTCCTCATTAACATGACTTCCTATTTACATGTGATTACAATTAATTTGGGGCACGGTGGTAGAGTGGCATGCACGCTCGGCTGGCATATACCGAGAGTCAGGGGTTCAAATCTCCATGAAGGCAGGGATTCGCCCGGGGCCAATGGTGGCCCTGAGTTCACCCAGCTCCAAATGGGTACCCGATAGTAGTTAGGGAAACTAAGGCGGCTGGGAATTTGGGGCACGGTGGTAGAGTGGCATGCACGCTCGGCTGGCATATACCGAGAGTCAGGGGTTCAAATCTCCATGAAGGCAGGGATTCGCCCGGGGCCAATGGTGGCCCTGAGTTCACCCAGCTCCAAATGGGTACCCGATAGTAGTTAGGGAAACTAAGGCGGCTGGGAATAGCGTGGTCCCTGATACTCATAGCTGTGGCCTGTGAATGTTGCGTCGACTGCCAATAAGTTCTTATTATAATTAGAATGTAGGACACAATAATCTTCTGAATAGAAGAAGCACTTGTAATAGATAAGAAAAGATCAAAAATAAATCTGAAAACATTGTTTTCTCTCATTTGTGATATACATTTTTAACACAATGAGCAAGACATGGAATGTATTGAAGCTGAAAAGAAAATTCACAATTCTTTTGTAGAACTTTAGAGGAGATTATGGTGGTTGGTGAGCCGACAACAGCCATAAAAATGGAAGTAGAAGAAGAAACAATTTTAAAATCAAACAGCTGAATGTAAGGTTGTAATAGATGAGAAATGGTCCTAGAAGAATCTAGTCTTTTACTGTCAGATGTCAAAGAACTGAGGACTTGAATGTCAATCCTTGGTGCTGGATCGATGTTTTAAGACAGATAAGTCAAATATGTGCTGCACTGTCAGATGTCAAAGAACTGAGGACTTGAATGTCAATCCCTTGGTGCTGGATCGATGTTTTAAGACAGATAAGTCAGATATGTGCTGCACTGTCAGATGTCAAAGAACTGAGGACTTGAGTGTCAATCCCTTGGTGCTGGATCAATGTTTTAAGACAGATAAGTCAGATATGTGCTGCACTGTCAGATGATGATGTCTGAATCTATCAATCATTTTTACACTGGTCTGAGTTCTTGATAGATTTAAGGCACATATTTATTGCTTAGGGCAGCGGGGGTCGAGTGGCAACGCACTCGGCTGGTGTACAAATCAATGAGTTGTATGTTTGTTAAAGTTGGGGCTTGTTCCCATGGCTAAAGGGCATACGTGATACGACCCAGATCCAAATGGGTACCTGACATCAGTTGGGGTAAGGTAAAGGCGGCTGGGCATTGTGCTAGTCACACAATACCCATGTATGCCTGGATAAAGAAACTTGTGAACGCTGCTGAAGTTTCTCCACATACCTTCATGGTCTGAAAAGGAAACTTTACTTTTATTTATTGCTTAACAGAAGTGTTGACTTTGAAAATAGGTATATAATTAAATATTAGCAAAAACAATGTATCTATGACATAGCTTAACAATCTTAATGTTGAAAATAAGTTTAAGACACTGGGTCTGAGTACAAAAGATATAAAAACAATGACGAGAAAAGGTATAAAAAAAAAGATTTGCTTTGTCCTCGTAATTCGTGAACACATAGCAATAAGATATGATTAAAAAAACAGCCACTCAATTCAACATTTTAAACAAAACCAACTACCTAGTGAAAATAATATTATTTCATCAAATATTCAATATTTTATGGCATTGAATGTATATAACAAAGTGAGTTGTAAAGACAATAAGCAACAAAACACATTATGTAACAAGTTACTTGTTTAAATTAGGTAAATGCATGTATTAATATTATATTTTATACACATTTACATAGTGGTAAAGTAAAAAATTTGCAAAAATATGTTAAGGGCATAAGTTGGAGTGTAATCATTTAAAATAATATTTAAGTAAATCACATACAAAGAAAAATTTATTGCATGTTTGTATATCAACAACTTCAATTTAAGAAATAGAGTTAAAAAAAGATTTTTAAAAACATTGTTTTTTATAAGTGGACTAAAAAGAAGAAAATAGTTTAAAACATGTAAGTTCAAGTACTTTGATTTAATATGACTAAAAACGTTGGGCCGATGTTTGGTATAAAAATTAAAGATTTATAATTTAGAAGGCAAAAGAGAGATCTATAAGTGAGAGAATGAGTCCTTTTTAGTCCACTTATAAAAACGTGGTTTTTAAAAATCTCTTTTTACATCTATTTATTTCATTCTTTTTAGTCTAAGTGTATGCTATGGTGAGTTTTGTCGCTTCCTTTTGATTATTGAAGTATTGATTATGTTCAATATAATACGCATTATTGATTATTGAAGTATTGATTATGTTTCATATAATACACAGCGCGACAAACATTTACAGACTAAACGCGACTGAACTCCGCTTGATGTAAAAACGGGGATGTGGTCATCAATGGCTGGGGTGAAATCTGATGGCACGTGGTTGTCAACAATAGCAGACGGATACAGATGCTATATAGAGATAAACTAAAAATGCATTAATGTAACTACGGTACATTTGATCAATCTGAAATTTTGATACAATGTATTGTCATCCAAGATCTATCTGTGGTAAAATTTTGAGATCTCTAGGACCATCAGAAGTGGTTAAATTTCACGTTGGAAAATTTGAAATTTTGCTGACAGGAACAAAGACATTGCAACAGGAACAAAAGCAAGTTAATAAAAACGTGGTAAAAGATGTCAAAATTTAAGATTAACATGAAATCTAGTTATAAATTTTGAATGTACTAAATAGATTTCAGGTTTAATAATTTTATCAAAGCAGCGCCAAATTCTGCACCTGGTGTATATTTCATTACATTACATGTATTTACATACATAACTGCTACGGTGCATCTCTTGAAATATAGTATGAGGATGACTGTAATATGTAATTAATGTGTGTAAGTGTAACATATTTGAACAATTGTTTTAAATTTATTATTTAAACAAGAATATTTTTGTAAAATAGAATTGGATCTTCTTGACCATAACTACCTGTTAAGATATATATATAGATGTATTTTGTGCGTGTGTATATAAATATATATATATATTAGGGCTGTTAACGATTAATTTAAATTTAATCGTTAACTTTTGAAAAATTAACGATTAATTAATTGATAATTTCGATAAAGCCAAAAATTGAAATTTATGGTGTCTTAAGTAACATTTATTAAACGTACTTGTCAAAAATCGAAATAACACTGGAATGTCTTCTTTATATGACATCTTGTAACCAACAACGCAAACAGACAAGTGTATTGTAATTATTTGGTTCAAGTGATGAGCCGGTCTTATTGACAATATAACCAGCCGAGCTGAACAATCGTTCACATAGCTTTAGATTGTCTCAGCCGAAGTTTCTGATACTGTAGTGGATGTTTGGTTTGCAGGTGATATGTAAGCTAAGTGTTAGAACCATGGTAGCAATGTTCCCTTTAAGCAGCGTGGCTGAGCAGTATTTGACCGACGCCACGCAGGAGTTTAGAATCACCGCGCAGCAAATTTAGTAAAAAAATGTTAATCGTTAAAATTTTTTAACAATTAATCGAGAAATTAATCATTAATATCCGCAGCCCTAATATATATATATATTATATATATATATAAATATATATATATATATATATATTAGGGCTGCGGAAATTAAAGATTAATTTCTCGATTAATTGTTAAAATTTTTTAACGATTAAATTTTTTTTAACGATTAATCGACACACCACTTATAAATGTATTGGAAGTCAAAAAGTAAAACATTTTGGTCGATAAATATAAATTAATTTCTGTACGATTACACGAACATTTTGGTTTAAAACTATTGACTGACTTAAATGTTCAAAATGTTGATAAAGGTTATTGTGTCCATTGAGAGAAATCGTTTGCCTACCATGCAATGTTCCCTCTAAGTCGGAGCTTCTTTGGTCTGTGTGCAAAGTTTTAAAAAAAAACTCGTGTGCAAAGTTGCACAACGTCCATTTTTGATGCAATATTTTAAAAAATTCGCTGCGTGGTGATTCTAAACTCCTGGGTTCGTCTGTCAAATATCTGCGCAGCAACGCTGCTAAAAGGGAACATTGCTACCATGGTTCTAACACTTCGCTTACATATCACCTGCAAACCAAACATCCACTACAGTATCAGAAACTTCAGCTGAGACAACCTAAAGCTATGTGTACGATTTTTCAGCTCGGCTGGTTACATTATTATATTGTCAATAAGACCAGCTCATCACTTGAACCAAATACTGTTAATACACTTGTCTGTTTGCGCTGTTGGTTAAAAGATGTCATATAAAGGAGACATTCCAGTGTTATTTTGATTTTCGACAAGTACGTTTAATAAATGTCACTTATGACACCATAAATTTCAATTTTTGGCTTAAATAGAAATTATCTATTAATTAATCGTTAATTTTTCAAAAGTGAACGATTAATTTTAAATTAATCGTTAACAGCCCTAATATATATATATATATATATATATATTAACACACACAAAATACATCTACAATCTCCTTTTATACACTGAAGTACAATTATTAGTGCTGGCTTGTCTTTTTCTGTTCAAAGCCACCTTGTTATTTTTACCAACATCTCCTTTTGAAAATCCTTTCCTATCTTTGTCAATCTGGATTGTTTGCAAACGACTAACTATATCTATCTGTCTGGAGTCATCATTACTGCTCTTTGCTCTGACACTGCATCCTTGTTTTTGGTGTACATCTGATAAATTTATCATTCCATCCGTTTCTATGTCATCATCAATGCTAGATCCATCTGTCATACAAATATTAATGTCATCATCATCTCCATCACTAAAGCCAGAGCTGACAATCTCTTTAGTATTTCCCATAATCCTTCCATTTTTACCTGTAAGGACATATGTGGCTTTGTCTATGTTGACATTTTCTGCTGTAAGGTTGGTAAAATTTCTAGGGAGAAAAAAAATAATTTATCATGATTCCTGAGAAATTTTTGTAATGACTTCGCTACAAACTTATTTAATTTTAAAAACGACATTCTACATCATTGATCCCTAGTACATAACACGGAATTAAGTTAAATTGAATTTAGCAAGGAACTGTGGTGTGCTTAAGGGTCTTTTTTAATAAAAGAATTAACATTCAAAACAAAAGTATAATAAAATTTCCAATTATCAAGGTGTGTCAAATTAAATGGGGGAAAAAATGCACCCTTAGTTTTTGGTCACACACTCAAAGACTATTTGCTCAACAGTTTCTTTCTTTTTCTTTAAAAAAAGATGTTTTTTCAAAAGGCCAACTTTTTACAAATTAATACTCGATTGTATTAAATTAAGTGACAATTTTATTTAACAGGGGTTATGGAAGCAAGTGCCACTATTGTTCATATATTTTAAATAATAATAATAGCCAAGGATCCTTAAACTATTAGCATATATTTACCGCTTAAGACTAGGCTGAGTAGCAAATGTTAGTTCTGTAACATTTTGCTTGTCAGGGATAAAGTAAATGAATGTGAAATTTATAGAGCACTAAAAATAGTCAAAGAAGGAGAATATAAAGTGAAAATTAGATTGGTTTTTACTTACAAATTTATCTTTAAATCTGGTGTAGATTCAACCACCTCCTCCTGTTCACCATCAACTGAAATACGGATTGGTCTTGGTGGACGGTACGGATTATGATTCATGTAATAACTAGCACACAGCTTCATGTAGTCGGTAAATGCACTGTAGTTGAAGACTCCACCAGAGGCATGCTGGCGGGGCTGATGTGGAATCGGAGGTGGTGACAGTGGCGTTTGAGCAGAAGGTAAATTGTTTCTCCTAACCGTTATATCAGCTTGAGTGGATTGAGGTGAGGACTCTTGGCTAGGTATGGTCGAAGGCATGGTTACAACAGCAGGTGCAGAGGGATGTACCGCCATATTGTTAGGTATTGATGATTGAGATGAAGGAACGTTTTCAGACACCTTGGGAGGTGCTAAAGGTGAAGAGTGATTTATTGAGTCACGGCCTTCCAATAGAGAAGGAGAAGAACCTAGGATAACAAAAAATAAAAGACAAGTTACTTTATTGATAAAAAATAGCAATGTAATTTGAAAACATTGTATATATTCAATAACTGTTTATCTTATCATATCTATAACAGGTGCTCCTTCTATACAGAAGATTACTGCATCCTACTGTTTTCTTTAACATTGACTATGTTGTATATGGAGATATGACAGGAACATCACAAATAAGTTGCCTTAAACACTAAACGAACAGTAAAGTTAATGGTTAAAAAATTCCCGTCAATTTCATTCATTCAAACTTTTAAAGCAACTTAACTTTAACTATTCAAGAACAATAATCTTGTGTATGGTCAATAAATTTATTTATTGGGTGTGGCAAGCCATCAATGTTACAGAAATGTTGGTAAAGCCCTACAATTTTTCAGAGAGATCTGCCTTACAAAAAACATTTCAAGAAAGTAAATATTGTTTTAAATCTAGATATTGCAAGTGAATTTCATTTCTTTCTTTCAGTTCAGTGGTATGCCACATTTGAATCAGCTCAAGTTAATAATTAAGAAAAAAAAGGATCATTTACCTTCATTGGAAGATGTAGCACCCAATGTTGCACGTTCAATGATTGTTTCGACGAGGAACTGGTTTACCTCTGTGTGCCCTCCTTTCAAAGCCAGGGTAAAGGCAGTTGACCCATTAGTACTCCACAGATTAACATCAGCCCCATGCTGACATAATAGTCGCACAATATCCAAGCCACCCTTTCTTGCTGCCCACATGAGCGCTGTACATCCATAATTATCTTGAACATTAACACCGGAGCCAAGCTGAAGAAGATACTCCACCACTGCCCTGTGTCCACCCTCAGATGCCAACATGAGAGACGTGTAGCCACTATCATTTTTCATGCTAATGTCCCCTCCTTTCTTATACAATAGATTGACAGATTGCACATGTCCCATCGTAGCTGCCCACATGAGTGCTGTGAATCCATTGCTGCACTTAGCGTGAACATCAGCTCCTTGAGCTAACAAAGCCTGAACTGTATCATGGTATCCACACTGAGCCGCTAACATCAACGCAGTCCATCCTTGTTTACTGGGAATGTTTACATCCGCCCCCCACCAACACAACAATTCAACAAGTTCAGCTTTGCCAGAATAAGATGCGCACATCAAAGCAGTGAGGCCGTCGATGTCAGTAGCATCAATGTTACAGCTCAGATCAAGGAGTTCCTGAGCTGTTGTGATGTAACCATCATATGCAGCAATCATGAGTGCTGTCCAACCTGAGCTACTGGCAGCATTGATATCAACCTTGTTCTTAACCAACACTTTTAGAATGTCATTTTTCCTTGCTTTAGTTGCATACATAATTGGAGTCCATTTGTCCTTATCCACAGCTGACACATTACATCTGCCCAATAAATACTCAACAACTTTTCTATCGCCACTTTGTGCTGCACACATAAGGGCTGTCTTGCCTTCTTTATTACAAGCGTTAACATCTGCTTTGTATTGACAAAGTATTTGAACCACATCAAATTTAGCACTAACAGCTGCTAACATAAGAGCAGTTTCACCATCTTGTCCTGTTGCATTCACTGAGCATTTGTGTTTCAACAAGCACTTCACAACTTTGGAGTGGCCTTTAATTGCAGCATACATAAGGGCTGTCCCCCCGGCATTACTAATAGTATTAACATCAACATGAGACTTACAAAGCACTTTAACAACACAGAAATGTCCTTGTCTTGCTGCAAAAATGAGTGCAGTGCATCCATTTCTATTTTTGATGTTTGCATCACAATTTTGTGAAAGTAGGAACTTGACTGTGTTAACATGACCGCCGAGAGCGGCAAAAATAAGCGCTGTCCTACCTTGACTGCATGCTGCATTTATAAGGGCTTGTTTTTTACACAGCACTTTCACGACATCTAACTTTCCCCTCTTGGCGGCTAACATTAGTGCAGTCCAACCACTGGTACATTGAACATTGACGTCACAGCCATATTCAAGAAGAAGTTGCACAGTTTTGAGGTGTCCGCTGAATGATGCACACATCAGAGCTGTCAAACCACTTTTATTTTGCCATTTGGGGTCAGCGCCATTGTGAATTAGAGCCATAACAACCTCAAAGTTTCCTTTAAAGGATGCTTTAATGAGTGCTGTATTGCCATCTTCATCTCTTACATTGGGATTGGTGTTGCTTTTGAGAATACTCATAACTGTGTTCAAGTTACCATTAACAGCTGCTGTGATTAATGGAATTTCCATTATTTGATTTCCTTCATTGCATTCGGGAACTGAAACATTATTTGCTGAAGACTCTCTATCTGAGAGTGCAAGTGCCATTTTGTACAGTTGGTTCGCCTATTTTCGTTAATCTGTCGATACATAAATCAACAAGTCAGTTGGGGTTAAACATTAATTTTTATTTAAGCTTTTTTTTTAGTTAAATGTGTATCCATGGTAAAAAAATTTCTCAATTGAATTGAGCCAATAGCAATACTATACTCTCTCACGAGTCATTTGATGGGGCTTAACTTTTTTCTTTTTCTTTAAAAGCTGTTTGTTTTGAGCTAAAAGTGTATCCATGGGCATTGTAAAAGAGCACTAAAACTGAAGTAAATATAATTAGGTAGATGAATGCATGCTAATCCATGATGAGACAAGTAGGTGATGACTTCACTTATTATTTGGGCTGTTAACGATTAATTTAAATTTAATCGTTAACTTTTGAAAAATTAACTATTAATTTATCGTTAATTTCGATTAAAGCCAAAAATTGAAATAACACTGGAATGTCTTCTTTATAAGACATCTTTTAACCAACAACGCAAACAGACAAGTGTAATGACATTATTTGGTTCAAGTGATGAGCGGGTCTTATTGACAATATAACCAGCCGAGCTGAACAATCGTTCACATAGCTTTAGATTGTCTCAGCTGAAGTTTCTGATACTGTAGTGGATGCTTGGTTTGCAGGTGATATGTAAGCTAAGTGTTAGAACCATGGTAGCAATGTTCCCTTCAAGCAGCGTGGCTGCACAGATATTTGACAGATGCCACGTAGGAGTTTAGAATCACAGCGCAGCAAACTTTGTAAAATATTTCACAAAAAATGGACTTTGTGCAACTTTGCACACGAGTTTTAAAAAAAAACTTTGCACACGGACTAACGAAGCTTAGACTTAGAGGGAACATTGCATGGTAGGCAAACGATTTCTCTCAATGGACACAATAACCTTTATCAACATTTTGGATATTCACATCAGTAAATAGTTTAAAACCAAAATGTTTGTGTAATCGTCCCGAAATTAGTTTATATTTATCGGCCGAAATATTTTTCTTTTTGACTTCCAGTACATTTATAAGTGGTGGGTCGATTAATCGTTTTTAAAAAATTTAATCGGTAAAAATTTTAACGATTAATCTAGAAATTAATAGTTAATTTCCGCAATCCTACTTATAATAATAATAAGTTCAAGTATTATTATTTATCTTATCCTTGTTAATCATTTTTATTACAGATGCTCCTTCTATACAGAAGATTATTGCGTCTTACGCTAATCCATGGTTTACATCTTGCATTTTTATTAGTTTTAAATGTTGACAGTGTGTTGTTTTGTTTGGGCCTAGTATTTTAAATATAATATAGTGCATATCATTATAATAATGAGTTATGGCTATGAGCATGGGTAAAGATAGCGTGCTCAATTTTCTGATTCCCCGGTATCCTGCAGTTTTGGCACGTATATTATTTCCCTGCAATTTTTAATTTTCTCTGGAGAACTTTCGTTTTTTTATTTATTAAATGCATTAATATATGATATATTTTAGCTATTAGAGCGCTAATTTTTTAGTTTTTAACATTTCTAAGGCATTTTATCAGCTCTTGATAATACATAATCCGAGTAAAATACATTCATTTTGTTCATCTAGCACCTTGCTAGCCAGATTTTTTACCCAAGCTAAAATAAATTTACTTACTGAAGAATTTTAAAAATTTTTTTCCAGAAACCATTAATCTATTTCATTGTTCTTACAAGATCAATTAATATTTCACAGAAAATTTAATTTTTAATTTCGTTTCTAGATGTTTGATTCTTATTTTGTTTGTTTGTAATTGAGAAAATTTCATTTGGCATCTTACTGTGACAGCCCGGCAAGTAGGGTGATAAATAGACAAAATGGTCCATCGTGTTCGGACTATGAATCAGTATGAATCGTTGAGAGCCGAAAAAATGCCTTAGAAATGTTAAAAACTAAAAAATTAGCGCTGTAATAGCTAAAATATAACATATATTACATGTATTATATTAATAATGGGTATCGGTAATCCCTTATTTTAGCGCATTTTAAATTTTGGGTCATCAAAAAATTTTTTTTTAACTTATCGATTTTGGAAATCTATTTTAAAATTAAAATATTATATTTTTGTTCAAATAATAGTACTATTTTACAATTTTTACAAAATAAATTTTTTTATATTTCACACATCTTCTGTGATTTACGGAGCCATTATTGCATGTGAATGGAGAACTCTTTTTTCTTCAAAGTTATTATTTTTTGTGTTGCCCATTTGGAAATTTTGGTTCATCCAGCCGAGTTTCAAAGGCGGCACTCGCCTGGGTGCTTAATTTTAAAATAATATTGATTAAAAAAATAATTAACTTTACAAATAAAATTGTAATAAATTAATATAAAATTGAAATTTTAAAAAATTAATTTTAAAAAAGTGTGCGGGTTTGTATGTGGGGGGAGGCCACTTCAATCACATAAGCTTTAGCTGTGAGCACCGTTGTAACTCCCTGATTCTTGAGTATACCCTAGCCGAGGTGAAACAAAGGTCAGTG
Organism: Ampullaceana balthica; assembly: GCA_944989445.1. Lineage (NCBI taxonomy): Eukaryota > Metazoa > Mollusca > Gastropoda > Lymnaeidae > Ampullaceana > Ampullaceana balthica. The sequence continues at coordinate 2,095,999 of CALYLW010000043.1, read as the reverse complement.
TTACATCATGATCACATGCGCGAGCTCTGGTTCACTGGTCCGTGGTCATGCCAAATATTTTGCAGGCAAATGTCAGCGACGAAAGTTTCCTCCTCCCTCTCTCTCCCCACCCCACATCTTCAAAGAAACTATTATTCGTATCGAAACACACTGATGGGTAAAAAGTAGGGAGAAAATTAAATCGCAGCAGAGGGGCCGTCCATAAATGACGTCACGCGATTTTGGTCAATTTTTACCCCCCCCTCTCCCCTCATCACACTTCGTCACAAAAACTTAGAGCCCCAATGTGACGTCACAAAGGCTTTGACCAACCCCCGCCCCTAAAGAGCCATAATTTCTCATTGAAAATGAGCATGTTGCAAATTACTTTTTTGCCATTTACGTATGTATTTAGTGTCAGTCTGCACTCTAACATCGTAACACGTGTGAAGCCATTGAAAATGTCATTAAGTAAATTGAAAACAATCAAGTATTAAAGTGGAACTTTTATTTAAAGTAGCGCGTTTTGATGTGACGTCACATTTCTTAAAGTCCCCCCCTCCCCGTCATCACACATCGTCACAAATGCGTGAGCCCCTGCCCCCAGGCGCGTGACGTCATTAATGGACGGCCCCCGAGTACAAGTGACATTTTTATAACAACCATTAAAATTAATTTAAGTTTGTCAGAACAATAGATATAACAGAAATGCAATATAAAAGAAATTGAACATTTTTCATTTTAAGACATTTTAAAAACGTATTACATCAGTAATTAATAAATTATCGCAAATGTCTTTACTGTGAGCTGACACCTCTGAATTTCATTTGAATTTAGCTTACGGTAAACATGCAAAATAAAATTGGTCTGAGGCGGTAAAATAAATACAATTATCTGGCCAAATGTGGTTAAAAAACAAACAAACTACGATTTTTGTTCGAAGTTTGATTTAAAAAACACTTTTTTTAGTTTAAAACCCCTTTAAACTCAACAAAACACACAAAAATTTGATTTTAAAGCATTAAATACTTGTTTTATTTCTTATTTAAGTGTTTAAATTAGTGAAAGTAAACGAAGTGATTATTCGCACGGTTTTGGCCGTGGGGATAATGCCGAGTAATATCCGCACGGGTCGTCGGAGCATGCATCTTCTAGGGGCTGGTCACGTTGAAAAAAAAAGCGCCCGGTGTAGACAAAATAAAAGCCAATATCACTCGATTTCGGCTAAAATATGTAGTTTATATGCTAATACAAATTAAAATTTCATGATTACTGAAGTTTTAAAGTAGAACTGCCATAAAAAAAATGATTTGTGTGCAATTAAATATAACTCTTATAATTTTAAAATAACGCACTTAATTTGTCAGCTTCTCCAGGTGATTGGTTAGTTGTAGCTTAGTTCCATGAAGCATAATGGTATGCGGATCGAATCGCAGGACTGTCTTAGTTATGTTTTTTTAAAGATATTTTTTGGGGGGTTAGTTATTTTTTGTGTTTTTTTTTGTTTGTTTGTTTTACAACCACAGTGAGGATGTTTGCAAACACTCAAGCAGGCTCTTTCCCAGAAACATTTTTTTATTCTCCCACCCATGCCTGTCTTATCTATTCTGTTTAATATTACTCACTGTTACAGACTTTCACTTTTAAATTTCTATGCTATGCTTGTCTTATCTATACAGACGCTCCTTCTATACAGAAGATTAATGCGTCCACAGACCATGCCGGTCTGTTGGCAAGTGATGCAGCGTTCACAGGCCTCGGCTATAAGGGTTCCACGCATTAGCCAGCCGCCTTTATTTCCCTAACTAATGTTAGGTACCCATTCGGAGCTGGGTGGACTCAGGGACGCCCTAGGCCCTGGGAACATATCCTTGCCTTCACAAGGATTCGAACCCATGACCATCGGCATGCTTTAAATTAAATTAACTTAATTGATTTATGATGATTACAGGTACAATGCTAGTTTTGGGGGAGAATAATTTACAAATAATAACTAGCCTTTTTAATTACAGAGCCTCGTCTAATTATGAATGAAAGTTAATAAATGTACTTCATAATATATAGAGTAAAAATAAAAAGTTTGAGTGCACTGGAACAGTTAATAATAGTTTAATATCAGCTATATCCATAGTGTTACTAATTAATTAATTAACTAATGATTAACTAACGATATTATGCAGGTCCACTCAGATTATTGCTAAAATGGATACAAAATATAAGATTCCAGTCACTCAAAAGACTGTTGAAATGACAATTTAATTATTTTTATACCCTCCAAACCAAAATAATATGTCTATGTCAATAAGCAATGATACATATAAATAATAAGCAGTTGGTAATAAGAATTTAGAAATTTAGATATCGTTTAGCATCATTCTCACGGTCAAAACCGTGCGGCAGTGCGAATTACGCTAGGCATTATTCGCACGGTTTTGGCAGTGCGAATAATGTCCAACATTATCCGCACTGCCAAAACCGTGCGAATAACGCTTACCTGCAACCAAAAGTAAGTAATTTTATATTTTTTGCTCTAAAAATTTTAAATGCGCTAAAATAAGGGATTACCTTAATAATGCATTTAATAAATATTTATAAATTAAAAACGAAATTTCTCACGAGAAAATTAATATTTGCAGCGAAATAATATATGAATATGTGCCAAAACTGCAGGATTACCGATTGCTCTCCGCTTTATGCCTCATGTAAATCATATTGATTTGAATCTTACACCCATACCCTGCTAATTCAACTAATGTCTAATATTAATAATTAATTGCGATGGGCGTCTGTCACACCACAGCACAGTTGACCACAGTCCACAGACTCTACCTTTTTACAGTTACAGTTTAACTTTACTTTTACTACTAATCTAAAATTCTAATGGTAAAGTCACTAAAGTACCGTAAAGAATAAAGAATGCGGAGGAGCGATGTGGAATGTCCAGCCTCTTCATGATGTTTAAAACAAAAATAATTTGGTCCACTGATCTAGCAAATAGCAGAAACTCATCCTGCTAATGCTTCTGAACCTAATATTTAATTAAAAGTTAAAAGATACTTTAAGACCATAGCGGCGGGTATTGTTTTGAATATGGATATGGTTTCGCCATTTAACGCTATCTCAAAGTATCTATGAAAGTAACGACATACGGCACGGTAAGTCATAAGCGATATCTACGCAACCACACAGCTTAAACTTAAAGGGAACATTGCTTGCATCGCAACACGCAGAATCACTATTAGCTTTTTAACTTTTTAAAAAGTCTAATTAAGTCTATAAGTTTAGATTAAATCAACTAAACAAAACACAATTGTTTTTAGGATGAAAAACTGCACCATAATTTCTTTGCATTAACAAAAAAAAACAACTTATTTTAATGTACTTATAAAGCCAACCCTCAAAGCGAAGAATCGATTCATGAAAATAAACATTCTTTAACTTACCACTTTAATTTAAGAAACAATAACTATGCCAGACAGGAAAATGGCCAACCCCCTGGACGCAATCGCTGGTTATCACGCTCCCAAAAAGGGGTAATCTACAGATGTGTCAGAACTACCGTACAATCAGCCTGATTAGTCACCCCAGCAAAGTCATGCTTATGATCATATTGAACAGACTAAAACCACAAGCAGAGCAAATCATTTCAGAAGAGCAGGCGGGCTTCAGAGCAGGAAGAAGCACAACGGAGCAAATCTTTAACCTGCGAGTTCTCTGTGAAAAACATCTCCAACACCAGATTGACCTCTATTATGTCTTTATAGACTTTAAAAAAGCGTTCCACAGAGTGTGGCATGCGGCACTGTGGGCAACTATGCACAAATTCAACGTAAATGCAAACCTCATTGAGGTGATTAAGAACCTTTACAACAGAGAAACCAGCGCAGTACTCTTCAACAGCAAGCTGTGAGATTGGTTCAAGACCACTGTTGGTGTCAGACAAGGATGTCTACTTTCCCCCATCCTCTTCAACCTCTTCCTTGAAAGGATCATGACAGATGTGCTAGAAGACCATGTCGGAACAGTCAGCATTGGAGGGAGAAGTATAACCAACCTACGCTTCGCCGATGACATTGACGGCCTAGCTGGTAGCGAGGACGAACTAAAAGAATTTCTCGCAAAGCTAGAGAAAACAACGGCATGGAAATCAATGCAGAAAAGACCAAGGTCATGGCAAATAGTAAATTCACAAGTGAGATTCGGATCAACGAGCAAAAACTCGACGAAGTCTCCACCTTCAAATATCTAGGGGCCATAATATCCGACGAAGGCTCAAAGCCAGAAATTATTGCCAGAGTAGCCCAAACAATGGCAGCATTGATTAAATTAAAGCACATCTGGCAAAGTAAGAAGCTCTCCCTGAGAACAAAGATCCAGCTAATGCGCTCTCTGGCGATGTCGGTCTTTTTGTATGGTTGTGAGGCTTGGACGCTCACTGCAGACCTCCAAAGAATAATCAATGCGCTGGAGATGAGATTTTCAGAAAGATATTGGACATCCCATACACAGCGCACATCACAAACGAAGCGGTCCGCAACACAATAAGTACTGTCATTGGCTGATTTGGCCCCTACAAGGACCTACTCACATCAATTAAAAAAAGAGATTACGATGGTACGGACACGTGACAAGAAATGGAGGTCTCGCAAAAACTATATTGCAAGACACAGTCCAGGGAGGAAGGAAAAAGATGCAGACAAAAGAAAAGATGGGAGGACGATATCAAAGAGTGGACCGCCTGTCATTCAGCGACTCTCAAAGGGCAGCACAGGACCGGGACAACTGGCGTGTGTTAGTGAGCAGTTCACGATGGTGCCCCAATGACCCAACAACGGGTTATGGGATAGTTCAAGTTCAACTATGACATACAATGTAATGTTCATTCTTCATGATATAATACACATTTTGTCTAGTCATTTCTGTGTCAATTGGAGTAGTTGCATTCCCATTGAGTTCTCAAAATGCGTTTGGTTTCTAGCTATATTTTTCAAATTTTCTTAACTCATCTCATATATTACATACGCTTATTCTGTGCAGAAGCATACTACGCTTATACATGGTTAATGTCATTAGAGTTTTTAATATTGATAGTGAATCAAAGTGGGGACGCGGTGTTCTTGTGTCAGCGTGCCCGACTGGCGTACCGATGGCCAAGGGTTCGAATCCATGTGAAGGCAAGGATTTGTTCCCGGGGCCTAGGGCGTCCCTGAGTCACCCAGCTCCGAATGGGTACCTAACACTGGTTAGGCGGCTGGGTAATGCGTGGAACCCACAAAGCCGTGGCCTGTGAACGCTGCATCACTTGCCAACAGATCATCTGTCATGGCCATGGTCCGTGGACGCAATTATCTTCTGCATAGAAGGAGCGTCTGTATAGATAAGATAAGATAAGATAAAGTGTGTTGGTTTTCCTGGTTTGTTCAGGCAACCAATTCCACGCCCGAATTCTAGACGGGAAGATGAATTATTTGTATCTGTTTTTTCTTGCTAAAGGAACAAGAAAAGTGTTTTATCCCTGTTTGTTTGAGTGTTGTATTATTTTTTGCTGTGGTTTAGGCCCAATTAAGAATTGAATGCCTTATGTAGTATTACTAATTGGATTTTTTGTTCGTCTAGCCCCTAGTGTTTCTAGGCTTATTAGTGATTTTACTAATGGCAATGGCCTTACGCCTACTTTTGAAATATTGTCACTTTTGAATATTCTCCAGTTCTAAGGGTATTTTTTAAAGTGATAACGCGAATAAAGTCTTTTTATTGTGATCCAAGTGATACCCTACTTTGTTTCTAACCCTTTTCTGACACTAGGTCTATCAGTCTATCTATGTTGGTAGCATAAAGTCTTGGAGATAAAATGTTTTAATTTACTAATTTATCACTCGAGATATTATTGTGAATTTTCTGGTTGATGTCACAGCTCACATTTCTAGTGACAACATTGTGCAAGCTTGTTTATTTAAAATAAATTTAGCCTAATTGCACTATTATTCATTTTTTTCGTATTATTATAATTAAAAGTTTTAAATTTAATGACAAATTATTTATATAACATACTATAACATATGAAAAAAAGCTTTTTATTTATAATAGTAAAACATAATAAAACATGCATTCAACTATAATCTAATTAAAAACTTGAATTGAGAAAGATTTATTTCCCAATTTACCGTAATCCTTTTATCCATAGTGATTTATTTCTTCTCGGTATTTAAATCGCATCTCGGTAAATTAAAGCACTTTCCGTAAAATATTTTTTAAAAAGTATTACCGGAGTAACATTATTGGAGTATTCAACGCAAACGTCCTCTACTACTACTTACTTGAATTGATCATAGTCATAGCTAGATAAATAAGTAAAATTACTACTACTAATAGTGATAGCGTAAGACCGTAAGTCTCCTTCGTATTTAAAATACAATTTTAACTTTTATTTAATTTGAGCCTTTAAAAAAATCAATTTGTAACAATTTGTATAAAAGTCAAAGTACTCAAAGTCAAAGTACTAGTACTATATTACTATATTATAAATTATATTATATAGTATTATTATAGTAATTATACTATTATATTATAGTTATAGTAGACTATGGTAATCCTGCAGATTTTACACGTATATTATAATTTATTATTTCACAATGAAATTTAATTTTCTAGAGAGAACTTACATTTTTAATTTATTAAAATTAAATGCATTATTATATGTCGTATTTCAGTTTCAGCTATTACAGCGCTAATTTGTGAGTCTTTTTAATTTCAAATGCATTTTTTCGGCTCTATATAATACATAATGTGGTCACGATACGTCCATTTTGTTTACCTAGCGAACTGCTGCCAGATGTTTTTTGCCTGGCTCGACCCATGCTAAAATAAATTTACTGATTGAAGATATTTTTTTTAAAGTATTATTCATCTATTTTAGCGTTCTTAGAAGATAAATAAATATTTTAAAGACAATTTCTTTTTTTTATTTCGTTATTAGATGTTTGATTCTTATTTTCTTTGTTTGTAAGTGAGAAATTTCCATTTGGCATCTTATCGGACAATCCGGCATGTAGTTTGATAATTAAAAAATGGTTGCATCATCATCAGACTATTTACTGTTGAGGGCCGAAAAAATGGCTTAGAAATTAGAAAGACTTACAAATTAGCGCTGTAATAGCTGAAATACAACATATAATTATGCATTTAATAAATTAAAAACAAAAGTTCTCAAGAGAAAATTAAATTTCGCTGTGAAATAATAAATTATAATATACGTGTAAAATCTGCAGGATTACCGTAGACTATTATTAGTATTATTATTAGGAAAGCGTTATCCCCAGAATTCTGCGAATAATTTTCAACGTTATCCCCAGAATTCTGTGACTGTGAATGACTCGACATTGATGGGAGAATTCAGTGAACTATTTTCAAAGTTAATTTTGAGCATTATTTATCATTATATCATGTATATCAAGTAAATTCAAGTTGATTATAATAATTATATCTGACCTGAATAAGAAAACAGTACCAGCCTTATTGTTTTTCATAATGATTTTAAGTTTATATTTTAGAATCTGTTCAGTCCACTGAGCTAATTTTATCTAGCTCACTGGTATAAGTATATAATATAGTCCATTGCGTTTATTATTAGTATATATTAGTAGTAGTGATAGTAATCTAGGCTTTAGGCATAGGCAAACTAGGCAGCCGCCTAGGGCCTCCGATTAGTTTAATTATTAATGGGGGCCTCGCACAAGAATCTTATTTTTCTATTACATTTTAGGTGGCCATAAATTTTAGGGCCACCAAATTCACTTCGGCAAGGGCCTCCAATTCCTTTAGTTTAAGTTTAGGCCGGTCCTGCAGTAATATAGGTTTACAGTCCATGACGTATTATTGGAGAATATAGGACAATATATTTATTTATAATGTAGGATAGGGTATTAGTAGTAGCACTAGTAGTGTAAGCAATATCGGCAGTATATCAGTATATGTCAATTGCGCCGCTACTAAGGACACGTCGCAGTGGGATGAACGTGATATTGAATCATTTAAATATTATGCAATAATATAAATAACAAAAAGTTTAAAATAGAATTATTATTTTTTAATTAAAAAGAAAAATTTTAAAAAAGATTCATCATCTAAAAATTGAACCCTGTAAAAAAAATTTAATTAAAAAAAAATTTTCTACAAGCGAAAATCGAACCCTATACCACAACGTCACCTGTCCTACAGTCTACCATGCGGCCACGAAGAGATGATGTACTTTCAGCTTTTTAAAGTATAGAGACCCTGGGTCCGAATAGCCACAGAATTCTGAGGATAACGTTCAACGTTATTTGCAGAATTCTGGGGATAACCACTCCGTTATTATTATTATACTAAAATACTATACTATAATTATAATTAATCTATCTTATTCTATCTATATTAATTATAATTAAGGTTGTTAAGACCGCTCGTTTTTGAGGACCGGTTAACCTTTCAAAAAAAGACCGGTTAACCGGTTAGCCGCTCCGTATTTATACAATTTATACCATGTTTAGTGAACCAACAAGAGAATGGATCAAATTTTCCCATCGCGTGCGTCGTCGTTTAATTTGACATCAAAGAGCCCGTGATGTACCGACTCTAGTGTTGCTGTCAAAACAGCGAATTCAAAAAAAAATCCGCAACAAAGAATTAAACTGTAATGATATTCAATTTTTATATAATAATAGTATTAAAACGGCATATTATAAACGAAGTGATTATTCGGAGATATCTCCGTATAACGCTGGGCGTTATAGACAGATATTTCCCATGATTCTTAGCGTCATACGCAAATTTTTTTGGCTGGTCATGTGACTTCTTGCCAATTTGATATAAGCTTTGTAAAAATTCACACCAATTCATGAGCTTCTGTGGTCTTACGGTTAGGACATTAGATTCTTGAACTCTTAATTGGAGGTTCGAGTTTCGTTTGAGTTTTTTTTTAAGGTTGTAGTTTCAGTCTTTGGGTCTGGGTTAGGTTTAGTGGTCTAATTTTTAAAATTAAAATAGAAAAAACAACAAATATAGCAACCAAAAATACGATTTATCGAGCGCACCGTTCTCTTTGCTTTTACAAAATTAATTTTAAAATCATAAATCATTTTGAAATAAATTTTAAGCTATGATAGGTACATATAATTAATATATATTAAATTAGAACGGAAATTTTGTTTGTTTTTTAAAAAAGAAATCTCCGTATAACGCCGGGAGTTATTGGGAGAAATCTCCGTATAACGCCTGGCGTTATTCGGAGATATCTCCGTATAACGCCTCCCTATTATAAATTGTTGTCAAGTCAGTTTGTTTTTGAGGACCGGTTAATCATTTTTTAAAAAGCCCGTTTTACTGAAAAGAATATTATTATTATTAAGAAAACGCTTTGATTTTGACGTCACGGTCGCTCGCGTGTTGGCTCTGGTATTCTGCCATAACACAACACAAAATTAACTCCGGGTAATAAGCTAATATACCACGTAATTAGCTAATTTACCGACTAAATGAAGTTACGATTAACCAGTCCTGATAAAACGGAGTAAACAGTGATAATAAGATGGAATTTATTTAAATTAAATACCATATTTTGTTTCACTCGTCAACTTGACAGAATTACGCGCACACGACGACCCCCCCCCAATCCAATAGGGTGGGGTTTAGGTGGGGTTGAGCTACACTCGCCATTTTCCAAGGCATGCTCTGACTCAATTTAAAAAGAAAAATGTTCCTTCCCCCAACCCACTGTAGATGTATAACAGTGGGTGAGGGGAGGAAAGGTGTCTCTTGGCGCGGTCTTGTATTGGCGTGTCAAAGCAAGAGGCTTCCTGTTACGTAAACATCAAAGACATTTCAAGCCTTCTAGCCTCCCCCCACCACCCTCATCCCTAACTAGAAAACTCCGTAACTTGTCCCCACCCCACCCCCACCCCCGTCCCTTTGAGTTGACCGTGGTTCTCATGAAGCTCTCATACAGTGCCTGGACAACTAAGCAAATTAAAATTAGCATTCCTTAGCCATAGGCGAAGTAGACTAATAGTGATGACGTGTATATTATTTAGATACCAGAATAGGGAGAAAGCGATTTGAAGTCAACTCAACACAACAAAAACAGAACTCCTGGATAAAAAGCTATTACGGGCTTATTAAAGTTGCGGGGGGCCCTTATTGAATTTGCGGTTAACCGATCCTGAGTAAATAGGACCGGTCCTGATCCGAGGACCGGCTAACCGGTTAACCGTTAACAACCTTAATTATAATTAATAATTATAATTTTATATATTCTATATAAATATACATACACATAATCTAATATATAAAGAAAGATGAACGTTTGTTTGTTATAAATGAAATTCCACACCGTTGGACCCAGGATGCTGAAATTTTGCACGGGACCCTCATTTGACCCGAGACAGGTCATTGGCTATGTTTCAACCCCAGTGGTCCCCAGGTGACCACCCCTAGGGTAAGGGGGCCCATAATCAGAAAATGTAGAGCCAAGTAAAGACAAAATAAATTCTCATTTCATTTCGATATGCTTCATGCGGACATTCAAAACGAGTTCATTTTGGTGCGTTATTTTTTACAATACTTTATTTTGAGCTGTGCGCTTTCAAAAATCTTTTATTGTCAAATTACGGTGCGCACCTTTTCGTGTGCGCATCTTAAATTGAGCAGTGTAATTTTATTATAATAATATTCATATTTGTTTTGGCCTTGTGGCCTTGTGGTACAAAACAGTGGCCTTTTATACAAATACTTTCTTTATATTATAGATGGGTTAATACTATTTCATTACATTTGTCACACGATGTATGGTATTTATTTTTAAATTAAGAGTATTATTATGTTGTTTCTAATAACTCAAATTTTAATTTAAACAAATACTAATTATGTGAGGGAATTTTATGTGGAAAGAAATTTCCCAAGTCAAAAAAGCTTAATCGTAATTTAGAGGAACTATACGTTTTGTTTTTCTTAAAATTTGTTGCGTGTTCTTTATTAATTTTTCTTGCTTATTTTACTGGCTCAATCCCTTAAATTTACTTATTAAAGTTAATCATCAATGATTATTACATGCATATAAAAGCCTACGACCAATGCTGTGTTTTTTTTATTACATAAGCTAAATAATTTTACAATTTAAACCTTTCTACAGGACTTATAAACAGAAGTATATTAAAGTATTTAAACTCAATACAAGTGAACCTAAAAGCAATTAATTAAGTTGGGCGGCGAATTGAATATGCCATGGTCATTATGCTGTAGCGGAATAACAAAAGCCATTTTAAAAATAGATGTTTAGTCAAACATATATATTTTTTTTCAATTTCGTAAATAATTTATTTATTTTTCAGAAACTAAATCTGGTGTTTGAAATATAATTTACAAACTATGATGTCCCATCAGGAAAGATGATCCAAAACATACTTGAATTCGTTTTAAAATTATACCTATTACATAAAAGCCGTAAATTTAAATCGTATAACATAGAGACAAATATATAAAAGAATTATATATCATTTCCATATTAAAACACTAATTAATAAAGACTATCAAAAAGTATACAATTTATTTTTGGAGCAGTACTTTATTACAAGACTTCATTTTAAGCGCCCGCCTTTAAGTTAACTTTCATTGACTAAAAATGGTGCACAAATTTTATTGCAAGCTTTTTAAATAAGATTGAGTTAGTTTCTTTAAATTCTTTTGGAAACTTCATTACACTTACAACATTTATAATTTACTTTAGGGGCCGTCCATAAAGTACGTGACGCTCCAGTGGGGGGAGGGGGTGTAAGAAAGTGTGAAAGTTTGTGACAGGGGGAGGGGGGGTCCGCCCATGTGTGACGTCACAGTGTTTTATATTAAATTTTAATCATTTTATTAATAAAAAACAAAATTTTTGTTCGAAAGTGTGACGTACTTTAGGGGGGGGGGTCCCAGAATTGTGACATTTTGTGATAGGGGGAGGGGGCTAGTTAAAAATGGTAAAAAATAGCGTGACATACTTTATGGACGGCCCCTTATTAGCTCTTTAGTATAAGCAGCTATTGCCTTTTAGAGAGAAGGTGGGAGCGTAGTTCCTTAACTTACACCTGCTGTTAAAAATATTTCATTACTTTGAATAGTTTAACGATGTGGGGTCATAAATAAAATAAGTTTTTTATTTCTCTTGATTAACTTCATTTAGTGCCTACTAATAAAAGCCTAAGCACCCTCTCAATAATGGTCCAACTGCCCATTTGCATAAAAGTCTGTAAATTTTCAGACTCATACTATAATAAATTAAGCACGACTGAACTCTGATCTAAAAGTAATGTTGAGTAAAAATTGCCTTTTCTTATATCAGCTAAATTATTACAGTATAATATTTGATATTTGACTACTGGATCAATGGATATATCTATACTAAACTTAAGTTATCATGAACCTCATAACTAATTTGAATTTTTACCTCAATGGGAATTGAAAATGTCCACTCAGTTCTTTCCAGGATTCCAAAATATTTTTTTTTAAAAATTTATATCTTCGTTCCACATACGTTTTTAAGCGAATGGATCAATATTAAATATACTTGGCAAATAAATTATCTAATTTCCAGAAAAAAAACAGGGAAAAAAGGGAGCCTGGAAAGAGAAAAAGTGGGCTTAATGATATACTTTACAAAATATAATGCCTTATCTGCAAACGGAAATCAACAAAGAATTGAATGCATTGGTGAAACAGCAACATATAATATTTGGAAACAATAGCTAAATGGGACCATTTTGATGAAGGGGACAAATGTGAAAAAATTATAAAAATTTAGTTTGATGTATTTTAATTTGGTTTTTTATTGATTCATTTTACCTTCTTCCCTTTATCAGCGTATTAAAAGCTACATGAGTTTCATTCCGAATGTAATCTCTTGATACGTTGAATCTATAGCAATGTGAAATGTTTGTTTGCAGGATTTTAAATTAAAATAATGCCCTTTTCAAATCGTTTTGTTATGTTTCAAAGCTCCATTTATTATTGGGTAAAATTGTCTCAGAATTAGAGAATTACATTTTTTCATAAGAATATTTCTGACCAACTGAAAGTAGCATTCCATGAGTAAGCACAACATTTAGTTATATTATAACAAGAAGGCCGAACTTAAATCTTCGCATACACATATACACATATTGATTAGTATGCCGAATATAGCTAGAGATTAGTATGGCGCATATAGCTAGAGATTAGTATGACGAATATAGCTAGAGATTAACATATAGTTATTAGCTTATTTTCAACTACGTATTCAAACTTATAGAGCCGTACACTCCTGCTGCAAAAGCGCGGGTACATTTCTAGTATTATATAAGACGCATTTGTTGTCTGTCGTCTGTCTGGATGTTCCCTATTAACTCAAGATCCAGACAACCAAATAACGTGAAATTTGGTACACGTACACAAAATTATACCGGAAAGGTTATTAAACAGGTTTCGTTCCATATATATAAGATACTGGGGGTCGGGGGCCCAAAATGTAGTTTTTCCTTATATGAGCTCTATAAAAAATAAAAATAAAAAATTATCATATTTCCCGTGTAGATAGAAGCATAAAACTTTCTGTAGTTGTTAAGTATCATTTGGCGATGGTAACAGGTAAAAAAATTATATAAATTATCACTTACTGGGGGCCAGGGGCCCTATTGCAGTTTTTTTTTCTTATATTTAAAACTGACTCAACACTAATTCTTCAATTTCCCGTGAAGGTAGAAGCATGAAACTATGGGAACTTTCTGAATACACTCTTATGACGATAATTGTCGAAAAAAACTCATGGGTGGCCGGGGGCCCAAACCGTTTTTTTTTCTTATATGGGCTATATAAAACTGAATCAACACTAATTCCTCATCTTTCTTTGTGGGTAGAAACATGAACTTTGGAAAGTTGTTGAGTACCCTCGCACGATGGTAGCAGTCGAAAAAAAAATTATCACTAACTGGGGGGGCCAGGGCCCAAATGTTATAAATATAAGACGCATTTGTTGTGTGTTAGTCTGTTCTCTAATAACTCAAGATCCAGACAACCAAATAACGTGAAATTTGGTACACATACACACAATGACATGAGAAAGGTTGTTAAACAGGTTTCGTTCCATATACATAAGATGCTGGGGGCCAGGGGCCTAATATGTACTTTTTTTACTTATATGAGCTCTATAAAGAAAAAAAATATAAAAATTATCCTACTTCCCGTGTAGGTATTTCAGTTTCAGTGTGTTCTGTAGTTTTATTTAATAACTGGACAATTTTGTTGTGGTCTTATTGTGATAACATTTTGGATTAGTGGTGTAATGTAATAAAATGTGTCAGATTGTGTAAACTAGTTCTAGAACTGTAAGCCGATGACTTCACAAAGACCCAAAAAGGGTAGTTCTCTACTAGAATATTTAAGTCAATTTTTTTACCATTTTCTCAACCCTACGCAACTACCGTTAGGCTTTCATCCAGATCAATTTTGTAAATCTTTCTCTCCTATTCCCAATTTGAAAGTTAATAATAGGACTACGAAACAAAGAGGCCTTACTTTTGAAAGCTGTATATTTATCATGCATTTGAATGCTTAAAATTAAAATTTAGAAAAGAGAAATTATAGGGAGCTGAAATTTAATTTACTTGTTGGTCCTGATTAAAGAAACTTTTTTAAAATGTCTATTCACAGATAGAGTGACTACAATAATGTTGCCAGTAAAAGAATTCTTGAAGAAATCATTTTTTAAATCTCTAACATCAGACACTTCTAACAAGATAAGTTGTATGGTATGTTATCCTGTCTGTTCACTTTTTTTCCCTTCTAATTGCAATCAAAAAGCAATAGGTCCCCTGTCACCAGAGAAGTCTTGGCACAAAATCATTTACTCAATGATATCTCTCACATACCATTATTATGACTTAACATCCTGTCCTTCTTGCTAACCCATCACGTTATTACTTGTTTCATTTTAGTCATAAATAGTCTTAGATTCACCAATAGGAAAATATTGTCATTTAAAAAAAAACAGATTTTTTGGGTATTGTTTATAACTTAAACCTCTCATTCATGTAATATCACTTGTAATTGATGTTATTTAGAAAATTGTATTTCATGAGTTGCATTCTGTTCAGTGTTTGTTTCATTTATAAATTTCATACTACAAACATATTTGCAAATAATTAATGATATAAAGGTTTATCCATCTGTACATTTAGCCTATCAATATCAGGCATAATGGCAGTGATGGAGTAACATTTTATAAAATCAAATACTGAAGAAAATATTTTAAAACTTGTCTTATGTTTTTGTAGAGCAACCTTTTGCGGTTCTCCAGCAGTAGCAGTGATACTTCAAGTGCTAACAATAGTTTGACAACCTACAAAAAAGAGAGCAAAGTTGTAACAGATAAAACTTTTGAGCACGCAACTCGGTCCCCTTACAAAACACCAGGACCTCGACGCTATGGATTTTTCATAGAACGTTACACAAATGGTATGTAGGATATTATATACAGATGGTAGATAGGATTTATAAGTGGAGAGTGGGAAATCTTATGCAGGCATGAGAAGGGATATAAATAGAATAGTAGTAGGCAGGATATATTCAGTTGATCTGTCAGATTCCACACCATTGTTACAGACAGATGACAGAAAAGTTGCATAAATTAATATTTCATATTTGTATGTGGGCTATATAAAATTGATACTTGGGACAAATACAATTGGCTTCTGGCATATTGACAATTTGTAACAGCCCTCTAGGTTAGTCTCATTCTCATTAGTAACATAAATACCAGAAATAAGCTTGCTTGAAATCTCTCAAATGGTATAACTAAATACTAGTATTACAGTGCACCATCAACATATGTGTGATGTATTTCATGTGGTTGTAAAATGTCCAGTCCCTGACAAATTTAGGTTTTCAACAGTAAACTTTATGACAATTATCAAAGTCACTAAATATCATTTAGTAATTTCAAACAGTAGTGATCTAGTGCAGTGCTTCTCAAATGTTTTAGTATGGAGGACAGGCAGGAATTTTTTCCATTGCACCATGGACTGGTGAACTATTTTACCTGTACTGACATGGTAGTAAAATGTAGTGGCGTAGCTAGAACTTTTGCCGCCCGGGGCGGTCTCCAATGTGCCGCCCTTTTTAGGGACCGTCCATAAATGACGTCATGCACCTGGGGTGGGGAGGGGAGTCATACCTTGTGACGAGGGGGTGTGTTTGAGAAATGTGTCGTCACGCGCAACTTTAAATACAATTTCCACTTAAATATTGATTACTGACACTTTATTTAATGACGTTTACGTAAAACGAGTGTTACGATATTAGAGTGCAGCCTTGCACTAAAAGTATACTTAAATTACTAAATTTGATTTGAAACGTCATTTTTATGACGTCATATTTAAGAAAGGTCTCAGTTTTTGTGACGACGTGTGACGAGGGCGGAGGAGGTGAAAAATCAGCCAAAGTCGCGTGACTTCATTTATGGACGGCAAGTTAGTCGAATATGTGGTGGTTTTTTATAAATTAATAAACATGAATAAATAATTGTAATTGAAACGAAGTAAAGGTGGGGAACATGTTTACCATTGCATGCCATATTTATGTAAGAGGTAATAAAAGAGGCCGCATAAGATGATATACCTATAATTACACATTTATAAAATTACACTATACATTTTTAAAGGCCACAAGAAATTTACCGAGGTCGCAGGTCTCCCATCCCCCCATGAGATAAAAACATATCCCAAATTTACACCCAAAAAACATTATCAATTACATGTACTATTCTTTTATTTTATGTAAATAAATAAATGATTTTTTTACAAACTAAAAAATTGTATACATTAGTATGTAATCATATTTATACATTTACTTTCTAACTTTCATAATAGAAAAATCGTGTATAATGCTATAAAAGTTTAAATTATTTGTAATATCTTGTTCTATGGACAATATTGCAAGATTGTGTTGTCTTAAATCGCTCATTGTGGAACTAAGATAAGTTTTATCAACTTAACTTTGGAGAAGCTCCTTTCACAACTAGTCACACCGATATCAATTGTTGAAAAAATTCATAGCAAAATTACAATGTTGGGTACAGAATTTTCCAATCTTACTGCTCAATAAATGTTAATAGATCAAGGGGGCCTTTCCCCCCATTTTTCTAACATAATGCCTCTTCTTGTAGTGTAGGTACAGCCATAAAAAACTGGATCCTTTTTCTTTCAATATTGAACTGTTCTTTAACAATGTGAATAAAGAAATTTATTTGATGTTCAAATGCATCATTTAGTAGGTTACATGGTATTGTATACGAATATTTTCTTCCAAGGACTTGCAACTCATCAAAGCGTTCTTGTATTATCTTTTATAATTCCATCCATGGATAAAAACATTTTTCGTTGTACTTCTCGTTCTAAAGATTGAACCACGTCTTCTGAATTTGCCCTACTCATATTTTTCTCATTCTAACTCGGTGTTCAGTTGATATCTCCAACTCCTCACAAATTGTTTGGCTGATATAACAGCTTTCTGAATTAGCACATCAATTTGTTCCATGCAATGGGTTTGCATCATTTAAAATATGACGCGTTCCCATAAATTGAGATAACATAGAAAAGAAAAAGATTGCATTGAATAGAGTAAAGTTTCAACATCTGATCTCGTTTTACTAGTTACTTCTTCAGATGACAATTTTTCCAAGACGCTTGAAATTTAAAGTATGTCTTTTTCGAAATTATTTATGCCTATTGTGGTGTTTTTTTATTGCCTGAGAAATGTATATATTCTCATATTATTTCCATAAATCTTAATGATTTTCAATAAAATAGACGAATTCAAATTATTTTCACAATATCTTAATTGGATAGGTGTAACATTTTTAATGAATAACCGTATTTTAATGAAAAACAAAAATTATTTGTGCTACTTTAATGCAATAAAAACAAAGTTTAATTTTTAATAACGTACCTTACAAAAAATTTCTGAAAACTCAAACAGTAATATAAATTACTACTTGCAAGTTAAACACAATATTTGAACCACTATGAATTGTAGGTACTTGTTTGCGCATCATTCTGCGAATGTCGAAATTCCACGCAAAAACCATCGTGGCGAAATTAATAGGCATATTATTTGACCCAGCGGTGATATTTTTTGTGTGTAGTTTTCTTATATAAGCGTCATCTGGTCGTATACCGCTTAATTTTCCAAACAAATCGATACCTTTTTTGAGTGATTTTACATTTTTGAACGGTTTTGCGTTAGTTATAACATCCACCATTCACTATGTAATCAAACAAATGTTGCGGGAATCCGTTAATTAAAACTAGAAATTAAGAATATTTTTTGTTTCAACTTGGTTTTCCCCTTTCAAAAGAAAAAGGGCGGTTGTCGTAATAGGCTGTACTTTTCAGATGCTCACAAATGCCGCCCCTAAATATGTGCCGCCCGGGGCGGACCGCCCCCACCGCCCCCCTCTAGCTACGCCACTGGTAAAATGTAATTTATTTTATTTGTTGATTTTATGTGCTAATTGCCGAATTATTAACTTAGCATATTCTATATGGTTAGTATTAATGGTTGCCAATTTAGGATCATAATTATAGTTTCTGTACTTTTTTGATAACTTCTAATGACCGGTGGCTGATGGTCCACGGACCGGAAACTGGTCCGCGGACCACCACTTTGAGTAGCATTGATCTAGTGGGTTACTGTTTGCACTTTGACACACTGTATTAAATCTAGAAATAAAATTATGAGCGCTGTATATTATTTTGCAATGCCCACGGGAAAAAGCTGCAACAATACACCCCACCCTGAGTTACTCAACTATTTCAAACCCTGAAATGCCATCAAGATATTCTTGTGGTTTCATGTCACCTGTCCTCTGTTCTTTTGTCTCCTGTGAACAGGTGTATTGCCACGACATGAAAGACCTGTCAGATCATTGCCACCATACAGACCTAAAGACAACTGGGCAACCAAACCTGCTCTATTTGGTCAAAATGATTACATAGGTAATTACAGTGTTGGATTAAGTTTAATAAAACCGCTGCTTAAGGAAAATCATAACCAGATGATCTAGACCAGTCTAAACAAAATAAATTTAAATTACCAATGTGCATACAATTCCTTTTTTGTGTGTTTTCGTTGTGATGATCAAGAATGTTCACGCATTAAGTTAAAATTTCATAGCTTTCTCTCTCTTGAAAATGATGAACGTGTGTATCTGTTAAGGTTGCTATAACCACTAATTTTTTGAGGACCTGTTAACTTACAGCTTAACTGTCCATCAGTGGTAGCAAGGTACTTTCCCCTTAAGCTCTCAGAACCCACAAAAGAGAAGGGAACAAATTTACTGACATCTGCCCAACGTCATTGGTTTCTGACATCAAAGGGGGCTTTGATGTCACTGCCACTTGTGTTGGCTCTTGTACAACTCACACAAAAATAAATAAACTTAAAAAACTAAGCAGAAAATAGTGATGATAAGTGACTTACAAAATTTTTTAAAAATAAATTTGTCAACTCTTTGGGATTATATTCATATTGAAATTTAATGTTAAAGATTTGACCCAAAAAACCAACAACCCATCAATAAAGAACTTTTGGTAATAAGCTGATATGGAGGAATTGAAATTATGGTTAACTGTTTCATATTAAATATGACTGGAACTGCTCTTAGGACCAGTTAAAAACCTTAGTAGCTGTGTATATTTATTTATAAACTTGAATCACTAGACAGTTGAATTATTTGAACCAGGTATTTATGATATACTTTATACATATCTCAATTCAAGCTCTGTGATTATGTACAGGAAATGAAATACCACTTTTTCCTGTGGAGTAATGAAATTTATGTCAAGGTATTCCCAAGTAAATATTTAATTAACTAATCAATGATTTCTATTCCAAATCCAATGTTATGATAAGTAATTTTGCTTTGATTAAATATATAGTAATTCCCAAGTAACAACTAATAATCGCCGTGGACGGGGAACATTCCTGCACATTGACCAAAACCTTTTATTGACACCTTATAAGAAAAAACATTTTAGAAATGAACATACATTTTTGGTGGCATTTTATATGGTAATGTAATGATTGTCATTCTGGTTCAGATATACTTGGAGATGGCACTGTCCACCCTTCCGACCTACTGACCGGCCCTAGATGGCTCATAGCTTTTAAAGGAAATGAAAGAGACAGACTGTTGCGGAAAATGGAATGGGAAGGACCTAGGCTCAAGCTCATGTATCCATCAGAATACAATCGAATGGAGAAGAGAATACGATATTTGACCAAAATTTATAACTTTAAAAGAAAAAGCAGATGGGCTGATTAAAGTTTTATGTTGGTCTATCTTATTTTTATTTATCTTATTTTGTTTATCTTATTTGAACATGTGTCATTAATGTCTTAGTAAAAATTAAAAAAAAATAAAAATATTGATCAATAAAAAGATATAACAAAACAAAACCTTCAACTCATTAATGATTTTTAATGGACTTAACCAGCCAAATGTAAGTTTATAAGTCGATGCACCAATTTTAACTAAACAAAAAGTAAATTTATGCAGCAGTTTGACAAGTCTCCTTGGTATAAAAAATAAAGTCTATTAATAACTTTAGTTTTTATGTACTTTTTTTTCAATGCAAAAATGAACTGAGAAAATTGTTCAATTTAAATTCAAGAAAATTATTTATTTTAATTTTTCAACGATGACATAATAATTACAAAATCTCTTTGTTCCAATAAAATATTATTTGAGCCTGGATATTTGAAGTAAAAATAATCTTAAACAAAATACAATTTTAGTTCAATTTTTAGAACATTAAAATTTATGTTTATTGAATACCCTTGAAGGACATATTTTAAATAAAGATTCACAATTAAATAATTTTTGGTGATAATTCAGTGATTGATAGAGATTCACTTCACAAATGGACACAAAATGTGAACCTTTTGAAGAAAAGATCATGTATGCAGGTTTTATAATAATAGACAACTTGGTTATTTATTGAATTAAAGGCTTAAAGGTTAGTTAGTGACAGAATCTCTGTAGTTAAATCAGTGGCTGGTATTTAGAGCTTTCACTTTCAGGAACTTGTATTTTCATATGAAACTTGTGACATAAGAGTAAGAGAAGAAAATGATTACTTATAACTCGAGTTCAAGGAGTCTAGTAAAATTTTAAGCTTTAGTTTTTCTTTATAAATAGATTATTTTACAATTCACAACAAACTGTTTTGTTGTTTGTGTGTTTTTTTCTTGGGTAACTAATTTTGAAAATGCCCAACTTTCCATGATTCCTTGCATTTGCACATAGAAATACTGGTATAAAAAAATAGGTAGGCTACAGAAAAATAAAGTAAAACTAATTACTGTCATTCATTCTAGATGTCAGGTTAACCAACATGATAACATTGTTAATAACAAGAATATTATGCATACATATTATAATTTTAATTTTTAAAAGGAAAAGAGAGAAGCTATTATTTTAAAAACTGTTTAGTTGCTAAATAACATTATAAGAATGTGATTAAGTGTCTTACAGACACTGAAGTATATTAGTTCAACAGATAAATAATGAACTAAAGAAAAAATAAACGACAATATTTTTTGGGAGGGGGGGGGGAATTCATGGATATCTGATGTAAAAAGTTATAATTGTCCCTCAAGTGGGTGAAAATAAAACTGTATAATACAGGTTCATGAAATTAATAAAAATACATATTTATAATTCTGTTATGAAAGTATTATGACCCAATTTAAAAAAAGTCTTATTTTATTCATGTATAAAAAAAGTGCTTGTCTTATTGTATATTTTCCAATATAAGAATTATCAAATTTTATATATTAAAGATGCTCCTTTAATCCTTTTATTGTGTCTTACACTTATACAAGGGATTACAAACAGGGAATTTTTTTCTAAACACGAAAATGTACGGAATTTGTAAACGGGTTTATTTGTATAAAATTCTGCTGCATGAATATTAGAAATGAAAAGCAATAATCAAAAGCATCATAATTTTTAAAAATTGTTTCAATAGAGAGGAATGTTTGACTCAATATAATAGCTTTTTCTAACATTTCATGAAGTACAAGTTGAATCTACAAAAAACAGCAGGAAATGCTCCAACCATGATTTATTCAACTACTTGACCGGGCAGATAACTTCAATGAAAATATGTAATATTTACTTATTGATTGGTGGATTGGTGAATATGAAAAAGAATAAATAGACAACATTTAAAGTAAAATCAGGAATGTTAAGATTTTTGTCTAGATTAAATAAATCATTTGCTAATGAAGGAATAAATATGTTGAAATAATATTAAGAAAAAGAACCACAGCTGCTTAGCACATGTGCCTTATATGAGCTGAATTTGTTATAGTGAGAATTATCACAAACATTTTTGGATATAATTCATGTGTAAAATTGAGCTCTGCCAGATTTACATCATATCAGAATCATAGAAAATTTGACCCAAAAACAAAACAAGACTTCACATAAAATGATTAACCTTTATACAACATAGAGTAAATAATTTAATAATAATGGATAATAAATTACATTAAATATAACTTTAGTTTGCTGACAACTTTCTTATTTTGTATACTTACGGAATTATTTTTATAAACTTTTTTTGAATTAAAAAAAAATATTATCTCTGAATTACTAAGATTCAGAGTGTAACATAGATCTTCATAATGAAAATATTTGAACAAGTTTAAGATATTGTTCAGATACTGATATATTCATAAAATTGATTTATGTTGTGTAACAGTGTATT
Source organism: Ampullaceana balthica (assembly GCA_944989445.1). Lineage (NCBI taxonomy): Eukaryota > Metazoa > Mollusca > Gastropoda > Lymnaeidae > Ampullaceana > Ampullaceana balthica. Next base: position 2,073,197 of record CALYLW010000043.1, on the reverse strand, counting down.
TAAATTGAAAGATTACATTTCCTTGATTTACATTTTTCTAATATAATGGGGGGGGGGACGGACAACATGATTCCCAATTTATTTAACACAAATATCACTACATAACAAAAATAAAATAAAATAATAGCATGATAAATATTACAAAAAACTTTACCATGCCTTTGCTTAATGAATCTTAAATATACATATATATAATGTATAGTGAATCACATTTAATTATAAAATATTCTCTTATTTAGTGAAGTGGTCACATTTAGTTACAATTTTGTAATTTGGGATCACAATTTTGTGGGATAAATCACAGATATGATTTAAGAACTTCACAACCAACACAAAAAAAAAGAACTTTTAACAATTTCCATATTAGTTAATTTCACTTTTCATACTATAGCATAACCATCTTGATATTACCTCGAGAAAAAATAAATCATGACAGTTTTACTCAACAAAATAAATTAGGCATTGAAAGTCATGAGAACTATTTATAAAACTGAAAATTATAATAGAACTCTCATGAGGATTTATATTATGCAATCTTTGTATAAAAATTGATGAAATAAAAATTAGTTTATTAGAATGACAAATCTACGAGTGTGTATTTCATGTGTGGGACTGTGAAGGCAGGTGCACCACAAGGCTGGAATAAATGATATTGGTATTTGATTTTCTTCATTTCAATGTTATCATAAGTTAAAATTCTTACAGAGTAAATCTATTACTTTAACATTATGAAAGTTTTCAGTAAGTCTGATACTGTATTGCATTAAAAATCATTTGAAAACCTGTTACCTTAACACTATTACATGGGTTTTAAATTATGAAAAACGACCATGAAAACAAAAGTTATAATTTATTATGTATGACAACAAAAATGAAATATCTATGATTTAAAAGCTGCTATCAGTATTGTTCAGGTCTATAGGCATGTCTGACCAGCTGATTAAAGGTGGTACACATTTTTTAACACCATATCCAGTTCCACAGGACATAAAAATAGTGTTTATTGGAATGTTGCTTTAAGACATAATTTTAAAAAAAAACAAGAACCCAAACAATTTTGACATAATGCTGATAATGTTATTCAAAAAATGTGACTCAACCAAAATATTATACAACCTTGAAACCAATTATAGCAGTCACAGGTGAATATTATACTTGAGGATTAGCTCATAAATTTTATCATATTCACATTTATGGTGATTTACCAATCAAAACACAAGAAAGCTCCATTTCTTTCTTTCATTTAACAACCATCAAATAGAGAGACACCATTTCTTTCTTTCATTCAACAACAATCAAATAGAAAGACACCATTTCTTTCTTTCACTCAACAACCATCAAATAGAAAGACACCATTTCTTTTGTTCAGCCACACCCAAACAAGAACATTCAATTTTATTTTAATTTAGGAAGAATTTTTCATTTTTTAGCAGCAGCTTCCTCCCTATGGAAAAAAAAATTGAAATTAGCTTTAAAATTTGTTTTTTTTTATTTTGAATAGAGAGCACTAAAGCTCATTAGTCAAAGTATTTAATATCAAGTTTAACCAATAAAAAGGAAAGCAATTATTGAGTGAAAATATGTGTTCTTTTTTAAAAGTAAGATTTTATCTCAATTGAATTAATGATGTGTCAATAATGACAAACAGTTATAATTTATTCTTTGTTATAAAAAATGTGACTGCAGTATTTACCTGACTTGAGCTTCCTTGCGCTCAATGATAGCCCTCTTCCAGGCAGGCATATTTTTAAACCTTTCTTCGTAGTCTTCAGCCTAAAAGACCAAGGGGACACAATGAAATGATCTGATTTTTTCGGAGCGTGGATAAATTATCGTGTATACTCATCTTGTCTTATAAGCTGAGGGTAGCTTTTAGAACAACAATTATGATATATCCTATGAACCATAGTGTAACCTCTTTGTTATGTTTTACTTATTAATATATCTTGTAGGCGTTCTCTCAATACATAACCTTGCATACAATAATCCTCTGAAGAACTGGTTTCAATAAAACAACTTTAATATCTACACTATGCACATAACATATAATTTGAGGTTAACTATCTCTACTAAGCGCAATAACCAAAACACCCCCTGAAATACTAAGCAAAGGGAGATTACTCTCAAAAACATGCACCCCCATGTTAAATAAAAATATTTTTAAACACCTAAATGAAATTTGAAAAAAAAACACACACACACCAAAAAACAAAAAATTGAATGAGCTTTTAAAAAATGTATAGGTTGATGCACTTTAATTCACAAATATATTTGAAATAAATCTTGAAAATTGTTTTTTGAAAATTGACATCACTGTTTTGGGATGCGACATCCGTTGTTTGTCACCATTTTGTCAATTTATTGTCTCATGAAACTTTGAGAAACATCTTATCCACTGACCAATACAATTTGTTAGTTGGTTACTTGAGGCTAATCATGATGTCAATGTATAGGAATTTATATATGTCCTCATTAGTAACCTCCTTCCACAGGGCGTCCTTCTTACCCTTGGCCGTTTGCTGCGGTTCAGCGTATCTGTTTGTTTCAGCAATTAACAACTCAATCATGGCAGAGTTCATGAAAAGCTTGAATTAATCTATGAGACTACTGTAAATAGGGAGAAAATGATTTACCCTGTAATTTCATTAAATTGTCTGTAACACTAATCAAATTGTCTGACCAAGATTCAGTGACACCAGTGACAGTATCTCCTTCATTTCATAACTCTCATTAGTGACATTAGTCTTAGTTCCCGTAACTCTAATTAGAGTTAATTATTATCACTATCACTAATTTCAACATCTGATTCCTCATTGTTTAAATTATTAACTGCTGCATAATTAAACGTTGAAGCAGCAATTAAAGAGTAAAGATAATGAAAGGCCATTGTGTAAGAATATTCAGAAACCACACCATCAAATTTCACCAAATAGAGTCCGACTTCTAAGCCACACAGCTTTTGATCCGTAAATGACATAAACATTCATTTTTTAAAACGAAATCAGCTATGTTTCTACTTTTTAAAAAGCCGAGAGCTATTTGCACGGTAACAATGCTTCTGGCAGCATCATTTTTTATATGCGCATTGCTAGACGCCATGTCGCATTTGGGTGCATTAGTGGCGAATGAGTTATACAATGTGGAATACTCAGGCACACATCCGCCATGACACCAGAATTCTCTAACCCCCCAACCAATAATCTCCAACCTTCTTCCCGCGCTTTCACTCACGTGACCTCTCCGTCATCAAACACGCGATTCACACGCGACACATAGATAATTCGAGGGTAAAACTTAGGCTTTGAACAACAATTATGATATATCCTATGAACCATAGATAAGTCAAGCATAAAACTTGGGCTTTACATTCTGTGATTTTTTAATAATTTTGTGAGATTTTCGGTCCTTACTTCTCTGTGTGCACACACCCCAAAGCTATTGGTTGACTGTGTGCTGAGCAAGGCAGGTACATGCAGTTAGTTTTGTCTCACCAGGAAGCAGCCAGTGATGTGTCTTGATGTTTACTATTACATTTCTTATACTTATAAATTTTATATTACTTTTGATTTATAAAGAATATTTTTAAAGGTAAACGAGCAAAGTATGTATATATAAAAAAAGGCAAGCTAGCTACATACAATTTTTTTTTCTTCATATTCCTTCTGGGCTTTTTCTGCTGCATGTTTTGCCAACACATGACGTCGCCACTCGGGGATGGCCAGGCCCGTAGAGTCAACTTTTTCAATTTGATCAAGGAAATTTTTGGGGTCAAATTGTCCAGTTAAAGGCATATGGTCATTCTGAAAGCATTGGAAGACAAATTATATTATTTCAATTATTTCATCATTTTGCTACTGAAAAGCCACAAGAATTAAACCTTTAAAAAATGTATTGAAATAGAAACACATTTTTAATTTTAAATAGAATAAAAATATTTTGATAACATTTATTCTATGAGAAATAATAACAAAAATCTAAGCTTGATTATGATGATGGCTTTCTTCTACAGTGCTAAATGTCCTTGCTTATCTAGGCTGCTCATTGCGCTCTGATCTTCACAAACTTGCTTAAATAAAAAAAAGTCTTCACATTTTTCTTAAACGTTTCCTTATTGTCACACTCCCTCAATGATTTCGGAAGACTGTTCTATATATCTTTGGTGCATCCGATTCGAAAGAGCACCCGCATAAACACTTCTTCCTGTATTCATCCATTAATGTAATCTAATCTCATTTTCTGAAATCCTGAGATCACTCTCTATAAGCTTTGGCAAATAACTGGGCAACCTGCTCCTTCTGCAGGGCAGAGCCGTACAACACTGAGCATAGGACTCACTCGCTGCCCTAGCCTATGTCTAGCGCGGGGCACGAAGTCAACAGGTGTGCCACTTTTTCAGGTTAGACTAGTTAGAGTCCCTGTTGTGGTCTAGCCTGTTGAAATATGAGTTGGTGGGGCAAAGCTCCATTCTGATTTGAGCTTCCATCCACTCATAAATAGTTTTATTAATATTTCATCAGGTAAATACAGCCATGGACACTTAATTATCTATAAATAGAATTTTAAGACTTGTTATTTAATTAAAATGTGATTAGCTCTATTGTCCCACAACGTTCTAAAACAATATGTACATAAACTATTTTACTATTTTATTATTTTTTTTAAACAGAAAAGGGGAAGATGGTCAAAATAAGAACTGTTTTTAACCTTTGTTGAACATTCTGACAATTTAACACAAACCAGTAGCTTTTTAATTTTGTGACAGTATAAAATTAACTACAATGTACTACCTTTATAATCTTATATCAATCTTATATTTTTTATTATTATTTCATTCTCGTAACAGTCTAATCTATTCTAAACATGACAGAGGGGGACACCATCCCCAAATAAATTTTAAATAAAATTAGATATAAATAGAAAAATGTGCTTTGATATAAATGTATAATAAAACATCCTAACATTTATTGATCAATCTGGATGAATCCTATAACCGCTTACACTTCCTTTGGCCAATATTTTAACAAACATCAATGACGAATTCCTATGTAGGTTCACGCTTACCTTAGACTCTACAGATGTTGTCCCCCCTTTCTTTGATTGGTAGACCATGCTGACCCCCTCACCCCTGCTTTTAGCTCGTCTCAAAGAAAGATTGGATGAACCACTGACAGCTGACTGAATATCTGTCAACAACAGAAACATTTTCAAAATTATTCCTTATTGTAAACAAAATATGTAGCAATGATACATATAAACAGACTAAGTAGAATTAATACACACAAACAATATAGAATTGATACATATTAAGTAAACTTTAGATAATTCTGCATATCATAAAACATTATCAATTTTGTAAACACTAAATATGAGTAGCTATTTAGTAGCTATATGAGTTCTTATTTGCAGACGATGTCGCCTTAATATCCCACACAGCAGACGGCCTGCAGAACCTTGTATCCAGCTTCTCCGCTGCCTGCAAAGAGTTTGGCCTGACCATAAGTATAAAGAAAACCAACATTATGGCACAGGATGCTGCCTCTCTCCCGACTATCACCATTGACGACTGCAATCTGGTTTTGCTGTTGACAGTTTTACTTATCTGGGATCAAACATCTCGAGCACCCTCTCACTGGAAGATGAGATAAGTAGCAGGATAGGGAAGGCAGCAACTGTTATGGCTAGACTGTACAAAAGAGTCTGGTCCAATGCCAAACTCACAGCAAGGACTAAGCTGCAGGTATACCAGGCCTGCGTACTGAGCACACTCCTCTATGGATGCGAGTCTTGGACCACTTATACCAGGCATGAAAGAAGGCTCAATAGCTTCCACCTCAGATGCCTGCGCCGCATCCTAGACATCAAATGGCAAGAGAAAGTCCCCAAAACAGAGGTCCTGGCTCAAGCAAGCATGAGTAGTATTGCAGCAATATTAAGCCAAAGACGCCTCCGTTGGCTTGGACACGTCAAGAGGATGCAAAGTGGTCGCATACCCAAGGATGTGCTCTACAGCGAGCTGGCGACAGGGAAAAGGTCGGTTGGTCGGCCATGTCTCAGATACGTGGACATATGCAAGAGAGACATGAAAGTAGCCAACATTGATATACAAAACTGGGAAAACCTGGCAGACGATAGGTCCATGTGGCGGGCTATAGTGAAAGAAGGATCACTAAGAGCAGAGGAGCAAACTAGGGCAGAAGCAGTCGGGAAAAGAGCGAGGAGAAAGGCCAGGAAACACTGCCCCACTGCTTTCGTGTGTGTGTCATGCAGAAGAGACTGCCACTCAAGGATTGGTCTCATCAGCCACACCAAGAGCTGCAGATAATAAAGATAAATCTATCGTCTTTCGTAGACGGACAGATGCCATACAAATATGAGTAGCTACATGTATACATGAAAGATTATTATTCCTAGCTGTCTTTAAAATTGAATAAATTTTTTAATTTTTTTTTAAAAATGAGAATAATTTTTCTTCAAATTTTATTTAACGTGTATACTCGTTCTATCGCCCATTCCTTCATAAGCCGACCCCCCCCTCTTTGGGAAGAGAAAAGTATTAAAAGTGTATAACCCGCTCGCAATCCAACCCCCCAAAAATAATAGGATAGCTTAAACAAAATTCTACACATTTTTTAAAAAACTATACGCTAAATCGGTCATTATGATTGTTTACTTTGTACTGCCTATCTTTGTCTTTGTGCTCTTTGTTAGGCAAGAGTTACTGGTATTTTAACAAAAAATTCTTTGATAAACAGTGACGAAAGCGCGTACATTAAAATTCTTTGTTGAAAACAAAATTTGTAAAACAATTTATTGAAACGTTCACAAAAATAAATAAAATGATTAAATAAGGTAAGTTCAGATGTTTCATAATATATTATGGCTTCTGGTAGAGCAGTCGAATCTTGTAGAATACAGAAAAGGACCTTGATGATCTACAATAACAACACTGATATTCAATATCCATGCAGAAATAAGTTAATGAATGGCTCGTAAGCCGACCCCGCAACTTTTCCCCCTAGATTTTGTCCAAAAAGGCGGACGAGTATATACGGTAAATTAAATTACATTTTTTTAACACACCAAATAAAGACCCATTTCCCCATTGTGTGTGATTTGTAAAGTCACAAATGTGTTGTGAAAACAACATTTTCTGTAACAACTCAACAGTAAGCACAAATATCTTCTTTACACAGACAAATTTTTAACAAAGATTCATAATTCCATAAAAGCTAATTTTTCAGTTCACAATGTTATCATAAAATTTTAATTATATTTTGTATAAATTTCAATCCAAAATATGGCTTTAATTGTTTTAAAACATTAACTGATGGGCTTCGTTGATAAATCTGTTTAAATCGTCTTTCTAAAATTAAATTGTAAAAAACTATTAAAAAAAACAACTAAAATGCTAGTCACCAGCAATGAGGTCATGTTTGTTCTCTCCTGGACTGCGAGGTGTGGAGCTAATAGAAGAACTACTTGAACTGCGTGAGTAGCCCCTCGGTGAACTGTAAGAAAAGCATTAATACAGTTAGTGGTGGTCAAGGTCTGGCTGCTATAATGGCTGCAATGATTAAAGTTAGTTTTTAAAAAAAAACTAAGTAAAATCTACTGTATGGAATAAAAAGATATTTTTTATAAAAATTAGCATCTGGACATCTGAGAGTTATTGGATCCTTTGCCACAATTAAAATAGAGATGAACAAAACAACAACAAAGAAACAAACATTTCAGATGAAAATTATTTTTTTTAAAGTTATGAATTATGAGACAAGTATACTTTAATATATATATTTCAAGCTATAGCTCAATTACAATGAAGGCTAAGTGTGTACATACATTTTAAGAGTATTGAATACATAAAGAGAGATAATTAAGGGAGGCCATACATGGAGATTTGAAAAGGTCAAAATACTGTGTGGAAATTCAGAAGGGAAATCCAGGAAGTCACTAAAGGAACGAAACACAGGTAGGCAATGGAAGAAAAGCATACAGGATCTGTCAGGAATAAGTTAAGCAGATGACATTATTAGCTACTTACTTGGCACCGTCTAAATCTTTGGTTCCGTTGATGTTGAGACTAGATGCAACTGATGAAGGGCGGACCATGGAGGCCGTCGTTGGGTGGGACGCTGACGAACCCTCAGCTTCTGCATGCCCGTTGACTACTGGCGATGGTGCCGTGGTCTCTTTAAACTGACCAGGGCTCCTCCTCATTGTTAACTCTTTCATCAACGCGGAAACATTGTCACTGGGTGATGGGGGTTGAGGTGGCTTAGATTTACCTGGGCCGGTCACCTCCGTGCCACCCGAGAGAGGTCTTGGCCCATTTCTGGAACTATTGTCAACAACGTCAACATCACCAGACTTGTTACCGGTGGAAATGATGGTCACATGACCTCCGTGAATGTTAACAACTGACTTTGAACTGCCAGCCGCTGATCCATTTGTTCCAGTTTGCTGGCTGTTTGTCTTTTCAAAAGCGTCGGGTAGAGGAGGGGGTGGGGGTGGTGTCGATGCCCCAGCCTCCATTGTAGACAAATGAGCCCTTGGCGGCTGTGCTGCGTATAGGTGATGCTCGTCTCTGGTGCAGACCTCACCGCTGTCTGGGCAGATATGGGTCTCCTTGACCACAGCTCCCTCCTGGAACAATGCCTTGACCTTGGCAAAACTGGTTTTAGTCCCAGTGTTAAAATCTTGCCTGTACTGTGTTGAGTAGTGGGGTCTTTGAATCTTAGCTTCTACACTTACATCGTCTCCATTTCTGGCTTTGGTTGTATCCGATGGTCCGTTGGAGCTTGCTGTAGAATTTGAGATGTGATTTTGAATTGGGGCAGACTTGCTGGACGAGGATTCAAGGGAGGAAGGCTGTTGTCTAGCAGACTGTGCTGTAGATGACTTCCCTTGTTTACTGTAGATGTTGACGATTCGAGGAGTTTTGTCCCCAGTCAGTGACACTCTGTTCAGCGACCTGATGCTGCTCCTGCGATTGCTCTGGTGGTCTTCTGGCTGCTGTGACACTGAGGAGTTGCTGCTGGATGCAGATAGAATGGTGTCCTGTTGTGGCGCGTTGTGACTGCCCGTGCTGATGAGGCTGATGTAGCTGCCGGGCCTCGAACTGGGTGTGTTGTGAACATCTGCTTTAACTGTAGGTGACAGCAGTCAATAATCAATCAAAGCGATAAATGCCACAGAGTGATAGTGATAGGCTAATGGGTTAGATAAATGCCACAGAGTGATAGTGATAGGCTAATGGGTTAGATAAATGCCACAGAGTGATAGTGATAGGCTAATGGGTTAGATAAATGCTACAGAGTGATAGTGATAGGCTAATGGGTTAGATAAATGCCACAGAGTGATAGTGATAGGCTAATGGGTTAGATAAATGCCACAGAGTGATAGTGATAGGCTAATGGGTTAGATAAATGCCACAGTGTTGCCACAGTGTGATAGGCTAACAGGTTAACTCATTTTATCACTATGTTAAATGGGTGGGGTCAGATCATCTTCCGCTGTTAAGATATGTTAAAATATTCAGTAAGGGGGTTATATCATCTTGCATATTTAACGAGTGCGGTCACATCATCAACTCCCAATGGCATTAAATTGGGACATAGGCAACATGCGTGCCCCTCTTAAAACTTTCCCAAAAGTGAAGTGGAGCGACACTCAAAGAGAACATAAAGAGCCCTGCCAGCAGATGTGGTGCAGCAGTTTAGAATTACCAGGCATAAAATTTTGCACTCAAATTTTTTTACTCTGCACACAAACCAACGAACCTTAAAGGGAAAATTGGTTCTAGCCACAATGAATTACAGTAGAAGCCAATAATGTCACTTGCCTCAAGGGTTTCCAAAAAAGCATAGAAATAGCTTATGATCAAGATAATGAAAAAACAAAAACTTGGTGGCAATATATTAAAATGTGCTTGAAATTTCTTTACGTATCTAAAGTGTGCTAATAAATTCGAATGTTCACGCATTTTTTGTTGAGCTTTTTCTTTTTTTTTACACCAAAGAGTATCGTAATTTGTTTGATGAGGCAATCAGAGCTACGATCTTTTGAATGAAACTCTAGTAGTAGTGGATTCCAAATGAGGTTCAATGAATAGCTGCCAACAACTAGTCTGCACAGGATACATTATGGTATTATATAAGGTTGGTGATGGTTAACCCCATTAGCCTTTTACCCGGAGTTCATTTTTTTTTATTTGGTGTGTCAAATCTTAAATTAACCATTAGATTTCAGTATAAATATAATTCTTAAAAACTTTGAATTAATAAGGATGGTGAGGTTAACCAAGGTGGAGATGACTGGGTTCTGCTGTATTAGTAATAGCAGATACTGGAATACTATATGCATTAAGTACATAAAACAGAATCTATGTTAAACGAAATTAAACAAGACATTTATTGGCAAGTTGACATCATACAGTGCTAATAAAAGTCACATGACCATTGTGATGTTTGAAGTTTCAGTTTTATATTGTAACTCTGATCTTTGTTTCACTAATGGATTTGTGACTTTTCAAACGTTGGAATTAACATTTAGTATAAACACTATCTTAATCATATTTTACCAAAGAAGGAATTAGACAAATTAAAAAAAATAAATTTGCAGACAATCTTATAATAAAAGCTGATATATATATAGATATAGAGGTTTTATTTTCAAGAGATTGTATCTCAGTGTTATAGTAGCTTCCATGGTAACAAGAATGGTTATCTTTTTTTAAATGACAATGAAGTAAAACAGAAACTGAACTTAGAGATGAACTCACCAATGTGAATTATTGCCCCTTGTTGCTGCTCAAACACACCAAAGTTGGATGCAGTCGAATCAACTGGAAGATACAATCACAGAGTATTACAATCACAGAGTATTACAATCACAGAGTATTACACACACTGCAGTATATATGCAGAACAACTGGTACGGATTGAGAACTAGACTTTATAATTTTATTATATATATTATTATGTAGGATAATAATATACATCTGAACAACCAAAAAATGGACTCTAGTACCAGCATAAAGTGATTATGGAGGTAAATTAGACAGCAAAGTTTTCATAAACATTAAATCTTGAACCACTATTCAAGTCATAGACATTTAAACTGTTAATGAAACTACCGGTAAGTCTGCCCCTGAGCTATAGGTTATTAATAAAAAATATTTTCATAAAATACAGCACAGACTTTCCATTAATTTAATCCACAACAAATAAATAATAATACACATTAAACATAATTCACACAACACTGAAATACATGACACCTTTCGATTCCATGATTTCAAAGCCATTAGCATCCTACAAAGCCTGCTATCTAGCTAAATGTGATGCAGATAGACACAAGCACACCATAGATAACAGTCTTGGCTGTGCTGCTATTATCATTGTTCCAGTCACGGTATGTCTGGTGACTTTGTGACTTATGGCTCTGTGTACACACCTCACACTTGTTAGCAACATCACAGCCACAAAAACACCGTTTTATGGTGTAATAGTACAAACAAGACAATTTTCTTAAAGATCGGTCCACACATCAAATTTTCCGTACAAATTTTGATCAAAATTTGTTAAATAACCATGGAAAATTGCGTCACAAATTGATTCACTGCCCTATTTTATCTGGCGAACTCATTCTTTATTTTTTAGCTACGTATAAAGATTTTGAAAGTTGTGACAAGACATAGTTTTGCTGGAAAATTTGATGTGTGGACCGACCTTAATGGCACAACAGAGATATATATATATATACTATTACTTTTAAACTCTCCTCAGAGTTAAGACAATGATTTGTTTCCCACTCAAACATAAAATAACTTCTGATTTGATGAGCACATGGCTGAGACTTAAGACATGTGTTGTCTTATCTGAAGACAAGATTCTTACAACACACAGTGTATGTCAACACCTGACAACACATTACATACACAGTGTATGTCAACACCTGACAACACATTACATACACAGTGTATGTCAACACCTGACAACACATTACATACACAGTGTATGTCAACACCTGACAACACATTACATACACAGTGTATGTCAACACCTGACAACACATTACATACACAGTGTATGTCAACACCTGACAACACATTACATACACAGTGTATGTCAACACCTGACAACACATTACATACACAGTGTATGTCAACACCTGACAACACATTACAGACACAGTGTATGTCAACACCTGACAACACATTACAGACACAGTGTATGTCAACACCTGACAACACATTACAGACACGGTGTATGTCAACACCTGACAACACATTACATACACGGTGTATGTCAACACCTGACAACACATTACAGACACAGTGTATGTCAACACCTGACAACACATTACAGACACAGTGTATGTCAACACCTGACAACACATTACATACACAGTGTATGTCAACACATGACAACACATTACATACACAGTGTATGTCAACACCTGACAACACATTACATACACAGTGTATGTCAACACCTGACAACACATTACATACACAGTGTATGTCAACACCTGACAACACATTACAGACACAGTGTATGTCAACACCTGACAACACATTACATACACAGTGTATGTCAACACCTGACAACACATTACAGACACAGTGTATGTCAACACCTGACAACACATTACATACACAGTGTATGTCAACACCTGACAACACATTACATACACAGTGTATGTCAACACCTGACAACACATTACATACACAGTGTATGTCAACACCTGACAACACATTACAGACACAGTGTATGTCAACACCTGACAACACATTACATACACAGTGTATGTCAACACCTGACAACACATTACATACACAGTGTATGTCAACACCTGACAACACATTACAGACACAGTGTATGTCAACACCTGACAACACATTACATACACAGTGTATGTCAACATATGACAACACATTACATACACACTGTATGTCAACACATTACATACACACTGTATGTCAACACATTACATACACAGTGTATGTCAACATATGACAACACATTACATACACAGTGTATGTCAACACATAACAACACATTACATACACACTGTATGTCAATATATGGCAACCCACTAATATATAATTGAGAGGCTACAAATTACATAGACTAATAGGTCCGTAATAAGAACCTGCTACATACACTGAATTGTCTGTCAATACAAGGCAACCAAACCACTATATACACACTGATATATCAATATGAGGCAACCCACTGAATACACATGGCGGAAAATTCAAGACCAATATGTTATTCTGCATATAGCATCTAAAAGAGTTTTTTTTAAAATTTTTATAATGGGGCACAGAACTACACAATGGTAGGCTGTATCAACACTAAAGACACATTTCACTTCCTCATCTCTTCTTGCTACCAAAATTGTAATCTTCAACTACACGGGATTGATTATCTTCTCATAAAGTTCATTTTAGCTGTTAATGGGACCATAAACCTCACTTTTATGGATAGGGAAAAAAATCGATTTTTTAAGTTTTAAAAATGTCCATCCACGGCTGATAATGATTTATTAGCCAGTCTGGATTTAGTAGCTTACTTTTAACCTATCTATCACAACTGATTTTAATGGTTTACTTATGATTTAAAGGGGACAGCTGTTTCATTGTGTGATTTTAGTGTTGAAATGTCCTTGAGGCAACACTGATTTTTATTTTTGTACAATTGAGTTGGGGCACCACTGAATGTTTGGTGACATCTGACTTGCACTGATTTAGTCAGTATGGCCCTCCTAATTTGGTGACATCTGACTTGCACTGATTTAGTCAGTATGGCCCTCCTAATTTGGTGACATCTGACCTGCACTGATTTAGTCAGTATGGCCCTCCTAATTTGGTGACATCTGACTTGCACTGATTTAGTCAGTATGGCCCTCCTAATTTGGTGACATCTGACTTGCACTGATTTAGTCAGTATGACCCTCCTAATTTGGTGACATCTGACTTGCACTGATTTAGTCAGTATGGCCCTCCTAATTTGGTGACATCTGACTTGCACTGATTTAGTCAGTATGGCCCTCCTAATTTGGTGACATCTGACTTGCACTGATTTAGTCAGTATGGCCCTCCTAATTTGGTGACATCTGACTTGCACTGATTTTGTCAGTATGGCCCTCCTAATTTGGTGACATCTGACTTGCACTGATTTAGTCAGTATCACCCTCCTAATTTGGTGACATCTGACTTGCACTGATTTAGTCAGTATGGCCCTCCTAATTTGGTGACATCTGACTTGCACTGATTTAGTCAGTATGGCCCTCCTAATTTGGTGAAATCTGACTTGCACTGATTTAGTCAGTATGGCCCTCCTAATTTGGTGACATCTGACTTGCACTGATTTAGTCAGTATGGCATCTGTCCGTCTACGAAAGATGATATATTTATCTTTATTATTTGCAGCTCTTGGTGTGGCTGATGAGACCAATCCTTGAGTGGCAGTCTCTTCTGCATGAGACACACACGAAAGCAGTGGGGCAGTGTTGCCTGGCCTTTCTCCTCGCTCTTTTCCCGACGGCTTCTGCCCTAGTTTGCTCCTCTGCTCTTAGTGATCCTTCTTTCACTATAGCCCGCCACATGGACCTATCCTCTGCCAGGTTTTCCCAGTTTTGTATATCAATGTTGGCTACTTTCATGTCTCTCTTGCATATGTCCACGTATCTGAGATATGGCCGACAGACCGACCTTTTCCCTGTCGCCAGCTCGCTGTAAAGCACATCCTTGGGTATGCGACCACTTTGCATCCTCTTGACGTGTCCAAGCCAACGGAGGCGTCTTTGGCTTAATATTGCTGCAATACTACTCATGCTTGCTTGGGCCAGGACCTCTGTGTTGGGGCTTTCTCTTTCCATTTGATGTCTAGGATGCGGTGCAGGCATCTGAGGTGGAAGCTATTGGACCACCTATACCAGGCATGAAAGAAGGATTTAGTCAGTATGGCCCTCCTAATTTGGTTTTTACTGACTGAGAAGGCATGAATTTTGTCCCTAATAACCACCATATCTGAAAAATTCAGTTTGATTTCAATTAGGATACCTGTATCTTATCTTATCGCAACTGTAACAGACGCTCCTTCTATACCAAAGATTATTGCATCCTACGCTTATCCATGGTTTATATCTAGTCTTGCATTTTTTATTAAAGTTTTAAATGTTGATCTTCTCTTCTCTTATCTATACAGACGCTCCTTCTTTGCAGAAGATAATTGCGTCCACAGACCATGACAGATGATCTGTTGGCAAGTGATGCAGCGTTCACAGTGTTGATAAAGTGTTTGTTTTCCTGTTTTCCTCGGGCAACCCATTCCACGCCCGGATTCCGGACGGGAAGAACGAAAATTTGCATGTGTTTGTTCTTGCATATGGAATAAGAAAAGTGTTTTTATCCCTATGTCTATCTGAGGGTTGTATTAGGTTATCTTTGTGTTGTATTTCCAAGTTAGAATAAATTGCCTTTTGTATTATTACTACTTTGCTCTTTGTTCTTCTATCCTCTAGTGTTTCCAGTTTTAATGATTTAACTAGTGGTGTTGCTCCTGTCAGTTTTGAATATTCTCCAGGAATGAACCTGGCAGCTCTTTTTTAAAAATTTGTTCTAGTTTATCAATGTTTTCTTTGGTGTATACTAGAAGGTAGAAGCTGACCCACTTATAAGCAATGGCTAAGTAAAAAAAGACACAACTATCTGTACTGTTACAATTTAACATTAGTGTGCTCCAAATGTATTGTGTAATGCTATGTCTGCACATTGGTCATCATGATAAGCCTAAAAGAGAGAGAGAGAGAGAGATTAGGTTAGAGTGACAATCAGTGTACAAGTCAATATGGCCCATTGTCAGGAGTCAGGAGGCGGACCAAGGTACTTGATGACATCAGTATGAAATATAAGATAACCAGAGACCAATCAAGGGAGGCGACATTGCTTTAAATGCCTACAGGACACCACTACAGGCGTGTGGCCTACATTGTTCATGCCTCACTTGTGGGGAAAGCCCTTGGTATCATAGGCCCTTTTTGTCAGGGTCTTCATGAAATGAAAAGCCTTTTCAGCTTCAGCTCTTTAGCTCAGTAAAGACAACCACCCATTAGAGCAGTGTTTCTCAAACAGGGGGAGCCCGAGGCTCCCTAAAGGGGGGCGCGAAATGGTGTACTTATAACAATTTTAAAGACAAATGATACTATTTACTGTCGCGCAAAATGTTTTCTTCTTCCTATTGGGGGAGGCGTGATAGAAAATAATTGAGCAACACTGCATTAGAGTGTGTGTGAGATGACAGTGAGTCTCTTTGACAAGGAATCTGTGAGTGTGTGTGAGATGACAGTGAGTCTCTTTGACAAGGAATCTGTGAGTGTGTGTGAGATGACAGTGAGTCTCTTTGACAAGGAATCTGTGAGTGTGTGTGAGATGACAGTGAGTCTCTTTGACAAGGAATCTGTGTTAGTTGTGATGACCACTGGATATTTTTTTTATTACAAAAATTGTAACACAAAAGTACAGACACTAGCAAACTGAATCTACCCAGAGTGCAGCTTCAAGGCTGGTTCTTTGATTGCAATTATTGTGGTTTTGCAACAGAAGTTGATATCAGCAAAAAAAAACCCCCGCACATTGCTGCCAAGGACTTAACAAACACCATGATTGCTCACAGTGTCAAATTGATGTGGGCTTCTTACTGATCACAGCAATGCAGGAATAAAATTTAGTGGCAGTCTAATATTTTAATTTACTTTTCTATCGTGGAAGAGGTCAATCTAAATTTCTAAAATAACTTGTATGGCTTATGATTGGAGAGTATGGCTTATGATTGGAGAGTATGGCTGATGATTGGAGAGTATGGCTGATGATTGGAGAGTATGGCTGATGATTGGAGAGTATGGCTGATGATTGGAGAGTATGGCTGATGATTGGAGGGTATGGCCAAAAAAGGCCAAGAAATAGAATACTATACTATAAGCTTTTTACACCCAAAATTGCACCCCAGACTGACCCAGTGAGGCTCATAATTGAATGGTTGCACTGACATTCTTCATCCAACAACACCTAAGGCAATATTCCCTCTAAGGATCATTGGTCCATGAGCAAAGTAAAAAAAAACCAGCTAGTGTGCAAAGTTGCATAGCATCCATTTTTTGTGCAATATTTTACAAAATTTGCTTCGAGTTAATTCTAAAATGCTATGCAGCGTTGGTCAGATAACTGTGATGCAGCGCAGCTTAAGGGAACACTGACCTAATGCAGAGCAGATGACATAGTAACTTACCTGATACTCTTGAAGGACTTCTGTGGAAGATCTCTCTAGCAGAGCTGGCCTCAGTGCCGGTGCGGTGGCTGGGGGGCCCTGACTGGTGGCTGGGGGGCCCTGACTGGTGGCTGGGGGGCCCTCTGGCCAAACTTGTGATGGTCTCTTGGTCTTCTTCGTTGATGGGAGTTGGGGGTGAAATGGGGGAACCAACGGTCGAGGGGGTTGATGTGGGCGGAGATGTGGGCAAGGGAGGGGGTGGTGGTAGCGGCGGGGAGCACGGCTGGAATCGGGTGTTGGTGCTTGCTGCGGTAGTGGTCACACCAGAGTCTTCGGGTGGAAATGGTGGGGGCGGCGGGAAGTTCAAGTGGGGCGAGCGAAGGTGAGGTATTCGATGGGACTGACGGAGGGAAAGCAATATTTTATAGATTGATTTAATGACCATTAGAAAGGACATCATTGAGCTGTTACATCTAGCAATTACTGAGTTATGTTCATGTGCAGCACTGGCTCCAATGTAAATAAATAATCAACTTCCATGTGCACACCAAAACAACTTTAAATAACATATCTATTCAGACTTATACCTGAACGGCTTTATTAACAAACACCTTTTAGTTATTCACTTATACCTGAACGGCTTTATTAACAAACACCTTTTAGTTTTTCACTTATACCTGAACGGCTTTATTAACAAACACCTTTTAGTTATTCACTTATACCTGAACGGCTTATTAACAAACACCTTTTAGTTATTCACTTATACGAACGGCTTATTAACAAACACCTTTTAGTTATTCACTTATACCTGAACGGCTTTATTAACAAACACCTTTTAGTTATTCACTTATACCTGAACGGCTTTATTAGCAAACACCTTTTAGTTATTCACTTATACCCTGAACGGCTTTATTAACAAACACCTTTTAGTTATTCACTTATACCCTGAACGGCTTTATTAACAAACACCTTTTAGTTATTCACTTATACCCGAACGGCTTTATTAACAAACACCTTTTAGTTATTCACTTATACCCGAACGGCTTTATTAACAAACACCTTTTAGTTATTCACTTATACCCTGAACGGCTTTATTAACAAACACCTTTTAGTTATTCACTTATACCTGAACGGCTTTATTAACAAACACCTTTTAGTTATTCACTTATACCTGAACGGCTTTATTAACAAACACCTTTTAGTTATTCACTTATACCTGAACGGCTTTATTAACAAACACCTTTTAGTTATTCACTTATACCTGAACGGCTTTATTAACAAACACCTTTTAGTTATTCACTTATACCTGAACGGCTTTATTAACAAACACCTTTTAGTTATTCACTTATACCTGAACGGCTTTATTAACAAACACCTTTTAGTTATTCACTTATACCTGAACGGCTTTATTAACAAACACCTTTTAGTTATTCACTTATACCTGAACGGCTTTATTAACAAACACCTTTTAGTTATTCACTTATACCTGAACGGCTTTATTAACAAACACCTTTTTAGTTATTCACTTATACCTGAACGGCTTTATTAACAAACACCTTTTAGTTATTCACTTATACCTGAACGGCTTTATTAACAAACACCTTTTAGTTATTCACTTATACCTGAACGGCTTTATTAACAAACACCTTTTAGTTATTCACTTATACCTGAACGGCTTTATTAACAAACACCTTTTAGTTATTCACTTATACCTGAACGGCTTTATTAACAAACACCTTTTAGTTATTCACTTATACCTGAACGGCTTTATTAACAAACACCTTTTAGTTATTCACTTATACCTGAACGGCTTTATTAACAAACACCTTTTAGTTATTCACTTATACCTGAACGGCTTTATTAACAAACACCTTTTAGTTATTCACTTATACCTGAACGGCTTTATTAACAAACACCTTTTAGTTATTCACTTATACCGAACGCTTTATTAGCAAACACCTTTTAGTTTTTCACTTATACCTGAACGGCTTTATTAACAAACACCTTTTAGTTATTCACTTATACCTGAACGCTTTATTAACAAACACCTTTTAGTTATTCACTTATACCTGAACGGCTTTATTAACAAACACCTTTTAGTTATTCACTTATACCTGAACGGCTTTATTAACAAACACCTTTTAGTTATTCACTTATACCCTGAACGGCTTTATTAACAAACACCTTTTAGTTATTCACTTATACCTGAACGGCTTTATTAACAAACACCTTTTAGTTATTCACTTATACCTGAACGGCTTTATTAACAAACACCTTTTATTTATTCACTTATACCCGAACGGCTTTATTAACAAACACCTTTTAGTTATTCACTTATACCCGAACGGCTTTATTAACAAACACCTTTTAGTTATTCACTTATACCTAAACAGCTCTAACAAATGTTATGTAGATTTATGACTTTCAGCTTTAACAAGAAACTGCATTTGTTCTACCACGAGAAAGGCTAAAGAGATTAGTAGAGTACCATACATTAGTCTAAAGCCCGATAATTATAAACATGCTCACCGTCTAATCTTCTCAAAAAGAAGATTTTTACTAAATAAATACTAAGAACATACTAAATATTTCACGGAGCTGTTTGCGGGAATATACAATGAAAATCCAAACCTTTTCAGCACTTGATGAAGGCTGGGCTTGAGTTAATTGATCGGCAGTTACTTCCCCTCTGATAATTGCAGCTAACTCTTTTTCATTACACTTGTCTGCAAGGTCTGCGGCGGTGAGTCCCTCGTTGTCAACAAGTGTTACGTCACAGCCTGCTTTCAACAGAGCCACTACAGTCTGTAACAACAACACATAACGTTGAGAGATGTTGAAAAATCATGAAAAGTCTGATGACGCCAAAGGTATGATAGTGCCATAAAAATGTGTAGATGGTTCCGACAGTTAATTCAATACAAATTACATTTGACATCCCTCACCCAATGCGGGGCCTGGAGTCAGGAGGAGAACGATGTCACGTCTACAAAGAAAAATGTCACGTCTACAAGAGCAATGTCACGTCTACAAGAACAATGTCACGTCTACAAGAACAATGTCACGTCTACAAGAGCAATGTCACGTCTACGACAGCAATGTCACGTCTACAAGAGCAATGCCACGTCTACAAGAGCAATGTCACGTCTACAAGAGCAATGTCACGTTTACAAGAGCAATGTCACGTCTACAAGAAAAATGTCACGTCTACAAGAGCAATGTCACAACCACGTCTATAACAATAAGTCCCTAAAAGTGTCTAGCCTAAATTAAAAGAAAACACCACAAGTAACAGACATTTATAAATCAACATTCATTATATATATATATATATATATATATATATATATATATATATATATATATATATATATATATATATATATATATATATATATATACGCTCAATTATGTAGCCTAACGCTAAGGGACATCACTCTGCTTTTTTTAATTTTGTGTTGTAAGCAGTGCTGATTGACTCAAATAGTTATTTTTTGGTGCAGTAATTTGGTGCGCTGCTTTCTAAAATTAGTTAAAAAATCGTGTGGTGATTAGCACTGTAAAAATTATTATATAAATACTTTGTTTAATTTTCAGGAATATTTCGTATTTATCATACAAGGATAAGTTACTTGGGCTTTTGACCAAAAACCAAAAAGAAAAGTAGGCGCAGTAGGCGCCCTACAACCTCAATTTCAAATTACTTTGTGTACATTTAAGGTAGTTTAATATTACGTATCTATCATACAAGGACAAGTTTGTTGGGCTTTTGAAAAAAATGGGCGCCGCAGCACAACCCATATTATATACATACTTTGTGTACATTTCAGGAATATTTCGTATTTATCATACAAGGATTAGTTACTTGGGCTTTTGACATAAAAAATAAAAATAAAAACAAAATATTATTAAATACTTTGTGTACATTTAAGAAAGTTTAATATTACGCATTTATCATACAAGGACAGGTTAGTTGGGCTTTTGAAAAAGGTGGGCTCCGAAGGCGCCCTTCAAAAGGGGGGGGGGCGCCGCAGGCGCCACGGCGCCGCAGCACAAACTAGTCTACAATAAGTGCCGTACGTCAGTGCTTTTCAAACTTTTTGGTAATATAAAGGCGCACCATCGAGGATTTTTCCATTGCATTAGGAACCGGTGCACTATTTAAATTCCTGTACTGACGTGGTAGCGAAATTTAATTTATTTTATTTGTTTATTTTAAGTGCTTATTGTCGAAAAATTGACACATTCTATGTGGTTAGTATTATTGGATGACAATGGAGGAGTTTAATTAGATTTGTCGGTCCTTTCTTGATAACTTCTGCGGACCGGCAGCGGATTGCCCACTGACCGGTACCGGTCCACGGACCACCACTTTTAGAAGCATCGTCGTAAACGCAAGCCGAGCGTTAAATTGTTCAAATATTTGGTTTGAGTGACCACTCACATTAAATACTGAGAAGAAGAAGAAAAACAACAACAACATTTCAGCTGAGGTTAACAACAATCTAGCTGACTCATAGTTTTTACTCATGCACTTGAAAATACATCAACCCTTGCATGATTCCTCTTTACAAGTGTATTTCTAAGACTAGATATCAGCACTGTATCCTTGTCCTTTATCTATCACCCAACATGCAGGAGCAATAACCCACGGTGCCATTAGTCTTGGAGTGATGACCTTTCATTGACCTCGACCTTAAGCCGAGCATGACTTTTATTTGACGCCGCGCCGATTATCCCCCCCCCCACCCACCATCACTTCACGACATATAGGATAATCAAAGGTGATATCATTGCCCTGGGAACGGTTCAGTTGATGCAGGATATAGGATAATCAAAGGTGATATCATTGCCCTGGGAACGGTTCAGTTGATGCAGGATATAGGATAATCAAAGGTGATATCATTGCCCTGGGAACGGTTCAGTTGATGCAGGATATAGGATAATCAAAGGTGATATCATTGCCCTGGGAACGGTTCAGTTGATGCAGGATATAGGATAATCAAAGGTGATATCATTGCCCTGGGAACGGTTCAGTTGATGCAGGATATAGGATAATCAAAGGTGATATCATTGTCCTGGGAACGGTTCAGTTGATGCAGGATATAGGATAATCAAAGGTGATATCATTGCCCTGGGAACGGTTCAGTTGATGCAGGATATAGGATAATCAAAGGTGATATCATTGCCCTGGGAACGGTTCAGTTGATGCAGGATATAGGATAATCAAAGGTGATATCATTGCCCTGGGAACGGTTCAGTTGATGCAGGATATAGGATAATCAAAGGTGATATCATTGCCCTGGGAACGGTTCAGTTGATGCAGGATATAGGATAATCAAAGGTGATATCATTGCCCTGGGAACGGTTCAGTTGATGCAGGATATAGGATAATCAAAGGTGATATCATTGCCCTGGGAACGGTTCAGTTGATGCAGGATATAGGATAATCAAAGGTGATATCAATGCCCTGGGAACGGTTCAGTTGATGCAGGATATAGGATAATCAAAGGTGATATCATTGCCCTGGGAACGGTTCAGTTGATGCAGGATATAGGATAATCAAAGGTGATATCAATGCCCTGGGAACGGTTCAGTTGATGCAGGATATAGGATAATCAAAGGTGATATCATTGCCCTGGGAACGGTTCAGTTGATGCAGGATATAGGATAATCAAAGGTGAGATCAATGCCCTGGGCACGGTTCGGTTGATGCAGGCATTTGGGAGCCCTTTCAGGTGGTACCCTTGCGGCTGTTGCCTTTGCGGTTATTCCAAATGTTAGTGACCGGCTTGTTAGGAGCGTCCCACCCCCACTCTGGTCTGACTAATACCCTTGTAACAAAGTAAGAAATGAAAAACCCCCAGCGATTTTCACTGATGTCTAACCATCTTGATTTATGATATGGCCAGTCTAGGAATGGACATAATCCCATACCAATTAAGGCCGTCTTGATTTATGACATGGCCAGTCTAGGAATGGACATAACCCCATACCATAGAAGGCCGTCTTGATTTATGACATGGCCAGTCTAGGAATGGACATAACCCCATACCATAGAAGGCCGTCTTGATTTATGACATGGCCAGTCTAGGAATGGACATAACCCCATACCATAGAAGGCCGTCTTGATTTATGACAAGGCCAGTCTAGGAACGGACATAACCCCATACCATAGAGGGACATCACGCACAAGCCGTGGTAACACACATGAAGGTTTTGACTGATGTAAGCTTTTTAACCTAGACCCGCTGACGTCATTAAGTCCGCTGGGTAGGGACAAGTCACATGCTAACAGGACACTGTCACGTGAGAACGGGATGGAGTTGGGTGGGGGGGCGGCTTATGGGACATAAAGAGGATCGAGGCAGAGGAGGGAGACGGAGAAGGGAGGAAAAAGAGGGAGGCATTCAAAGGAAAACAAAGACGCCTTTTGAATGGCTCTGTGACAGATGAATGATAGATGTCTGGGACAAACAGAAATATCGAGGACCACTAGAATTTAACGGACGAAATGTCGGAAAAGAACGCAAGGGAAAAGTATGTGAGAGATGCAGCATTAAAGAGCCGCCTAGTTAAGAAGAAACTAAGTTTAATAAAGACAACGGAAATGTACAATTTTAAAGCCAATGAATGGAGTCACTGGATGTTGTACGTTGTAAACCTTCATTCTCGAGCACCGCACCATCTGCAATCCCTCAACATCTTCTCCTGCTCCATGCAATTTTTTTTCTGCACTACTTCCTCATGACGGACTCTAAAATCCCTTGAAAAACTTTGATCCAGAGTAGGCGTGGACAAAAGTGCGGCCCGCGGGCCACATGCGGCCCACCACATATATATTTGCGTCCAATACATTCTGAGATTAGCTCCATCCCCGCGACCAAAAGATGATTTTGTGTTTTCCTTTAGAGCAGTTACGTGAATGCACGTGCGCAGGCAGTGTAAATACGCATTTTTATTTTTATGTTGTTATTGCAACAGTAAACATTTTAAAAATTCAAGATCAAGTGGGGCCATGGATCCTCCGAAAAGCGTTAAATTGGTGATGACTCCCATGTGTTCCATGAAGAATGGACACACACACACCTATATTTCTGTTGTAAAATCTTTTCAAATGTTGCAGCCCTCCGCTCAAATCCGCTATCACAAAGTGCCCCCCCCAGCCAAAACAATTGCCCACCCTTGATCTAGACCAACTACCGTATGACCTCCCGTAATCTTGTCATACTTGAGTTCCCCGCCAGGCTATTTAATCGATAAGACTTGTGTCTACAGCAGGAAGGAGATGGAGTCAACGAACCGATCAGTTGCTTATAGTGTAGGGAACCTATTTTAACGTACAACACAGTACAGCACTGGCATGGGAATACACACGGAGAAATAAAACCAGTACACCGGTTCAATGTCACAAGTACAGCACTGGTATACCAACCACACTGTCACAGATACAAATTTAGTATTAGACCACACTGTCACAGATACACATTTAGTATTAGACCACACTGTCACAGATACAAATTTAGTATTAGACCACACTGTCACAGATACAAATTTAGTATTAGACCACACTGTCCCAGATACAAATTTAGTATTAGACCACACTGTCACAGATACAAATTTAGTATTAGACCACACTGTCACAGATACAAAATTTAGTATTAAACCACACTGTCACATATACAAATTTAGTATTAGACCACACTGTCACAGATATCAAGTCCATATCGTATATCAAGACAGCACCATATATCATATCAGTACGGTATTTTCACCCTATGTCCACAGCCAGTATCGTATATCAAAAGAGTTATCAAAAGAGTATGGTATATGAGACAATATTTCATATAACTTACTGTTTGGTAGGTTAGCCACCATTATCGTAAATAGTTTGCTGGTGTGCTCGATAGGTGCACAGAGGCTATTTTTAAATCCTTTATATTAACTCGTGGTGTCTGCGGCGGACCTTGCTTGCTTGCTTGCTTGTCGCCAAAACTTTTGATCGATTTTTAACCCACTTGCTCGCAAGATAGCGAGCTGAAATTTTGCAGGCAGTTTCGTACCGATGATAAAAACAATGTATCAAAATTTCAGATCGATCGCATGTACCGTAATTAAAGTATTGATTTTTTAGATTATTTTTTTTATTCCTATGTATCATGCTATTTTTTGAGATAGAGCGTCGCGGTGCGTATTATATTGAACAACCTTTCTGTCGCGCAATAAGGTGCGTATTTTATTGACAGCTCTTTTTATAAACATATTCCTGATCGGTGCGTATTATATTAAACATGTTTTACGACACAACTTCAATTTTGTATTTCTGGATGGTCTGGCGCTGCGTATTATAATGAACATTCTTTTAGTTACTTCTCGTACATAAAGGATTTATAGTCAAAAACTTGGTTTTTTACGGGTTTTTCTTATTAAATCCTTTATATTAACTCGTGGTGTCTGCGGCCGACCGACCGACCGACCTTGCTTGCTTGTCGCCAAAACTTTTGATCGATTTTTAACCCACTTGCTCGCAAGATAGCGAGCTGAAATTTTGCAGGCAGTTTCGTACCGATGATAAAAACAATGTATCAAAATTTCAGATCGATCGCATGTACCGAAATTAAATTATTGATTTTTTAGATTATTTTATTTATTCCTATGTATCATGTTATTTTTTGAGATAGAGCGTCGCGGTGCGTATTATATTGAACAACCTTTCTGTCGCGCAATAAGGTGCGTATTTTATTGACAACTCTTTTTATAAACCTATTCCTGATCGGTGCGCATTATATTAAACACGTTTTACGACACAACTGCAATTTTGTATTTTTGGATGGTCTTGCGCTGCGTGTTATAATGAACATTCTTTTAGTTACGTCTCATACGTAAAGGATTTATAGTCAAAAACTTCGTTTTTTACGGGTTGTTTTTATTAAACATATAATGCTTTATTTGCTAATCTTATATGTAACATAAGCTCCTAATATACATATAATTGTGCGTCCTACGCTTATCCATGATGTATGTTAAGTCTCGATTTTATATAGTTTTGAATGCTGATAATGTGTTGGGTTTCCTGGTTTATTCAGACATCCAATACCACGCCCAGATTCAAGACTTCCAGACTGTGGTGGTTTGTATGTGTTTGTTATTAATAATGGAACAAGAAAAGTGTTTTGACCCTTATGTCTATCTGAGTGCTGTACTGGATTGTTGTGTTGTATTCACAGGTTAGAATTTCTTATATATTAATGCAGGGGTCTCCAAACTACGGCCCGCGGGCCAGATGCGGCCCGCGTGGCCCTCTCATCCGGCCCCTGGAGACCTTTTAAATCTTAAAAAAAAATATATAATTTTTACCGGTAGTTTACCACAAAACTGTGTGTAGTCGGCCCCCAAACTGATGTTTGACAGTTAATGTGGCCCTCCGGCAGAAAAGTTTGGAGACCCCTGTCTTCATGTATTGCTAATGCGTGGCATTGCACACATAATGCCACCTGATATGGCACGTTCGCCCGCAGCAGGTTGTGTGCAACTCCAGCGAATCATAAGACAGATTCCTCTCTCTGTCCCACTCACAGAGAGTAGTCATCGTCTTACCCACGCAATAGATTGCAGACACAATAGATACAGACTAGAATATTTTGACCCACGGCCCTAGGGGCACGGTTGTGAAACAACGGTGTGTTCTGTCTTCCGGGTGTCTCCGCCGTGTACGTTACGTCAACTAACCATAGTTCATATTTAGAGGCAGACAGACAGACCCAGCCTCTTCATCAGTCCAATCAATAGTCACGTAAAACACGGCGCTATTTGTTTGAGGTTGCCAGGGGAAACTCATTGGTTTCTGTTTAGAGGCAGAAGAGATTCTCCAGCCTCTGATCTGACACGGGGTGGGGGGGGGGCTGGGGGGCTGTGGTGCGCAAGCCGTGGTAGTTACTGCAACCCGGGCAAGACATAACATTACCTCCCGTGCCTAACAAATTAAACTTTTTGAATTTTTTTTTGAGTTTTTAGTTTTAAAACACCCTTGACAATAACTAACATATGGCGAAAGGTATTTCTCTTCTAATATCTAAGGCCTTCAAAACTGCACTAAAAACAATCTCTTCAAACTTAACTTTCAAACTTAATTAAAAACAATAAAAATTTCTTTAATTGAGAAACGTAGCTTATGTGCACCGTGATGTCATTCATTATATGTTGTGGTTAGGATATGAATGTTTTACATTGAGAGCATTGGTAGTTGTATGTGTGATACTACTTGTTATGTGAAGCCCCTATGAGCCCAGCCGCTTGCTGGGGTACTGCGCCATGTAAAATATCAAATTATTATAACAATATAAAAATGACACCAATAACAATAGTTTAAATGAACTTGACGATCGAGCAGGACACCAACAACTTGACGATCGAGCAGGACACCAACAACTTGACGATCGAGCAGGACACCAACAACTTGACGACTGAGCAGGACACCAACAACTTGACGATCGAGCAGGACACCAACAACTTGACGATCGAGCAGGACACCAACAACTTGACGATCGAGCAGGACACCAACAACTTGACGATCGAGCAGGACACCAACAACTTGACGACTGAGCAGGACACCAACAACTTGACGATCGAGCAGGACACCAACAACTTGACGATCGAGCAGGACAACAACAACTTGACGATCGAGCAGGACACCAACAACTTGATGACTGAGCAGGACACCAACAACTTGACGATCGAGCAGGACACCAACAACTTGACGATCGAGCAGGACACCAACAACTTGACGATCGAGCAGGACACCAACAACTTGACGATCGAGCAGGACACCAACAGCTTGACGACCGAGCAGGACACCAACAGCTTGACGATCGAGCAGGACACCAACAGCTTGACGACCGAGCAGGACACCAACAGCTTGACGACCGAGCAGGACACCAACAACTTGACGACCGAGCAGGACACCAACAACTTGACGATCGAGCAGGACACCAACAACTTGACGACCGAGCAGGACACCAACAACTTGACGACCGAGCAGGACACCAACAACTTGACGATCGAGCAGGACACCAACAACTTGACGACCGAGCAGGACACCAACAACTTGACGATCGAGCAGGACACCAACAACTTGACGATCGAGCAGGACACCAACAAATTGATGACCGAGCAGGACACCAACAACTTGACGATCGAGCAGGACACCAACAACTTGACGATCGAGCAGGACACCAACAACTTGATGACTGAGCAGGACACCAACAACTTGATGATCGAGCAGGACACCAACAGCTTGACGATCGAGCAGGAGACCAACAGCTTGACGATCGAGCAGGACACCAACAACTTGACGATCGAGCAGGACACCAACAACTTGACGATCGAGCAGGACACCAACAGCTTGACGATCGAGCAGGACACCAACAACTTGACGATCGAGCAGGACACCAACAACTTGACGACCGAGCAGGACACCAACAACTTGACGATCGAGCAGGATACCAACAGCTTGACGATCGAGCAGGACACCAACAACTTGACGACCGAGCAGGACACCAACAGCTTGACGATCGAGCAGGACACCAACAGCTTGACGACCGAGCAGGACACCAACAGCTTGACGACCAAGCAGGACACCAACAACTTGACGACCGAGCAGGGCACCAACAACTTGACGATCGAGCAGGACACCAACAACTTGACGACCGAGCAGGACACCAACAACTTGACGACCGAGCAGGACACCAACAACTTGACGATCGAGCAGGACACCAACAACTTGACGATCGAGCAGGACACCAACAACTTGACGACCGAGCAGGACACCAAGAACTTGACGACCGAGCAGGACACCAAGAACTTGACGACCGAGCAGGACACCAACAACTTGACGACCGAGCAGGACACCAACAACTTGACGACCGAGCAGGACACCAACAACTTGACGACCGAGCAGGACACCAACAACTTGACGATCGAGCAGGACACCAACAACTTGACGATCGAGCAGGACACCAACAACTTGATGACTGAGCAGGACACCAACAACTTGATGATCGAGCAGGACACCAACAGCTTGACGATCGAGCAGGAGACCAACAGCTTGACGATCGAGCAGGACACCAACAGCTTGACGATCGAGCAGGACACCAACAACTTGACGACCGAGCAGGACACCAACAACTTGACGACTGAGCAGGACACCAACAGCTTGATGATCGAGCAGGACACCAACAACTTGACGATCGAGCAGGAGACCAACAGCATGACGATCGAGCAGGACACCAACAGCTTGACGATCGAGCAGGACACCAACAACTTGACGATCGAGCAGGACACCAACAACTTGACGACCGAGCAGGACACCAACAACTTGACGATCGAGCAGGATACCAACAGCTTGACGATCGAGCAGGACACCAACAGCTTGACGACCGAGCAGGACACCAACAGCTTGACGATCGAGCAGGACACCAACAGCTTGACGACCGAGCAGGACACCAACAGCTTGACGACCGAGCAGGACACCAACAACTTGACGACCGAGCAGGGACACCAACAACTTGACGATCGAGCAGGACACCAACAACTTGACGACCGAGCAGGACACCAACAACTTGACGACCGAGCAGGACACCAACAACTTGACGATCGAGCAGGACACCAACAACTTGACGATCGAGCAGGACACCAACAACTTGACGACCGAGCAGGACACCAAGAACTTGACGACCGAGCAAGACACCAACAACTTGACGACCGAGCAGGACACCAACAACTTGACGACCGAGCAGGACACCAACAACTTGACGACCGAGCAGGACACCAACAACTTGACGATCGAGCAGGACACCAACAACTTGACGATCGAGCAGGACACCAACAACTTGACGACCGAGCAGGACACCAACAACTTGACGATCGAGCAGGACACCAACAACTTGACGATCGAGCAGGACACCAACAACTTGACGATCGAGCAGGACACCAACAACTTGACGATCGAGCAGGACACCAACAACTTGACGATCGAGCAGGACACCAACAACTTGACGACCGAGCAGGACACCAACAACCATAACTCTTATGTTTTCAATAGTTATTTTAAATTTAAAAAAATGCTTGGCGTGCATCCGGTGATAAAAAAACTTTATCTTTAGCTTCCCCGATCTATGTATTGATCAGTCTGACTGGCCAACATCTGGCTTATAAAGAATTCATCTTCCAGAATGGGGGATGGTGTATGCCCCAAGGTTTAAGACGTTTGAGAAGCACTGCTGTAGTCCAGTATACATTTCCGTTGAGTTTATTAGGCTGACCGACCAGGGATGGCACAAGGAAAAAAAAACGTTATCTAACACAGTCGACATAGATACGTTTACACATGGGGAATGGTTAGTGTTACAGAGAGATGGAGAGACTACGACTATAGGAGAACCATAGAGATGGAGAGACTACGACCATAGGAGAACCAGAGAGACGGAAAGACTTAACTGTAGGAGAACCAGAGAGATGCAGAGACTTAACTGTAGGAGAACCAGAGAGATGGAGAGACTTAACTGTAGGAGAACAAGAGAGATGCAGAGACTTAACTGTAGGAGAACCAGAGAGATGGAGAGACTTAACTGTAGGAGAACCAGAGAGATGGAGAGACTTAACTGTAGGAGAACCAGAGAGATGCAGAGACTTAACTGTAGGAGAACCAGAGAGATGCAGAGACTTAACTGTAGGAGAACCAGAGAGATGGAGAGACTTAACTGTAGGAGAACCAGAGAGATGGAGAGACTTAACTGTAGGAGAACCAGAGAGATGCAGAGACTTAACTGTAGGAGAACCAGAGAGACGGAGAGACTTAACTGTAGGAGAACCAGAGAGACGGAGAGACTTAACTGTAGGAGAACCAGAGAGATGCAGAGACTTAACTGTAGGAGAACCAGAGAGATGGAGAGACTTAACTGTAGGAGAACCAGAGAGATGGAGAGACTTAACTGTAGGAGAACCAGAGAGATGAGAGACTTAACTGTAGGAGAACCAGAGAGATGGAGAGACTTAACTGTAGGAGAACCAGAGAGATGGAGAGACTTAACTGTAGGAGAACCAGAGAGATGGAGAGACTTAACTGTAGGAGAACCAGAGAGATGGAGAGACTTAACTGTAGGAGAACCAGAGAGATGGAGAGACTTAACTGTAGGAGAACCAGAGAGATGGAGAGACTTAACTGTAGGAGAACCAGAGAGATGGAGAGACTTAACTGTAGGAGAACCAGAGAGATGGAGAGACTTAACTGTAGGAGAACCAGAGAGACTTAACTGTAGGAGAACCAGAGAGATGGAGAGACTTAACTGTAGGAGAACCAGAGAGACTTAACTGTAGGAGAACCAGAGAGATGGAGAGACTTAACTGTAGGAGAACCAGAGAGATGGAGGACTTAACTGTAGGAGAACCAGAGAGATGGAGGACTTAAGTAGGAATAGAGACAGATCAATACAACCAGAGGGGACAGATATTGTTTTGAGAAAGAGACAGATGGATAGAGTGAACGGGAGAAAAATAGAGAGAGAGAGAGCGATAGAGAAATGGAGACAGAGAGAGGAGAAACATATTTAGGATAAAATGAGAGATGAATAAAGCGAGAGAAAGATGGAGTGCGAGAGATAAAGAGATGGAGAGATCAGGAAAGATCGCAAGGTGACAACTGCGATGATTCTTGAATACCTCCCCCCCCCAAAAAAAAACAACAAAAACAAACAAACAAACACCACTACGCTCGACCCCGGTCACAAATTTCCAGAAGCCCTTTCTCATTCTATCCTGGTTATTATTCAGAACAAGTCAAATTAGCGCCAACTCCACCCCCACCGTACATAGATGGAGGTGCCCCTAATATTCTAATGATATACAAACTTTATGCAGACCTATCGGTCTCTACCTGCCCGCCCCTTGTGCCATCATAAATTTATAGCTGGAGTCTTGGCGTCTTACAGCTGAGGCAAATCTCCCCCAGCGCCTAGCCTAGGACCTGGTTTATTTATATCTGAGGTATGGGAAGTTCGGGCCGTTTATAAACAGACATTTGGAAATGCCGTGAATTTGTTGGGACCGCTCGCTATAAATACTGTGAACATGTTTGGGATCGCTCACTGTAAATACTGTGAATTTTAGAGCTGCGGAAATAAACGATTAATTTCTCGATTAATCGTTAAAAATTGTAACGATTAAATTATGTTTTAACGATTAATCGACCCATCACTTACAAATTATGGGAAGTTAAATTTTAAAAAAAAATATAAAAAAATAGCGGCCGATAAATAAACAAATTCCTGAAAATTACACGAACATTTTGGTTTTAAACTATTGACTGACGGGAATGTTCAAAATGTTGATAAAGTTTGCTTACCATGGCCTTAACACTTCGCCTACTTATCAAACCAAATGAAAAGCGTTTTAAGCTAATGGCAGTAATGGAGTTTGACTCAGAGACAGAAAATGACGACAGCTCTTCTGATGAATTACAGCGTTGCAAAATGAAGATGAAAGTTCCTGAATCGTACCGTTTTGTCCATACCAGTTACCTCAGTTCCATGTCAATAATTGTTCAGCTCGGCTGGTTATATTGTCAATTAGACCCGCTCATCACTTGAACCAAATGTCAACACACTTCTATTTTTTCGTAGTTTGTTAAAAAATGACATACAAAGGAGACATTCCAGTGTTATTTAGATTTTCAACATGAACGTTTAATAAATGTTACTTATGACATCATACATTTTAATTTTTGGCTTGAATCAAAATTAACGATTAATTAATCATTAATTTTTCAAAAGTTAACGATTAAATTTAAATTAATCGTTAACAGCCCTACTGTGAATATGTTTGGGATCGCTCAGTATAAATACTGTGAATATTTTTTATTATTTGTTTAAATTAAATTTTTTGTGTTGCAGTGATGTTACCAATTCATTTCTGTATTTGGTTAGGGTTAGGGTCAAGGTGGCTTAGGGTTAGCGTTGCTTAGACCTTTGACATGTGGAACATTATATCTAGTTAGACAGCCGTTGTAATGGTTATATCTAGTTATACAGCTGAGGTTATGGTTATATCTAGTTATACAGTTGAGGTAATGGTTATATCTAGTTATACAGCTGAGGTAATAGTTATATCTAGTTATACAGCTGAGGTAATGGTTATATCTAGTATACAGCTGAGGTAATAGTTATATCTAGTTATACAGCTGAGGTAATAGTTATATCTAGTTATACAGCTGAGGTAATGGTTATATCTAGTATACAGCTGAGGTAATGGTTATATCTAGTATACAGCTGAGGTAATGGTTATATCTAGTATACAGCTGAGGTAAAGGTTATATCTAGTTATACAGCGTTGAATAATGTTTGAGAAAAAAAATATATCAATCAGGCCATTTAACCGGTTCTCTCTTGAGTCAGTGTTGACCTCATACCACTGCATCAATCTGACTGAGCAAAGTGTCTGCCCTGGTGCTGCAACACTTCGTGAAATTGAACACAAACAGGTGCAGATAGGCTCTTTGGATTAAAATAACATGTGATATTACAGAGCGGCTAAAATATTATTAACCACGAAATTCACGAAGTATTTCAACAAAATTAATTTGTATACCTGGATTTAGGGGCAGTCGATAAATTTTATCACGTGTTCCCTTTGAGACGATGCGGGGGGGGAGTCAATGGCTGAAAAATTGAGATATTAGAAACGCTGCGCCGTACGGACTACTCATTAGAACTGGTTTTATTGATGAGCATCAGTCTGTAGTATAGGCCAATCATGCTGTGGGAACGAGGCCGTAGATCATGTGATCCCAGGTCTGGGAGTGTGGGATAGGGAACTTTTCGTTACGTGGTGTGTGTCTGTATGGATGTATATGTGTGTTTGTGTGCATGGGATGAAACAGAATTTCTTACTTGAAATTGTATGGCGAGTGAACGATATGTAAACATGTCATGATGTTCCCAGGTACATAGTACATATGTTATCGTGATACAGGGTAAGTAGGTTCTACGTATGATCAAAAAAAAATTAAAATTTCCAGGGGTGAAGACGTCTGCTGCGCCATGAAGGTTTACAAAAAAGTACATACAGATAGTCGAAGTATACATTTATTTTAGGTTTGAGCTTTGACAGCAATAGTCAGAGGTTGACAGCAATAGTCAGAGGTTGACAGCAATAGTCAAAGGTTGACAGCAATAGTCAAAGGTTGACAGCAATAGTCAAAGGTTGACAGCAATAGTCAAAGGTTGACAGCAATAGTCAAAGGTTGACAGCAATAGTCAAAGGTTGACAGCAATAGTCAAAGGTTGACAGCAATAGTCAAAGGTTGACAGCAATAGTCAAAGGTTGACAGCAATAGTCAAAGGTTGACAGAAGTAGTCTATTGACATGTAGCATGGGTACTGACAGTTGACAGAAGTAGTCTATTGACATGTAGCATGGGTACTGACAGTTGACAGAAGTAGTCTATTGACATGTAGCATGGGTATTGACAGTTGACAGACAGAAGTCATCTATTGACATGTAGCACGGGTATTGACAGTTGACAGAAGTAGTCTATTGACATGTAGCATGGGTACTGACAGTTGATAGAAGTATTCTATTGACATGTAGCATGGGTATTGACAGTTGACAGAAGTAGTCTATTGACATGTAGCATGGGTACTGACAGTTGATAGAAGTAGTCTATTGACATGTAGCATGGGTACTGACAGTTGACAGAAGTAGTCTATTGACATGTAGCACGGGTATTGACAGTTGACAGACAGAAGTCATCTATTGACATGTAGCATGGGTACTGGCAGTTGACAGAAGTAGTCTATTGACATGTAGCATGGGTACTGACAGTTGACAGAAGTAGTCTATTGACATGTAGCATGGGCATTGACAGTCGCCAGATGTAGTCTATTGACATGTAGCACGGATACTGACAGTTGACATAAGTAGTCTATTGACATGTAGCATGGGTATTGACAGTTGACAGATGCTGTCTATTTACGTGTAGCACGGGTACTGACAGTTGACAGACAGAAGTAGTCTATTGACATGTAGCACGGGTATTGACAGAAGCAGCCTATTGACATGTATTATGCGTATCCTTCTATAACAACAGAGGCATAATGCTGTCAAGTCATGAGAAGTAGCATGCAAATTTAAAATTAAAAAAGTAAAAAAAGTTTGACATGTAGCACAGGAGTAAAGAATATTCGCCTGGATGAAAGCACACGGCATCCACTGTTATTGGGTGGTAAATGTGAGGCAATGAAATATGGCAGTTAAAAGTTGATGGCTGAGGAAACCATCGCTCGCACTACAGCAACTGTAGGTAGTGGGGGCGAGGATGGTGTGTGATGACAAATGATGTGGACATTAACGTCTTGCTTCATCTCCTCAGTGAGCCGGCCTGCTCCACTAGGAACGGTTTTGCGTCAATGTTAACTAGAACCTTAACAGAAGTTGTTTTTCAATACTGGTGCCATAAATAAAAACCCTTGATAACTGAGAGTTATGACGTTTTGTCTGACATACGAATATCGCGGTTAATAATAAGTTTAAACAAATATAAATCAAGTGCTTCCCGGCATTTCATCAAATGAATACGACAAAATTTAAGATAGATATGCCCGGCAGCGCCACGTTATGTTAGCGGCGTATCATTTAACAATGATGGCTAGGGTTTCTTGTAAACAAAACAATACATTACATCCATGTCATCTGGGCTGCTTGTGACATAGGGCTACCTGTAAGATAGGGCTATCTTATGTGGACTACCGACCCCCTCCACTTGCCATGAAGGCTACCCCGCGGATACCTGTGATTTATGACTCTGCCCCACCCCATATTCAATGTGGAGTCAATCCCGACTGGTCAAGGGTACACCTCTGACCTGGGTGCGCTTAGCTCCACCCACACGACCACACGGTTATGTTACATGTATCTCCCAGAACGTTCTGGAAGGTACCTTTTGATCCATTAATTACGAGAAATGTAATTGTTCTCGTCGTTCCTAGAATCTGGAAGGTTCCTGTGATGTTGGTATACGTGGGAGGTAAACAGAGACTAAGGGGGAGCGACACAACAACAAATACGTAGGGGGTAGACAGAGACAAGGGGGAGCGACACAACAACAAATACGTAGGGGGTAAACAGAGACTATGGGGGAGCGACACAACAACAAATACGTAGCGGGTAAACAGAGACTATGGGGGAGCGACACAACAACAAATACTTAGCGGGTAAACAGAGACAAGGGGGAGCGACACAACAACAAATAAGTAGGGGGTAAACAGAGACAAGGGGGAGCGACACAACAACAAATACGTAGCGGGGTAAACAGAGACAAGGGGGGAGCGACACAACAACAAAAGAGAACACCGGAGAAGAGACTACAGACGTACGAAAAGATAGAGAGCGAGCAAGATAAAACACGTTTGCATACTATTGTCATTATCACTATATGATCATTGATTATTGATACCTGTCATTATCGTAATCGCTATCGGCTAACGTGAGTGATCATCTCTTATATTTACTTACTTTAATGTTTACCACCTGTTTTTATTTAAGTTAAGTGCTTTAAAAAATAGAATACTTCATTAAAATCACAGCTATCGTGTGTTTACGTTGCAGTTATTTTTAGTTATTTACTTTGAAATTGTTCAGTCAGTTACTGTGTTTTATCCTTCTTTTTGTGTTAATGCCGTTTTAACGAGACGCTTAAATATGACTATAATAATTATAGTAAAGTAGAAAGTCAATGGGCCTTGCGGACGTAACACGCTACCTTTCACAAAAACTGTCACGTGCAGCTAAAACTGATTGACAAAAGTATGTCAGATAGTACTAAGTACTATAAATATGAACATTAGGATAAATTATGATACATATAATAAAAGTATGAAAGGTATGGCGCCAAAATAAACGTGATAGTGATAGAGCTTCCTATAACCAAGTGTTTACAATGGCTAAAAGGGTTTTCACTTTTCAGGTAGGGGTAGCTAAATAACGAAACACCCCAGCAGGGCTACACAGCCTGCTTGACGTACACATTTTTCAGTTGTGAAGCAAATACAATTCCAAATCTAGAACCAAGGAACAAGCGACAAACTTAAAAGCCAAGGCCATTTTAAGGTCACAGACTGACAAGAGTTTAGCCCCTTGTCACAGTTATCCAAGAATCCCATGATAGAGTATTCCGAAAAGTTTATTGATTCTTCACACAACGTTCTTGACTGTAGAGACATGGGCGGAAAACTTAGTGAGAAAAATAAGGCGTCTGACCCGAGGCGTGGAGACAACATCTATATATATTCTCTTCGTGGTCGGACCCTGCGAGACACCAAGCTGCAAGTATGTTCAACAGATACTAATCTTAGAAAGCAGCGCACCAAATTAATGCACCAATGCATCTAAAGGTGTGCAAATTAAATATGCGCTTTAAAAAAAAATTATATGACGTCATTGTTTTCGCTGATATTTTAATTTTGTTAAATGGGAACAATGTAAAAAGTTATAAAATACTTTGTGTACATTTCAGAAAGTTTAATATTTCGTATTGATCAAACAAGGACAAGTTAGTTGGGATTTTGAAAAAGGTGGGCGCCGTAGGCGCCCTAAAAAAGTGCATTTTTTCAAAATAAATAGATTTCAGCTGAACACTTCCGTCATTTTTTACGGGTGATACGCCGCGGGTCTCTCCAGAGTTCCTTCTTTTCATTCACTCACAGTCGTTTGCCCAAACCCACCCCATTTTACAACTGTCTTTCAGGAAGTCTTCACCCGTCACTAAATCATTAGCGGCGTATGCTACGCCGCGGGTCAGCTAGTCATCAATAGTACTGGTGGTGAGTTTGGTGTACTAAAAATTGTCGTAGTGGCGCACATGGTAGGCTATATAGAAAAATTGTCGTAGTGGTGCACATGGTATATAGAAAAATTGTCGTAGTGGTGCACATGGTAAATAGAAAAATTGTCGTAGTAGTGCACATGGTATATAGAAAAATTGTCGTAGTAGTGCACATGGTATATAGAAAAATTGTCGTGAGTGGTGCACATGGTCTACAGAAACATTGTGCAGTTGGGCTTTCTTTCCCGTCACCCACTTGGATGCAGTGTTAAAGCAAAAATGAATACAGAGGTACTAAAACGTAAATACAGGAATACCAGGAACACAACCAGTTTACTAAGCAAATGTATATTGTCAGTGTATTTTGAACGTGCCTTTCCGAGACATAAAAGTTCGGAGACAATTACTCAAATGCCGACTTGGTAAATCCCGCTGATAACAAAATCCCTTCTGATAATACAGCCCACAAAGTTATATTTTGAATAAAACCAAAATATGCAGGGAATATACTTACGCAAGCTCCTTCAGTAAATGATCTATTACGTAATAATTCAATTAAAGTGAAAGAACTCTCAGGACAGAATTCCCCCTTGAAAAAGAAAATATTCAGAAACAAAAAGTCCGTTACTTTTAAGTTTCCAAGCCTGTGCAAAAGCGAGATTGGTCCATCGCAAACAATTGTTTGAATGTATCGGTGATAACTGTGTGTGTGTGTGGGGGTGACACTCCGACCTCGGGACTCGGGAGGACGAACGATGTCCGCGACGTCTTGCTACCACCACCACAGCTCTCGTCGTTGTAGCACCTGACAGCACGCCTTGCTTTTTGTAGGCTTCTTGCGCCTGAACGGTGCGTCTTCATACTGACATACGGTTTGTGTAACAACACTGCGTCTTGGTTGTATAAAAACTTCAGGTCCACTGGTTCGAATATCAACACTGGGTCTTGTGGTTTGTTTAACAACACTGGGTCGTGTCTGTATAAAAACTGGGTTGTGTCTGTATAACAACACTGGGTCGTGTCTGTATAACAACACTGGGTCGTTTCTGTATAACAACACTGGGTCGTGTCTGTATAACAACACTGGGTCGTGTCTGTATAACAACACTGGGTCTTGTGGTTTGTATAACAACACTGGGTCGTGGTTTGTATAACAACACTGGGTCGTGTCTGTATAACAACACTGGGTCGTGTCTGTATAACAACACTGGGTCGTGTCTGTATAACAACACTGGGTCGTGTCTGTATAACAACACTGGGTCGTGTCTGTATAACAACACTGGGTCGTGTCTGTATAACAACACTGGGTCGTGTCTGTATAACAACACTGGGTCTTGTGGTTTGTATAACAACACTGGGTTGTGTCTGTATAACAACACTGGGTTGTGTCTGTATAACAACACTAGGCCTTGCTGCTAGTGCGGGCTACAGTATCACTTATTCAGGATCCCATTCGTTTTGACAAATACAAAAATGTATCCAAATTACTATGGGAATCAATTACTAAAATCTGCCATTTTGAGCCAGCTTTACAACATGCTATTACGTGATTGTTTCACAATTTTAAATGTTCATTTACCGTCAATTAACCACGAACACTAAATCGTCCCCCCCCCCACACACTAAAATCTGTTATCAAGAAAATTTATCTCAGCATCGTCACAGAGGAATCAGCAACATCACTAATGTTGGCCAGAAGCTTAGAGCCAGGGTTTTTGAGAATCTTGAAACTACAGAGACTACAGGGAAGTAGCCGAGGATATTTTCAATGTTATTTCCGTAAGCCATTGCTTGCCGTGTGCTGTTACAATTTTTTTTATTTATTATTCAATAAAATAAAAAAAAATTTTAAAGTCTCCACCTACATCTGGATTTGATTAAGTCTACAGATTCTAAATAAGTATACTTAAACCATAGACCTGGCATAGATTAAATGAGGCATGCATTCTTTTATACATTTATATGGATAGCATTATGTAACCAACAGGATATGGCAGAAACACCATTACTTATATGTTGCACATCAACATACATAATTCCTGTAATGGATGTAATGCTTCTTGGATGTAATGCTGATTTGTTCAATAGTGCGCACCAAAAATTATAGCACCAAATATAACTCTTTTCGAACGTTCCGCATAAAATTGTTCAATATGATAATAAATGAATCAAATAAAAATAAATAAAATAAATGAAAGTTCTGTATTGAAACATTATTTTTTATTCTGATGTGTATTTTTTCAAAATTAATAGATAGCAGCTGAAATATATTTATTTTGAAAACTTTCGTCATTTTTGACGGGTAATACTCTGGTATTATAATAACATCCCACTCCCCAATCCTTGAAGTATTTTGTCTAAACCAAGGTAAATTGCCCCAGGATTGGAAACTTGCTAATATAATTCCACTTTAAAAAAACAAAAAATGAGATAAAACAGACCCTGGTAATTATAGAGAAGTTTCACTTAATAGCATTACTTGTAAATTACTAGAACACATAATATATAGTGAATATAGCTAATCCCCATGACAAAAATAATGTCTTATGTCTACATCAACATGGCCTTATGAAAAACAGATCATGTCAATCGCAATTAATCGAAATAATAGATGATCTGTCTAAAGGCTTTAGATAACAGTAGTCACACAGATACAATATTACTTGACTTCTCAAAAGCATTTGATAAACTTTCACCAATCTAGTTTACTCAAAAAACGTAAATATTCTGGCATTTCTGGTCTCACACATCATTGGATGCAAGATTTCCTTTAGGTTAGAGAGTAAACAGTAATAAGCACCAATGAGAGTTAACTGAGGAGTTCCACAAGGAACTGTTCTTGTCCCTCTACTCTTCCTAATTTATATAGATGTTTTACCCAACAGCAGGGCTGTTTACTCCTGGGAAATTTCCCAAATCGTTGGATTTTCTTTAAAGCCAAATTTAGGCAAATTTATAGAAATGGGAATTTATGAGGATCTGGCCTTAAATATGGGAATGTTTGAGATTGTTTCGCCAATAGAATTTAATGCATTTGGGAATTTTTAGTCTAATTTGGGAGTTTTTTTACTCCTGCCTGGGAAAAGTTGGCACGTTGAGTTAACAGCACTGCCCTGGTTTTCCTGGTTTGTTCAGGCAACTCATTCCACGTCCAAGTGCCAGGCGGGAAGAAGGAGGATTTGTACCATATATATATCGTTCTAAAGCAGACTTTTTTTGGACAAAATCTAGGGGAAAAGGTTGGGGGGTTGGCTTATGAGCGGGTCACAGGTGATTTCTGCATGTACATTGCATATCGGTGTTGTTATTGTAGATCTGTGATTCTCAAAGTGGGCGCTAACGCCCCCTTGTGGGCGCTGAAGCGATCCAGGGGGGGGGGCGGTGAAAGCATAAAAAAGGAAGAGAAAATTTAGAAAAATATGATTTATGTATTCTGCTCATAAGGCTCTATCTTTCTTTTAAAAAAACGTTTTGGACATTGGTTTGGTTACCGCATTTGCATTTAGTTGGTATTTTTAATATGTGCAATCGCGCACTTCCAGACTGCAAGAACATTTTAAATAAAATTAACGGGGATAAAAAAGATAAGGATTTATATAATTTTCAAACATTAAAGTAGAAATGTATCAAACAACTGACTTAGACAAACTCTTTTCAGCAGCAATCACACAAGGTTTGCTAGCTTCTTACAATATTTTGTTAATGATTGCCAAATCGGGTAAATCTCATACTATTGGTAAAGAACAAATTATACCGTCTATAAATGAATTAATACCGTCTGTGGTACATAAGCAAGCATCTGATATTATCAAGAAAAATTCGTTTAGCAATAATACAGTTCAAATCAGAACTGATGAAAAGGCTCAAGGTGTTGAAGATACATTGTGTAGCTCTTTAAAACATCTCTGTTTTCTATTAAACTTAAGGAGTCAACTTTGCCAGGAAATAAAGCTTTACTTTCGCCATATGTCCGGTTCACAAAGGAAGAACACATTTGCTAGGAAATATTATTTGATAAATATTTGCAAACTTATTCCAAAAAGTAGCAACAAATAATTAATTTAGTTTTAAAATCAAACTTTGCTATTAACAATTCTGGCTGGAAAAGGAGATCCTGAAATATGGGCCGTAATTTAAAATTTCGTAATTACATTTCCTTCATCATATTTAGTGGAAAGTAGATTCAGTGCGGTAACTATTTTTTAATTTTTTTAAATGCAAATAGTCAATTGTGGTTACTTAAGATTTCTGCTGACTAAAATAAAGCATGGATTTCTAAATTAATAGAAGCAAACCAGGTTCATTGTCTCATTTATATGATTTCGAAATTGTGTATGTGTGTGTGTGCGTTGAACTATTCTTGAATTGTGGCACCAGGTTACTGTTTATTATTCGCATGAATGCATTCAAATTGCAGTCAGTCAACATCGCTCTGTTCTTAGACTTATTTATTTTCATACAATAAAAAGCTTGCTCACAGATGTATGTTGACCCAAATAGTGTCAAAAGTTTGACAGTAAAGTTTTTTAAAGTTTGGAAACGCGCACCTAGCAAAAGCAACAAAAGTAAAACAGAAAAAACTCTAGCAGAAAAACTAACTTGAACTTCTCCTTCAGGTTATAATCTGCCTTTAGGTTAAGCAGTTCTAACAGTATATATCCTCTGGGGCTTAATCAGCTTCTGCACTAAATTGTGAACTGAGGATATTGAAGAGTGGTTCCAGGTTCTTGTCGTCTTGGAACCTCCTTTCAAATTTCATAGCAAAGGCATCCAACTGAGCCTTGTAAGTGTCAACCATTTTACAAGAAACTGTTTTCTGTTTTAGCAAAGGAATATGTCAAAACCTGTTTTTACCTGCTTGTCTGGAGAACAGGGAGAGTTTTGTCTGAAATGATTTAACATACACATAAATTTCATGTGCAAACAAGCCATTGCCCTGAAGTTTGACATTCAGTTCATTCAAATTTTCCATAATGTCAATGGCAAACATGAAGTCTGACTTTCACTTTTCATTAACTATGGAAGTAACAAAATCACAAACAAAACCCTTCATCTCTAGCAACATAACTATTTCTTCCTTGGGATCTCATACTCGCCTCAATAACTTGCCCAGGCTCAGCCAGCGGACACTGCCGTGGTAGATAATATAATATTCAAATCTTCAAACAGTGCTTTTAAAACCTGTGATTAAGTTCCCTGGCTTTTACAAAGTTTATCATACAAACAACTGCTTGAAATTCAACACAGCCTTACACAGACTATCCTGATGGTTGCCACAGTGGAGAGGTAAGAGTGTGTGGTCAGGCTAATATTCTTTAATTTTATTGTTCATACTACTTTTTCCAATTAAAGCTCGCGCTCCATCGGTTATTACACTGGCCATCTTGTTCCACACCAACCCAGTTATTTCAACACAGCTCTCAACAGCATTGAAAAAATCCTGTTCTGTAGTTGTGGCTTTGAGAGCCTCAACACAGAGTAATTCTTCGTTAAGCTCGAATCAAGGATGTATTACCCGTATAAATACCAAAAATTGTGCTGTTCCTATACATTGGTACTTTAATCCAATGCGAGAGTACCAAAAAATTCTTTGCTTGCATCTCGAAGTTGATGCATCAAATTGTCACATTTTTTTTCAAAACGTCTGATTAAAGTTCCCTTGATAAAGAAATGATGTCAAATTATGTTTTCTGTTCTATACACATAACGCTTGCTGCATATGTCAAGCATTTATTGATAAATTCACTGTCAGAAAAAGGCTTGTTCCGTTTTACGATCTTATGAGATATCTCCAGATGTTGCAGCATCTTGTATTTAAGACTTTTGGTGAAAACATTTTGCTGCTTCTTTAAATTATTAACAAACTTCTTGCATTTCCCTTTTCTCTGTTGGTTCGTTAAATTTGTGCCCGAAACACAAATGTTTTGTTTGGTGGTATCTTTTTAAGTCGCACTCATTAAAGACGCTCACACACTCACGGCACAGCAAGCAGGCTGCTTTCCTCCCAACGCTCGTGAAACGATATTTAACAGTTAATTCGTCATTTA
Organism: Ampullaceana balthica; assembly: GCA_944989445.1. Classification (NCBI taxonomy): domain Eukaryota; kingdom Metazoa; phylum Mollusca; class Gastropoda; family Lymnaeidae; genus Ampullaceana; species Ampullaceana balthica. Next base: position 2,029,005 of record CALYLW010000043.1, on the reverse strand, counting down.
AATAATACATTCGTCCTCAATCTTACTTTCTTTGGTAGCAATCATGGTTAAATAAACGAATATTTCCTTTTAAATCACAAATTTTCAAAACCAGTCGAAATGTAAATCGTAAACAAAAGCCAATTCTGTTGAGCTGAAATGTAGTTTCGAACAGGTATGTTAACAATTAATGACTAATGATTCTGAGGGCATAAAACCGATTATATATCTCTAGATTCGAATCAAATGCTGGGAATAAAATTTCAAAAATATATCAAAAATTCTAAGCAAAGAAAATTAACATGACACAAGATTGCCACATGTGCATGCCTACCGGCCGCATGTGGCCCGCGGATCGTAGTTTGCCTATCCCTGTGTTCGAATAATAATAAAAAAATTAGGGGGGCGCTGAGTAATATTTTTACTGGAAAGTGGGCGGTAGGCCAAAAAATTTTGAGAACCACTGTTGTAGATCATCAAGGTTCTTGTCTACATTCTACAAGATTCGACTGCTCTACCAGAGGCTATCAAATATTATTAAACATCTGCACTTACCTTATTTATTCATTTTATTTATTTTTGTGAATGTTTTAATAAACTGTTTTACAAATTTTTTTTCAACAATAAATTTTAATGTACATGTACATGCTTTCGCCACTGTTTACTAAAGAGACAAAAAAAATACCGGTAACTACCTAAGAAAGAGCACAAAGACAAAGTAGTAGGAAATACTAAACGAATGCTATAAAAAATGACATCCATCTTCTCTGTTATTCAAATCTCTTCGTTCTTCAACCTAAACAAAATTAAACAATGATAATGACCGATTTAGCTTGTAGTTTTTCAAAAAACGTGTTCAATTTTGTTTACGCTGTCCTATTATTTTTTGGGGTCGGCTTACAAGCGGGTTACACACTTTTTATACTATTCTCTCCCAAAAGTGTCGGCATATGAATGAACGGGCTATAGAACGAGTATATACCGTAAATGTTTGATCTTGCAAAGGGCACAAGAAAACTGAGATATACTGCGAGAAGCTTATGGTTGTATACCACAAGATGAATGTTTTCCTCTCAAGTGAAAGAAGTTTACCCTTGGTGTCTGAGACAAATGAGACACAACAAACTGAACAGAAATTGGTAGAGAAGCCTTTAGTATAAAATAAAAACACATATTCATTGTGAAGAACAATGACATTCAAAATTTTGCCTTTTCAAGAGAATGAACCCTAGTCCCTTTCCATTGCTGGCTAGTTCAGATGTAGAGACCAAGACTAAAAAGATCAAGATAAAGGAGCAGCGATGGTTCATTGCAGTTTTAAATCTGGGCATAGAGGTGAAGTCCAGGGTGCATATAAGTGAAAGGCAGGAAGAAGTAGCAAATCAGCTAATTGAAGTTAGAGAATTCATCAGAGCTCATGCAGGCAGTAGTTAATTCCTAGTTTTTAACAATTCAAAACAATTTCCATTGCCAAGGGTGCATTTGCCATCTTGTTAAATGTGATTTTCCGATATCTTGAGAGAAACTGCTTTTAGGTTTTGCCCATACAAGTAGAGATAACTAAAGCTTTATATCATATAAAATATCACCATTACATTTACATAGCAATACATTGTATTTATTTCAAGGATATTAATTATAATGTAGGTTATATTTGTATAAAGTGAATTGTGTGGTACACAGGAAGTAGCTTGTCAAGATATTAAGCAGTTGCACATTTAGGACAGTATGACTAACTAATGGCAGTTACAGATGTTACAGCATAATCAGATAAATAAAAGACAGTCAGAAGTGAAAGATGCTACTATAGTGTAAGATGGTCAAAACAGTCAGAGGTGAAAGATGCTACTATAGTGTAAGATGGTTAAAACAGTCAGAAGTGAAAGATGCTACTATAGTGTAAGATGGTTAAAACAGTCAGAAGTGAAAGATGCTACTATAGTGTAAGATGGTTAAAACAGTCAGAAGCTATTAATGTTACAATGACATTTTTTCTTTAGTAACTGACCTGAATTTCTCCTACTTCTGCTGCATTGTGTAATGGACTCCCTCCAAGATTATCCAGAGTAATTTTAGCCCCGCCGTCTTTAAGCATCCATTCAACAATTTTAGCATGTCCTTTGCTTGCTGCATAGTGAAGGGGAGTTGATCCTTCAAAGTCTCTGTCATTTGGGTTGCATTTCTCTTGCTTTATCTTCAAGTAAAAAAAAATTATAAAAATGTATATGAGACATTCTACATGCATTAAAAAAATAGTTTCTTTTAATTTTTTTTAAAGAGAGCAACAAATTAATAATAAATGCAATTTTATTGCTGTAAATTAATAATAATATTACCCTAAAAATCCCCACTCTCACTCTTATTAAATCAGAAAAAAACACTTTATGATTTAGAATTTTACTGACCAACCATTGTACAACATCCAGATGTCCCATTTGAGCTGCTGCATGAAGACAGGACATGGCATCATATGCTTTAATTTTTGTTGCTCCATTCCGGCTTACAAGATATTTGAGGATATCTAAATACCCTTCTTGACAAGCAAGATATACAGCTGTGGTTCCATTGTTCATTTGCATGTTGATCAGCCTTTAAAAAAAAATTAAAATAAGTAGGGTAACATGAACTGCCAATGGGGCCAAGTTATTGTTGACTATAAAAACAATGTATATTCTTAATTAAGAAATAGGGTATCTTTTTAAAAATTTAATAAAGATGCTTAAACATGTATGAAGCATGGGTCTTCCAAATAAATGAGTAAGAAACATAAATATCATAAAAAATTTAGGACCAAATCAAAAATATGCCCCCTTAGTAAACAAAAGTCAATTTTTATATATTGTCTACAAACACATTCATAATAGTAATAGCTTTTGTAAACATGCCAGTTTCTGTTCTAGTCCCATTTTCGTATTGGATCGCATTCTCTTTTTGGATTTCATTTTCCAATTCACCATTTGTGTCCCCATTCCCAGTGGTTGCTGTTCATGTGATCCCGTTCCGGTATGGATAATGTAATCCAAGTATAATGGATACTTGTTCCACAGTAGTAAATATTATGAGTTCAGTAACCTTTACTATTTTAATATTGAAAGACTGATACATTTTTACTTGGATCGTCTAATTCATGCACCCATGAAATAGTTATTTTATAAATTATATTTAAATAGCTCAACCGTAGTTAAAAAGAAATACTGGAAGACTTTGAAAAACACATGCACAAAATTGTAAGAAAAATGAATTTGTGGAGCGGATAATAGGAGTATGATTCCCTAAAGTATTTTAATGTGGATCATCCAGTTTTTGTGTAATAAGTTTGTTCTTAAAATCCATCCATCCAACTGGTAGACAATTTTTAAAATTATATTTAAATTGCTAATATTAGAGAAATAAAAAACACTTTATGGGCCCCCACCCTAAATAGTGTAAGTTAGGTGTTAAGTTAAAAATAATGTAGAAAATGTTTGCGGGTTTCCGCACAACTCACCAAAATTACATTGCAATAGGATGAATGGTATAGAAATATAAGACAGAGAAACATTTATCTATATACAAAGAAATAAATTTACTTGAACTAAGTTCAAATATGCCATCAAAACAAGTTATAGCAAGAAAGTATCTCCATTAATCTCAACACTGACACTAAAACTTCTAAAACCCATTCTCTAATCAAAGCAAACATTTAAATAAAACAAACCCGTAAAAACAAAGTTTTTGACTATAAATCCCTTATATATGAGACATAACTAAAAGTATTGATTATGTTCAAACGCGACAAACATTTACAGACTGAATCTGTCTTAACTTCCCTTTGCTTTATAACCTCTGGGGGGGGGCGGGGGGGGGGAGAGGGAAAAGGTCTGGTCACCGATCGCTGGACCGAGCTCAGCGTGACACGTAAAATGTAAACAAAAGCACGCCGGTACACCTGGTTAAAACATGAGATGTGTTCACCGATGGCTGGCGTGAAGTCAAGTGACCCGTAAAATGTAAACAATAGCGACTTCTACATATACAGTCTAAACCCACTTACCTCGAGCTCGGTTAGCTCGACCACCCCACTAACTATTGGAACCGCTTAATTCTCTCTTTGTCTTAGCATTTTTTCATCGGCTAATTCGATTTTTCTAAGTCGCCGAAACCTACTACATCAAGCACAAAAGAGGGCCAAATTTGCAACTTAACGTTGGTTTACCTCGATCCTCGTCGGTTGGCCTAGCAATGAACTCTGCATTTTTAGTTCAAAACAGTGTTGACATCTCGCTTTCTTCGAGACCTCCGGCTATTGTGTGATTCTACGAGATTTCAATAAAAATTACCAGATGTTTTGCGTGTGTGAATTATTAGTTCGACGTGTATCCATGGAGTATGTATTCACCCGAGGTACTGGACAATCGCGTTAGAGGTAGTTAATCGTCGTTATTTCGCAGTGCATGTTATATTATTATTAAACTTAATTCATTTTCTGATGTATTAATCATTTTATTTTTTAAGATAAACGAATATCTTTAGAAATGAAAATAAAGGTTTGTATCGAGAATCGACGGTGGTTTTTATTTAATCAAATAAAAAAATTATTATTCTTTTAAAAGTTTGATGTTGCTTTGTTACCAGTAAGATACGTGACTGTGACTAACACGCGCGTGACGATGAAATCAAATCATTTCTGATAAGGAATGTTTTTTTTAAAAATTCGCTTAGACTTAGGTAGTTGCTGGCCGAGGTCTAACACACAGCCCACAGCGTGCTGTGATCAACGGTCAAGGCCACAATAGTTTTATTTATATTACAAGTTTGATTGACTGAGGAAATTCGAGAGCGTTCTGATAGTAACAGATATCCTGCACGTCAAAAGCATTAAACTTAAAATTACCATATTGATTAGTTTATTTGTATTTTTGATACGACGGCAAACGCGAGCGGCTGTGACATGCCACACGCAGCATGTGACGAAGCGAGGTGAAAAATTTGACCTTTTAACGCATGCGCAGACAATTATAAACTGGTAAATTTTTTTTATTAAATGGAATCGAAACATACCACAGAGACGTAATCAAAGTCCTTTACTTCGGCATAAATATATATATAAAAATAAATTAAATATATTTATAAAACTCCCGATTAGTGTCATAACTTTTCCCGACTTTCAAGGCCGAGAAATTTTTTTTAAGAATTCCTGACTTTTTCCCGTTTTCCTGAGTGGGAACCATGGCTATATTTAAATTTTAAACGAATGGTCATTACAACCTTAGGAAAGAGTGAAGAAATATTAGGGTTCCAATACGATTCCGATTAATCGTCCCATCACTAATTAACGCTAACTAATTAATCACGTACATAAAGAAATTTCAAGCACATGTTAATATTTTGCCGCCATATTGGTTTTCGTTTTAACTTGATCATCGGTTATGTCGACGCCATTTTTCATACCCCAACGCCGTCGACTTAACCGGTTTCGACTGTACTTTTATATAGCTAAACTAAAAATGCATTAACTTAATTACAGTACGTTCGATCGATCTGAAATTTTGAGACGATGCATTGTTAGGTGACACGGGTCCGTGTGCCAAATTTCAGCTCGATGCCTTCACGGGAAGTGGGTCATTTTTTACTTTTGTTTTTCCGCCCGCCCAAGACAGAGACGGCGGTGAAGTTCATATATAAGGGATTTAAAAATAAACAAAAACACATGCAGCACCAATCATTGTGTATTAACAGCTTCTTTTAAAATATTGTTAATTCTAGACCAGTCAGAGGTAGAATTTTTATTAAAAAATTGTCAGTTGCTATAAAAGGAACATGACAATTGTCCATGGAATTTTTCATTTCTACTTGAAAGCATATAGAAAGAAAATATAAACATTCATTTATATTAGGGCTGCGGAAATTATCGATTAATTTCTCGATTAATCGCTAAAAATTGTATCGATTAAATATCAATTAAAATAATTTTAATCGATAAAAATTCGATTAAAATTTAAGAAAATATTTATAATATTTTTTAAAAATTTTAGTAATAAATAATAAATTATTAATAATTAATAATAATTACAGACAAACATCTCCCGCGTAATATTAAAATTTATTTTATTAATTTATGTTGACCGGCAGACGTCAACTAAAAAATGGCTGACAGCCAGAGCCGTCTTTACACCATTTTGAGCCCCGGGCAAAGAAATAGTTAGGGCCCTTCCCCCGCAGGAATAAAAAATGAATATACATAATATATATAAATAAACATATAACCATGGGTCCCATATGCTCGTGGGCCCCGGGCAAATGCCCAACGGGCCTATGCGTTAAGACGGCCCTGCTAACAGCATCAGCGCAGTTAAATTTAAACATATAACTAGAAAGTTTAGCAAATATGTTGTTTTTAAGCTAACTGTGGATGGCAAAGTCAAAGATGGTGAAAGTGAAAACGTTTACTGCGTCCACTGCCATAAACAATTCTCTTTTAAAGGATCAAATACATCGCTGACGTACCACCTTCAGCACAAATCAAGTATCAACACATTGTCATGAAATTTAGTTCAAAATATTCTTAATTTTCAATGTTCGTGAGAAATGTTCAGTTTAATGACGTCATAAATTTCTATTTTTGGTTTTAATCGAAATTATCGATTAATTAATCGATAATTTTTCAAAAGTTAACGATTAAATTTAAATTAATCGATAACAGCCCTAATTTATATAAATATTTATCAATTGCAAACCTTGGGTTCTCATCTACCAAAATTTTCACACAGTTCATGTCTCCACCAACAACCGCAAAGTGAAGTGGCAGAGCATCATTCTGGGCTCTAGAGCCAGCATTTGCATGAGCCTCATCCAGCAACCACTGAAAAAATCAGCACAAAATATAGAGGTTTTTAAACTATTGTTAATATTTGATGGATATCATCTTTTTAAAACTAGGTATGGTTAATTATAAGGAGTGGTAAATTATCTTTGAGTTCTACCCTTCGAGTGAACATGTGCCTTTAGTGTGCAGGCAGCAGCACCAGTGATTGAGGGAAGAACATGACTAAAGTTGTCATTTATTTTTAAAGTTATTTTTACAATAATTTTTATGATCGGAGTAGAGGAGGGAGGATGGAAATGTTTTTGAATGGAGAGGTAGTACAGCACTGAAGAAAAGTCATATGTTGATAAGAGGGGAACATGCCTCAGTGTGAAAGTCTAGAGGGCGTTGATGATATTTCACTGTTTAAAAAATGTTTTTCAGAATTAAAAAGGTGGGGGGGGGGAATCTTGGCCAAATACACAAAACCAGCAATAGCTCTGACTCTGAAGTAGATTATGGACCTTTAATTAAAGTTTAAGTTATATAGAAAAAAAAGAATTTAGAATTTTCTTTGAGAAAATGAATTTGCCACTTCCTTTTGGTGGAGTAGAAGGGGTTGACAATTAGTTTAAATACTCGTTAATACGGCTTTATAAATTACCTCGACCGTAAGTAAATGTCTATATCTAGCAGCAAGATGAAGGGCAGTGACAGCACTACTATCTTTTTCATCCACTTGTAGTTCAGTATTAGTATTTTCCAAAAGCCACTTAACAACAGCAGTGTTTCCCTTTGCAGCGGCATCATGCAAAGGAGTAGCCCCTGTATTTGATCGCTGTATGGATGAAAATCCTAGCTTTTTAACGAGGTATTCTACAACAACGACACTTCCACCTCTGGCAGCATAGTGCAAACAAGAGGCACCATTTGAATCTACTATTGTTGGGGATACTCTTTCAATTTGTTTTAGTGTTTCTATGTCTCCAATTTTACAAGCTTCCAATGCATTTAGAGCCACCATCTTTGTAATGGGAATCAAACCAAAGCCAAATTCACCTCTCTATTGAAATAATCTGAATTAAAAACAATCGTAATATTGTGTTCGGTGTTGACAGAGTTGTTGACATTTTTTCCTGGAGTGGAGACGCCCTCATTGAGGAAACAATTTGGGATGGTTCACTGTTTTCATATTGGTAAATAATCTTTTCTTTAAAGTAACATATTGAAAAATATCTACTTAGATTTTTTATGTTATAAATGATTAAAAATTTTCTATTAAAAACACAAATTGTAATGATTTATTATGCTTGTGAGAAAAGTTTGTAAAGGTAATGTTTACATAAATATTTCAATACTGTCTCCTTCAGCCTTGTCGTCACATCCTCTACCAAGGCAACATGGCTGCGTCCTTGGAGGAAGACGACGATATTTTGAAGAGTGATTATTATGCTCTTTTAAACGTCGACAAAAAGGTTTAATTGCCTAATCATCAAATTTAATACATTATATGAAATCCAGAAACATGCTGTATTTGAATTAAGTGGAATAATACTTAATTGGGATTTTTGATCACCGAATTTGAGTGGGTGACGAAATGGAAAAAAACTCTAGGCTAATGTTCACTATCCGGTGCAGACGGTTTTTACTGTGGTTATGTTATACATTTAGCACCGTTTATAATATATTAATATTCATGAAATTTTTTTCTAGATACGTTTATATAATAAATAGTGAGTTTACTTTAAAAATTGAATTGGGGATGCGGCAAACCTCCCCTATAATTAAAATTGTGTAAATAAGGGGTTGGGAACCCCATCCCAACATTTTATTAATAAAACAAACCCGTAAAAACAAAGTTTTTGACTATAAATCCCTTATATATGAGACATAACTAACAGTATTGATTATTTTCAAACATTTACAGACTGAATCTGTCTTAACTCAACTTTGCATCATAACCCTAGTGGGGGGAGGGGTGGGTGGGTGGGGGGGAGAGGGGAAAAGTCTGGTCACCGATTCGCTTGACCGAGCTCAGAGTGACACGTAAAATGTAAACAAAAGCGCCCGTCGCTTCGTTGGGTCGCCTCAATGCGTCAGCTCAAAATTTCACGTGGCAAAAAAACAATAACAAATCGTGAATTTAAATTACATACCTCATATAAGGATAAACTAAAAATGCATTAATTTAATTACGGTACGTTCGATCGATCTGAAATTTTGATACGATGCATTGTTAGGTCAGACGGGTCCGTGTGCCAAATTTCAGTTCGATCGGATCATGGGAAGTGGGTCATTTTTGACTTCTGTTTTTCCGCCCGCCGAGCCCAAGACAGAGAGAGAGAGACGCCGGTGAAGTTAATATAAGGGATTTAAAAATGGTACTATTTTATCAAGAGATTTGAAGAAGATAAGAACAGTAATGAAATAGCCTGCGTGTTTGTTAAAATTGAATTTGAAAGTTTCTGCTGTTCACATTTCTATTGGTTTCTGATGGTCTGTCATCACAGCAAGTTTGATATAATGTAATAAATTCTGTAATGAACTTGTTAATCAACCAAAGCCATTACATAATTTAAAAAAAAATGTTAATCAGTAATCAAAATTCCAATTTGAAGAAAGTTAATGATAATGTCTTTGAATTTTGATTTTTTGTCCTGGTTGACTGTTGGAATTTGATGTTTATAATTAAGGTAAATTTACGCTTGAATACCCACGCTATCTAAGATCTAATCTAGCATTATTCAACCATCTTTGTTGCTATGATATGTTATGTGACAAAGATAGCAGCAGGGAAAAATAAGTAGTCAAATACATGGGCTAACTAAATGGGGGAGGAGACATTTAAAATTTTATTAAAAAAAAAGATTATTTAGCTACTTACTCTTACCGAGATCAAAAACAGCAAAAATAAAACAAATGTGGTATTATGAGACAAGATTGCAATAAAGCATATGTAAATCACTTATTTTTAAATTCAAAGATTGTGTAATAGTACCATCTTTTAAAAAAAGTATTTGTGGAGGGGAGACTACCCAAATCCCAGCCCCACTTCTGAAAAATTTATTTTTGAAAAATTAAGGAAAGGTGACCCAAAATTTTATTAATTATTTTCTGTAAATATTATTTAGGCGTATTATTACAAAAAAAACAACAGGAGTTCACACTATCCATTTAAGTAAAAGGGGAGCTAACCCAAGACTTAATCACTATATGTTCCTTTTGAGTATGTCAAGCAGGCTTCATCCATAATTTATGTTGAGTTTTCTTTTAGAGAAATTTTCATGTAAATCAACTTATTCAATGTTAGAATGTAAAATAAAGCAACATTTTTTTTTCATTTATTATACTTTTTTTTATTCTTGGTAAATAGCTAAAATATTCCTTTTCCCTCATTTAGTCCCCATGTTAAGCTACTTTTTTTTTGGCCCCAATCACGTCAAAGAAAATATAGATGGCGGCTAAATAAAATAAATGGTCCACACCGAACAGTGAACAATTATCAAATTTGAATTTGAAATGTACAGAACAGAACAACTGGCCTTAATTTATCAATATAAAACCAACTTCATAATAATAAATTTAGTTTTAGTGTAAATGTTAATTTTTCAGTCCTAGTTTTGGGGAAATTTAACTCAATAGCTCCTGAAGGGCTACTTCCAAATCTATTTCATATTCCGGACAAAAGGGAAGCAACTTCGTTAAGCTTTTGATTCCATTAGAGAAATGCTTTTATTTTCTAAAGATATTCGTTTATCTTAAAAAATAAAATGTCTAATGCATCAAGAAATGAATTAAGTTTAATAATAATATAACATGCACTGCCAAATAATGAGGATTGAAGTCCGATAGCGCGATTTTCGGCACCTCGGGTGAATACATACGCCATATAGACACGTCAAACTAATTCACACATGGATCGAAAGTGAAAGAAGATAAAAACATCCTGTAATTTATATTGAAATCTCGTAGAATCACACAATAGCCGGAAGTCTAGAGGAAAGCGAGATTTTGTGCTATTTTTAACTAAAAATACGATAGTGCGTCGCTAGGTGAACAGACACATTTGGGCGCATCCGTACGGACCCCTATAAGGACGCATTTAGTCGCATCAGGAGCTAATGAGTTAAACACTATAAAATTTAATAACTTTTTTTTTGTGACATAAAAATATAAATTACATTTAGTATTGTTTGATGATAAATAATGAAATACAATAGATAAAGAGCATTTTTTTGGTGCTTTATTTTAATTAAAAACTTTTAAATTTGTAGTGAAGCACCAAATACTAAGAATGCAGTCACACACACACACTCATAAATTTGTATGCATTTGAAACATTATTTTTAATCTTAGTTCTAATTTTTCAGGCATCTGTCGACGAGATCAATAATGCTTTTCGTCATCTAAGCAAAATTTACCACCCTGATAAACATGTTGATCCTATCAAGAAAAAAAAAGCAGAGGAGGTCTTCAACAAACTTAGAAAAGCCCACGATGGTAAAAAAACAAAACAAACTTACAACGTTACACTCATTTAGTAATTATTAATCTGGTCCCATTGGTAAATTTTAAAATAATTTACTAAAATCAATTTTTATTTTTAAATAAATTAAAATTCTTAAATATTTGCCTGACAATATTGTCTATTGTGATTTACAGTACTACGAGACAAGTATCGGCGCACTGTGTATGACATGTATGGGGAAAAGGGATTGGAAACAGGAGATATGGAGGCAAGTACAAGAATATACTCAATTTCTTTAAAAGGCACATTTTTAAGCTTGAACAAAGGAAACTCAGATTAGGTTTTTAAAATCAATGAAAACTCGTTAAATAATGCCTTCTTAAAGTTTTAAAGTACAAGGCTTAGGTAATTGTATAATATTTGGTAATGTGAACATGTACAGTAAATAGTCTTCTGAAGTGGTAATATGGAGTAATTTAAAAAAAAATTTTTTATTAAAGTGGGAAAATCGTCATTAATAAAAAAAAATTATCACTTCAGATTATTGCTCGGACCAAAACACCTGCAGAAATTATTGCTGAGTATGAGAGGATCCAGAAAGAAAGAGAGGAGCGACGACTTCAGCAGAGGACTAATCCAAGAGTTAGTACAAATAATAGCACACATTTTTCAAAACCACTCTTTAAGATAATAATTATATTAATGCTTTTGTCATACCCATTCTCATTCTTACTGCCATCATTTAACTTTCATTATTTCCTTAGCAAAGATGCTATTTTCCTAAGTTAATGATTCGTTTCCTTTTTTTAGTATCATCAGGGGTGAGCAGTATTGGCTTAGTTTTCTCAAGAACTTGATCTTGATGGTTAGCCTAACGAAACATTAGCTGTCTCTTAAGTATCATCCACTTAGTCATTTTCAAAAAGTGTTTGAGTCATCACTGGTATAGTCAGCTGCTCACCTCCAACCATCCCATGTTTTATTTATAGGGTACCATCACTGGTATAGTCAGCTGCTTACCTCCAACCATCCCATGTTTTATTTATAGGGTACCATCACTGTCGGTATCAACGCTACAGATTTATTTGATGCAGATTATGAAGATGAGGAACTCTCTGATTACCAGTAGGTGTTTTTAATCATATCTGCTTCTTGGCAAAATTAAAATAATTATTATAGTTTCCACTGAATATGGTCATTATTAATTTTTTTTTATAAAGTTTTAACCATTCATATGCTCAATAAAAATAGGTACAGTGTCTAAAAAAAATATATGGATAATATATTTATACCATTTAGTCTTTAGCATGTCAAGAAAGATTAAATAAAGTTTGCAAACAGCATAATTTGTACTTGAATTTATTGGCCCAGTGTATTTATTCTATGTATCATTTGATTTGCATAATCTGAACAACCCACTTTAAATTTCCCTAGACCTAGCAGATCCATAGAGATAAGTTCAATGAGCATTGCTCAATCTGTAGAATGTCCACTCACACTGAAAGATACTCTTGTTGTTGGAGGAAATCTGGACACAAGAAATGGTATTGGCCAAGGGATGTTCAGTGTTATGTGGCGAAGACTTGTGTCCACCAAAGGATGGGCAGAGGTGTGTGCTCTGCTTATCTTATCTTATGTAATACAGAAGATTATTGTGTCTTAAGGTTATATATATATGGTTTGAGTCTATCTTGTTTTTTGACTGTTTGATAAAAATTGAAATGTTTTTCTATTACCAGACAATTTCATTAATCTCTATCACAGTTGCTCTTGAAAGTAGTATTCTTTATATGACTTAAGCTTGTGGATGCTACCAATTTAATTCTTGAAAGTTAAAATCAAACAAATTGGTATCAATAGTAAATGAATTTATAAGTTTTCAAAGTAGAATTAATAACAATTTAATCTGTGTGATTACTTACCATTGTTTCCATATCAACTCTGACAGTTTGATGTACATGTTGGATCAGCTTCTGCGGTTGGAATCACAGGGTTTAGACAGTTGACACAAAGATGGTAGGAACTTTAGTTGGAATAACAGGGTTTAGACAGTTGACACAAAGATGGTAGGAACTTTAGTTGGAATAACAGGGTTTAGACAGTTGACACAAAGATGGTAGGAACTTTAGTTGGAATAACAGGGTTTAGACAGTTGACACAAAGATGGTAGGAACTTTAGTTTTAGTACATGACGTAATAAAAGGTCTAGTAAGATATAATCTATTGAGAAACTTTTTATTTACCTTTAATGGCATAAAAGAGAATGAGTTTGAGCAATCCTGTAACTATTATTTTCTTTATATTTTTACATTATTAGAAGTATCAATTACAAGAACTATAGGATCATTTTTCTTTTTCTGAGACCATGTGTAAGTAAGGAATAAAATAAGCAGGGGTGCCACTTCTACAGTTAATCTCGCAATTCCAAATTTGTGAGGTTAAATATTTTTCCTCTCGGGATTCGTGGATTTTTATTTTCTCTCATTCTGGATTTTACAGCCTGGTTTATTAAAATATGAGTCCTGGGTTTTAAAAAAAAGTATGAATACACCAAAGCCTATTCAGTGAGACTGAGAAGTGGGTTCACTATAAATAGAATGGATACTGCCACCTCTGTCTTTTGTTTGAAAGAAACTTGCTTCTTGTTGTCACGTTTGTGCATTGTTTTGCACATATCGAAAATATAAGGAAAAACTTTGTCAGTTGAACGGACCGCTCTCCGGTGGCATCGTAGTTTTTTGTAATATGTCAAAGTTTTCTAACAAATAATCATGGATCACATCAGATATGTGCTTTCTGGTGACCCTCTCAATGTTTAGAGTGGAAATAAACATGGCATTGGGAATTTTTCATCTTCTCACTTTTAGTAAAAGCTTTACCATTCAATTTGCTAAAAAAGACAAATATCTCAACCATTTTTGTTTTAGCAAGTATAAATTTTTGAAACCTAAAGAAAAATGATTGACTTCTAAACTGGGTTGGAAGAATATCATTAACATTGTCAGTTAATATTTTATTAAAAAATGTATTTATTAATTATTAATTTATTCATTATTTATTAATTGATATTACAGTCGAAACCTGTTAAGTCGACGGCGTTGGGGTATGAAAAATGGCGTCGACATAAACAATGATCGAGTTAAAAGCGAAAACCAATATGGCGGCAAAATATTAACATGTGCTTGAAATTTCTTTATGTACATGATTAATTAGTTAGCGTTAATTAGTGATGGGGCGATTAATCGGAATCGTATCGGAACCCTAATATTGCTTCACTCTTTCCTAAGGTTGTAATGACCGTTCGTTTTTAAGGGCCGTTTAAAATTTGAATATAACCATGGTTCCCACTCAGGAAAACGGGAAAAAGTCGGGAATTCTTTAAAAAAAATTCTCGGCCTTGAAAGTCGGGAAAAGTAATGACACTAATCGGGAGTTTTAAATATATATTTTATTAATTTTATATATATATTTATGCCGAAGTAAAGGACTTTGATTAAGTCTCTGTGGTATGTTTCGATTCCATTTAATAAAAAAAAAGTTACCAGTTTATAATTGTCTGCTCATGCGTTAAAAGGTCAAATTTTTCACCTCGCTTCGTCACATGCTGCGTGTGGCATGTCACAGCCCCTCGGGTTTGCCGTCGTATCAGCAAATTTAAAATACAAATAAACAAATCAATATGGTAATTTTAAGTTTAATGCTTTTGACGTGCAGGATATCTGTTACTATCAGAACGCTCTCGAATTTCCTCAGTCAATCAAACTTGTAATATAAATAAAACTATTGTGGCCTTGACCGTTGATCACAGCAAGCTGTGGGCTGTGTGTTAGACCTCGGCCAGCAACTACCTAAGTCTAAGCGAATTTCTTAAAAAATCATTCCTTATCATAAATGATTTGATTTCATCGTCACGCGCGTGTTTGTCACAGTCACGTATCTTACTGGTAACAAAGCAACAACAAACTTTTAAAAGAATAATATTTTTTTTATTTGATTAAATAAAAACAACCGTCGATTCTCGATACAAACCTTTATTTTCATTTCTAAAGTTATTCGTTTATCTTAAAAAATAAAATGATTAATACATCAGAAAATGAATTAAGTTTAATAATAATATAACATGCACTGCGAAATAACGACGATTAACTACCTCTAACGCGATTGTCCAGTACCTCGGGTGAAAACATACTCCATGGATACACGTCGAACTAATAATTCACACACGCAAAACATCTGGTAATTTTTATTGAAATCTCGTAGAATCACACAATAGCCGGAAGTCTCGAAGAAAGCGAGATGTCAACACTGTTTTGAACTAAAAATGCAGAGTGCATTGCTAGGCCTACCGACGAGGATCGAGGTAAACCAACGTTAAGTTGCAAATTTGGCCCTCTTTTGTGCTTGAGGTAGGAGGTTTCGGCGACTTAGAAAAATCGAATTAGCCGATGAAAAAATGCTAAGACAAAGAGAGAATTTGGCTTTTCCAATAAAAAACGCCGAGTTAGTGGGGTGGTCGAGCTAACCGAGCTTGAGGTAAGTGGGTTCCACTGTATTAATGTTTTTGTATTTAAGGCTTAGCCAATGTATGTATGGCTTCTTCAAAAAATTCACAGCTTTCAGTGGGTGGCACCCCTGAAAGAAAGTTAATATGTTAGAAATAAAATATACACCTTATATTTAAAAAAATTTTTTAAAAAAATTTGGTAAAATGATATACAAATATGGTAAAAAGTATACTTTAAACAAATTTTAGCTACATCAGATGTGGTGGACGTGCTGAATTCACACAGTATGGTTACAGACCATCGGCAGCATTTAGTAAGTTTTTTTCCTCATTTCCTTCTGTATAAAAAGGGTGTCATAATTAATAACATTGCTTAACATAAAATTATAAAATCAACGACAGTTTTAAAGCTAATATTTAAAGATGAATGTTAAAAATTGATATCTTTTGCAAGCTTAATTCAAAGTTCATTGTTTATTCTTCCATAGGAATATTTCAATATCTTGACTCATAGAGACAATTAAAATAATAGGAGTTTTATCAACTAGGTATTAGTTACTGACATTACTAATCATTACTCTCATATCCTCTGAAAATATGTTTAATTGCATTAAATTGCTAAGAATTTGTTTTTTTGTAGAAATAAATATAATTTTTAACAAAATCTTATTTTCTTCTCAGTTACTTCAATTTAATTGAAATTATTACTTTCTATTCTTAGTGTTGGCCTATCAGTTTGATCGCAACTTGCAAGGTCGCTTGACCTACAATCTGGCCAGGCCATCATCCATAACAACCAACATTATTTACAGTAATGAACAGAATAACTTATCCTCAACTCTACAAGTGAGCCCCTAATATATCTTCTAATTATAATTGTTAAAGAAAGATGTCAGAATCTATATTAAATTAATAAGAAAAATAAGTTGTCCCTTATTGTTAGCAATATGAATGCATGTAGGAATATAAATAAAAATGGTTAATTTTTTGTTGTTGCAATGTTTAATCGCAAAAAGTATCCCTTTATGGAAAATGTACAAAAGACAGAAGTGTCCGATTTTTAGTTTTGATGCAATATTTTCTACTTGATGTGATTATGACCTTTACCCTGGGTTGCAACTTTTAGCATAATTTAACATTGTATTAAATGCTCAATAATGAACTAAATGCTTTGAAAATAATCATTTTTAATGGAGATATTGTATTATTATTTTTTTTGGCAGTTTGACTGTTACAAAGGGATTTGACTTTTCAACTGTTATTACCAATATTTTATTTTTATTTGTATATTTTAGCTTGGTGTACGCAACAGCTTCCTATCTATTGCCTACACTAGAACACAACTGGAACAAAATGCTAAATACCGTGGGGCTTTCAGGTAGAGGAGCTTTTCGGATAAAACTTTTTGGATTTTTGTTTTGAAATTTTTTAGAAGAAAATTCTTTGGTAGGGATTCTTAGGCTGTGCTCTTAGCGCTGCCTTTTGTTTTCCTATTTGGCTTCAGCTATCTGACAAATTAAGTATGTTAAAGAAATGATGACTATATTAAAGAAATCCACTCTTGAATATAAAAAATATACTTAAAATGTTCCCTCTAAGGTTTGTTGGTCTGTGTGCAAAATAACAAACTCATGTGCACATTGCACAGAAATTTTTTACACCCCACGAACACAGATATTATATTATCATTATGAAAATTTACTGCTCAGTAATTCTAAACTGCTCGGTCAGCAATCTGGGACCATTAGTCACATAATGGATGTTAATGATGCAATATTAATTTTAGCTAGCAAACATTTATAAAATACATTTTCGAATTTAAACAAAGTCATGCACAGTGTGTGGCAATACCCTGAAAAATGGTTGACTATTGTAAGTATTGAAATTGTAATATTAAAAAAAGACATTTGATTTATGTAAAATTTCAAAGATATTTTCATCGTTTGCTTGACAGATTTGGCACTCTGGGTGGAATGCTTGAAATAGCCATGGAGAAGAAAATCTCTGACTTCAGCCATATTGGTGGAACTTTACTTGTGGGCTTACCTCATGGTGTCCACCTCAAGCTTAAGTAGGTCTTACACTTCTTGATTGGGGTGGATGGCTTATGTTATGATTTCAATATCAAATTTAACAAATAGCTTTTATTTAAAAAGCTGCAACATTTTTTACAATTGTGCCCTGACTAATAAAACATAGTTGGGTACTGCAAGGCAAATAGTTGAATCAATATGATTTACTTTTTTGATACATAAAATCTAACAAACTTGGTAATAAAATTGTTCTTGTTTTGATATTTATTTTCAGTATTTTATTGACATTTCAAAATGGAAATTAGGTAATGAAAAATGTAAATCTTTGTTACCCACAGGTTACTTCGAGGGCAACAGACTTTCTTCTTTCCTATTTATTTATCAGAGAGCATGAATCCAAGTGCTATAATGTACGGAGCTGTTGTGCCTCTTGTAGCTTACTTTGCCATCAGAAATCTCATTGTTAATCCTATACTTAAACAGCAGAAACAGAAGTAAGAGCTTTGTTTGAAAATTTTAAAAAATACAAATACCATGCTAATAATTTATAATTTTGTCGCAAACATCCTACAGTATTGTGTATTGTTGTAATTTATATATTAGTTTGAAAATATGGACGTTATCAATGAGGATATCATATTGAGTGAATTTTTAGGACATTTTTACATGAATGGTTGCTTTAGTAAAAAAAAATTCATGTTTTGGTGTTAGTGGAAATATTTGAATAAATAAAAAAAAATTTAAATAGAAGAATTCAATCCAGATAAAAGAAAGTACATTTCATCTGAGGCATCTAAAACTTATCTGAAAATAAACAAAAAATTTTAAAATGTAAAAAATTTAATTTTGCAATTTCCGGCATATACACTATGAGCACACTAACTATTACTATTACAACAGAATCGCAACCTTTTTCTTCCCTGATGAACAGGTACTAATGCTAGCGTCACAGCTATTCAAAATCAATTTCTTTAACATAAATGGCCAATAAATTAGATCCCAAAATGGCCTTGCTATCACTTGACAATTCCACCACTTACCTAATAAAATGACAGCGTTCAACCATGTTGCTCAAAAACTTTTGGTCGCTGTGCCCATTAGAGGTTTACATTGACAGTACTGAGTGAGGGTAAAATATATTATTTTATGTTGTTTTGGAATATGGAAAGAAAATATAGCAGCATTTTTAGGAAATTTCATAGCTGCCAATAGAATAAATATGCTCTGGAGGGAGGTCAGGAGGGTATTTTCTTGTGGCAAAGGTAAATGTGTGATAATGGGATTAGGAGCGGGTGGGAGCTATGATAACTGGATTTTAGTTAATCACGACAAGGCTAAATTTTGAGTTGAAAAGCTCCAGTCATTCCTAGCAACCAATGATCATAAGATCAATGATCATCTGTGTAACAATGTGTTCATTGAGGCTCGTAAAAGATTTCCTGCAAGTCGAAATTGATTGTGTTTCTTAAAAAGTGTGATGTCAAGTAAATTTAGTGGATAGAAAGTTGACACCCTCCCTCAGCCAATGTTTGGCAGCTTATGTCTTGTGTTCAATAACACTTAACAGTTGCTTACTTTAAATAGATCTACTTGAGAATTGTTAATTTCTTCATGCAGGGAACTTGAGAAACAGAAAGAAGAACATGCAGAGAAATTGTCACAGAGAAAGAGTGAGGCAGAGAAAGCTGTAAGTTATTTGTGATGAAATGTATTACAACTTTTCGTATCGCATAAATTTTTAAAATCATGTTGAAGACTATATTAGTAAAATAGAGAATATCATTTTGCCATTGCTAAGTCATAGGAATTTTTTTATAAACAATTTATAAACTTGTCTTACCATCCACTATGACAGGTTGAGTTAATGAAAGAGACATATGAGAGATGTGTAGAAATAGAAGAGAAAAAATCTGGGCTAATTATCATCAAGTCTCTTTATGGAAAACTTCAGTCTTTAGATGATGGGTAGGTGTTATTGTCTGTATGTACCTTTCTTTCTGATTTGTTTCCCCACTGTACCTCACTGTATGTCATAAAAAATTTATAAGTAAAAATTAGCATAAAAGTATCAATAGAGGCAGTCAGAATGTTTAATTAATTTGTTTCTTTAATGGCAGCATAATGAAACAGTACAGTAGAACCCGGTTAACTCGCCAACCCTATTAAGTCGACGTTTTTTATTGGAACCGCCCAATTCTCTCTTTGTCTTAGCATTTTCTCATCGGTTAATTCGATTTTTTTAAGTCGCGGAGCCCTAATATTTCGAGCATAAAAGATGGCCAAATTTGCAACTTAACATTTGTTAACTTGATCCCCGTCTGTTCGCCTAGCGACGCACTCTCGCATTTTTAGTTAAAAATAGCATCAAAATCTTGGTTTCCTCGAGACTTCCGGCTATTGTGTGATTTTACGAGATTTCAATAAAAATCACCGGATGTTTTTATCTTGTTTCACTTTGATCCCTGTGTGAATTAGTTTGACACGTCTCTATCGAGTATGTATTCACCCGAGGTGCTTGAAAATCGCGTCGGTCTTTAATCCTCATTATTTCGCAGTGCATGTTATATTATTATTAAACTTCATTCATTTTGTGATGCATTAATCATTTTATTTGTTAAGATAAACGAATATCTTGAGAAAAGAAAATAAAGGTTTGTATCGAGAATCGACTGTGGTTTTTATTTTATATTGGTAAATTTCTGCTGTTAGTTGGTGCACACATGCCTTTTGTTGTTAGCAAACATGTATGTACATTTTTATAGCATGCCGATCGCTTCATCAAACAAATAACGGCAATGCTGTTGTGTAAAAAAAACCTCCAAAAACATGTGCATGTACAATCTCATTATTACCGCCAGTGATGGGACGATACCAAAATCATAGGATGCTTACTGTAAACAAGGCTCCCCAGATTTTAGGATATATAATATATAATGGTTAGTCTGATTAGCATCAAGTTACCGAAGGAATTCTGAGTCCATTGTAAGCTGAGGGGACGGAGCCAAGGAAGATGGTTTGGAAGAGAATGGTTCGGGGACAATGAGGGGATGTGTAGGTTACACGGGGCAGGTTATTTATTAGTGTAGCTTGTAAGGAAAGTCACACAAGTGCCTTTCCAAGTCTCAGTATCGCTCAATCTGGGAATCACTGCTAACACAGAAACTGTAACAAACATCAAGCCCTATTTAAAAAAACAAAGAACTAAATTAGTACTAATGTTAACTGGTAGCGCGCAAGAGAGAAAAATACGATGTCACCAGCGGACCACCCGCCTTGCGCGGTGTGGCGGGCAGGAGTAGCTGAATTCGTTAAGTGCTAGGGGAAAAAAAACAGCGTTAACGCAACAAAGGGTTATATTTAAACGGTCCTTAAAAACTAATGGTATTAACAACCTTAGTAAAGAGTGAAGAAATATTAGGGTCCTGATATTCTGATACGATTCCGATTAATGGTCCCATAACCAATTAACGCACATCATGTACAAAAAGAAATTTCAAGCACATGTTAATATTTTGCCACCATATTGGTTTTCGTTTCACTCGATCATCGGTTAGCTCGACGCCTTTTGGCATAGTCCTAGGCCGTCGACTTAACCCGGTTCTACTGTATTTACATTTCTTTTTGTTCAATTTTATACTGTAAAAAAATGTATTGTTTGAACCTTTCTTGAGGATAAATAAATATTTTTTATTAGTCACGTCCTGTTATTATCATTGTTCCATTTGTTGTGTTCCAGAGAAATCCAAGAAAATAGCTGTGTAGATGTGACTATACCCATACAAGCTCTTGTCAAAGATTCCAAGTTGATTTTACCTGAAACTACTTCAAAGGTGGGCTAGATCCTTAAAGTTATGGGTTTCAATAGGGATAAAATATCATAATGTACGGATTTCAAATAAAAAGAGCAGCTTCTTGTCATATGGACTGTAAAGTTAAAGATGTTCAAATCACAATGGCTACAATGATACAAACTACCTTATGTCAGACTTGATTCACACTAATTTAAGAAAAGGGTGATGACAGTAAAAAATTTTTAGAAATACTTGTCAGTCATTTAGAAAGAAAATGTCTATTGGTGGTGTAATTTTTTAGAAATACTTGTCAGTCATTTAGGAAACAAAAGTCTATTGATGGTGTAATTTTCCATACTATGCATAACATTAAGCAGTTCAACAAATTTTTTTTAACATTTGCACTCAACCTTTTCCATACAACGGCATTTTCTTAATAATTAGGCCCTTAAGTCATTGATGTTTTTGGGAAGTTGAGCAGTATGGCTATGAGTTAACCTCAAATAAATGCCTACCCAGCACGCCAAAACAAAATAACTGACTTGGAACAAGAATAGTCATTGTGGCACAAGATTAGCTGTAGTGTTACAGGTTAATTAATAGCCATCAAAATATATCTTATTTTAAACAAAGTCAATCAAAAAGTTTTAAAATTTTATTAGAGTTGGAAATTTTTTTGGAAGTATTCAAGTAATTTTAAGGTAAACAAATTAATGTTTTTGTCACCAGAGTGGTCTGCCTGGGTTTTATGACCCATTTATCAGCGAGGAGAAAAAATTGTACATCAGATATATGTTCAGAGGGAGACTACACCAGGCTTTCATTTCGGACACAGAACCAATCAGGCTGCCTCAACAAAGTGAGTATCTTTTATTTCATAGTAATTAAAATTAAGTTTATATCCAGAGTTAAAAAGTTGTTTTCAATTCATTAGTTGGTTACAGTTCTTTGATACATATATTAAGACTTGATTAATTTTAAAATTTTCCTTTTTTATATTTCTCTTTCTTTTATAAATGACTGTCTTCAACTCTTTTCTTACTGAAATTAAAATCCCAAATTATGAAAATTGCCAATTTTTATAGTTTACATAATTCTCTGGGTTTGATATGTAACTTTCAAAGATGCTGGCAAGAAATTTTCATAAAGTTGTTGGGTTGCTGACATCAGTTGGGGTAAATAAATGTGGCTGTGTATTGTAGCACACAATCCCTGTGTATGCCGTGGCCTGTGAAATCTTATTCACTTGTCCAACTAGCCAGTATGGCCTGCATGTTCTAAGAATGTAGGACGCAATAATCTTCTGTATAGAAGGAGCGATACTAGTGTATTAAAAAAATAATTTAAAAATGACTCACTCTGATGCAAAATTTTATCCCCACATCAACATTTATTCTCTAACCAACAAATCACAATCCAAAATAAAAACGCACTCCAAATACTTCCATCAATCATTTAACCTCAATCACTCATCTCAATAACCTTAAATATAATCTTTCAACAATAACCAACTTAAGTAATAGTCTACTCCCCGACCTACCTACACCCACATTTCAATACTCTTACAATCTCCTCCAATTCTCAACTACATCACTAAACCTAACTATCATAATATAATAGATCTCTTCTCATAATACACATTATATCTTTACTTCATTCCCTCCCAACCTCCTCTCCCCATACCTTTTTAAAATCCATCCAATCTAATCACACCACATCAATACAATCCTAATAACCCCAACCAAATCCCACAATATTACTATATATATTTTACTCCCACAAATCCACTCCCCAAAATATATTCAACCAAACAACACTAACCTCCCTTTAAACCCAACCCATATCACCACTATATTCGTCAAACCTACACCCCCTTAATATCACATTAACCCCCAAATACCACACCAAACACAAATCAATAATATCATTTACCACCCCCCACCATCCCTGTCTCTGACCACCACAACCATATCGATAACAAACCTAATCATAAAAACACTCAACAACACCAAAACACACCCCCATCACCAAACTCATACCAATAACATTCATCTATCATCCCAATCTTTCATACTTCCCCATATTACACATACATTATACTTTCACTTTAAATTTCATTATTTCCCCTAACTACCCCAACTCCCACAACAATCACCAAATCACACCATACATATAAATAATCACCTTAACTTCATATTCATCTCCTATCACTCCTATTAATTCCTCCACAAAACAAAAACCTCCACAATATAAACTACCAACACATATGCTCTCCATCATATCCAATAAACACCCAAAAAACCCTCTCCCCCCAAACCCCCCAAAACTATCCCATAATTACAACAATCCAAAAATCAACAACAAAACCCCCCCCCCCCCCCCCCCCCCCCCCCCCCAACCACCCTTAGAGATAAAAATAACCTCCAAAAACCCCCTCTAACACCTTCAAATAAAAAAAGACAACATGAACTCTGGATATTAAATAAAGTGAGTCTATCATTTAATAAAAAGTATAGAGTTTATCAAAATGTCACCAGTGCATCAAAGATTTTTAATGATGGATGTTATTGATCAACAAAAACATAACAGTAATGTAAATGATGAATTCTTGCTACAGAAGAAGTTTCCATCAGATTTGGTGGTAAAAATACTTACTAATGAATGACCTACAGTTGATCTAGTTCTTTAGTTATTTTAAATACTTGAAAACAAATAAATAAATTAAACATTCTGTAAAAATTTGTTGTTAATTATTTTACGGAAGTTATTTTATACTTTTGTTGGATTTCAGTTAGTAACTGTTCAGCAAAGATTTCAGAACATATTCAGTTGCATAGTGTTAACAAGATTTGACGTTTTCTAACTTATTCCATTTATTACAATGATCCAGTTAAGACAATTTTCTAAATGGTATATAGCCGAGATATATTAATGTTCTAATTTCTTTCAAATATTCTCCCCAAATATGTATGTAGACTTACAGCTGACAATAATTTCAGTCAACCTTAGACCTTTCCTTAGGTGATTTAAAATGTATTCGCAATTAGAAAAAAAAAGTGAACTGGCAACACATTTCACCCCATTTTCTTTCACTTCATTTGGTTTGAGGCCTAAAACTAGAATTTCATAATGTAAAAATAACCATTATTGTATATATTGGGGTTTAAAATTTTTACTGGCTCTTTACGAAAGTAAAATATATTTATTAGGTTAAAAAATATATATAAACATTTGTTCCTATGCAACCCTGCAGTTGATAATAATATTTGATCAATCAAAACTTTACCAGTGATAATTTTGTTTATGCCACATCAGCTGATCATGTTTGTTTTATGTGCTTTCAATCTGATTGTGATGGTAACATGAAATCTTAAACAGTTTGGTTGTTTACATTTTGTCTTGGCCTAGGTTCATGGTATTACTAATTTCTTCTATAAAATTTGCATTATGATGACCAGGGCATAACAACTAGATTGTCAGCTGGAATGCATTTTAGCTAATTTCAACATGCTAAAATAAATATCCTATGAGTTGAGATTTCATTGAATACCTTGATTCATTATCAGAGTAATATGAGATTTCATTGAATTCATGATCAGTCATTCAAGATTTCGTTGAATGCTTGAATTCATCATCAGAGTAATCATATCAGATTTCATTAAATGTCTGAATTTATTATCAGAGTAATCATCTGAGATTTAATTCATTACCTCGATTCATTAGTGGGGTTATCAAGTGAGATTTAATTAAAAACCTGGATTCAATGTAAACAATTATGCTGCTAAACTATAATATCATTCGTTTGGTTGTCTTGAGGCAAAAAGTGTACAGTTGCATGAAAAAGAAGTCTGCATTGTTAGCGTCTTCGAGTCAAATTGATCTTGTTTTCCCTTTGTTTTAATGTCCAAATTACATGCACTGGTTTGTTGCTCAGAGACAATGTATGGTGTAAAGGTTAGAAAATAGTGTGGTTCATGTTTATGTCTGACCCCACTCGGTAATGTTTGAAGTTGTCAATATTTGTTTTGAACAAATCCATTGAAATTCCTGTTAGTTGTTTCAAATAATCAATGCAATTCTGTCTTTAAAAACAAAAAAATTTAATAAGAGGTGGACGCTATGTAAATTATGGGGGACATGATTATAGACACTGTTCTGACAACTCTATTGTGTGAGGATGACAGATTGTTCAACTTGTATTGGGTGTCAGGATGGTTTGAGTGTCTTGTATGATGTCTGGGTGTTGAGAGGATCATTGACACGATTTATAGTTGTACCGTTTGGGACGTAGGGGAAAAAGTAACATTTAATTTTCAAAGACCCCCCCCCACCCTAACCATTTTATTCAAACTATGTATTACCATTTGATGATAATAATGGTACTGGTAAGCTGTGATCAATATTGTGTAGAGATATGTACACAAGGCCAGAAACCATTGAGAGTGTTGGGGGGGGGCGTGGAAGCAGAACATTAGGAATAAGACGAGAGTGTTAAAAACGCTGCACAAAAATGGTGACAAATGCTCATTAGAAAATCTAATTTGTTAGACCGCATCAAGCCAAGAAACTTGATCATTTACTTTGTGTTGGTTGAGTTGTTAGTATTTTAATTGTATTTTGTTGAATAAAAATTTAAATTGACTTTTTTTTTATTTGTTGGTTTGAATTTTTTGACATTTCATGAATCTTAGAAACCTGTTTGTCGTCAAATAAGTAGTCTTGTTTGTTCTACTCGGTACCACTTTTTTCTTGTGATTTCTTAAATCATATGTCGTATGCGTTTAGTAATAAACACACATTTTTGTTTCATTTCATCAAGTACATTTATCTCGGACTCAGAAAATTCAGGCTATTGAACTGAGTTGGCGATGTTGACGTTATTAGGATATCAAACAATGATCACGTTAACTTCAAACGTGTGCACGCGTTCTTCAACTAGCCGCCGCTCTACGCTTCTTATCGGGAAAACTCTATGGTCTCGGCTCTGTTTGCACCGGTTCTTTTATTTAAAAAACGCGGCACAAACAGGAAGATCTTCATGGTATAAACACACAATAGCATTGACTACATTCTTGCAGCTTTTTAGTTTATTTAAATTTACAGCATGAACACTTTACATCGATATGTTTCCTATTCTAAGGCCAAGCCTTTTAAAGTAAGTCCCATCGCCGGGTTAAATGGACCCTTTCAGTACAAGCGAGGTTCACCCGGGGAATAGAGAGAATTGAACAGCTTTGGCAGAGCACATGACGATCGTTTGCTGGAAATGTGCCATATTTATCTGAGCTGCAAGACATTCACATCACGAAGCCATCTGAGCCATGAGCTTAAGGAAAACTTCAAATAACTACAACGTACCAGCCACATCAGTCAAACAAAATGAAGAGATGGCAGCAAGCGACACACTGAGACCTCAAACGCGCACACGGATACTTCCTAAACAAACTGCCTACATAAATACCTCACCGAAAACACAGAGTCCGCCCGGTAGTAGTTTGCCTCACGGGTTAGCAAAGAGGCCGGGACAGCATGTTTTGAAATGTCTTTATTCTTCCACCGATGTTTCAGCCCCGCGCTCTTGCGTTAACCGGGTGCCAATGATATCGCCGGGGGAGTCTCCCACTGAGACAGGCTCTGCCAACTCTCCCCTGAACTGCTGCAACTCTTCTCTGATGCCGTCAGATTCAGTCAGCCCTGAACAGCATCGCAGTAAACCCAGCAGCAGCCGTGTGTCGAAGAGCGGAGGTTCCAATTTAGTGGTTGAACCGTCGTCTTCCAAACTAACAGAGGGCAATAAGAAAACGGGACTAATTCAGGAGAGCCAGTTTTCGGCAACAGAGTCGTTCACGATCAACGAGAAACGCCTACCCGCGGTAACGGACAGGTTATTCTCTACCAATGACAGTGATATCGGCGGTCTAACCCCACCGCTTCCTGGTTGGAAACGCATAACAGCCCGCCAGATCGATGAGACCGAATACCAGGCCAATCACAGCAGCATTCGAATAGGTGACGGGGAAGATAAGTCCGCGCCGGGTCAATCGAGCGAAAACTCAGAGGACAAGATGCCAGGACCGGAGGATCCTTCTGAGGCGTCGACTTTGATGGACGTGAACAAGTATTCGAAAATATCTATTTCGCAAAACTCCTCCCAGGTCAGAGCGGTGATTGCTTCCCGGGAGCTAAAGAATAGAATCGCCTCCGCCGCTGACAAAGCTTTGGAAGAATTCGTCAACAAGTCTCAGCTGTCATCACGCAGTGATCTGTCCGCCCAGGTGTTGCCTCGCCTGGGCTCCGTCTCTAAAGTAACCGTCGGGAAATCTTCTCACACAACGTCCGTTGCCTTGACGACTGTGGCACCACATCAACAAATCAATATGAGGCCGAAACACGGCATAAAAAAATACTCGAAAAAAGTCCTGAAAAAGCGTGCGGTCTCCGTAGATTCAACAGTCAGCCTGCACAAGACCTGCTCCAGAATCGTGACCAACAGTTTGATTTCTTCCACGAGCCAGCTGGGTCACTCGTCATGGTCACACCCGTCCAGTTCATCCCTAACGGAAACATCGACTCACGATGAAAATTCTTCCAATCTACCACTCACCACAGAGAAGACCAAGCCATCTAGGAAAAGCCGAGACAGAAAGGTCAAGGGAAAGATCCGATCTCTAAGTAAAACCAGGGGAGACAAAATTAATATTGACTTGTCTGCTCAAGAGATGGGCTCCAAGACGTTTTCTGAACTTTCGAACTCTCTCGGGTCGAGGACAGGCTCCAGAGACCACCCGGTGAAGTACAGGCCAAGTATGATGACGTCATTTGCCAGTTCAAAGTCTTCATGCCCGGACTCGTCTGCCACAACGTTATCCTCGAGGCACTTTGAGCAAAATTCATCCAGCCTTGAAAGTTTTAGAGGATCTGATTCAAAGAGGTCGGATGTGCCTGAAATTACAAACGTGATATCTGAAAATGATGCAATGATTTCAAGCAAGGAGATCAACAACCTCGAAACCACGAGCATGGTTCCAGAGGCTGTATGTTCCTCCCCGTCAAAACAGAGTTGTCCACGCCAGAGCAGTTTTCACAATCATCGTACCATCAATGAGTACCAGGTGAACGACAGAACGCTAACGTCCAGTTCAATCGAGACGTCCACGCACATCTACACAAAATCAAGTGGCGACAAGTATGGGAAGGAGGATAAAACGGTGACCAGATATTACTCGGCGCACAGCGTACTTCGCAGAAGCGCAGTCAAAAAATCTGGGCTCAGATACTGCGGCAGCAAAATGTATCGCATACGAAAAGGAGTGGAGTATACCTCTATGCACAACGGGCAATCTTCGCCCATGGTCAAGGTCATTAAATCATCGTCTTGCCCCTTCAACCCTTTAACAACACCAGAATACATAGAGCAAGTTGTCAACACTGCTAGCCATCCGAACCGAGGAAGCTTATTCAGATTACTCCAAACTCGACAAAACTGGTACCCAAACGTGGTCAGCTGGCTTCAGTCTCTTTTCGGCGGCAAGTCAGCCGAGAGAAAAGACTGCGGCTGTCCCAGGAACGAATTAAGGGACATCACCGAAAAACTTTCAAGTCCCGATTTGAAAAGTCACGGGTCTCGTGGAAAAGAGAAATCTACTAGGAAGATCATCTATCCAGATAGTGATGCCTTCTTGAATGTTGAGGGAATGGCATCCACCATGCCAGGCAGTGACACGA
This sequence comes from Ampullaceana balthica, assembly GCA_944989445.1. Classification (NCBI taxonomy): domain Eukaryota; kingdom Metazoa; phylum Mollusca; class Gastropoda; family Lymnaeidae; genus Ampullaceana; species Ampullaceana balthica. The sequence continues at coordinate 1,999,721 of CALYLW010000043.1, read as the reverse complement.
AAGTGACGGTCGATAGAACGGTTTGTTTGATCTGTCCACCGGACGACGATGACGAATGCGAGCCGTGTCAACTGCAGCTAGCAGCGTCAGAATTTAGCACCGCGGATGGGAAGGAGAAGACGCCCACCACCAAAGAGCCAGAACCAAAGCAAGACCCAGATATCAGTCTGAAGACACCACTGACCAAGGACAGTTGCGCCGAGGATAAAAGGCCGCCAAAGAAACGATCGAATATATTCTGCAAAGAAGACTGGTCTCGCTCTGACACCAAAAGCCCGGAACGGAGCAAACGCCGATTCCTGAAGTCAGTTGAAGACATACGAAGTAACGAGACGAAGGAAAGGAGGAGAAGTTCAAGGAAAGATTTGAAAATAGTCTGCAACCCATGCGTCATATGCAAGTGTCCGGACACGGGCGCGAAAGCTCAAAAGGCGATCCCCGAGACTGAAAGGTACCAAATAAAGTCACTGGAAAACAACCGGTTCTCGATTGAACCCATCATTGATCTCACTCAAGCGCCAGAAGATGGGACCACACGACCAGCAGAACCAGAGCTCGGCATGTTAGACCTGGTGGAGCCCGAGCAGCCCCTGGCCTTCAACGATGACGTCGTGACCCTGAACGAGGACATCTTGGCCATGAACGATGACATCATGGCGACTCTCCAGGGCGCGGAGGACGAGAACTACGAAGAGTGCCATTCGTTGATTTGCCCGGAAGAGCATCTTGAAACCATCCACGAGAACCAAGATGAAAGCATAAGCGTGAAGCCGGGCTACTCCAGTGCCACTTTGAACTGTGAGTCGGCCATGTCGGGGTTCGAGCATCCTGAGGCGGGCGTCGTGCCGGTTGAGAGTGGCGTCGTGCCGGTCGAGAGTGGCGGTTTGCTGCAGCAGTTACCACTGGCCAATATCTTGGCGCAAACAGCCAGCGCCGCGGGGGCTGTAAGTAAATGTTATAGTATAGCGCTTTAATCTCTGAGTTATTTATATGATATAGTTGCAATGCGTAATCATAGGGAGTCTTACAACAGTATATCATTCCTTTAAATCTTTCAGATGCTGATATCATATGTAATGATATAACATTTACAATGTCATATTGAGTTTTCATTATAATTTTCAACATTTATTATTATTATATTTGAATCTAGAAAATTTTAATTTAAAAAAAAACTCAAGAGAGCCAGCTTTATATTAGTTTTATATTATGAAATAGTTACTAGTAACATGTTTCTATGCATTTAATTTCGTTACACAGTAAGGTATGAGTTAGATAAAATTACGAGTAAATTAAGTTACGCGGACCATGAAGTTGTAAATCATATTTTGTTACAAATTACATTTTAAGTTATAAGCTACATAAAGGTGCGAGTTAAGAGGGGGAAAAAAGAACTACCAAAGTTATTTGAAGATATAGTATAGGTTACATTAAATTACAAGTGAGTAGTGAGTTACATAAAGTTACACATTTTCTTAAGTTACATATTGCACTAATAAACAAGTTAAGTTAAGTTACAAAGAACTCTCTTCACTGGGACAAACGTATCTGAAGGACATGTGAAATTGTGCCGTGTAAAAAAAAATTAATTAACCCGTTCATTTATTCTCAAGGAAACTGATTTGAAATCACAACCAGGATTTAACAGCTGTAAATATACAACTACATTTCTGCTGGGTCATTTTGGTTTGGGGGTGGGGGGCAATGTAATCATGGTACTGAGATAACTACATGTATTTAGTTTTCTTATTTTATTGTAAAATTTAATGTTTCAATATTAACGTTACATCGTCATAAATTAATTGAAATGCGTGAACACCAACGACATCCTCAAGTTTGTATTGCAGGCTCTGATGTCCACAATGGAGGCCATAGCAGCCAAAAACACGGAGGTCAAGTTTCAGTTTCCTCAGAGGCGTGGACTGTACGAGCCACCCAAGGCGTATCCCATGTAAGCGGCAGTGCGGGGTAATTGATTTGGTATATAATGACCAAATCCACATATAGTTCATAAAGTGTTTGACAATGTTCATGTAGTCACCAGTAAGTTACAATTTTCAATACACCATAACCACTGTACACAGTGGTGTCATTAGGGGAGATGCGGAAGGGGGGAGGGGTTGGGTATTACGAAATGCACCGGACGACACCAGATGAAAAAAAAAGCATATTTACAGAGCAAACACAGACCGGTTTAGGAATTTCATAAGCGAACAAACGGTCAAATTTAAATTTCTTAATATTGTCAATTGTCACCAATGACCCCTCTAAGGTTCGATAGTCCGTTACTCGTGTGAGAAGTTGCACAGCGTCCACTATTTTGTGCAAAATTTTACACCAAAAACATATATATTATATTATCCTTATACACATTTGCTTAAAAGGAACATTGTTTGTCACATATTAATGCGTTTTAGATACAACATGAGGTGACCCCTTACGTATGCCAGAAAAACATTTTTTAACCACGATTGTATTGCGAATAGAGTAAAGGGGGAAAAAAATATATATGTATCTGATAATTGAGCTCTAAATGTTTTCTAAATACGATGTAGTCGGTCGATTTTTATGTAACAAATCGGCCAAAGAGAAGAAAAAAAAATAAATACCCATTTATAGGAATCACACAATAATATTTTACAAACTACTAACACAAGAAAAGCCTCGAAATGTTGACGAGCTACGTCAGCTAATACAACGGCGATACTAAAAGATGCTAAATTGAGAGAAAATATTTCGGCGTACATGTTTTATTCACTCGTCAATGACAGATAGTACATCTTTTGACGTATATTGGTTTGTTGCCAATTTCATATACACAACATCCACATTTGTAACTAGGTTTGCAAGCTGACCCCACAATGATTTAAACATTAACCTTTATAAATAGGGGACCGGGGGGGGGGAAATTTCCAAAATTGCTTAAGTTATGCAAAGGAATAAATAAATTTGATGATGTGACGGACAGGAGAAAAGAAGAGTGGGGGATACATTGCACTTGTCGCTGTCATTACGTTGCACAACAAACGACGAATCTTCAATACATAGAGGTCAGGACACGCACCCCACTCATTGGATTTGTGACGACACGCTCTATTAAGGAGGGTTCGGTGAATGCGCATATGAAACTGGTTGGGGTTCAGTACCTCCAACAAGGACAAGAACCACTGCATTAAATATGCTTGATTAGGGCTGTTCAACCCAAGAGTGTTGCTGTCAGCACGCGAAGAAGAATTTTCGGCGCCAGTGTAAAGGTTAATTTAATCTCTTTCAATGATTTATAAAAAAAAATTGCGTTTAAAAGGAATACAAAGCATTAGAGGAAACATACAGGACTCTGGTATATTGCTTCACCTTGGGGATAATTAATATTCTCATCTATTACCTTTAATTAGTTGGCTTTTTAGATGATCGTTAAACTGTACACTAATTTTTTATTATAACAACAACATATCCATTGCAATGGGGGAGTTTACCTCACCGGATGACACCAACCAAAGCTACGCCACTGACTGTACATTTCACCACTTCACTTCCTTATTATCTAATCCACACTGCGTGATTGCACTTCTTTAATAATTTTGGACTCTTGTGTATGACAGCAAGAATGTATTACACAATATCGTACGATACATAACATCACTATGCTGTGTATTACAGCAAGTATGTATTACACATTATCGTACGACACACCACATCACTATGCTGTGTATTACAGCAAGAATGTATTACACAATACGTACGACACACCACATCACTATGCTGTGTATTACAGCAAGAATGTATTACACAATATCGTACGACACACCACATCACTATGCTGTGTATTACAGCAAGAATGTATTACACAATATCGTACGACACACCACATCACTATGCTGTGTATTACAGCAAGAATGTATTACACAATATCGTACGACACACCACATCACTATGCTGTGTATTACAGCAAGAATGTATTACACTATATCGTACGACACACCACATCACTATGCTGTGTATTACAGCAAGAATGTATTACACTATATCGTACGACACACCACATTACTATGCTGTGTAATACAGCAAGTATGTATTACACTATATCGTACGACACACCACATCACTATGTTGTGTATTACAGCAAGAATGTATTACACACTATCGTACGACACACCACATCACTATGCTGTGTATTACAGCAAGTATGTATTACACTATATCGTACGACACACCACATCACTATGCTGTGTATTACAGCAAGTATGTATTACACATTATCGTACGACACACCACATCACTATGCTGTGCATTACTCATTATATCGCCAGTTCTGTAAATATTATTTCACATAAATTGAATTTACTGATTAAATAATACAATGAACATGAAATAATTGTAACACTCGTGACTATACGAACAAGGATAGCATTATTTCCTGAATGTATAATGAGCACACATTTTACGTATACATAATTATTATAGTGTGTTGATTTCTAAATCTTAAACCAGACTTGTTTCTGCAATATTATTTTCATGTAATGAAATAATGGCATAAACGTTGGTTGCCTCTCTTAAAATGATGTCATGATATTAAAACTGAGGCTGTCGGATTTATGAACTCACGAATAATTTTATTTTTAATATTTAGTCTTTAAGGTTTAAAATTACATCTTCAGTTTCAGTTCCGGATTTTCGTATTAGTTACAAAAGCTGTAGCTTAGGGCCCTCACTTTCTTGGGGGCCCCCAAAAAATATTGTCCGAGTGAGCAAACGTCATTTTGGCACTGACATAGAATATCTAGACTTATAAAGGGCCCCATATCTCAAATAACTTAGTGTCTTATCAAGTCTGAATGCAGCACTGTTTATACTGCCTAATATATCGCCTAATACAATCAATGTCTCAGTGGACAAATCCTTTTACCCAATAACCTAAGGACTGAACTATTCTCGTTTGTCAGGTGGCTGTACCCGGAGCACGTCCGCAAACTGCTTATCTTCCTTGGTCGCGATCCTGACGCCGACAAATCCCAGACAAAAGGTGGCCCCGACCACTTGCCGTCGGACACCAGCCTCGTTGATGAACATACGAAGTTGGCGGACATGAGGGACAACCTCCAAGACGGTGTGGACAACGACCACACAGAGAGCGTCAAGGCTTGCTGGGGGCCGCCGACCCCACCCCCAAAACCCCCTGAGCCCGAGAGGATCCCTCGGTGTGTGGATAACTTCAGGGAGCTCCGGTTCAGCAACCCAACTGTGCCGCTGCCCAAACTCTGCAACCACTACAGGCTGATCAACTTCAGGAGCGCCATACGTCCATCTCGGTCTACGACGCCCCGCAGCTTATTGAGATCGTTCTCGCCGTGTAGATTCCACGGACGATACCATGTGGACAAATACGGAATACCCCTTTCTCCGGCCACGCGACCGACCAGATCTTGCCGCAGGACAAGCGCATCGTGTCACAGGAAAATGATCTGTCGAAAAGTCCCAGTGTGTCCGAGTGAGCCACGCCGAATTACGTGTGTTGGTGGGGTCAAGGTCATGTGCCACCCAGACGTCTGGGGCAACAGCGAGTTGAAGAGAAATCCGTGCATCTTAAATGAAAAAGGAGACAGGTACTACTACAAAAACCTTTTCAAAAAGCGGCTTAACATGAAAAACTTCTTGAAAAGCATGAGAAAAAACGGGAGCTATTCCAGTGAGGTTCCCAATGACGATACGTTGAAGGTTGAAGTGATCTCCTGTCCGATGCCCAAAAACGACTCCTCATTCCACTCGAGCTGTTCGCCTCTGGCTGAAGGAAAGGTCAACACATTCAGACATCCCTGTGGGTCGCCTTGCACCTTTCTTCGGTCTTGCGGAGCTGGGGCACCCGCTGAGAAAGACGAAAGCAAAAATAAACCAGACCCTTGCTGCGATGACTCTACTAGCAATACATGTGACCCTCCGAACGGCGTCGGCGAAGAAGTATGCACCGTTGATAAAATACCTGACGGTGATCATCACACTATCGATAATTCCACGCCCCCGGAAATGTCCAATGAGTGTGATAGAGGAGATCCAAAGAACCGTTTGTCGAATTTGGTCCAAAAAACTATTGAAAACAGCGCCGTATTGAAGTCTAAAACCAAGGATTCTGGACCTTCCCCTTGCGAAGAAAGCGTACGCACCATGTGCAAAATTCAGTCCATGCTTGCACTGATCAGAAAAAAAGAGCGGATGTCCTCGCTAATTAAGGACCTGACGGCCCAAACGATATCGAGCCGAGCTACGTTCGATGCGCTGTACTCAACTAAATGGCAGTTAAAACCGGAGAGGATGCGACTGAAAAAGAAATACCGAGATGAAACTATGTATGATTACGACCTGTACAACGCACACCCGGAGAAGATGAGACAAACTTCTTTAGTCCGGTTAGGCTCGGCTGCCTATAGCGCCAACTCGAACAGTTCCAGGCTTCCGTGGGGTAACGTAAGGAGGTACAACTATGCAAGGAACGAATCAAACTTTAACAAAAGCTCAGCTTTGCTCAATCTAGCTCATTCGACTCCTGAAGATTTCAAGCTCATCAGTAATCGTGCAGTCGATGAGGATTTTAAGAGCATCGGTAATCGAAAGAAGGAAAGCGATTTCACTAGTTTCGGAAACAGAAAGTTGGACGAAGAATTAAGTCTCCGCGTCAATAGTTCGCAAGCTGGCTGCAGGGTCTATCCCGGAAGAGAGATGTATTCTCACATCAATTCTTTCAAGCCTCACGCCAACATAAGGGCTACAGGAACAGAGAAGTTCTACGATGGTAAAATTGTGGCCCAGCCACTGTTCTCCTCATTTACCAAACCGATGAACTTGCCACACGGAAACAGTCACCTGGGGAACAATTTCCCGGGCGCAGCGCAGCTGTCTTACGGCGAACCATCCCAGCTCACCAACTCTTACACCGAGCAGGTCTACAAAACGTTCGTGCCGGACTACAGCAAAATCAACATGGAGCCGTACAACCTGCAGACGACGTCGAAAGGCACGACGACTCACGCCATCGAGCTCCTGAACGCCGCCCGAGGTAAGCAGCTGACGCCGTTCCCTGAAGATGGTGGTCACGGTGCCCCAGCAACACTGTCGTTCGTACACAGCTATTAGCACATCTTGAGGGCCAGTCAGTCACGGCATTGACCGCGATATGTCGATTTTCTTTTTACTTGTCTTTACAAAATGTATAGGCCTCTGAATAAATAACCAACTCAAAGTTATCATGTTTTGTACTATGATCGGTAATGCTATGTGTGAAACTTTATTTTTACGCCTTTTTAAATATTGATTTTAGTGGGGTTTTTACCTTGTTATTTGTTGTTGTTTTTTTTAAATTTCGAACTACACAATAACAGTCATATTCTTTCCAGATGTAGCAAAATAAAAATGAATACGTTCACTCACAGCATAAATTCAGAAATAACACACAGGGCCCTAAGTCACAAAACGGCCTTTGGGGAGAACTTTCAAGAATAGTCACCTATCTATAAATTATTTATCAATGAACATTAAAATTTAATTTTGGCGCTCATTGAGAAAAAAAATCCAATCACTTTCACGCCCCTTTCTATAGAAAACTTGAAGTCGTTAAGATTGTAGCAAACAGGTTTAGGGGCCGTTCATAAAGTACGTCACGCTATTTTTGAACATTTTTACCTCCCCCCTCCCCCTTGTCACAAACCGTCACAAATCTCGAACCCCCGACCCCCCTAAAGTAAGTCACACTTTTAAACAAAAACTGTGGTTTTTATTAACAAAATAATTAAAATTTAATATAAAACACCGAAACGTCACACATGGCCGGACTCCCCCCTCCCCCCTGTCACAAACTGTCACACTTTCTTACACCCCTCTGGAGCGTGACGTACTTGATGGACGGCCCCTTAGTGCTACTAGCAACATACTGAAAACACGTTTGACATACCTAATGTGCCAGTTTGAAACATCCCCCTCATTTTACACAAGTTTTCTTTAAATTTAAAAAAAAACATACAGGTAATTTAAAACAGTTTAATAAATTAAAATGTTAAAATATGCTAAACAAGATATAAATTGAACCCATTCACAAATTTTGATAAAAAATATATTTGATGAAATGTAGATTAAGTGGGGAAATAGGAAGTTTAACTACTTTTTACGCAAATAGAAACAAATTACTTATATTTAATTAACTTTCAAAATTATAATTAAAAGTCAAAATATCGGGTGTTAAATCGTTAATCCTAATTCTTTTTTAAAATATGTTAAAGTGCCAAAATGTTCACTTGAAGCAAATTAAGAGTTATTTAATTAATCTACACTCAGGTAAAATAACTGAGATTTAACACACAAAAAAACAAACTTTATGTCACATTTTGGTTTCATTTAATTTCAGTGTATTAAATATTCTTGGGCCTCATACTAAAATGTGAGGTTAGCATCAATGAAAATACAACATGAAACATATCCTTAAATGGTTATTTGTTCTCCATTCAAAGGGTCACCCACTGTACATGTTTATAAGTAAACAAGGAGTGCTTGTTTTTAACACATGACAAAAATGCTTTGAATTCAAAATACCTATCTATGTTTTTTTTTATTTGCTTTGAATCCTCAAACTAAAAGCGCTTTTTCTACACCACATGTGGTGACGTCGTTTCCATGTTTTCACGTTTCCAATCTGCAATGGCCGCTCTAAACTTTATACTTTTAGTAATGAATGAACAAACCTGAGAAACGAATGTTAGACATCCCAGCCACGACAAAATCTGCTTATGGTCAGTATATTTTTACCAACTTAAAATGTAGGTCGAGCCAAGTGAATGCGTGATGTCGGAGGACAATGGTGTAAAGGCGCTTAGACCATCCACGTTTAAAATTACTTCCAAGAAAAACCCGACCAGATCGCGATCGAAGACATGTGGGGATACAGGGGTAGATACGGCAAGTACTGGGTCTAGCAGCTCCGATTTTAAAACGACGGAGCTTAAGGTTGAAGGTTTCTCAAGTAAAGCTGATGGAGATCAGCTCAAAAGAAATCGCTCCGAGTCACGGACGCGGCCCCCGGGAAATGTTGACACGCCTAATTTCCGGGGGCGCTCCCAGGCCGAGAGTGGTTTCGATGGGACACGGGCTGAGAAATTCACCCATCGTCGCGCCAAATCAAGCCTTGAAGGGTTATCCGCCCATAGCTATGCCAGTCGCGTCCTGAACCAGAGGCATAGCCTCAACATCTTAGACGCTGTCATCCAGCAAGGATTAGATAAAACGCAGAACTTCGTCAATCCGCGCATGAATTTCGGGGATGGGCTACTCAGTCTTACGAGTGGAGAAAACCTGATCCCCAACGTCATTCCACCCCTGCAGCAGTTAACAGAGGTCAGCAACGATGGGAACGTGTCAACAAGCAATCAGCTGTTCGACCACAACACGGTTCAAGCCAAGGTTGAGACTTTGGGTGGTCTGGACAAGCTCTCTCCGCCGCACCGAATGTTGGAAATATGCGCCAATGATAACGACCTCAGCACCATCACGAATACTCACAAAAATCGGACCCAGTCAGAGCCCCCTGTGCGGAGATTCTTGCACAGTCCTAAAAACGTGGTCCCTTGCGACACAAAAGCTGCGCTGGACGCTGATAGGAAAAATATCACCAAACCAAATTTGAATGGATGGAGCTCTCCAAAAACAAGAAAAGGATCTTCACCTTCTAAAAAATTATCGGCGAAAAGAGCTGATTCTTTGTCACCGGGGGACATTGGGCTCACTAGTTTGAAGTCGCCAGGAAGAAAATCCAAAGGAAAGCATAGAAAAAAGGGCAAGTCACGTGGGAATGGTCGGCTTAGTCCGACACCCACAGGCGACATATACATACCTAACGATCTTTTACAATTCAACATTGGTAAAGGCGTCTTCGATGCACTGACGCAAGAAAACGAAAAACAGAGTTCCCCTAAGGGAAAACCTGGTTCTATAGCTGCGCAGGTATCCCCAAAACCCAAAGCTGGCTCTCCAGGGGTTAAAAAGGGATCCCCAAATGGCATTCCTAAATCCCCCAAGGCAAAGCCAGGAGCTCTGACTTCCAAGACACCACCATCCAGTTATCGAGTCCACGGAACCTCAAATGAATTAGAGCACAAAAGTGGGACGTTTATGAAACCTAAAGAGCAGACAACAGAGTCGCCTAACCCAAATTTGGCGTGTAAGGTCAAGGGCACTAGAAAATGTTTCCGGGAATGGCAACCAGAAGATTCGTCTGAACCCCAAGAAGAGCCACGCACAGTTGAGAAAAAACCGGAAACATCACCCGGCAACAATGGCAATGGGAGCCCAGAGAAAACCTCTCCCCAAAATGAACAGGAAAAGCCGAGCACTCCAGTTTGTAAATCGCCGAGGGATCCAGTGTGTAAGAAAAGTAATGAAAGCACAGCGTCGACCAGCAAGCCCTGTTTGGAGCAACCTCCATGCAAACCGTGCAAGCCGAAGAAGAAAAGGCGTCACCCTTGTGGCTGGGGAGATTCAAACAGAGGCGTTTCATTTACTCGAAGAAACTTTTTTGGGAACATAGCGCAGGTAATTTTTTTTTACTCAGAAGAGCTAGGATGTTTACTGTAGAAAATAAATAGAAAACTTTTTTTTCCCACAGAGCTAAACGTAAAATGATTGTCTTCCATGCGAAAAGGCAATGTGTATGCACCACAGCGATGCATCGCATTTACAAAGCTAATGAATACTTTATCTAAAAACACTAAAAACTATTTGAAATCAAAGGCACTTAACACAGCTCTCATAAACGAAATCCACTGCATTTCCGCGATCCTTCTTTTGACATCAGTTACATCTTTTATTCTGTCTCCTTGGTGAGTCTTATTGGGGCCTGTTTTGTGTTCTCTATGCATCCAATTCTTAGTCTTTACTTTATAAATGAGGAAATTTTCGCGTATATAAAAATGAAAAAAAAATTGCATTAAGGCGTGGGCCCTAAGCTATAGCTTGTTTAGCAAATTGGTAAATCCAGCACTACGTGTGCTTTAAAATGAGCGTAATTGTTGACACGTTGGTCTTGTTGGAGATGAACAGCAACTATCATTCGCACTAGAGGTAGAACTGGGAGTCAATGTTTCAGAAATACTTGGACGGGGATTGTCCTGGTTAAAATGTTGGTGTGTGGATAATGGCTATGCTGCATGGGAAAGTTAGGACTAATGAATTCATTGCACATGTCATATTATTTATAAAACAAAAATTCTATAAGTTCAATTTGTTCAAGGGCCTACGTAACTTAATACTATATGATGGATATTTAGCAGCTTTCAGGAGGGTTTTAACTAAAGTTTAGTGTTTTGAAAATAACTTCGATTTATATTAAAACGTCTTTATAACTTTATAAGACTGACAGCAGCATTACCGAATCCAGTAGATAGATACATGAAACAATGTCGTTGTAAGGTGAAGTTCAATGTAATGTAAAGCTATGTTCATTTGTAAGTCAAATAATGTTCAAAGTCATTTATGATAATGTGCAATGCCATGTAAGACAATTTTGATGCCCATGGTAGAAGATGAGCGAGTTAAGTTTTAAAAAAAAGTAGTTTCTTGTAGTCATTGTTTTGAAAATTAACGCAACATTTTAATGATTTTTTTATGAATGGGCTTGAACATCAATATATGCCCACATTAAATATTTATTATTTACCGCTCGTGTCTGTGTGTTTGTTATCCAACCAATAATGTTTCTATTTAGGGGCCGGCCATAAAGTACGTCACGCTATTTTTGACCATTTTTGACCCCCTCCCCCCCCCTGTCACAAACTGTCACAAATCTCGGGACCCCCCCCCTAAAGTGCGTCACACTTTCCAAAAAATTTAATTAACACCTAATTAAAATATTTAATGTAATACTTAAAATACACTTCACTATTAAATTGTATTAAAATATAAAATTTCCACTTAAAAGTAGGGATGTACCGGATTCAAAACTTTGAAATCCGGCTGGAGCTGAAGTTGGCCGGATTTATGAAGTGAAATCCGGCTGGAGCCGGAATCAGATTTTGTTAAAATGGCTGGATTCCGGATTTTCCGGGGCAATTATGATTATGAATATATATATATATAAATTAGGGATCTACCGGCCAGCCGGATTTATGAAGTGAAATCCTGCCGGAGCCGAAGCTGTAGCCGGATTTTAAAAATTACTTATTAAAAAGGAAACAAAACAATTTGACTAAAAAAAAAGATTAGATTGACAAATTATGTGACCAACTCTTGTGCTATATTTAATCTGTTTATTATGGTCCTATGAATTATATTTCATTCAAAAATATTCACTGGACATCATCTGTGTTCATCCATAGTTACGACTGACATCAATCTTTCACAATCATCGTTTCCTGGAAGGATAATTGCAGACAGATCAACTCGTCCTCATCTAACCACTCAACAGCCTCTGTATGTGCATTTTCTCCTCTGCCAATAACTGCCATGGGTTCTTTTTGACTTCTAGAAGTGATTCTCAAAGGACGGATGCATTTTATCTGAGTTGATTACTGAACAGTTTGGGTGGACACATTCTCCTGAGCCCGAGCTCTGTGTTGTCCTGTATGTTTCTTCAACATTTTTTGTGAGGCAAAATATGAGTGACATACTTTGCAAAGTCGATCAAATAAGCTGGTAATCATATGGTACTTTGAAAGCTCCTGTTGATCTTGGCATAATTTCATCAAATTGGAGAGTTTGTGCTACAAACAAGGAAGGAAATTTATGGGAATCTGCATCTCCTATTTTTTAAGCTTTGAGTCCATCATTTTTTTGGTTGATTGGGATTGGAGGAGGGAAGAATCTTTTAGGTAAAACATTAAAATATGAGCTTCGTGCTTTGTAGCAACATTTCATGTCCTGATATTTAATAACAATTTGAGTGAAATATTGGCTGGTGCGAACATGATTGTCAAACCATTCCTGATCCTTCGATATCAGTCCTGCTGTATCCAATTCAGATTTATGAACAACACATTCAGGAGATACGCATTTCAATGCTATTTTGACATAAAACTAATTCTTATGTTTCACAAAATTTTTGAAAATTATTTTTAAAGCTATTTAAATTCTACTAAAAATATAAAATAAATTCTAAAAAATTCTAAAAATAATAAATGTGTGACATCACACATGGCCTGACCCCCCCTCCCCCCTGTCACAAAGTGTCACACTTTCTTAGACCCCCTCCCCCCCTCAGAGCGTGACGTACTTTATGGACGGCCCCTTACCACTTGTGCCTGTGTTTTAGCCGACCAATAATGTTTCTATCTGTACTTAAAACTAGGCTGTAGGGGACCAGCTAAACTGTATCGCCTACAGGAACAGTTTATTCCATTCATTCCCAGGCATGATTGGCCTCTACAGACCAGATATAGGCATGGACAGGTAATTTTCTCCTTTAAAATTTATTTTTTACCAGTGTCAACATCCTTATGGAGTTCATTAATTGAAAGGTGTTGTAAATTATTAGATGATAGGGAAAACCCATCCATGTCTAATTATTAGAACAAACAACTTTTTTTCTCTTGTTATTATGGTCCTATAACCACCTTTTTTCTAAACATAATGTCATAAAACCATACTTTTATTGCTATTAGATCCTAAATTTATCTCTTTCTAACCATTAGGTCATAGCATTATCATTTTCTAACCATAAGGTCATAAGACTACGCCTTTCTAGCGCTGTTAAGTGATACAATCACCCCTGTCCATTTGTAAACAAACTAACAGAAAAATCCGCTTAAATTAGATCATTAAACCAGCCTTGTCTAGCTAGTAGGTGATTTATAATCGACGTCAAATATTGGAGGAAAATTAAATCAATCTAAACTTATTAGAAGAAAAATATTAGAATCCTATTGATAGGTAATGAGCCTAATTACCTTGTTTCAAAATATTGGTACTAAAACAAACCAAGGAAAGTATTATTAGATAACGGATTATAGGCAATGTTTTTTTATTGTGTTAAAAATTATATGCAAAAATTTAACTTTGGTATTGAACATATTTATATAAATAAATGAAATATTAATATTTAAAAAAAAATAAAAAATGTGTAAACGTTCTTGTTATTATGGATACTAGCTACTATTTAGAGTTGAACCAGGACATGATCTTGGCCTAAATTTTCTCTTGGCTGTTAACAAAGGAATATTCGAATAACAATGTAAAATAAGAGTGTTAATTTTGCCGGTAGTCCTTTTGATCGTTGCGCGTTTTATCTTGGTCCGTAGCGAATCATTTGTTAGGCGACTTAAATAAATAAGAATGGTCGAAATATTTCGGCCTCAGTGTACATAAGATGGGAGCTACAACGCATTTGTTCTAGTTTAATTTATTTCTCTAGTCTTTATTTAGGATAGAGAGTGTATGATTTATATGTTATTTTAAAACTTTATGTCTAAGAGGGGGCATTGACCAAAACCTTTACATATAGATATGGTAATCGTTAATTACCAAAGTTAAAGCTTCTTCGTCTTGGTCTGTCTTGATAGTGGCCTGACTTTGTTATGGTCTGGGTTTTTTATGGTTTGTTTTGATGATGGTCTGACTTTGTTGTGGTATTTTTTGATGATTTTCTGTGATCGGGTTGCCATACATACAGTCTGTATCGTTGGAATTAACTAAAACCACATCATTAAATAAGTAAAACATACACATAGACATTCGTCTGTCATTTTACAAAAATTGTTGAAATGGGTTTTTTTTCTTCTTTTTTTTTACATTTTGTCGGGCAATTAATCATTTGAGTTGACATAATTAAATGAATTTACTACCTAGAATACTTGGGAAGGAAATCTATTGTTCAAGACTTGAAACGTTTGCAATTTATTCATTTTAATAAGACAAAACGTTGAACAGGAGATTGTCACCATTTACTCGCTTGTGGTCAATAAAGTAATTGATATAATGCAGTTTATGTTAATGGGTAATTTTCAATAATGTGCAATTAATTTTTAATATTCTTATGCTTTGTTTTTTTTTAGTCTCTTCGTGAATGATTCTGAAGAAGAGGAATTGGAGGAGGAAGAAGAAGAGAAACCAAAATCAAGAAAATCGAAAGAGAAGAATGAGAGTAAGCGATCGGAAGACAAAGATGACACGTCCCGCCAAGTGTCGTCAGATGAGAGAATGCACTCGGACAAGGACCATGGCCAGGTCAGAAAGGTGTCCATGCAGCAGTCCGGAAGATCGTCCTTCCCATTACAACAGTCGCAGAGAACAAGTATAAAGACGGCAGCCACCGGGAGGTTGGAGGAGGCGGAGACCGTCGTACAAAACACGCCTCCACCAGTGAGTCAGAGACATTTACAGAAGGAAGGATCGGGCGGTTACTATGTGGAGGACACTTCCAGACCATGGCGAGGAAGCGAGGCAATAGTAGAAGCATCTCCTAGGCAGATGAGTCGGCTTGCATCACCACGTGGGGAGGTAAGAACAGATGAATACGAAACACGAAGTCCTTCTGATCCAGTTAAGATCGTTTTGGAAATTCCCACCTTCATTAGAGGCTCACCCAGAATGGATTCTACTCAAATCTCCAGTGTCCCGGCGCCACCTCCTAGACATCTGGAGGCCATAGGAAACGTCTTGGATTCACGACGGCTTACTGGAGAGAGAACAACAACAAATCCGTTCGTAACGCCAAGAGCCATGTCGCAAGATCCCATGCGTCGATCTACACATCCTTCTGAGTACGAGGCTCATAAGAATGATTTGCCGATGAGTCCCAGGTACGGGCGTTACAGCAGCCCCCAATTGCAAGATAGACAATCAGCTAAGAGCAGCGTCCATTTTATTCCAAGCACGGCGCGTGACCGAGCTTCCAGTTATGACCAATCACTACAAAATGGATTAAGATCGCCCAATGATTACAGATCATCCTTTTTAAAATCTGGTAGTCAAAGCTCGAATGAAGAAAGAAGTCCATCACCAAGTAGACATCCAGGAAGTGCTGACAGAAAAACTACAAGAGACTCAATGGCTACTTTTAAAAGAGAAAGCTCAAATTTGTCTGAAGAAATTTTTCGAGGAACAAAATTACTCGATAACTCTTCAATAAGACCAGATAGTGCAACAGAGCGATTTTCAAGAAGCCAAACATTTAAAGAAGATGGTACTATGCTACCAGGAGAAGCATCAAAGCGATCATCACGCACGATAGATAATCTCACTGCGTCAAGTGGCAGATCGAGTGGGTCACCATATAGAACCTACAGTCCCTCAAAAGCGGACGACGAATTTACAAATGGCACTAATCTAATAGAATTTCCCTTTTCTAACAGAGGTTCAAAGTCAAAGCCCTTCCAAGAAGAATATCGCTCAACGACTAGAGACAGTCCATCACGACTCAGCAGCAGAGCAGCTTCATCGGAGAGACATTCAAGTGTGCAGTCATCGCATCATTCGGGTCGTGAATCGCCTAGGGGTACTTATGTGTCTAGGCAAATGAGCAAACCTGGTTCCAGTGAAAAATTCTCTAGGCAAACATCCTTTCAAAAGGGGAGCCACCATCCCTCAGACGAAGAGATGGAATCGCGACGAACGTCAGCTCTCATGGGAGATAAATTAAGTTTGATACAAAAACTATCCAAAGAACAATCACGCAGAGGCAGCAGTCAACCATCAGATGAAGAAGCAGGAACGCGGCAAACATCAGGTAGAAGCAGCAGCCAGGAAAGGGAGTGTCTCGGAAGCAGCCAAAACTCATCAGATGACGACAGGGGCGGAACACATTTGTCAAACAGAGAAAGTAGGTTAGAGAGATTATCATCAAATCAAAGAAGTTCAAGACCACCATCCCGTATCACAGGCAGTCAACAAATGTCTGATGAAGAAGTGAACACGCGTCAGGGGTCAGCTAGGGCAAGCAGACAGACATCAATTGAGAAACTTTCCCGAGCACAGTCAGTAAGGGAGGGCAGTCGCCAACCTTCAGATTATGACATGGGCTCGCGCCAGACACCAAGTAGAGGAAGTAGACAGACCTCAATGGAAAAACTTTCCAGAGCACAGTCATCAAGGGAAGGCCGTCGGCAAACCTCTGATAATGAAACAGGAACACGTCCAGTATCAACAAGAGAAAGTTTAGAGCAAAGAATGTCTTCAATTGATAAGCCTTCCATTCCACAATCACTCAGAGAAATGAGTCAACAACTGTCGGACGATGAGGTGGGAACACCACAGCTAGGATCAGGTAGAGAAAGTGTTCAGGAAAGGTTAACATCATTCGAAAAGCTCTCCAGGGGTCAATCGCTTCTAGATGGGAGCCAGCAACTTTCAGACGAAGAAGCTGGCACACGCCTGCCATCGACACGAGAAAGTAGACAAGATCGATTTAGTTCAATTGAAAAATTATCAAGAGATGGCACTGGGAGTGAAGAGGGAGTACGGCGAACTTCTGGAAGAGAAAGCAGACTTGAAAGATTAACTTCGAGTGAAAGAACTTCGAGAGGGAAAATGTCAGATGAAGAGAATGAGAAATGGCAGCCGTCTGCGAGAGAAAGCTTCCAAGAAAGAATTACACCCTTTGAGAAGATTTCCCGTGGACCGTCCCAGCAGAATTTAGAAGATGGAAGCACAAGACGAACATCAGTCATAGATAGTTTCCAAGAGAGACTTACTCCAGTTGAATCTGTTAAAGATAGCAGCAGACTAACTTCCACCAGAGAAAGCAGACATGAACGATTTGCTTCAGTGGATAAATATTCAAGAGCCCAGTCTCTAAATGATGGATCTCAGCAGCACTCGGACGAGGAAAGATTCACACCACGTGATTCGATTAGGGAAAGTAGACAAGAGAGGTTATCTTCTGTTGATAAACTTAGGGCACCGTCTCAAGAGGAGAGCAGCGTTCATATTTCCGATGAAGATGGAAGCTCACTTCGAACCCCAGACAGAGATGACAGGCAAGAAAGATTAACGTCCAGAACACGCTTTTCAAATGACGTGGCCCCCGAGAGACTAGACGATGAAGACTACCGTGGATCAACTCTTAATGAAACAGGTATTGAATCATCCACCAAACTGTCCAGGTTTCATTCAATTATGGAAGACTCCCAACAGAGAATTCCGATAGAAGGGGCTCGTGATAAATCCTCCAGGTCTAGATCCTCTTCTTTTATTCAAGAAAAATACGATAGAGAAGCTGCCACGTATGCACCTTCAATGGCTTCAAGCAAGCAACAATCGACCATGGTGGCAGAAAGCCGTAAAACGACGGTTCAGGATTCAACACGATGGAGTGGTGCTCGTGATTTCGCAGAGAGCCCCGACCAACATATCATACCGACTTATCCATGTAAGGTTGACACAAGTCCCTTACCAGTTGGAGGACAAATATGTAACTTTGATGAGGATAGAACCATCGATAAGCCATGTAGGCCTGAATTTATGAAAACATGTGGCTGTAAAAGTCCAGTAACTAAATCCGAAATAGATCAATTACGCGTCGTAAATGAGGAGAAATTCCATAAAAGTCAAAGTGCCGATGAATGCTCAAAAGGTTTTCCCAGCAGAGACTACCAGTATCCCCAGTTCACCGAACAGTTACCTAAAGCTGATAAAAGGTCAGTCAGTTCAAGTCGCCCTCCCATACAGCATCCAGCTTCTTCTCGTCGTGTTACTATGGACGACAGCTGTGAACAGAGATACCGCGACTCGAAATCGAGATCAGAGCAGGGATCTGACACTAAACGCTTCAGTAAAATGAGAGACGGTTCTCATGCTGAGAGCTACGATGGCCGAAGAGAGACCATGAGTCGGACGTTTGAGCCCAGCCTTAGCTCACCCAGCCGGAGATCAACAAAACAGACGAAGCACAGCAGGGATATTGCAGAGGAGGACACGGCCATTGAGCCGAGTTTGCGCAGCAACAAAAGTCATCGGGTGGCTGCCGATGCGCCATACGAGGATGAATCCGTGACGATAGCCTCGTACGAAACATCAACGTGGAGACAGACGCCAACAGAGGGCCGTGTGCATGAAGGTTACGTTGAAGATCGGGAGAGGGCTATTGCACCCAGTCGCGTAGCTGGTAACGAGCAAGCCTCAAAAGTAGTAGAATCGACAGATGAGGATGAATCTTACTCCGAGAAACTGGATACTCGCACTTTGGACGAGCCTCCCTCCATAGACACGGATGACAACGACAAGCCTGAAAAAGCATTTTACATGCGAGACAAAAGACGTTGCCGGGAGCTAACAAGTGGTGAGTCTGGCGAAGACGAACCCGTGATGTCCGCACGGTCGAAAGGGAGGACGAGGAGTTCAGACGTTTACAACCGTGATGAAGGCATAGACGAGGTAGCTTCAAAACGAGGCAGTCAGAGAAAAAGAAGTAAAACGGCCAGCATCATTAAGGTCTGCTTTCACAAAGAGAAAAGTGGAGAACACGACGATCTTGAAGGGGAGGGAAGGTGTTCGGATGCCGTTTCATCAGAGGAGGGTGCCTCCGATGATAGTTGTAAAGAGGTGAGCAGTAAAAATATCCCCTCCGGGGATTCATGCGCACAGAGACAAATAAGGAAAATCAAAGGCCGAATAACATTTCGTTGCTCCGATGACACGAACACATGCCCGGCCTCAAGGAGCACCACTGTGGCCATTCAGAACGGCACCGTGCAGATGATAACCTCCCCTCAGGGCGTGAAAATCATTGACTGTGTTGGTGATTGTGATAACCTATCGTCTGAAAATTCCGAGTGTGGCTATATGAATAATCTTGCTCTATCGAATAACTCAAGGTCAGCAGCTCGTTCGCAATGGACAGACAACCGCACATCGGACAACAGTATGAAGAAATACCTGCGGGACAGTCAGTACATTAGACAAAGGCAGCTCAGACTTATGGAGTATGAGCAAGACAATACCCAGAGCTGTGATTCTTTGTCAGATTATTTACCCACAAACAGACGCAAAAGCCCGATTCCGGCTCCAAGGATGAACTTGATTAAATCTTACGATTACCCAGAAGGTCATTTCTCGAGGCAATATCGCAACTTTGATTACGAAGAACAACGAGGGAGAGATATCTACCGATCCGCCTACAGGTCACGATCAAACTCTGCCAAAAGTGATCGAAGCCCTGAAAGTGTTCACGTAAGAGCCATAGACCCATTTAGGCAGGTCATCACTCCAGAACAACCCCTCCCGGTAAGCGACAAATATTCAGTGAGAAACATGGGCGAGTACATCAATTACATAGCTCCTGATTCACCGTATCAGAGGCAGGCAGACATGTTCTTGTGTAATCCGTCCACGGAGAAGGTCGATGACATTGGTTCCCCGGAAGACATCTGTTTAAACATGCCGAAAAAGTTACCCGAGACGGGACGGGAGAATCCGTTTTTACTTGTCAGAAGCGCTTTTATTCCCAGTGATGAGACGGATGTCACTGTGATCGAAAGACCTCGAGTTAAAGTAAGACCGAAATCAGCAAGTGCCAAGTGCTCCTACCGCAATAGAAGCCTGCAATCCCCGATGCGTATTGAGGCATCTCCAGGAGATTCGTCAGAGAGCCAGACATTGTCCGCCAACAGTGCTATGTATAGAACCTTGAGAAATAAGTACAGAGACAAAACCTCCAATCATGGACATTTTATCCCTGAAAATGAATTCAGTAATTCCCAGAAAACCTCGCCGGAATGCACAACTTTATCAGTCGCCGTTGCAAAGAATAAAAACTGCTCTTCTAATGCAGAGAGGGATCGAAATTCATCATCGGGAAGCGGTGATTTCATGTACTCTGATTTGGCTTATCACTGTGGCGTCATAGACACACTAAGATTGCTGGACACGGATAATGTTTCATCTGACAGCGCAAAGCTGTCTTCAGTGTGTGATCATTCTGAATTTCCTCATAAGATGAGCTTCCCTGGGTTTTCACGGATGGAATCAGAAGAACATTTAACAGAGCTTGTTCGATCGTTGCCATCTCTTGCCGTTGGGGGTCATGACGATGAAGCCATAGAGCTGATCCGGCAAAATAGCATCAGAGCTTTGCTCTTTGCGGCAAGCTTGTCAAACAGCTGGTCTCCGCTGAGGCTTTTCTCTAGTGCCACGGCAAAAGACACTGCGAAATGGGTGCAGGAATTGAAGGACCGTACAACCGCTAATAATTTATTATCCCCCCAGCAAAGCAATGTAACGGACAGCCCAACTAATGACGTTAACATCAATCTCCAGAAAGTGTGTAAAACGAAAAACGTGTCTGGGTCTCCAGAAACTAGTGGCAAGAACGTTAGCCTCGTTCAGATTAAAAAATTAAAATTGGCGAGTCCTACTGACTCTAATATTAGCCCGAACCTACATAGTTCAAAACCAACAAGCAAAGCTGCAAGTCCATCAAAAGGGACACAATCGCACTTCTCTCACTTTAAAGGGGAAGTTAAAACTTCAAACAAAATGACGTCACCAGCTAAGCCAGAGGAAATACAGGAACCGCAGAGCAGAATGTATACCCCAAAGTCAACACAATTTCAGAGTTCCAGCGAATACCAACAAAAGCCGCGAACACGTGCGGTTAAGCTTCAAGTCCAATGTTCTAAAAATGCCTCCATTCAAACCCAAAGTATTGACAGGGACACACAGAAGTGTGATAAGTCAGAGAACACCGAGATGGAATACTTTAGTCGGGATGTTGAAGTGAGCACCAAAACTTCATCAGAACTACACACAAAATCAGACTCGAGAAATAGAGATAAGTCTGACCCAAGGCGTGGAAAGTTCCGTCACGATCCCAAACCACATAAAGATTTACCACTACCCAAAACGGGTCGGAGGAACGAACGAGGTCAAAGTCTATCTCATAAAACAGTTCCGCCCAATGATCTCAAAGACATATTTCAGTTAATGACGAGTCGATCGCAGCAAGAATCTAGAGGACTACGCAAGAAAAAATGTCGTTCCTTTAACGACACCTCCTCATGTGCCTGCAGCAGGAGAGCGAGGTCACGCAGTGAAGACAGTGTCTATTATTACAAGGAATCTAGGTCACCATCACCTTGTCACAGGATTGGACATCGCACACGATCACATTCCTTGGATAGAATGCACAGGCCACGTTCCCGGGGTGTCAAAACTAAAAAGATCTACGAAGGATTCACGTGTCACAAGCCGAAAAGTTCAAGCGGCCATCGGTTCAGTGCTCGCTCTCTCAGTGCCGAATCTGTGTACCACGGCCAAAGCGACGTTTCTCAATCACCTCAAACAGACTTCAAAGCCTTGCAAGGGGAGTTAAATCAAATTCCTAACGTGAAAGATGTTCAGAATGACTTGTTTTCTAAAAGAAAATTTCTTTACAGCACTGGCAAGTCACTCCCTAGTTCCAAGACCAGGATCAGGAAGGTGTCTGAGAGAAATTATCAAAAAATTTGTGCATGCTCAAGATGCCAACAAAGACGATTTGAACTACAGCGATATATTTATCTGAGAAAGTCTTTCAAAGGCGATAAGAGCTCAACCAAAGTTGGGAAAGGCAAGTACCCGCTAGGAGCTTGCGGGGACACTTCATCCCAACCCACGGACAAAACTAAAAACAACTCGAAAGATTTCTCAGGTGAGGAGCGTCCTTTTTTAGACAACGTTACTATTTTTGTTGTCACTTCACGTAGCTCGTTGACGGCTAACGAAGAAAATGGAAGAGATGCAGAAATTCGTTACTTTGATGATGTGGATCCTTGCTGCCGTTATGCTTTAAAAACCACCCCGAGGAGCGATGGATCATCAGGCGCCACTGAGAACGGCGATTTACAAATATATGCACTGGATGATTTGAACGCGGTGGAAGACAACTCAGAATGCGTCACTGATCAGGATACAGATTACTTTAGTTCGTGGAAGAGTTACAGCAGTCAGAGTAACAATGTTACCGAAGATGACTGCCAAGAGAACCATTATTTCGATCCCGGGGAACACGGCGTTGGATGCACCTGTCCCTATTCTGCTTTTTCGAATGACGTAGCACCGTCTAAAAAGCAAAAGTCCGAACCTGTGCGAGAGAAAAAACTCACTTACTCACGAGCCAAACCCGAACGACGCAAAACATCCCACAACAAACGCACTAAGTCAAAATCTGGCCAGTCGTGCACCAGTTTGGATAGCGGGCTCGATAAAAGTAGTTCTCTAGACGGTGGCAACAAGTGCAACAGCTCCAAATGGATCACAAAGTTCGATGGATCGTCTGACGTGGAGGGGGAACACAACAACTTGGAGTTCGAGAACATTCCTGAGATTAGACCTGAAAAAAGTAAAAGGCAAAATACCAACAGTGACACGCTGAGACAAAGGATCTTTCTTTTGGAAAACGAAAACATGCAACTAGAAACAGAACACGACACTTCCATTTTGACAAGAAATAAAGATAGCTTGTTGGACGACACGAGAGATGCTACGGAATTCCAAGTCTCATCTAGAGAATTATTCAGCAGCACAATGTCACAGCTCACCGGAAGTGACGAAATTCAAATCGACGAGCTCCTCAAAAAATATATTCACTCCAAAACCGAGCCATCAGTTGAACAAGGTGATAACGATGGAGACACGGTTTCTCAGCCCCCTCTGAACATGGCCACACCTTCGAGGGCCGAGAAGAGCCCAAGTCCACCAAACAGAGGCTCCTCGTCCTTGCGCTTCCTCCAGTCCATTATTGATGGTAAGGTTAAATCACTGCTGGATAAGGCACTCCAAAATTGGACCTCTCCTATTCAGAGGTCAATACCGCTGTTGAACAATGAAGATTACATAAAAATGGCATCTCCTGAAAAGCCCTCGAAACAAAAATCAAGCGATACAATAAATGCGAAGGAAAATGACGTCTCCCCAGGGGAGGTTTCATTATCAAACACATATAGCTTAGAAAAGGCGCAATTTGTCATGGCAGAGTCAAATTACAAAACATCTGACGCATCAAATTTGGTCATAATAACCCTTCCAGAAAAATGCGCTGAACAACCGAAGACTTACCGTGAAATGCTGATTGATTGGATTAAAGGTGCTTTGCCTCCGTTTGAGAAAAGTCCTGAAATCAAAATTCCCAATGACGATTCAAACACAGCGGCCCCGAAGCCGAAAAGATTCTCATCCGAACCGAGATCGTCCAGTAAGTCTTTGCAAGCGTCTGCAAAATCTTCGGTGTCACATGTCAATATATCACTAATGGAGAACTACTTTGGACCAGAAGAGGTACTTTTCTGTAAAGGTGACATTGAGCTGCCAACTCAACAAGAAGAATGCAACTCTCCTGAGGTAAAAGGTAAGAAAACTAAAAGAGAAGAAAGTGAAATTTTTTTTGATCCACCAAAGAAAAAAAAAGAATCTCATCGACTAAAAAAGGAAGAGTCCCCGAAGTTGAAACGCAGGCGGAAATCTGAGAGTCAGATAGAACCGGTAAAATCCAGTCGCAGATATAAAAATGTCAATGAACATTCTGAAACCAGATATTCAGTATCCAAATGTTCAACAACATCCACGGATAATCGCCGATCTCACTCGGCACCCCAGGCCAAACTTGAGCAAGTTAAATCTGGCGACAAAACAGCGCCACCCCAAGGCCAGGAAATCGGAAATTGAGAGAGTTCGGTTGAGTTTTGAAGCGAAACCAGTGGAGGAAGCAGTGTTGGTAAAGAGCAAATCAAAGATAACACCATTTAGCGAGTGTGGCGTGTCACGAATAGCCAACAGGCTAACACCCAATCCGGCGAAACCTGAGTCTAACAGTCTGACGTTATCCTCGACCAGCACGGATGACATAAAGCAGAAAATCCAGAGTGGGTTTAAAAACTTCAAGCATGAGGTCATGGAGCGCAGGTTAATGGAGGAACTCATCCAGAGAAAAATAATGTCCAAACAGCTAGAGAAGGATATGGCCGAAGCGGAGGCTGACAGCCTTGCTGAATGTGAAGCGATCGAATCTTGTTTGTTGACGCCGATCATCGAGGAGTCTCACACTCCTCTCGACAAGTCCAAGAATGATTTCAACACTTTTGTGAATGAGTGTAAAAGCAAAATAAAAGACATTAGTGGAAATATTTCGAAACCAAACTCTGAAAATACACTCTCCAACATAAGCAGCCAAATGATTTCCAGCACTTCGTCGTCTAAACAAGTGCACAAGCTTATTGACAGCGCCGGTAATCACAAAGACAACTTTTTATCCGTCCCGCTCCATTTATCTCAACGCCTGGATAAAACTGAATCTAAAAATCAATACGTTACGAACACCCCGATAGATAGTTCAACAAGTCCTTCAAGGAGCCGGTCCTTAACCGATAGAAGTGGACACGACGATGAAAGAAACTACTTTGCTGACTGCGGTCAGTCTGGGTTTTATACATCGAGTTTGAAAGAATCGAAATCTCACCCGTCCCTCCACGAAATTGAAGATACTCCGCCCGAAAGATTGCCCCAGAAATTCCAAGAATATTACTTTACTTCACTTCACTACAAAGGACCATTTAAGTCAGCCTTTCTGAGGAATGAGCTGGGTGGAGGGATTCATGCCGAGTCAAAGGAAACGATAAATCAGCTGTCAAAAGAAGACTTGCTAATTGGTCAGTACTCGACAAGACATTCCTTCTGGAAGCGTAACAACTACCGTGACTTTTCCTTAGATATGTCTAGTGAGGACTTCAACTTTTCCAAATCCAACAGCAGGTTCTCTGATTACCAAGACAACCACCACAATTATATATCAAAGACTGTAATCAATCCCAATTTCGCGCATCCAAAATTGAACTTTAACTACGAGTCAAGGTACAAGTCAACGTACCTGAAAGCTTCTACCGTGAAATATAACGACTCGTACACGACGACCCGCGTCTTTGGACATCTGAAGTACACCTCGGCCCCCATAGACGTGTGGGCTGATAAAGCGGCGCATTGGGACAGCGGCAGCATCAACGCCTTGCACAGCGACCTTGTCAAGAAGAACTGGAACGAGAGCGCTAACAACGGATATGACACATCGTCTTCGGACAATTCCAGCGTTGACGACGACCTAAACATGGACGACGGGAATTCCAACGTCGAGTACAACAGCGGGCCATCTGGCAGATCACATCCTTATCACAGCGGAGATCGGTCTCTGGTGGATAAAGGAATGAAAGAGCACAAGGTTTTACAGAGTACAGTGGGATACGCAAAACGCCACAAACGCTCTTGTGATTCGCCATGTTGTCTCATCCATGAACAATCCTGTAACAATTATGAGATCTTTAAGCCACACCAACACAGCGGTCTGTTGTCCACACTGGCATCTCGAAACATTAACGGAAGCGGAAATATGTTTGGCAGAGGAGGCAGGCCAGGGGATGACCTTCGAGTAGGTACACATCTCTCAGTGAGGTCACAGATGCAAGACAGTGATGATGACTTCACCTCGGCTTCTGAGGATATGATGTCCAACTACACCAGCGTTAAGATGAGGAACAATTTCCCCAGGTCTGACAGCCAAGAGATGGATGATACATGCAACCACCCAGACGCTATGAGCTACTACACTGGTGGCGTGCCGACCAGCCAGTTTGATGTCTTTGGGGGTGCGCCTCAAGAAGATTTGCTAATGAATCTGTTTCCGATGGATGACGATCACCCAGCGGTCATATCCTCCTACAGACAAAAGGCTACCAGTGAGAGATGTAGCGATGGCATGGAGCGAACGGGCGTGGATAGCAAACCTGGCTGTAGCGAGCGCGACAGCTACACGACCGTATCTAATCTTCAACCCTCAGATAAAGGAGCGTTTTGTGCGTCGCGATCATGTTTTGGGCAAGGAGACACCTCAAGTAAAAAAGCTTTCACACAATGGTACGTTGAAGACACGGAGAAAAACTTACCAGTACAAAGACGGGGGAATGAAGTCGCAAGTAAATTTTCCCACCGAGAAGCTTGGAGTAATGCAATAAAAACAGAAGAGAAACGAAGCGAAGAAAGTGTTGACGATGATGGTGATGACGGCGAGGTAGATGAGGACGACGAAGATGAGATTGAAGATGAAGACGAAGAAGAGGATTACGAAGACGATGAAAACGAGGACGAGGAGGAGGAGGAAAATGGTGATGAAGATGACGATGGCGACAGCGATGGTAGCAGGGAAAATAAACAACTGCAAGTGGTCGAAGATGTTCCAGGTGGTGACGCCCGCAGCGCTGACAAGGACACTGGTGTCATCAACACGCCCGAGACCAACAACCAGGCTCTGACTGTGGACGCCAAGACCAAAGCGGACTCGGGAGACCAACGGCGAGTGCATGGCAGACTTTTCAATCAAAATAAATACAAAACATATGGGGTGAAAACAATCAGGGTGACCTCGAAACAGAGTGGAAACCAGGGGCATATACAGAAGTACACAGCCAGCAACTTGCAGGGCAAAACGGGATCAGGGTATCAGAAGTTTTCCCTGGACCAAATCAAAGTACCTGCCATCGAGAAGGAAAGAGTTCGCTTTGCGTGTGATGAGAATGGAGATTGGGCTGAAATTGGTCGAGGTAGTTATGGCTGTGTTTACCTGGGTCTCCTTGATGGGATCGTGGAGGTGGCCATTAAAGATTTCTACGAGTCGAGTTCCTGGGACCTGGTGATCCACGAAGCCCGGATGCTCATGTTTTTACAGGAAACTGGCATAACGCCGAAATTTTATGGACTCAGGAGGAGGTTTGATGTCAGCAAACAGCCCAGCGAGTATTGCATTATCATGGAATACTTTGGTGATGGCCGGACTCTGTTTAACGTCATGTCAGATAAAGTCCCGTTGACGAATGATGAGTGGCTGGACATTGTTGGCCAGCTTGTTGCCGGACTTCGTTTGATTCATCGTAAAAATATATTGATCAACGACCTCAAGGCCGACAACATTCTTATTGATCTGACAGGAGGTAAAGTTTTCTACTGGGGTGTGGTTGGGGGAAGTTATGCGTGTGGCTTGTTCTGATATGCGTGTGTAATGAATTGGATGGCGGTGAGTGGAATAGGTCTTGGTGGATTGTTTAAGTTGAATTTGATAATTTATGTTGTGGCATATAAGAATAGTGAGACGAGTGAGTGTTAAATTAGTGCTGTTTGCTGATACATGAGGAGAAACTTATCTTAAATTTATTGATCAGTGCTTCTGTGACAGTTTCACGCATACATTATTGGGTTATGCCACTTTTTTTGTATATCTGGGGTGGGGACTAACTTATATATTACGAATGATTCAAAAATTTTATTATTTTCTAGGTCGCAAAATCATTCGCTACATCGATGTCGGTATGGCCACATACAAACAAGGACTAACCTTCCAGCTACCACAAGATCAGATGAGCAAGTACAATTTCCTAGCGCCGGAGGTTCGCGAAGGTGCGCGGACCACTACACGCTCCGACATTTTCAGTCTCGGCTACATGCTGGAGCAGATGAGCCGCTTGGCGGATCCGGCCCTCGGGGGTCTAAAAAAATTAGTGGCCAGATGTACGGACAAGAATCCAGCCCGCAGGCCGGACATCGACGAGATCGTGTCTCAGGTTCACAGGTTCATTGCATCGAAGGCGAGCGTGTCGGTAGCTCAGCCAACGTCCCAGGAACAGTTTTTACTGACTAACAGCGTTTGAAGAAACAACAGTGAAAGTTTATACATCGCGGAGGTGGCCAGAGTCTATGTCGACTTTTGAATGTTTATTTTTTTTTGAGGTGGGGGTGGAATATATGTGGGTAATAAAACTCATCTCGGTCAATCAGGGAATTAATCATGCCAGATGCATATCACGATGTATTATAGTTCACAATATAACATGAACTCCAATCTATCCGATTTACAATCCTAGGGTTAAAATTTTAGGAAAATCCTTAAATCTGCTATAGATTTGATCTGGATAGTGACTTAACCCTTTGCGTCTCATGTGCGAGCTTAAAAAATAACAGCCTTTAATTATTCCTCTATAAGTATGGGTGCATATATAGAGAGAGAAGATCACCGAAATATGTATCTGAAAAATTAATGGAACCTCTGGATTTGAACGTTTTTATTACATAAGCACGTTAATGGGTAGCGCGGTCATTGCAGAGTTTTAATGGTACAAGCTATTGGCAGTTATTTCTAACTGAGTTGCTTGGCAAGCTCAAAAGAACCCACGCAACTCTTAGATCGAATTGCTAGAGAATCGCTCGGTGTTTAGAAAATGGGAATGAGTGCTTGAAAATGGGCCTACTTGTTAGACATTAGCACTGGTTAGTAGGCGGTTAGATAACTCTGCTGCTAAAATATATTTTTTAAAATAAGTAAAATACTTCGACATGAATGTTAAACTTTCACTTATTTTTTAGCAATAATGTTTTATTTCTTGAATCAAAATATTGATTTTTTTCCCACATACAAATGTGTGTTATTTAAAATTCTAAAATCCAAGAATTTTATTTTACAAATAAGTATTTTAAAAAAGACATTCAAAAAATATTTTTGAAAAATTTAACAAGTTTAATTTAGAGAGCGGCTTAGCATGAATGTATATAACTTGCTTATATGGCAGAGATATTATTTTGTGTGCAAACTAACAACAGCTAACATGTTTTTCCGTGGGGTTTTTATACATGAAAAGAAAAGTTTCATTTGAAAATTTTATTATTTGTATTATATTTACTAAAAATAAATTTGATACCATCATTGTTACCATCAAGTTCATTTGGTGCGTCGCTTAAAATTTATCACCGTAGAATGTCCTTTTAGAATTTAAATCGAGTGTTCAAAGTTCAATAATTTCCAAAATCTCGCCCATTAACTTTGAAAGAAAAAGTTCCACATTATCACAAAAGTTTAAGCTAATAGATAATAATAGTAATTCTTTTTTTGTTTTATTTATTCGTATGAATGATATTTCTTAGTGTTTTTTAAATTTTCGTTTGCATTTCCATTTGCTTTATCTCATTAATTCGGTTTACATTTCAAACGACGCTGGTTTGTTTCGTAGTGCGCTAAGACATTGAGAACCGATTCACAAGATGCTGCTGACTGAAATGCTCCCTAAACCCAGAAGTGGTGACTGGTTATGTGGACGACTCCATTTACTCGACAACAGTCTTTAACTTTGTAACTTTTACATTTAGTTGCACAGTAGTTAGAAATAGTTAGATGGAAATTAAGTTTGTTTGACATGAAAATTGGTCAACTTCATTAATTTTATGTTTAAAAAAAAACTTTTCGTTTTTCAAATCTTACGACTTACGTACATAGTACATGCGAAGAATTTAAAAAAATAATTTATTAAAAAGTTATTTTAACAAAAATAATAATCTTTAATACTCCGTTGGAACAAACTTTAGTTTACGATAAATCAACAGATTCACCTTTGATAAATGTTTTATTAAGGAAGAAATGAGGAACACATCTAAAAATAAAAGGCAAACTTGCCTGAATGGTTGCAGTGGTTTTAGCTGAAATGATTGCCAAAGCTGAAATGTGGCACACCGATAACACGTAATGCTAAAATGAAATATAGTACTAGTACAAAAATGGAATATGGTACACAGATAAAATGAGGTATACCACTGAAATGTTGTATAACGACTATACTATACGCTTTAGACTCTTAAGCTTAGAGGGTTAAACGTTGTTACACTCACACTTACACACATGAAATATTGGTGCCCTGATGAAATGTGGTACATTGATGAAATGTACTGCACTGATGAAATGTGGTACATTGATGATAAAATATAGTGCACTGATGAATGTGATATATTGATTAAATGTGTTACACTGGTGACATGTTACACACATTATAAATGGGCTTCACAGTTGCAATATTGCACTTGTATTAACTTTGGTACAATTGTGACGTATACATTACTAAATATTACATCATTAAGTTGGTCATCGAACTTAAACTTAAATGGCCAGTTAAACATTCACGAGGTACGAAATATGTAGAATAGGAAGCAAATTAATTGTTGTGATCTCAATCAATATAATATTATATTACTTTTATTAGACTAACTTAACTAACTATGCGTGAGGACCAAAGCGTCCATGATAGAACTAGATCAGGGGTCGGCGAATGTTTTTGCCCATTACCCCAAAATATAAAATTTTATGTTCACGTTACCCCGAAAGCTCGAGGTCCTGTCCACCGACTCGAACGTTTGGGGGAGCGTCCTAAGTAAACCCCCCTCCCCAATGGACCTGGGGCCAAGCCCCAGCCGACGAAAGCGTATATTGTGAGTCTTAGAACCCCGACAAGACGACAAGACGTGGCTAATAAAACAAGGGAGCGTCTATTGGTAGTCGACTACCAATCGCAGGTCCATGCGGGTGCGGCTATTTGTAGTCAGTCATTTATAGCATCCAATGGAATTTAAGGAACACTTAATAGCTACTGATATAACCATTCAAAATTCACCAAAAGCACCGAACTTCCTTAGTCTCATGATAGAGATTTGGACTTGTGAACTGATTGATGAAGATCAGGCATGGGTTCGATTTTCGGTCGAGCCTAATGTTTCATTCTTTCTTTTAAGTTTTAGGGTCAAGGTTAGGGATAGTTGTCTATTTTTTTACATTAAAATAGAAAAAAAATATAGGGACTACCACGAATGAAATCAATTTAAAATTCGTATAATTACGATTAAATTAGATCATTTAGTTTTAGGGTCAGGGTTAGGGTTAGTTGTCTATTTTTTACATTAAAATAGAAAAACAAATATAGCATAATATAGTATAATGTATACTAATAGTATATATTATATAGGGAGTAAAACTAATGAAATCCATTTAAAATTCTTATAATTACGATTAAATTAGATATTTTAGGGTCAGGGTTAGGGTTAGTTGTCTATTATTTACATTAAAACATTACATCAAACTCAGAATATCACCTAGTAGTAGTTTTATTAACAATTAATAATAGTCAACTACCAATAGCCGCAGCTTAAATCAAACCCGTAAAAACAAAGTTTTTGACTATAAATCCCTTATATGAGATATAACTAACAGTATTGATTAAGTTCAAACGCGACAAACATTTACAGACTGAATCGGTCTTAACTCCCCTTTGCTTTATAACCCGGGGGGGGGTGGGAGAGGGGAAAGGTCTGGTCACCGATCGCTGGACCGAGCACAGCGTGACACGTAAATGTAAACAAAAGCACGTCGGTACATCGACGGATGGCGTCAATGCGTGACTGAACTGTCAAGTGAAAAAAAACAATAACAACAGTGAAATTGAATTACATACGTTGTATAGAGATAAACTAAAATGAATTAAATTGATTACTATACGTTTGATTGATCTGAAAGTTTGAAACGATGCATTGTTAGGTTACACGAGTATATGTGCCAAATTTCAGCTCGATGGCATCACGGAAAGTGGGTATTTTTTACTTTTGTTTTTCCGCCCAACTGCCCGACAACGAACGACAGAGAGAGACGGCGGTGAAGTTAATATAAGGGATTTAAAAATTAATCTAACGGCCCAGAACATTCTTGGTACTTGTTATGAAAAATAGGACATATTGCGAAAATGTCGGGAAAGCACACATTTAATTTAAAAAATACCTGAAATTATTTGACGCCCTCCTCATGTGCAATGTTAAAAGCCTTTGCAGCATGTGACATTCGAAAATGTGTCATATTTGCTTTGTTTTCAAATGCTGCAATCCTTTCTCTGGCTGAAATTAAATTGACATTTGTTCCTTGTAATTCTTTGTTCAGCGCATTCATATGCTCAAAATATCAACTAAGTATGCGATATGTGCAACTCAACATGCTTTTGACCAGCCAGAAATGTTTGAAGTTCCACTTTCAGAGCCCACACTCTGTTCAGCCACGTGAAAGCCACCATACCTCGATGTGATAAAGCAGGTCTGTATATTCAGCCTCACCATCTTTACATAAATTTAAAAAAACAGTTGCATGTTCTTTATTGAAATTTACAATCTGGATAATGTCATGCATGACGACCTCCAGTTCAAGTTGCAAATGTTTCACAAGCAGAGCATGATGATGGATCATTGGTGAATTTCAATTTGGGATTCTTCTCTCTTGCGAAAGCCAAAAATATAAACACGATAACGACCCAACAGAGCTGAAGCTCCATCAACAGACAGAGTAAGACAGTATTCCCATTTTACATAAACCGTATCAAGGAATTCATTAACTTTATTGAGTATATCAATTCCTTGACATCGCAATTCCTCGCAATTCGATAGGAGCACAAAACAACATATCTTCTTTACTCTTTGTTTCAAACGGAAACCCTTTGTATTAAAAGAAATTACCACTTTATGAGCACATTCAATAAAATAATATACTATTACATTGTCTTGCTCAGTTTTAAAGCATTCATTTTAAATGCCACGTAGAGACGATATTGGATAAAGTTAAGTCATGTGGATTAAGATTATTGTCATTCATGTCAATCCAAATGAAAGGGGAGAGGAGTTTGGTGTCTTTGTATAGTACGTAGATAAGAAATATTCCTAGATAACGAATTTTAAAATCAGTTTTCTGGAGGGAACCTGTTGAATAGTGGGCTTCTATCCCAAGTGTACTCGTACACATGACGGATTTTTAATATATCTAGGGGATTTTATATGTCCCCAATGAGTCTGAATTACCCCCAAGAATTCCCTTTTTCACCCCAAATGGGGGTAATTTAACCCTGCTCGCCGACCCCTGAACTACACGATACGATACATTGACACGTTCAACTCATTTTATAGTAAAGATATTTAAAAAGTTCTCTGTCTTAAAAAGTGTATGTTAAATATATTTTAAAGTTATGGGGGCGGGGGGGGGGCGGGGTAACTCTTAGTAGGATTCGTTTGGGTATGAAGAATAAATTGGGTTTCTTTAAATTAATATATTCCGTCGAGTTACTTGATTAGATGAGGATTTCAGTCATGGCCGCAAGTGTTGCTTTTAAAAAAAGGTAGGGGAGGGGGA
The DNA here is from genome assembly GCA_944989445.1 of Ampullaceana balthica. Classification (NCBI taxonomy): domain Eukaryota; kingdom Metazoa; phylum Mollusca; class Gastropoda; family Lymnaeidae; genus Ampullaceana; species Ampullaceana balthica. The sequence continues at coordinate 1,965,778 of CALYLW010000043.1, read as the reverse complement.
GGTGCGGGGTAATGCTAGCAGCCATCATCTAATGGGTTATCCCTAGTCATAATTTAAGAATATCAATGATGTGGTCAATTTTGTTATATTATAATAATTATATGACGGTGTCAGAACGAACGAAATTTTTTAAAGTATATTAACATTCCAAAAAAGAAAGCCGATTTTTTAAAACGCCCACATATATTTTCAGGATCAAAATATGAATTAGGGTAAGGGGAGAAACATAACTAGAGACTTCAAGTAGCCGACGAAACTGTTTATTCATTGAGAAAACTTATCTATGCTATTACTTTTATGGTTTTGCTGAGATTATCTGGTGGTCAATAATGTACCTCATCGCTTGGCAATCTCAACTAAAAACGGTAAAATATTTTTTTTTAAATCATGGCTTCACACTTCTCTTTTATACCCATCCCATCCCATCACGAAGCCTACAGTACACACACACACGCAGGATTTACGATCAACAGGACAAGTGTCCAGTGATAAAGTGAACTTGAGCGATAACTTCGAGCACACAGCGTGCTATTGTGGGTTTCATCGGTGGATACGGTTTTACGTTTGATAAAATACGAGGTCAGAAACAAAGCGAACATTCCAATTAAAGTTATTTCACTTGTGTCTGATAACACAAAGAACGTCTCTTACGTGACCTTACAAAATGAACTTGTTAAGGACAGCGTATTTCATCTACGGGACGGGACCTATGTAGAATCACACATACCAATGGAAGCTGTATACTGTCAACATTATTATTACACGAACGTGTTCACTCACCAGGCCATCCAGAATAGTTGATACACAGCTAAAGACAAAAGACCCCAAAAGACTCACATAAAAATGCTACAGCTGCCACAAGACCGAACCAGGGGCCACTAACCTCAACGGAACGGGAATATACCCGTCTATAAGACCGTGATGCCTTGCAGAGACTTTGTCTGTGGCCTATGCCCCAGATGGGACGAATGGCGATGATGGGGATGATGATATGGCAACAGGACCAGAGGAAAGAGTAACCAACCAGAGACCGATGTACAACTGCAATCCTATGCATCCCACGAGCAAACGATCACATCTCTCTCAATGTTGGGCACATTTCTCACAGATTTCTTCAGGCGGATTTCTCCATCGTAATCAATTACACATGAACAAGGTAACTTTTGACCTTCTGATAACCTTTCGTGAACTTCAAATCTTTAAATGAGCCAAATAAAAGCTGTTTCAATGCAAATTGAAAGGTTCTAAATCCATTTTCTTCAAGTGTCTCAACCACCAAACAAATAGTGATAATTGTTACGGAACACTTTTTAATTTTGCCTCCAATGAACTGGATATCGCCAGAACGTGGATCATAATCAAAGACTTGAAGTATATACTTTGTATACTTTAATAAGACTATTGACTTGGCAGTCAAAATTTGTCCAGCCCCAAGACTCATGAAGACCACTTCAAAAGTGAAGTTTGTTTTGGATGTTTTAACGCCAGAAATGCTTGTTACTAACTACAGAGTAAATCTGGGGCGTGCCAGGCAACCACGTCATAAGCCAGTTTGGCTTCTTTCGTTGGTTGCATCTGGGAACATTACATATTACAATTATATTAAAACGTATAAGATTGTAAACAAAATTTGTAAATGTACAAATAACTTGTTTTTAACATATCACAGAAATCTTTTCCAAGGCAATGTTTCTGAACAAACCAAATTTTTTTAAATAAAAATTAAATTTATACCCCCCCTTTCTCCAACAAAAATATAAAAATAAAAAAAAATAGCCTGCACATATGTACACGTGCAACTTATTAACAAATAAGCTTTAATAATCAAGTTTGATAAGTCATTCTTTAATAATATAACAGGAATCCAAGACTAAAACTGATGCAGGAGCCGTAAAGTAATTTTCGGATTTAAAATCACAAAGGGGTTAAAACAGATTTACTCTAACAGGGTATCTCGTTCACTTGTGCTCAAAAGATATGATTTTCTCGTATCTGTGTTGTGTTTTTTTTTAACGAACCCGCTTTTTGACTTATCTTGTTAAATTTAACTTAAATAGTTATAAATACAAAGGTCAATATCTCATGTCTCCTATTCCACTTATGAACACAGCAAAGAAGCGGTCATTACACCTGGTACAGTGCCTCAATCCTTCTCTCATTACATCAATGGACATACTTGAACGCGATAGTTTGCCCACATACATCTTGTTTAAGAAAACCCCATTTAAAGGCTCGTATGTTTTTATGACATTTTAACCATGTAAAAAATTACATGTCAATCGTTTCTCAGGGTCTTTATAAAATAACCATCGAACCTTAAAGATGTTTTAATTTCAACGAAGAGTAAATTCTTCGGCGTACTTTTGGATGGCTTTATCATCTCTGACACTATCATTGTTCTAACTAGAGGAATCTCATATAAATATATAAATCTGTGACTTAATATTTGCCTTCAGTATGACCTTCGTCGGGAGCAAGCAGGTTGTCCATGACAAAGGTTCGTATCACATTTCGGAGTTTTGTTCTTGGTAAAAGTGTTACTAATTAAGTGACTATATATATTCTAGGTAGAACTGGATTTTGTGTTATTGCTTTTCCCCTTCTTTACTCGCCAATTGGTTCTTGCTGAACTGAAGCAAGATATTTATATCATGCGCTTCTGTAAATGGTATTTGACATTGGGGTTTTACGCTTGCATATCTATTGTTTTCTTAAAGAAATACCAAAGACACTGAATATATGTTTATTTTGATTAAAAATATACTTTTTAAATGAAATATTCATGTTGATTCTTAAAAATATAAATTTAAAAAATCTAAAGGCTCTAAATATCCATGAGTCTGGGATAGTTGGTACCCATCATTTTACCCAGCAGATAAGTGACATGAATCGTATCAAACCCAGGCTGATAAAAACTTTGAACCGAACCCTCTGTCCAGTGGCGTCACTAGGGGGGGGCGGGGGGGGGCCGCCCCGGGTGACACCAACCCTAGTGACGCCTCTGTCCGCGGAACTCCATTCTTGAAGTCACCTCTCTCCAGACAAAACTAAAAAGCCTATCACGTTCTTAAAGTGTTTAATGAATGTCGCCCATCATTACTCAAGCACTAAAGTGAATGTATATCAATTTAAAAAAAAACAACCCGTAAAAAACCAAGTTTTTGACTATAAATCCTTTACGTATGAGATGTAACTAAAAGAATGTTCATTATAACACGCAGCGCAAGACCATCCAAAAATACAAAATTGCAGTTGTGTCGTAAAACGTGTTTAATATAATGCGCACCGATCAGGAATAGGTTTATAAAAAGTGTTGTCAGTAAAATACGCACCTTATTGCGCGACAGAAAGGTTGTTCAATATAATACGCACCGCGACGCTCTATCTCAAAAAATAGCATGATACATAGGAATAAATAAAATAATCTAAAAAATCAATAATTTAATTACGGTACATGCGATCGATCTGAAATTTTGATACATTGTTTTTATCATCGGTACGAAACTGCCTGCAAAATTTCAGCTCGCTATCTTGCGAGCAAGTGGGTTAAAAATCGATCAAAAGTTTTGGCGACAAGCAAGCAATCAAGCAAGGTCGGTCGGTCGGTCGGCCGCAGACACCACGAGTTAATATAAAGGATTTAATAAAAACATCAACCCAAATGTTTTAATAACATTATTTACGTTTGTAAAAGTTGGACTTTGTCGTATTTTATGTTGTCATCTGTGGTACTTTGGGCAAATATATCCCTTAAAACGGTATGGGTTGTCTATTAGACATGTTTGAATATAGAGTGAACTGGGGAGTAGGGAAGCTCATATCTATTTTTATTGTATGTTGTGTGTTGTTTTTTTTTGTTGTCAAGCTAATGAGTTGGATCTCTGTAATTGGGATTTCATATAAATCTGTTTTTAAAATGAAAAAGTCAAATCGTTTGGCTGTTATTGCTTATACATATTATACGTAGTCATTTTTAGCGTAATGTATTTTAAAAAAAGTTAATTTATTCTTTTATTTTTGGTCGTTTCTGTAAGTATTTTAAGGCTAAAAAACAAGTTATTTTTAGTTATATGCCTGGGTTGTTTAAAATATAATTCTTTAGTGTATGAATCACAGCTCAATAATGTTTTTTAAATAAGAGTTTTTCTTTCATTTAAAATTAATTTATTTCTCAAAGTTGTTAAAATTATGCTATTTTAAGAATAGGGTCGGTTTTTAGAAAGGATTAAGAAAGGACCAAAAAATTAATTAATGATTAGTTTGAGAGAAGAAGATTTTAATTTTGGATTTTTGCGTAGTATTGTGTATCGTGCAAGCTGAACATAACCCATTTTTAAATTTGCGTTTGAAGGATGAAGGACTTTAGTTTATTTCAATTCAAACCGCTCTACTTAATGTGAAAGTGTAGTGAATATTAAACTTATGTGGTTGGCGAAAATTAATTTGTTACCGAACCGTACACGAAATTAATTTGTTACCGAACCGTACACGAAATTAATTTGTTACCGAACCGTACACGAAATTAATTTGTTACCGAACCGTACACGAAATTAATTTGTTACCGAACCGTACACGAAATTAATTTGTTACCGAACCGTACACGAAATTAATTTGTTACCGAACCGTACACGAAATTAATTTGTTACCGAACCGTACACGAAATTAATTTGTTACCGAACCGTACACGAAATTAATTTGTTACCAAACCGTACACGAAATTAATTTGTTACCAAACCGTACACGAAATTAATTTGTTACCGAACCGTACACGAAATTAATTTGTTACCGAACCGTACACGAAATTAATTTGTTACCAAACCGTACACGAAATTAATTTGTTACCAAACCGTACACGAAATTAATTTGCTAAAGAACCATCTTATACCTGTTCCAGTTGCTACAAAAAAAGTTTTAGACATTTAATAGTTACAGTATCAAATTCGAAATTCTTTTTTTTTAATGTTAGTATCTCCCATTTCGTTTGCAGATACGTCACTTCACTTCACATTTTGAGGTCATGTGGGTTGTTTTTTTTTCGGTTTTATTTTCTTCTACATTAGAGTTCATGTTTGTTCCCGCTTTTAAAAAATATCTATGTCCTTTAAATTTGTTCCTTAAATATTTCCCTTAAATATGTCCCTTAAATATGTCCCTTAAATATGTCCCTTAAATATGTCCCTTAAATATGTCCCGTAAATATGTCCCGTAAATATGTCCCGTAAATATGTCCCATAAATATGTCCCTTAAATATCTGCTAGCCCTAATTCGTTCATCCTTCCTTCCAGTTCCACTCCTGTGTTCCAAGAGATGGACACTCGCTTATGTCGGGATGGTCGGCTTCTTCTTCGTCTACTCTCTGCGCGTCAACATCAGCGTCGGCATTGTATGTATGGTGCGAGAGGACGCCAACAAAAACAAAACAACGAACGACAGCAGCACTAGCACCTGTATATATGAGTCGTCTAGCAAAGAGAAGGCGCAGGTTTGTTTTTGAAATGAATCCCGCCATAAGCGTTATATTAAGGTAATCTCTTTTAACATTCAAAAGCATTTATGAGTAAAGCTAAATCCCTTTGAAAAAAATGAAAAAGGGGTAAATGTAATTGATATTTTTCAATGAATTTGACAGTGACATTTGACAACAATGAGTTTAAACGATGTCATTGAATTTGAGAATTATCAATAAATTTGAGAGCTGTCAATGAATTTGACAGCCAGCAATGAATTTGATAGTTAGCAATGAATTTGACAGCTAGCTATGAATTTGACAGCTAGCTATGAATTTGACAGCTAGCTATGAATTTGACAGCTAGCAATGAATTTGACAGCTAGCAATGAATTTGACAGCTAGCTATGAATTTGACAGCTGCCATAAAATCACCCTCTAGCAATAAGTCAACTGGCAACAGTGAATGTACCACTACTTAACTGTCGACAACCTATAAATGAATATTCTAACTAATACTAATATGATATTTATGGAATACAATCGAACATTTATTATTGAAACTCTCTCACCCATAATAAAAAAACAAATTACTGTTTGTTTCGTTTAGGCGCTTTGAATAACTTATAAGATGTCTAAGTTTTTATTTTAAAACATTAAAATGCATCGCCATCGAATTTTTTCTTTCGCTCTCTTCCAGCGGCGTTTTGTGTGGACATATCGCTGTGAATATATTATAAAGATGGAATAATCTCTAGATCTGGTATTTCTTTGTCGCTTAAGTCTCCTAACTCTGACAATAGAGAATAGTATCTGCTCGAGGAACTACTCTATAATGTAACGCTCTTAAAACTCTTAAACGTATTTAAAAAAAATAATAATTCAATTTAATTTTTAGAAAATAAAAATAAAAAATAAATTTTAAAATTTAAAAAAAAATATCACATTGACACTGAACACACGAAGAAATCGAGTCTGTGGGATAAGAGAAAGGAAAGATATAGAGGATGTAGGACATGAAAAATGTAGCTAGCAAAATGTTATACTCAAACTTTGTTTTAAAAGTATGTTCTACCTCCAGTGTTTTCTTTTGATAAATTTTGTTTGGCTGAACTGGAAAGAATTGTAACACGAATTTTTAAATGTTTCTTTGCGTCTGTTTATTTCCTGTGTCTGAACTCTCAACTGACAACGAAGAGAAATTTTAAAGTGATGGACAATGCCTAAAATACCTTACCAAATAACTTCTTTCCCCCCACAGGCAGGAGAGTTCGACTGGGACAAGTCCACGACATCTCTGATGCTGTCCTCGTTTTTCTACGGCTACATCACAACCCAGGTTGTCGGAGGCTGGTTGGCGGGCAGGTTTGGGGGCAAGAAGGTCCTGGGCATCGGGGTCGGTCTGACCGCTGTCTCCACTCTGCTGGTGCCTGTGGCGGCGAGGTGGGACTACAGGGGCGTGCTCGCACTAAGAATCCTGATGGGGATCACCGAGGTGGGTTGCTGTAGGATCAGATGGGAGTCGGGAAATGAGTAGATTGTGTCGACAGGATTTGTGTGGAGCATAAAGTTCGTGTAGCTGCACATAATGATGTGTGTGTGTGTGTTAGTGTGTTTTTGGATAACAAAATTGAAATGAAAAGTGTAAAAGGAGAAAAATTGTGATACAATGAAGGATTTGGCTTGTACTGCAAAATATTACAATTTGAAATACTTCACATTTACTTGCACTATTCCTTCTAGGCTGTGCGGCTTCCCGTCGGCGCTGCTGTCTGCCCGACGTCGCGAAGCAGTTTAGAGTTACCCGCAAATCAATTTTCGATAAGGAACATATATATATATATATATATATGCTTGTGGAAAATATCATTTTGCACAGAAAAAATTAACGCTGCACAATTTTACACCTGCTTTTTTAAAATTATTTTTTTATACACACGGAAGAATAAAACTTAGAAGAAACATTGCTTGCTAGAGGGGCTGCCACCGTCCAAGATTTCACAAACAAATTCAGGGTAGCAGCAAAGCAATATGAGTTTACCCTCAGCCTTTCAATGAAAAAAATCTGTTAGCCTTTAGTTGTAAAAAATTACAAAAATTATATTTAACTTAATAGTTTAAATCTAAAAATTGTAACACCAATGATAAGAATGTAAATTAGGGGACAGCCCAATATCCGGAATGACGGATATCCGGACCAAATATCGGGATTTTTCGCCACTATCCGGATTCGGCAAATACATATGGCAGATCCGAATAGTATCCGGAAAGCAATGTAGTAAAGAATTTTTACAATTAAATTAAATTAATATTAATTAGTTTATAAACAAATATATAAAAAATATTAAAAAGTAAAAAAAAACAATAACCAGAATTCAGTACATTTAACAACAATTTTCTTCAACAACACAAAGTGTAACCGGCATTTACGAACTAGTAACTATTTAATTACTCATGTCATTGAATTATTTTCATTGTTATAGCTGATATATTAATTTTATGTTATAAAATGATAATTTTATGTTAAAAAATAATAAATGTATGTTAAATAATAACAATTTAAGTTAATTTGTAATTATTAGTTTATACTATAAACTATATAGTTAAACAGGAGCCTTGGAAACTGGGACAGGCTGAGAGTTGGCTTTCGTTTTTAATTTCTTTGACATTGACTAGTACTTTGACAGTAGTTAATCTTTCAATAATTTCAATTCAGTATTCAAATTTAAACATTTTACTTATATGATTTAAGTTATTTCATTTTAATAATTTTATATTCATTGTTCTTTTTTTCCGTTGAACTTTAAATGGCAGTTGCAATTGTGATTCGATTTGCGAACTTAAAAAAAATGTTGCTTGTCTTACGTGTTATATCTTATTCAGTCTTATAATTTTAAAAATCTAGTATATTGTGAATATAATAATTATACAAAATAAGTTAAGTAACAAATTAAGTTATACATTAAATTATTAATATATAACAAAATAAACAAATTAACTAGCGTTGATCCATTCAAATCATTCAAATCTACTCAAAATATAGTAAACGAATCTATTTCAATACAAGAAAAATATATATTAAGTTAAAAAGTTACAAGTATAGATATTTCTTTACTACATAATATAACAAACTAAGTTAAATAACAGCATATTAAACTTAAATTGTCTGGAGAAAAGAACAGTTTTATTATGGTTCTTGGTCACGACTTCTTGTACATCACACTACACACTCAGTACAACACTGTTCGCTTGGTACACTATACAGTTCGTTGAACTTCTTCAAGTCCGTTCATTCTATTCTTTGTAAAACGTTCATCGTTGACTTTTACAATGTTACAACGTCGATAGCAGATACTCATCATTTGTAAGATAATAAATATTTTAATAAATAGTATGAAATACTTGATAATTTAATAAATAGTATGAAATACTTGATAATTTAATAAATAGTATGAAATACTTGATATGAAGGAGTAAAGTACACCCTATTAGCTCTTACACTTAAATGTGGAGATATCCGGATCCGGCAAATATTAGGGCCAAAGTATCCGGATTCGGCAAATAGTAAAAAACCATATCCGGCTGATCCTAATGTAAATTGATTTCTTTTTTTTTGTTAATAATAAGGGAATTCCTGTCACCAATGAATTTAATAACTAAACGCAAAGAAAGCTAAAAAAAATATTTTAAAATGTCAAATTTGTACTCAAATTCGAATCGTATGGACACGTAAAATGCTAATCTACATTTCCGTTACGATTTTATAGAATTTTATGTAAGATATTTTCTCTTTGTAAGTTCTCTATTTTAAAAAAAGTATTGATCTGAAAATATCTTTTTATGCGTTCGATACCTTTGATTTTTTTCTGTACATGTATTTCTGTTAAATTAGAGCTTATATGATGCTTTGTGCAAACTGATATCGCAACATTAGTTTCTTTACTAGTAATGAACATCTTAAAATACTTAAATACAAACTTCAAGCTATGCGTATATACTATACGTTCATTAGTAGAAATGAGGAACATGTTGGTAATATTTTTAAAATGAATCTTGAAACATCTTAGGGTGCTGCGTTTCCAAGTATGCACACGCTTTGGGGACGCTGGGCGCCACCTATTGAGAGAACACGGTTATCATCCTTTACTTTTGCTGGTAAGTATAAATAATAAATTTTTTACAATATTGAAAACGACATTGAAAGTCAATGCTAGTCTTTCCTAATCTTTGCTCACGTTAGATTAGCGCTTTCTAGTAAGCAACTGCTAAGAATAATTGGTTGAAGTAGTTAATGAGCCTGCGGGTCTTGACACGGTAGCGTGTCGTCTGTGTCGACCGTATTCCTGGGTGCCCTCAGAGGGGACCGCCCCGGGGGAGGGGTCCCCTACCTGTTTGTTCCTCGAGAGAATGGCTAGGAGGCTTTCCCTGGAAGAATTATTAAGAGTCTTATTCTCAGGGCTGCTGACGCCATTCTACACGAAGACGGAACCAGAAAGTCAAAGTACGGCCTACATTGCTAAGTGTTTGATTTCAACTATATGTTGTTTTCTTTGATGCGGGCCACACAGAATTGGACAGCGATAAAACTTTAAAAATAAAACACAAGATACGCAAACGATAAGCACGATTAAAATAATAAACGCAAAACGCAATGAAATGACAAGTACACAGGTAAAAGTAAAAGTTTCGGCAAACGCCTGCTTCGGTACACTAAATAAATACAAGAATTGAAAGGGAATTTACATGACATATTGCCTACTTTAATTCTATATTTTGATGCAGGCCAGCATGTGGGAAATATCGTGACCTACATACTGTCGGGATGGCTTTGTGTTCATGGCTTTGATGGCGGATGGCCTTCTATATTCTACGTGACAGGTTGGTACAGTTGATGCAAGAGTGCTGTGACAGAAGAGTGACAGGTTGGTACAGTTGATGCAAGAGTGCTGTGACAGAAGAGTGACAGGTTGGTACAGTTGATGCAAGAGTGCTGTGACAGAAGAGTGACAGGTTGGTAAGTTGATGCAAGAGTGCTGTGACAGAAGAGTGACAGGTGTCTGGAGCCCAAGTGGCAACCGCGAGCTATGCTTATGTAGATGACGTGACAGTTTTGAGACATGTCACTCTAAAACTATGTCAGTATATGGTTGCACGTGGTTACTGAGCCTGAAGTGAGTGTCTGTCTGTCGTTGCAGGCGGTGGATGTCTGATTTGGGTGCTGGTTTGGTTCATCGTTGTGGAGGACAGTCCAGAATCTCATCCTACCATCTCAGAGGCAGAGAAGGATTACATCATTTCAACGAGAGGCAGAAACGAAGCACCAAAGGTTAGAGGCCGACTTCAAACATTATTAGATGGGGCTCTTTGAAACGCCATTTCGTCACGAATCTTTAAATGTATAGAAATAAAATTATGTTGATCTTATGAAATCAACGAGTCCTAGAAGTTAATTACAACTCACATATTGATTACCAGTTACGTCTAAATGTGATACATTCTAATTTTCCTCAAAGTTGTAAATTTTTAAAAATGAATAAAAACCAGGGTTGTCAAGGCTCCGAATTTCTATAGACATCGGCATGCCCTGTAACTTTTGTTACAATGATCCTTCTAAGGTCCGTTGTTTAGTGTGTCATAACTTTAAGCTTTTCTCTTAAAACAGAACTTTAAAGTGCCATGGTTATCGGTGTTCAAGTCCAAGGCATTGTATGTGTGTCTGACCGCTCATGTGTGCAACAACTGGACACACTACACACTAATGACCGGACTGCCGACTTTCATGAAGGAAGTTCTCAAGTTTGACATAGCCGAGGTATTGAAAGAAATGTGAAATGCATGGTGTGGGGCCGCACGCTATTTTTTATCATTTTTACCCCCCCCCTGTCACAAATCTTGGACACTAAAGTACGTCACACTTTCGAGCAGAAATTATTTTTAAAAAAATTAATTAAAATTTAATATAAAACACCGTGACGTCACACATAGCCGGACCCCCCTCTCCCTGTCACACTTTCTTACACCCCTCCCCCCTCTGGAGCGTGACGTACATTCTTGACGGCCCCTGTGCTAAACAATTGGGACAATGTCTAAAGAGAAATAAAATCTAAATGAAGGGAAGTGTAAAGTCTCTTATATTTCATGAAATTCCCACATACATGTAATTAGATTCTATCCTGGAGTTTTAATTTTATAAAAATTATTCCAAAATCTATAAATAAGCTGAAATAAATTTGTTACAATCAGTTACAAAGATACATCTTTCATGCATATATAATTTCACATATTTTTTTTTCTTTTCTTTTTTTTTAGAATGGGCTTTTGTCTGCTATTCCGTATATGGTCATGTTCTGTACATCCCTCATAGCCGGACAACTAGCGGACTTGCTTCGTAAAAAGTTCCTGAGCACGGCTGCCACAAGAAGACTCCTCCAATCCGTAGGTAAGGCTTTGATCTGTATGTAAAACTTTAATATGTAGCAGAGACTGCAGCCAGGGGTTGTATTGATGAGAATATGACTTCATAGTTGGATGTAAGCAGGAACAGTGCATTAGGGCTTCATCTGCCTGGGGACTACTAGTTGATTCACCGTCTTTTAAGTTCTTGCATATCTGGGAGTGTGCTTGGGTTCAGGAATCAGCTCATTCAACAACGTAAGATTATGATTAATCAACCCGTAAAAACAAAGTTTTTGACTATAAATTAAAAATCCCTTATGTATGAGACATAACTAGAAACTAAAAGTATTGGTTATGTTCAAAATAGCATAAACATTTAAAGATCGGGAAAATATAAAAGTATGTCCAATATAATACGCACCGCACGACAGACTGGCATAAACATTTACATGCTGCATAGAGATAATCTAAAGATTAATTAATTTAATCACAGTACATTCGATTGATATGAAATTTTGATAGCATGCATTGTTCGGTGACAAAAGTCTATGTGAAAAATTGCATGCAAAAGTCATCAAATAACGCTTCAGACACGCACACGTCTTTCTGAATCTCTATAAAAAGGGACAATTACCACCTATAACCTCTGAACGTATTATCACCCTCATAGCTTTCCTAGGAGCTGGGTCCTGTATTATTGGGGTTGGTTTCATTGGATGTGAGAATCGCGACTACGCTGTGGCACTGCTGGCGATTGCTGTGGGGTTTGAAGGTTTCTGCTACGCTGGCTACAACGTCAACACTGTGGACTTTGCTCCCAGGTAAAGTGTGATGTGTGTGTTTGTGTGTGTGTGTGTGAGTTTGCTCCCAGGTAAAGTGTAATGTGTGTGTGAGAGAGTTTGCTCCCAGGTAAAGTGTGATGTGTGTGTGTGTTTGAGTTTGCTCCCAGGTAAAGTGTGGTGTGTGTGTGTGTTTGCTCCCAAGTAAAGTGTGTGTGTGAGTTTGCTCCCAGGTAAAGTGTGATGTGTGTGTGACGTTTTTCTCCTGTAAAGTGCGATGTGTGTGTGTGTGTGTGACACAGTTGTGTTTGTACTTTTAAATCGTGTTGCTGGTTTTTACCCAATTTCCCCATGGGAAAAATTGCGTTTATATATTTGAAATGTCTGTCCTGTCTGTTTGAGCTTGCACAAGCAACTACTCCTGAACCATACCAGATAGAGTGTTCAGGTCTTTAACAAATATGTTAAGAAGGTCCCAAGGATGTGCAAGAGCCAAAAAAATTCCCTAAAAGGTTTACTGGATTTCCTGGAAAATCAAAAAGAAAAAAAAATATCAGTATTTTGTCAATTTCTCACCAACCTATCACCTATCAGGTTGAAACAAACGCCAAACGATAGCTAATAATATTAAGAACAATGTTGAAAAAGGAGTTTTTGAAAAATCTCTTTTCGTTCGACTCCCGTAATTTTAGCAGCAATACGTAGATAATAGCAATTATTTTGTTTACTTTCAGAATTATTGATTTGAAATGACTTTTAATGTAATCTAGAATGATTTTCCATGAATAAAAATAAACGGAAATTCTTTGTTGGAAATTGTGTTTCAATACTCATTCGAGTTTTATTACTTGTTTTTTTTTATTAACTTTATACGGGTTTATCTTGCTGTTGCTAGCGAAGAAGATGTAGATATTCAAATAAAAAATGTATTATGAAAATTACGGTAGTTATATTTACGGTGTTAAAATAAGACTGTATACTTCTTAAAAGTAAAAGGCCTGGAAACACTTTATTACATAGTTTAGTAAATAGAAGCAGTGGTGTAGGTAAAGTTAATTCCACTAGGGGCGCATCAAGAAACTTGCCACCGGAGTACATCGAGAAATTTGCCGCCCATTCTCCCCCATCCCCACAGAAAAATCTTTAAGATAAATAAAATTAGTACTGCCTTTTTAAGTGAATATTTTGATCACCTATTTATAGGTACGCTGGTGTTCTGTTTGGGATGACCAACATGGTAGCAACAATACCAGGCATTGTGGCCCCATTGGTTGTGGGCGCCTTAACACCAAACGTGAGAATCATTTCATTATTTCGAGTTGTTTTTGTTAGTTACCATTAAAATTGTTTCTATTTTCAGCAGTTTTAGATGCCATGTATTAATTAGACCACTCCCATAATTAACCAAAGATGAAATAACTTTGTTCACATCCCATCATCTACTAACATATCCTCTGCAATAAGCCCCAAAAAGTCGTATTCCCATACTTACATCCGCAGAAAACCCAAGACGAGTGGAGAAATGTCTTCTATATATGCGGTGGTCTGTGCTTGCTGGGAACAATCGTTTTCGGTGGCTTTGCCGTGGGGGAAGTCGAAAAATGGGCCGTGCTGGAAGACATAGAGATAGACATCAAACTGACAACAACAGATACAGCCTCCAACGGCAAACCAGCAAAAATCCAAAGTGTTTCTGCGGCCGTTGAGTACCGTAATCAGAGTGAACCTGCAATCCACCTCAATGTGTTTTCGCAAAGACTATAGACGGCGGTGTCGAGAATTGGACAGATTTAGCGGATGTCCCTGTGTCTCGTGCCAGCGGCTAGAAGACTTTAATGATGTTAAATCTGAGGAACCGTCAGTTACTGCACGTGGTGTAAAGACTATCACTAGTTGTACACGGCTTACCCTACAACACTGCTGATCGACTTGTGGTTCAACGAGTGCTTTCATTCTTTATCTTAACAGGTCAAGGCATGGTGTTTATTTTTAAATGCTAAATTTTTTTTAAATAAAAATAAACAACAGCATAAATGTTTCTTACCCAAATATTGAGGTCCAAAAATACTTATACAAAAGTTAAAGTTGATAGTTTATAAATTAGTTTCTTACTCCGGCCAAGTTGCACAGCGTCACATTGAACAACATCACCTTGCACAATGGCAACTTTCACGTCACCTTGCACAACGTCACCTTGAACAATGTCAACTTGCACAACGTCACCTTGCACAATGTCACCTTGCACAATGTCAACTTGAACAACGCCAACTTGCACAGACAGCAGACCCGAGCTGAAAAATTGAATCCCAAAGCCAGCATTCAAACTGGACTTAAGAGATGACAAAATCTACACATAGGGGTCTTTCACAATGTACATTTACAAACAAAAGTTCTTTTTTTTTACTGCCATGTTCTTTGCCCTAGCATTTTCCACTTGTTTTAGATACGTGCTTAAAATGAGCATTCAAGCCCCAGCCTCATTAAAAAACTTACATTTTATTGTAAATTTGTTTATCTTTAAATGTGTTGCGGGTTTCAAACGCGTGCCAGAATTTGTGCTGCATCACTCTAGTTGCCACGTATCCCACGGGCGCCTCCTAAAAATCGGTGCGAGGATGGCGGTACGCAAATCGTCTGTAGATACGACCTTCAAGACTGAACTAAAAACAAGCTTTACTTTCAAAATTCATTAAAAGATAATCAAACGTTTCTTTAAATGATAAACGTAGCTTCTGTGTACCGTACTGTCAAGATATGTTGTTGTTAGCATTTGAATTTTTTTTACATTGAATGCATTGATAATTATATGTGTGTTACTATTTTTATGTGAAGCGCTGTGAGCCCAGTTGCTTGCTGGGGTGCTGCACAATATAAATTATCAAATTATATTATCATTATTATTAATCTTATTATTAACAAAACTGTAACGTGTCCACGAGTGTAGGGGAGGGGTCAAATAGTCTACAGTTACGAAATATTTAATTCTAATTTGAAACTATCTGCCATCATGGGGTCGTGGAGCTAACAGCAACCAACTCTAATAACTACTTTTTGATGTTTTTAAATTGCATTTAGTGACCTACATACGCGCTATATTTATTTTTACCCAATCGTTTTACAATTATTTTATGTGGTCATACCAGTAAAGTCTAGTTGGAAGCAAGTTAATTTAACTTATGAAAAACTACATTGGTCCTTGGCGCTGGATATCTATACATATATATATATATAAATGAATAATCAAGGACGTAGCAGAAAGTCACACTGTGGTCATTCGGTGTCCTAAATATTGCTGTGCAATTTACTATAACTGCTATAAGGACTTATTTCTATGGACTGCTGGCTAATAATATCTGGTGAAGTCCACAATGTTGTCTTAGTTTTAACAAACGTTATAATTCCTTTTAATAATAAAACATCGCGTGATGTCTTTACATCATTCTTCACTAGGCCTGTCAACGGGTACCCGTTGCCGAGCAATTACCCGGGTAGTAAAATGCGCCCGGGTACCCGTGAAAATGTTGATGCAATGTCTATACCAACGGTGGTCGAACTGCGGCTCTTCTGTGTTCACATTTCGGCTCGCGAAAAATTTATCAAATTAAAACTTTAACTTTTCGTTTGAAATATTGCGAAACACGTTTAACATGAAAATGCTTTTTAAAAAAACAACCGTCAAACGGAAATAAAACACGGTTCCGATAAACTACAATGTGTTTAGATACACTTTTTTTTTCTTCTTGGAACATGATACAAAAACCATTTAAAACAAAAAAGTTTTGGTTCTTTGAATCGTTCAATTAAGGAAAATAGAACACAACGCCAATAACTAGAATGGGCAAGAAATGACAGAAATGAACTTGGCTTTGAAATACGCCAAACATCTTTGTTACTGATTGAGACGAGCCAATGTTGTTTATCTAATCCCCCCGCGCACACACTCACTCTTTTCTCCACTACTATTCCCCACCTTACTTAAATTTAAAATTAAAAAAACACAAAAAACAATGCTATATTCTTGGGTTTTTTTTTAAAGGCAACCATTGAATGATTTTCACTATAATAACAAAAGTAAATGCTAGGGGATTGGTCCCCTCAGTAAGGGCAAGTCCCGGAAAATTTTGTTAATAACCTGCCTTGTCATCATACGATTACCACCCTTTATCTGTATAAGACTTTGTTTAGCCCCCCCCAAAAAAAAATCACCTTAGCACCCCTCTGCTCATTGTTTTTACACCACTGCACTATAGTAGTATTTCAATGTCATCAATTTTACATCGCTGATTAATTACTTCTAAATTGGCATTTCCATAATAAACAAAGAAGTATAAGGCTAATAGCGGGCATGACGACGAAAATTTTTAGGCATTTCGAACGGGTAACCCGGGTACCCGTTAAAATTTTGGACGGGTACCCAGGAAGCTTTTTTTCAACAATATTTACACTCCTAACTCCACATCTTATTTGGTCAAGGTGGTCGAGTGGCCGGGGCGCTCGGGTGGCGTACAGGTGGTCACGGGTTCGAATCTCCGAGAAGGCAGGGATCGTTCCCCGGGGGCCAAGCGTGTCCCTGAGTCCACCCAGCTCCGAATGGGTACATAACACTAGTTAAGGGCATTGCGTGGAACCCTCATAGCCGTGGCATGTGAACGCTACTCACTTGCCAACCGACCGGCATGGTCTGTGGACGCAATAATCTTCTGTGTAGAAGGATCGTCTTTATAGGTAAAACAAGACCATTCCCAATGTATTGATGCACGTAGTTCGGGAGGATTATTGATTAAATTATCGTATAAACAAATCAACGAATTTTTTTTTATATTGTTTCCTCTATATACAAGCTACCTTTACAGCATCTCTACCACACGAGCCCCCCTCTCTCCGCTCAAACTTTCTGTACGTCTCATAAGGAAAAGCACTAAATTATTTAGTTTCTCGGAGTCTAAGTTATGAAATATTTGAAATAAATCGTTAATAATAATAATTTTTTAAATATTATTTTCACTTAACCTGGCAGTACAGACCACTTACTTATGTGAGAATGAAGATTGAGTTTGCTTTTTAACAACTTAAATGTTGTTTTAATTTCGACCGCTCCCCTACTGTTTTCAGGTCACTATAACGTCACTGCTTTTATCAAAGTAAACGTTTTTTTAAAATAGGTTTTTAGGCTAAAGTTTGCCTCGCATGACTTGGCACCTTCGTGGATGGAAGAACGCCAGGTGGAACGGTACATTGCAGCACGTTCCCACGTGTCTGAGTTGATGGTAAACGCTTTCAGTGAGGCTTTCAGTGTGTCTCTGAAATGTTCCTTTTGCCCACCGTGGGACCGCTGACCATGCTGGAGCCCGCCATAGAAGAGTCTCTTTGGCAGTCTCTCGTCTGGCATTCGGACCACGTGCCCTGCCAAGCGACGCTGGGACTGCATCAGGAGAGTGAAGATGCTGGGGAGACCTGATTTGGTCAGTACCACTGTGTATGGAATTTTATCCTGCCACTTTATGCCGAGGCTTGTTTGATGAAAGTGGTTAAGCTTCCTAGCATGGCGCTGATACACAGTCCATGTTTCACACGCATATAGCAGCGTGGGGAGCACCACTGCCCTGTATACTTTCAGCCTGGTCTGGATGGTAATGCCTCTTCTGTTACAGACATTTGGATGCAACCTGCCGAAAGTGGAGCTGGCTCTGGCAATTCTGACGTTCACTTCGTCATCGATGGTGGTATTTTGCGACAGTGTGCTGCCTAGGTATTTGAACCGGTGCACTGTGTTGAGTCACTGGCCGTTTACAGTGATGTTGGGCTCAACGTAGGGCCTTTCACGCGCAGGCTGATGGAGGACTTGAATCTTCTTACTGTTGATCGTCAGACCAAAGTTTGTGCAGGCGCTGGAGAACAGGTTAACGCTGTGTTTGAGACAGCGTTGAGGGCTCAGTCATCAGGAAACAGCAGGTCTCTGATGATGTCTGTCATAACCTTGGTTTTTGCATCGAGCCTCCGAAGGTTGAACAGTTTGCCATCTGTGCGGTACCTCAGGTTGACACCAACATCCTCGTCTCTGAAATCCTCTGTCAGCATGGCGGAAAAAATGAGGCCTAACAGTGTTGGTGCCAGGACGCAGCCCTGCTTGACCCGTTTGTGACTGGGAAAGGATCAGAAGACTCTCCGCTGTTCTTGACTCTGGCCTGCATGCTCTCGTGGAATTGTTTCACCAAGACGATGAATTTCCTTGGGCAACCGTACTTGGCCATGATCTTCCACAGACCCTCTCTGCCAACGGTGTCAAAAGCCTTGGTCAGGTCGACATAGGTGGAGAACAGGTTGAAGTTCTGCTACTGACATTTCTCTTGCAGCTGTCTGGCAGCGAACACCATGTCGATGGTTCCTCGCTCATTTCGGAATCCACACTGGCTTTCAGGCAGGAGTCCTTGGTCAAGGTGGACCGTGAGGCGGTTGAGCAGGATTCTGGCAAGGATCTTTTCTGCGATAGAAAGCAGGGATATGCCTCTGTGGTTGTCACAAGCCTGTCTACTTCCTTTTTGCTTATATAGATGTATGATGGAGGCATCTTTGAAGTCATGTGGGATCGTCTCTTGCTGCAACATCAAGAGAAACAGATGGTGGAGCCTTTTAGTCAGGGCTGTTCCTCCCTCCTTGTAGACCTCAGCTAGTATGGCGTCAGAACCAGGCGCTTTGCCACTGGAGAGAAGATAAATTGCTTTCTGGGTCTCGAGCAAGGTTGGGGGGTCATCCAGTGCTTTTTTGTGGGCACTTGGGGGAGACGATTGATGGCTTCTTCGTTGATTGTCGAAGGGCGATTTAGGACGTTTTCGAAATGTTCGGCCACACCTCTTTAAGATCTTCTCTTTGTCTGTGATGAGAGTGTTACCGTCTGCGCTGAGGAGGGGGTTTAATCCTAAGGGCGTGGGGCCATACACTTCTTTCAAAGCGTTGTAGAAGCGTTCTTATCATAATAACAACATAAATGACAGTACGTTACACATAAGCTACGTTAATCATTAAAAATAAATGGGAGTTTCTTTAATTTTGAAAATAAATTTTGAAAAGATGCGTATTAAAAAGCAGTTGTGAAGGACTTGGTAGATTAAATACTCCGATGTGTAACGGTAGAGAATTCCACTGTTTGTCTGCACAAAAGAGAATAACCTTTCGCCAAAAGTTTTAGTTCGTGTCTTAGGAACACAGAGAATGCGCGTGTCTGCAGAAGAGAGTAGCTCACGACTTGTTGAGTAGACCAACAGAAGCTCAGTAAGATAGGAAGGGCATGAGTCAGAAAAGAATTTGTGACAGAGAACGGCCAATTTGTAATCAATTCGGGCTTGTATAGGTAGCCAATGAAGTGAGTAAAGTATTAGTGTAAAATGGTCATGTTTTTTGCCTTTAGAACATATATGGCAGCTGAATTTTAAACTTTCTGTAGTTTTTCAATGCGTTCTTTTGGCGCACCTGACAGAAGAGAATTGCAGTAATCCATACGAGCTAGTACAAGAGCACAGACTTAAAATACTTAAGGGCACTGAACTTCTAATGTCAATTTCTTCGGGGCCGGGGACCCTAAATGTCTTTTTTTTCGTATATGTTTAAGATATTTTTCCATTCACTTTTTAACGATCTTAAGAAATATATCCATGATGAAACTGAATTAAAATGAACAGGTTTTTAAAATTGACATCTTGCCCCGTCATGTCGTTTTTTCCCTATATTAGCTATATAAAAATTAATTTAAGCGTTAGATAATGAGAAAATAACTGGATTTTGACCAAACTTAGTATATAAAAACTTAAGAGCCTATATTAAATTACTATAAGGCACTGAACTCCTAATGTCCATTCCCTCGGAGCTGGGGGCCCAAAATGTCTTCTTTTTTAAATTTATTTTTTTACTGAACGTTAATAATTGTATTCCCCATTCAATTTTCTACGATATTGAGAAATATAGCTTGATTACAATGGCAACATAAAAATTAATTTATAACTCATTTTGGGGCCAGGGCCCTTAATATCTTTTCTTCTTTTGTAAGCTTTTTAATTATTAATTTATTTATCCGTTTGCTATGAAACTTGGACTTTTTTTTGCCCACTTCCGCGAATGTTTCTGGCATAATTGTTTTTAAAACATACCACTCATTGGTTTCTTTAAATTTATTCATTTCTACTGAGATCGTTGCAACGCGCGACGGGTCTGCTAGTCAATTTAAAAAGTTCTTGGTGTGCAAACAGAGGCGTCATTAGGTTTGGTGTCACCCAGTGCAGTAACTCATGGTGGTGTCACCCTCTCATTAATTACCCTTAGGCCTCCTCCGAGTCTGCTAGTGCCAAATAATGAGAACATACTCAATTTTACACTTTGGTGTAACCCTTTGTGAAGGTGTCACCCGGTGCGGTCGCCCCGCACACCCCTAGTGACGCCTCTGTGTGCAAATAATAAAGAATTCTGAGAAGGACATTAGTTCAGCAATGAAATTTAACATATGAAATTCCCTGAATAAAATCATTGAATAAAAAGTTCGTACTCCAGAAAGATGTAAAATAGTCAACTATCTGCATATAAAATTATCTTTATTTATTTGAACACATGTTTACAAGTGGCGTCTTTAGATGTCAAAAATCACATTCGCTACGCACTCAATATAAATATTAAAATTAGGGCTGCGGAAATTAAAGATTAATTAATCGATTAATCGTTAAAACAATTAATCGATTAAAATTAATTTAAACGAATAAAATTCGATTAAAATTTAAGAAAATTATTATAATACTTTTAAAAAAACGTATTAATTATTTTATATTTTGCGTTACTTACACACTTTTCCCTCGTATTATTATTATTTATTTAGATGTGCATGCGTAGACAAAAAGGCTTTTTATTCCTTATTTCTTGCATAGCAGAACGAATTTGCTATGTTACGTCACACAATTTGGGAGCCATGGATTACCGCAACCGAACCGATTTTGCCAAATAATGAATCGCGACTTAACGGGATCTATTTATGCGTTATATAAAATATAACTAATCGTTAATTAATCGATTAATCGATTAATTTTTTTACAGATTATTCGAACAATTATTTTTTAATCGGTATCAGCCCTAATTAAATATTTTGTATTACCGTTATGTTGAAAGAATAGAGAATTATATAATTTTAATATAAAATGACCAGCCAATTATTTTTTTCTAAATGGAATAAATAAAATCACAATAATATAATAATTTCAAATAGAAATCAGTGTTCTAAATATGTCCGGGACGAAGCTCAAAACGATGTGTAGTCAGTCCTCTGCCGAATTCGTCACTTCTAACACACGTGTCGCCATGACATGCTGGATTGTTTTCTGTCATCTTATATCGCTCATTGCCAGCCACGTAAAGAGTTTAAAGTGCAGAGTCTATTCGTCATTCATTGGAAATTTGTTGGGGAGGAGGAGAAAGGAATGGTTTAATTTAAATACACCCCAATCACTCAAAATCAACAGTACTTTATGCCTGGGTTGTGTAATCGTATCACTCGAGCTAATTTGGATAAGATTGTAAATAGATACTACCCGCTGCGTAGCATACGCCGCCGCAGACTTGCTCATAGATAGTGCAAAGAAAGGGGGAAAAGAACGGACAAAAACAGCAGCACGAAGAAATGGGAACGACGCGAGTGAACGTTGGACAGCCGACGTATTTTTGGTCTCGAGATATGCGCACTGCGGTTGGGCACCGTCACCACACTCGCTTGCCAACCATAAACTGTGATTGGTCGGACCTAGCGAGGGTCATTTGTCATGCTTATTTGCTCGCGTCTTGTGCTTGTCCTCATTTCATTATATATATATAGAAGATGATAGGGGTATAACTGCAACTTTCTTGGACTTTGGCGATTTGTCATCGTGCATAAATCACGGAGCAAAAACAACATATAATGTCGAGGAAACAGAGACTCGTAACATGCCTTCTTAAGAACTTATGTCAATGTTTCGAAAGTATGACTATGACCGTTAGAAGATTACAGGCAGACATACACATAATGACATGCTCGCGCTCTACCATCCACATACCCACGTGCAGATATAATAATAATTTGATAATTTACATAGCGCTGTACCCCAGCAAGCAACGGGGCTCACGGCGCTTTGCATTTAAAAAAAATAGTGTCACAGATATAATTATAAACGCATTCATTGTAAAACATTATGTCCTAGCTACAACATATAATATAACGACATTATGGTGCACATAGTGACACGCACACATACCCGCATGACGCCTTATCGTGAATGAACTCGTGCTGCTTGCCAGAGGTCAGTACAGTCCACGCCGTGACACCCAGGGAAGCGAGCCAGCTGTAGGAAGTCAGCAGCTTTGCCTGGCAGCTGTTCGCTGGGCGAGAGTGTGGTCATGGAGGCGATACTTCAATCCAAGTCTATCGTTGACTGTGAAGTCGTTCGTCCACTTTATGGGTGTCAATCTGGACGGGAAACATAGATATCCGAGTCACGTGGTTTGATGTCTGCTTCCATTATTGTTAATCAAGTGGCTTTCACACAGGATACACTCCATGTTTTTGTGATTTCAACAGATGACCCAAGGATTACAAGTTCTGGATTTCTTATGATTAAAACACGTGTTTTTGAAAACCAGTGCATAATAGATGTTTTAGAAGTAATCTAGCAACTTGAATTTACGATAGAGAAGATTTTATATCGAAATATCTGGTAACACGTTTTTGTTTACTTGTGATTCAATGTGTGGACAATCGTCCGTCAAACTGTGTACATATCAAACACAATCATGACTGTTTATAAAGTCACCGAACCAAGGTCTGATTGCGCTGATAATGGTAATTAATCATTGTTTGACCTCATTACATTAGAACTTCTTTAACTGTAAGATTGGATTTTGAAATCGTTTCACCTGATTGGGAAAGGTTGCGAACTCAGTGTTTGTTTCATTGTTTGTTAAATAAATATAAAAGTTAATGATAATAACTTTTTGGAATAAAGAAGTTTTTCTTTTCACAAAAATATATTTATTAAATCATTCTGGAAACAGAATATAAACATTTCATTGAAGGCAAAACAGAAACGAATAAATTGTTTGCTTTCGTCGGGCTACTGTATTCTTAATTTGAAAAAAAAATGTGTGCTTCGAATTCCAAAACCTTTTTTTTTGACAAGGTCAATTACTCCATCAACTAGCTCAATCATATTCTCATTTATTTTTAACGATTAGTTAGGCCTGGTAGTAAATTATTTACTGATTAGATTAACTCACCAAAAGTGTTAGTAAACTTTGTAATCGCAAACACTGAAATTTTAACTCCTACACAATTAGAACAGGGGTATTAACACTTATGTTTAAATTTATGCATTAACTGCAACAGGCGTCTTACCACCAGAGATAGAGCAGACTTGCGAAGATCTTTGATGGGTGGGGGTGAGGCAGCTGAGGTCGGATAGGGGGACACCAATATTATAGACGCAACCACCCATATCCACTATTCAGTGGATTCCTTTTTTTCACTGCGATCAAATGTTTAATTGGTTTCCTCACAGTTTGAGTCTAGAGTCTGACATGTTATTTGATTAAACCTCAGAAAACATGCTTAACTTAGCTGCATGATAGCGACTTTTGAAATAAGACAAATTCTTCGCGTATTTGGTTTAACGAATCTACCATAAATTTGAGGTAGAAAGGCGACATTTTGATTGTTTTCTCAAATGGCATTTAGTAAAGATAAAGTAGAATTCATTATACCTTGTAGGCCTATTGTGCAAGTAAATAAATATCCCATTCTATTTTGCTCTAATTGGCCAAACATCGAGGCATGAAATAAAAGTAAATTAACTGAACTCTGATTTCTACTTTAAATATCTAGGAAGTTAAAAGAAATTTGGCAATTTATTTTATTTCTATTGTTTGCAACGCATGATCGGATGTTTAAATAGCTGGAATAAAATGATGGTTACTTTATGTTCCCATTTAATTATTTTTTTTACATTCTCAAAATTATTATAACTAATAAAAATGAAATATATTAAATGAAATTTATAAAATTATTAAATTTAAAGGCAAAAATGACAGTTCTTGTTGAATTCTTTTGTACTAGCATCGAAAGGGTTCCTTGCCTATGTTTTATCATTGTTCAAGTTCCATTTCTTTGTTCAATCATTGTTCAATTTCTAATACTTTGTTCTATCATTGTTCAATTTCTAATACTTTGTTCTATCATTGTTCAATTTGTAATGCTTTGTTGTATCATTGTTCTGGTTCCACTTCGTTGTTCTATCAGTGTTCTAGTTCATTTCCTTTCTTCTATAATTGTTTAAATTCCTTGCCTTAGTTCTGTCATTGTTCGTGTTCCACTCCTTCGTTCTATCATTGTTCTAGATCGACGATTTGTTTTCTATCTTTCTTCCAGTTCCACTCCTATGTTCCAAAAGATGGAGCATTGCTTACGTTGGGATGGCCGGGTTCTTCTTCATTTATTCCCTACGAGTCAACCTGAGTGTCGGGATCGTGTGCATGGTGCGGGACAACGCCAACCTGACCAACACTACCAGCAACAGCAGCCACGGAGAGACGTGCGTCTATCATACATCAAATAATGAGAAGTCACAAGTCAGTTTTAAATAGGTTGTTTTCAATGTTAGACCAGCTTTTCTTTGCTAATATTTACCGACGAACAAGTGTTATTTCAATTTTATTTGGACTAAACCCTTTCATCTCAGTAGAACATTTATCTGTGTTATACTGCTTCCAATAATACAAAATAATATTCTAAATTTACAATTTAAACGGAATCCTCATTCCTCTGTTCCCGAGTCCCCATTCCTCTGTTCCGTAGTCCCCATTCCTCTGTTCGATAGTCCCCATTCCTCTGTTCCCGAGTCCCCATTCATCTGTTCCATAGTCCCTATTCTTCTGTTTTCCTATTAAGTTAATACTTTTAAAATATTTTTATTTTACTAAAAGAAGCAAATACGCAAACTTATTGTTTTACCTTTAGTTGCAAATTGCACAATTTTTTTTGGAAATATATGTATACAGTATTCCCTCGAATATCACCGTAGATAGGGACCGAGACCACCCGTGATATTCGAAAATCCGAGAAGTAGGACAAAACCTTTATTTATACCGTATTTAATTGTTTATAGGCGGTTTAAAACCATCCCTGAAATGTTTATAACCCACCCTTTACCATATTAATAATAATAGAAAGATTGTAACACTTGTTAGTTTATACAGTACACTATTACAGTTCAGTACTGTACATAAATACACCTGTAACACTAGAGAATTAAGCAAGTTTGTACATCTTATCTGTTTCAGACGCTCCTTCTATACAGAAGATTATTGCATCCTACGCTTATCTATGGTTTGTGTTAAGTCCTGCATTCTTATTGTTGTACATGCAACAATTTAGTAACTCTGGCAATACATGCATGTAAAAAAATCGATTTCCAAAAAGAAATTACAAATTAAACAAATAAATAATTATTTTTAAAAAATATTTTTTAAAATAATTTAAGCAAGTAGAGAGAGTTTGATATTATGACGATGACGGGTGATGAGGGGTATCATTGCGCAGCCAATGTCTGCTTTTATGACTCTTCTGAAGTTGGGGGCGTCGTCAGAGGCGTCACTAGGGTTGGTGTCACCCGGGGCGGTAGCTCATGGTGTCACCCCTTCACGATTGAAGGGGCCGTCCATAAATGACGTCACGCGAGGATGCCGATTTTTACCCCACCATCCCCCAGCGTCATGCTTATACCCCCACCCCCTTTTCACGATATGACGTCACAAAGCTTTGACACCCCCCCCCCAAACTGTATTTTCTAAATAAAATTTAGCATATTGCAAATTATTTTTTTATTTAAATATGTATTTAGGGTAAGTCTGCGCTCTGATGTCGTAACAAGCGTGAAGCCATCGAAAACGTCATTAAATAAACGGTAAAAAAATCAAATATTTAAGTGGAACTTTTATTTAAAGTTGCGCGTTTTTTATGTGACGTCACATTTTTTAACCCCACCCCCTCGTCACACATCGTCATCGATGCGTGACCCCAACACCCTATTACATATTAAAAGGGGGTTGCTGAACGGGCTAAAGCCAGGGGCCACCAATAATTTAAGTTACTCCAAACTTATTATAGTGTATAATAAAGATGCAGGCAAATGTTTGTATGAATCCATGAAAATGCCTTGGACATTCATACGGCAATGCTGCAAATATGAGTAGGAAGTACGGAAACCAGGCTATTCTTCGTGAGAAATGCAGTGTTTCTCATTATGTGCCGTGCACAGCTCCATTCCCTTAATTCGGTTGGGAAAAGTGCAGCAGATTGTCCTGATGCAGTCAGATTTTTTGTCCTCTGCAAAATCTTTATACCCGGCTTGTTGCATCTACTCATCGTTGACAAGTACTTTAAAAACACATGAAATTGATACATGTTAACAAAGCCTTGTGTAACACAAGATGGTCAGCCTGGATGATGCAGTAAGGTCTGTTAATAACTTATACCATGCGAATATCGCAGCACTGGAAGAATTAGCAACAAACGAAAATCAGCCACGTGACTGTCTACTTGAAGCAGAAGGATTTCTAAAGAAACTTGAACAACTGGAAGTCGCTATTTTACTTGAAATTCGGGAAACAATTTTAGAAAGGAAGTCTCTAATTGAGTTTGTTAAAAGACAGCATTCTTAATTTGATTCCTATGAAGACAAAGGAAAGGACAAGTACATGGTAAAAAGGAGTATTAACAATCTTCAATGCTATCAACAACAAAAGAGAAAAAAATGGCGTCAGTTTGATAAAGGAACATCACCAAAACATTATTCTCCCCGAGACAAAAGTTTCAAGGTTGAGGTATTTCTGGTAATCATTGTCAAACTTTCTTGAGCCTTACAGCATCGGTTAGGCCCATATAAAGACATCCATGAAAAATTTGGCTTTCTTACAAACCTATCTGAGCTCAGCAATTTCGCCATCCGATGGGCAGCAGCCAAGATAATGGAAGAATATTCAAGTGATTTCAAAGACTGCTTACCTTCAGAATTAGTTCAATTTTTCGAACTCTTTAAAAAATTTATTGTCCAGGCTCAGGGTAAGGAAAAGGAAGTACCCCAATGCCAAACTCAAAACACGTGCACAGAGCTAAACATTTTGCTGCTTTTGAATGAGCTAAATTTCACACAGCGCTTTACAAATGTATACATCGCACTTCTCATCTATCTCTCAATGATGACATCAAACTGCAACTGAGAGCAATCCTTTTCAAAGTTGAAAATAATATAATATGAGTTAGAATTTGCATGGGACAACAAAGACTGAATATGCTCTCTCTAATTAGCATTGAAAAGGAACTTACTTGTAAGCTTTCTTAGCTTTACTGACTTGATTGATAACTTCACCATGAGAAAAATTCGCAAACGAAAGTTGTAGGTTCAAATAATATAATAATAATAATAATAATAATAATAATAATATCACATATTTTTCAATACATTTTTTATTTCAACTAGAGAAAACAATTTGTTACCCCATGAAAAAAAGTTTAAAATTTTCTTTTTAAAATACGGAATAATGCGTAATATTATTCTTTATGGGGGAGCGTTCGTAATCACGAAACAGCTTAAGTCGGGATGGGACCGTCGTAACCGGGGGAGTACATGTATATAAACATGCATAGCATGCCTTTAATAAATATATATAAAACAAAATATTAACTCAAAGACATTGAATTCATAATTTTTGTCTAGAAAAAACATCAACAAAGAAAACCCATCTTTAGATTATTTTTGTTTTTGGGGGGATACAAATCTTATCCCCCCCCCCACACCTCCCTGTGGTGAGGGGAGTCGTGAGGTGGGATTCGTCCATGGTGTCGGTGTGTCAAAGCCAAAATAGCTTTATATCTTTTAAAACTTAAGACACTGACTCTTTAATGTCCAGCCTTTTTTAAAGATCTCTCAGCTGCGACGTTTCTTTTCTTTTTTTCCTAATTTGTTTTAATGTTGTTTGTGTGTTGGGACTGTTTTATTATTGCAAGTTAACTGATATTTTTAAATAAGAATTTTTCGCGTTTAACGTATTTCTTTGTATTTCTTAATTTCATCTAGATGAAAAAAAATGTGTCTTCATTTTTTTCATGACATAAAATCGTACACTGTAAAATTTTAGGCTCGGGTGTCACCCCCTGATTCCCTGATGGGTGTCACCCGGGGCGGCCCGCCCCCCTCGCCCCCCCCCTAGTGACGCCACTGGGCGTCGTATCCTCTGGCACCGCCTCCTGAACTTCGGCTGCAAGAATTTTTTTCGGCGCTCGAAAAACATGGGGATCGGTATCTGCCGTCGTTCTTTCTTCAATTTAAAAAAAAAGACCTTATACGGCTGCATACCACCGTCCAGATTGTTGCATAATTGCTTAGAACGTATGGATTTATGGTGGAAATTCGCGATATTAATATTTAGGAAAACCCGTGAAGTGGCGAATCCGTGATGATCGAACCGCGAAGTAACGAGGGGTTACTGTATTCCATTATAGGTAAATTTAACAAATCGTCAAGTCATTATGTTAAATATTTCTGCTAAATACAAATTACGCAAAATATCCCCATAAAGAGAGAATCTTTTGAGCGTGGGAAAAACCTTCTAAAACTTCTTTCCCTCCACAGAGAGGAGAGTTCGACTGGGACAAGTCCACGACATCTCTGATGCTGTCCTCGTTTTTCTACGGCTACATCACAACCCAGGTTGTCGGAGGCTGGTTGGCGGGCAGGTTTGGGGGCAAGAAGGTCCTCGGCATCGGGGTCGGTCTGACAGCCTTGTGTACTCTGCTGGTCCCTGTGGGGGCGAGGTGGGACTACAGGGCGGTCTTGGCCCTCAGGATACTGATGGGGGTAGCAGAGGTCAGTGGACATCTCCTGGGGAGATCTTGTGGAGGTTTATGAGGAAAGAGGGGGAGTTGCCGTCGGATGAGAACATTACTAAAATATAATATTTATTGATGAATGGGTTTTGGGCGAATATCTTGGTTTTTGGAGGTTAGTTCAGCTTGGATTTAGGGAATTGATGCAGTACAGATCGGGTCAACAACGTCACGTCAACCTTGGGGTCAAATTATGTTTTTCTAATAAATCCATCAGTGGGACAGCCGCGTATTTTTCGTTACGGTAGAATTTATTTTAAGCCAACGGTTCGTTCACCCAAAAGCCTGGGAAAAAATCGAACTTCTTTTTGTGTCCTGATGGCGGACGTATGATGTTTTAAATGTTGTTGTGTTTAGATGTTAGGATAAGGCGAGAATGTTGACACTCGGAAGTCTGAGCACTGAGAGTGTTAGCTTTAAATCGTTAACATGGGAACGGCTGGAGTTAATATTTAATTGTAAATCTCAGTTGTCGAATGCTTGCGTGAGGTCGTGTTCAGATTTGAGGTCACTTAGACTTAGACAAAAGCGTAGTAAAATAATATTTCAATTTTCGTCACCAGGGCGCCTCTTTCCCTAGCATGCACACCATATGGGGACGCTGGGCTCCGCCGCTGGAGAGAACACGATTGTCATCATTCACATATGCTGGTATCTAACAGTATTGCTTAGTATCATTTATTGATTATTTATTTTTAATTAATTCACAGGAATACTTCTTTTTTTTTAAATGTACGCTTTTCACTAAAGAATATAACTTTACCATTGTTAAATATACAGAATGTGAATGAAGAATAAAGTAGCTCAGATTCTGTATACCTCAGGTCAGAACTTGGGAAATATTGTGACGTACACACTCTCTGGATGGCTGTGTATCCATGGATTTGACGGGGGCTGGCCCTCTATATTTTATGTCACCGGTAAGTTAAGGATAACGTAAACAACGTTAAGCGTCTGAGGTTACATAACCGGCAGATACGGACATTTCGCGGGTATAAAATATTACACGAGTCACAGTTTCCAAACAATACGGGAACAATAAAATCAACTCTTTAAGGCTTAAAATTGTCAATCAATATGTAAAGGTTCACACTGATATTTTATTGTGTTTTCGTGACCATTTTTATCTTGTTTAAAAATAATGAGTATGTCTGATTGTTTCTATCTTGGTGTGTTTATACATGTTGACGAAATGAAAGTCTCTATCTGTTGTTTGCGTGTGGTGGTTGGTGTGGTGGTGTCTGTCTGCTGAGAATGCCGTGGTTGTCTGATGTGGATGTATCTAATCTTGCATGTGGTTGTTGTCTGATGTGGTTGTGTCTAATCTTGCATGTGGTTGTTGTCTGATGTGGTTGTGTCTGTTCTTGCAGGTGGTGGTTGTCTAATATGGGTGCTGATTTGGTTCATCGTTGTGGAAGACACACCAGAATCTCATCCGACCATCTCCAAGGCAGAGAAGGATTACATCAATAAAACAAGGGGAAGAAATGAAGCCTTGGAGGTTAGAAGAAGCAATTAGATTATTGTGAAGAACATCAATATTCGGGTGGTAAAACGGTAATGCCTCTGAGAAATGGCTTTGTTACAATGGTCATTGAAAGTCATACACTTCCCAGAACGGAAGAGAGGCAAGAACAAATAGTTTAGTGGTGTAACTTTTTGGGGGGAGGGTAGGGGTGGGGAGGGTGATAAGAGGGGAGCAGCCATCCTTCACAAGAATACTTTCTGATAAAATTGCGGATTTTCTGATAAAATTACGGACTTTCTTAGACTTTCTTCTTCTTTGTATCAACACTTTTCGTTAAGGAAGTAAGTCAACATCACCACCGAGCCCAAACGGTTTAAGTACTAGTTGTAGAGAGAATATGGTAACGGTAGATTACCGCAGTTGATCCGGTTGCTGCCCTTCGTCCCATGAGATCTTGGAGAGAATATTTTTTGAACTTAGAGAACAAAAAATGTGTTCTGCCTATCTTGTGAAAAATAAAATGTCGGATTCTTATGAGTTGTTTGTGGGGGAAGAGTTGTGAGGCTTCGCCTCCTAATTTCGGAATGTTATATCCTATATACATCATACATGTGGAATAGCGTAGGCAGCCGTGAGCATAAGGCTATTAATAGGTCTTCCCGGGAAATTCTCCTAGTAATTTTGCCCTCCCCACAGAGGAACTAATAGCTAGGGGACGACCCCGGGGCGGTCACCTCTGAGCAGGGCCGCCTGGGCATCCAGGAACTTGGTCGGAGGGGCCACAAAAATTTACCTCACAAAGGAGGGTTAGGATTTCCTACTTCGACTCGCTACAACCTCGGCGCAGCCCCCGCTCATCAAACGAGTCTATATATAATGTTATATAAACATTCTTACTCACTTTGGTTTACATAAAAATAAATAAAAATATGTGTTTTTGAAACTACAGAAATTTAAGGTACCATGGATCTCCATCTTGAAATCGAGGGCCCTATGGGTTTGTCTGTCAGCGCACGTGTGCAACAACTGGACACACTACACTTTACTGACCAGTTTACCCACCTTCATGAAGGAGGTTCTTAAGTTTGACATAGCTGAGGTTTGTTCTTCATTTACCTCCTGTCGCATGTCCTGTGTCATGAGATTAGACGATGTGCATAGTCCGATAACTGGCTTAAAACTAACCATTTCAAGTACAGTGTTATTTCAAAATTTATTTGAAATGTCAATAATTTCTCTAATTTATTTTCTATAACCCCCACCACGAAATGTTTTGACTAATCGCACTGGCCGAAATATTGTATTTTAAGGCGTGAGAAAAAAATGAATTTAATTTACAAATTTGCCAAAAGTTGAATTGAATTACTTTTTTTTAGAAATGTTAATAATTGTGTTTTAAATGTGCGAACTTTTGTTTTATAACAATACCAGTGTCTCGAACTCAGTAGAAACACAAAGCTCATTCCGTGGCGCTAGCAGCCCACTTGACGGATTCGAACCATCGGTACGTACATGCCACTCGTCCACCGTGCCCTCATACGTTTGAAACGATTCATTTTACCGTTTTTTGACATTTGAGCTTACTGGCTGGAATAAATAAATAGTTATATAAGTCTGTTGTAAACCTTCCTCACGTTATGTCATTATAGTACAACGCTAAGGCCAGCGGTTTTAAGTTAACGGTCTAGACCCCAGGCGATAATTTCGCATAACGAGAAACAAATGTGTTCCGTCATGTTTCACAGAATGGACTGCTGTCCTCTATACCTTACATGGTCATGGTGTGCACTTCAATATCAGCCGGACAGCTGGCGGACCTGCTACGCTCCAGATACTTGACGACACGAGCCACTCGGAGACTTTTTCAGTCTGTTGGTGAGTTCAACTATACGACGGTTGGTTGGTTCCAACAGTGACGTCTAGGATTGTTTATCTTATCTTATCTTATCTGTTTACAGACGCTCCTTCTATACAGAAGATTATTGCGTCCTACGCTTATCTATGGTTTGTGTTTAGTCCTGCATTTTTATTAGAGATTTAAATGTTGATAAAGTGTTGGTTTTCCTGGATTCTTCAGGCAACCCATTCCACGCCCGAATTCCGGACGGGAAAAAGGAAAACCTGTATGTGTTTGTTCTTGCATACGGAATAAGAAAGGTGTTTTTATCCTTATGTTTATTGGGCATACGGTAAAATTCATATTGAGTTTATAGAGTTTTAATTTTTAAAAATGCATCATCTCAGTGATTGTTGTGGTGGTCTACAGCAGTGCTTCTCAAAGTGGTGGTCCGCGGACCGGTGCCGGTCCTTGGGCCATCCAATGCCGGTCCGCAGAAGTTACCAAGAAAGGACATTTCACTACCACGTCAGTACAAGGCAAATAGTTCACCGGTCCCTGGTGCAATGGGGAAAATTCCTGCCGGTCCGCAATACTAAAAAGTTTGAGAAGCACTGGTCTACAGCACAACACAATAATGGTTCCAACAATAATCTCAAGGATTGCGTCATTGATGTTTGGTGTCTACAGTTGTCTTGTCTTATCTATTGCGTCCACAGACCATGACGGACAGTCTGTTGGCAAGCGATACAGCGGTCACAGGCCACGGTTATGAGGGTTCCACGCATTACCCAGCCGCCTTTATTTCCCTAACTAGTGTTAAGTACCCATTCGGAGCTGGGTGGACTCAGGGACGCCCTAGCCCCCGGGATTAATGCTTGCCTTCACACGGATTCGAACCATCGGTACGCACATGCCACTCGTCCACCGTGCCCCCATACGTTTGAAACGATTCATTTTACCGTTTGTTGACATTTGAGCTTACTGGCTGGGATAAATAAGTAGTTATATAAGTCGAAAAATGACAAAAATTAAATTAGATTTATTAATTTAAGTTAAGTTATATTTGCATTCTTTGTTTAGCCATGCAAAAGACTTGATTTGGGGTAGAAGAGATATGGTCGGTTAAATACCCTATTCTTGCTATAAATGACTCATTTTTTGAATTGTTAGAAAACTTGGGCTGCAAGTCCAGTCATGGTTATCTTAACGTTAAAGGCGTATTATGACGCCCAGAGTTATTGTAACGAATCGTGTAGTGCTATTTGATGTTAAAACGATCATGGGATGCTAGTTGTACCAACGAATCATGAAGAGCAAGTTGTAAATATAGCATTTATATTACCGTAGAATTTCTCCCCACAGCGTTTATAGGTGCTGGTTCTTGTATTGTCGGGGTCGGCTTCATTGGATGTGAGAACCGCAACTATGCTGTGGCTCTCCTTGCTATAGCGGTGGGATTTGAGGGACTTTGTTATGCTGGGTATATGGTCAACCAGGTGGACTTTGCTCCAAGGTAAGTGTAGATTTGACAGGTCTTACTGAAACCACACTCATGTCTAGTAAATTGCGCCATGCTTAATTTTTGTAATGATGTAACTTATAACTATTTATTCTTAATAAGAATCTTATGAAAGCCATGTGTGATAGATTCAATTTTAATAGTCGAATGATGCAAACATACATTGACACGATGCATAGACAAAGTAAGTTTTATCACGAGTTAAGATCTACCTATCTTTAAAAAGTCATCATTAATTAATACTAATACTAACACTAATACATTTGTTCTGTGTTCTGAATGTAGGTATGCTGGTGTGTTGTACGGCATGACAAACACATTGGCTACTGTTCCGGGCATTGTAGCCCCTCTGGTGGTCGGGGCACTTACTCCCAATGTGAGAAGCTTTGATTTGATGGCGTTACAGTTATACTATAGCTATGGCCATGTGGAAGTAGTGGAGAATGAGACTTAAGAATGACAATAGGAGAGAGTGAGGGGACACTTTAGGAGGAGGGAGGAAAATAGAAGAGGAGTATGATACAAGAGGGGAGGGAGTTGAGAGGAAGAATACAGGATAAATGAAGTGAGATAAATTAGGTAAGGGGTGGGAAGGTAGGAAGGAGTGAGAAGATGTAAGGAGAGGAGGAAAATATTAGGATAAGGTGAGGTAGACATTAGGGAAGAATGGGTGGATATTTTTTATAGAGGGGCACATTAGAACCAGGATAATATATCAGTAGTGAGGAGAGACCAAGATTGGGAGATAGGAGGGAGATATTAGTAATTGGTGGGGACACTTTATTAGATGGGTAGGAAGAAATTGTAAGAGGACAATAAGAAAGAAGCATTAGTAATTTATTGTACATCTAGACACATGCAGGGCCGGGGCTAGACATTCTTTAGGTTGGGTGAAAATAGGCCATTGTCACCCTCTGGGAAATTATGGGAAGAGTTTGGAAAAAATATGTTTGTGTCCATGTGGCCATATGCTGGTCATTAAGATAAAAGAAATAATTTTTAATTTAATTTTGAAATATTCTTTTAAAGGGAAATGTTAAATTTTATTATAAGGATATTTCTTTACATTTCAATCCTTCTCGGAATCAATTTTATCATGATACTAGTAGACCCGTCGCGCGTTGCAACGATCAAAGTAAAAAGGAATAAATTTAAAGAAACCAATGAGTGGTATGTTTAAAAATAATTCTGAAGAAATTGTCGTGGAAGTGTGAAAAAAAAATCCAAGTTTCATAGCAAACGGATAAATAAATAAATAATTAAATAGCGTACAAAAGAAGAAACGATATTAAGGGCCCCGGCCCCAAAATGAGTGATATTATAGTTTTTTTTATTGCCATTGTACTCATTTCTTAAACCTTTAAGATTTTATTCATTATTCAGTCATTAACAATCTTGACAAATAATGACACATGTATCCCTTATTATACAAATTGAAATTCACAGGTGTTTTGAACTTTATATCTTGCCCAGAATGGGCCCTGGGGCCCTTAATGTTGTTTTTATCTATTGTACTCAATATATATTCCTCAATATCGTGTAAAATTGAATAGGAAATACAATGATTAAAGTTCAGTAAAAAGACTTTTTCGAAGGAATGGAAATTAAGAGTTCAGTGCCCTATAGTAATATAGGCTGTTAAGTTTTTATATTCTAAGTTTTGTCAAAATCCAGTTTTTTTCTCAATATCTAACTCTTAAACTACTTTTTACATACCTACAATAGGGGGGAAAATAGCATTAAGGGGCCCTGGCCCATTCGGTGCAAGAGGTCAATTTCAAAACCTGTTCATTTTAGTTCTTTTTTTTTGTTCCCTATTTCGGATAAGGCATCATATTTTGTATATTATATTCAATGCACACACACACACCAGATTTTATATCTGAAAAATAAAATACATTAAAAAAAAGATTCAATCGTCTGTTAATAAGCGCATCTTAAAAATGATTAAAAGGCAATTTTAGAAATGGCCTATGCTATTCTGAATACAAAGGAATGAACATAAAAACATATTCAATTCGCAATTCATATTAATTAAGCATTTTCAGGATCACTTCATTAAATTTAGTCAACTTTTGTTAATACGTTCGGTAGCGAAAGTTTATAATGTATAGTGTATATAAAGCTTAAGTAAACAGTTTTAAAGTGTAAGTTTATTTGACATAGGCCATCACTTTCAACATAAAATAAACTCGCTACATCTATGGTTTTTAATTAAATGTCGAGTTATGAATTAAATTTTTAAAAATCCCAATTTTATACATTGCATGTAAAATATTAATACAATGCATTGTTAAAATAATTGAAATAAAATAATTTAAAGGCATATCTAATATATAAAGCTCAGTTGATATTTTTATGTTTTTTTGTTTGTATCCATTAAAAAAGGGCCACTGCTTTTTTGACATTTTTACAAAAGATCTCTGCCACTGTCGTCACTAAAAAAGCTCTTATATATTTACGACACTGCAATGTAACACAATTGTAATTAATTCAATATTTGCAACAGCGTCTATGAGATAAAGATAATAAAGATAAATAAAAAAAATTAAGCTATATTCTTAATTTTAAAAAAACAAACAAACAAAACAAATGAATTGTATGTTAAAAATGCATGTGAAACCATGACAATAATTGATTTTAAAAATGGCCTATGTTAATCCATCATCAAAGGAAATAACATAACATATTCAATTCGCAATACAAAATAATTAAGCGTTTTCAGGATCACTTTATTTCGTTTAATCTACTTATGTTAATAAGTCCGGTAGCCTAAGTTTAAATAGTATAAGTGTATAGGTTATGTAAAAGACAACAGCTTATGTAAAAGACAAACAAAATATAAATGTTATATTAATAGAACACAGCTAAATTTAAGATGCGTACACGAAAATGTGCGCACAGTAATCAGGCGATAAAAGATTTTAAAACGTGCACCGCTAAAAATGAAGCCTTGAAAAAAATACTGACACAATTATTACATATTTCATAAATAGGTTTTTCATTAAATGTCGAGTTATGGAACATAAAATAATTAAAACAAATTCGCAATTAAATTTAAACGTGTAAACAATTAAATCTAATGCATCGTGTGGCATCTGTAATTCAATATGTTTACGTGTCTATCTAATATATAGAAAGTAACAGTAAAGAAAATGACAATTCTTTGTACTACACAGCTCAAATTATGAAGCGTACACGAAAATGTGCGCACCGTAATTAGACATTATAATATTTTTTTCAAATGCGCACGGCTGAAAATAAAGTATTGGGGAAAAAAAACGTCACCAAAAGTAACTCGCTTTGAACGGCATTTGAACGTCCGCGTAAATTTGTTCAACACAGAAATGAGGTTAAATTTTTTATTCTTTGTCTCTGCATTTTCTGATTATTTAATTTACGGCATTCGGGCAAAAGGGACAATTACAAAAACTAACTTAAAACCACCTTCAGGGTAAAAGGAACCGTCCTGCCAAATTTGGTCCCCGTCCGTCATTTGGTTTTTCCGTGATTGTCTAACAGAAAGTCGAAAAGTGAAACATACAAACATACAAACATACA
Source organism: Ampullaceana balthica (assembly GCA_944989445.1). Lineage (NCBI taxonomy): Eukaryota > Metazoa > Mollusca > Gastropoda > Lymnaeidae > Ampullaceana > Ampullaceana balthica. The sequence continues at coordinate 1,927,826 of CALYLW010000043.1, read as the reverse complement.
AACATTTGAGCTTTATATATTAGATAGTGTTATGACATTTAAAAAAAAATCAAATTAGGTTAGGGAGTTGCTTGATGATAGGTAATTATTTCTAAGGATCATCTCATTAAGTATTAAGGGTTGGAGTTTATCTAATTTTCCATAAAGGGTTTATTTTAAATTACTGGGCTCTACTATCTATACAGCCTAACAAGACTAAGTAAATGAGTAATTTCATTTAATTCTCTCTTTGAAACGATACTACTGTTATCAGAAAACTCAAGAAGAATGGAGGAACGTCTTCTACATCTGCGGTGTTCTCTGCTTGCTGGGAACAATTATATTTGGTGGGTTTGCTGTGGGTGAAGTGCAGCCCTGGGCCGTGTTGGAGGCAGAGTTTGACATTGATGTACCAGCGGACGGGGGGAGAGATGAGAAGGAGGGAGACAAGTACAAGTCAGGAAATGGGTCAGGCTTAACGATGATATTCACTATTCCTGTCACTGAAGGTTCAGTGAAAAAAGACCTGTCTAAAGAAGGATGAAGTGATGTGTGTTTAAGTGACAAGTGTGTCACAATGTAAGGGTTGAATGTTTATGAGCTTTGTTAGACGCTTGCAAACTGTGAGTGTCATTATTAAAAGGACTTGTGGGTCCTTAGATGGCGTTATGACAAATAATTTTATTTAAAAAAAATTCTTCTCATTTAAAATAGTACGGACAAAATCAAAATCCGGACAAAATCAAAATCCGTAGTTCATTTTGTAAAACAGGCAATCATATCTGACTCTAAGAAGTTAAGCATTTATTATCTGATTCTGGTGAAACGAGGCTTTTATATGTTACACTGACATACAAGCCTAGGTTTTAAATGTCTGATTCAAAAGAACTTCATGGTGGTGTGATTTTTTTATTACTTAGTAGAAATCATAGTGGAAATAAAATCTTTATTTTTTAAGACCTAACATTAATTATAATAGTTGTTTTCTGTATAAATAAAAAAGTTAAAATTTCACAACCATACCAAGAATAAATGCTGACAACACTGGAATATTACAGAAGTCTTCAATTTAATTGTTGAGGCACAAAATAGAAGAAATATCCGAACTTTTTGTAATCCACAACTGTCAATCACCCCCCATCCACTCCCCCCCCCCATGTACTTGCACACATCTTGTGAATGATTCACTATGTTGTATGTATATACGATTATGTATTTATTACATGAACATCATCACTCAAGAGCCTGGTAGCTGTTTTGATTGATTTTTAAAAAAATATTTCTTTTGGCTTAGTTTTAAGATTATAACTTGCATTTTGCTGTGATGTTAAAAATGTCCATACTGTCAGTGAAAAGTTAGCAATGTATTCAAATTCCAAAACATTGGACTATGAGCATATGCACATTTTACCACAAAGAACTAAAGTAACAACACGAGGTTACAAAATAATTTTTGAAGATTATTTTGAAAAGGTAAAGCTTAATCTATTTCACTACACTGTGAAACAAAATTTTAAAAGGTTTAAACAAATATATTAGTAACACTACCAAAAGCATAACATTTATTTATATTTTAATTAAAAATTTGTTAAAAGTAATCACAAAGAAAAATTAGCATTTAATGTGTACATCACTATCACAGTACCAATAGCCTGGGTATGTAGAGAGATGGTAATATATTCTGTGGTTATGTTCTGTTTTCAACATCTTCTAATGCAATAGCCATTCATGGAATATTTAGGATACAATCACATTTACATTGTAACTTGTTTTTAAAATTTATGTACAAGGTTGCTCAACAATAGTAAAATAACATATCTTTCAATGTAATATGACTACATCAAAATTTGTTTAACTTATGAGAGAAGTCTGCAAAGCACATGGTTTACTGACAAATAAGACATTCATTATTCACAGGGTCCATTTCAAATGATTTTTTTTTATTCAGTTGAATCAAAGAAAAGTGCATTTTCAGAAAATAGACTTATAATGGGCAAGTGAACATTTTAGAATCAGTGTCTTTTCATTACAGTTGGTGGTGTGTCTTAATGTCTTGATGTCAAAACTAGTTATGTGTTTGTTGAACTTGAACCAGTCATTAAATTAAACACTGTTTATTGTAACCACGTCCTCAGGTGAAGCTTGCAGCCGGACATGTGGTTCCTATTATAACTGGACATTACAGCAGGACTGAGCTCAATGCCAGACTGCTACAAATTAGAAAACTTAATCAGGAGAAAGTTACATTTATTGTGCCAAAGCGGTCCTGAGTTAAAAACAGGTGATTATGATGGCAAATGAGGAGGTGCAGTGCATGGAAAGATCTACCAGTTGCACAAATTTACCACAGTTATAGAGCTCATGTTAGGTGCAGTGTATGGAAAGATCTACCAGTTGTACTAATTTACCACAGTTATATATAGAGTTCATGTTGACAAATGAGGACGTGCAGTGTATGGAAAGATATACCAGTTGCACAAATTTACCACAGTTATAGAGCTCATGTTGACAATAATCTTTACATGTAGAATCTGGGACAGCGTTTATTAATAAGTCAACAAATGATGCCAAATACTTATAAAAATTCATGAATAAAAGCAGAGGGGAAACACTGAAATTTTTTGTAGTTATCATAATCTTTGGAATCAGCTGTAAACAAAACCGTTATATTAATATCAATTAAATTAACCTATGCTAAAAGATGCTCTCTCTCTCTTTTGTGGACTATCCCTGTACATAAAAATATATACAAATTATAGCATACACTTACGCATAACATGTATCAATATGTTGTGGAGCCCAAGGCCATGATAAAAGGTGGGGAGCACAAGGAGCGATTGACTCCAGCGGTCCAGCAAGGCTGGACACTGACCACCCTCTATTGTATCATATCAAAGACAGGCAACCCTGGTGGATACTGTACTGGATAAATCAAGGCTCAGGAATGCAAGTACTGCCAAGTAGTGCAAGTACTGCCAAGTAGTGCAAGTACTGCCAAGTAGTGCAAGTACTGCCAAGTAGTTCATGAGCCATGCCCAGATAGACAGGGGAAGAAACCCTGTTAATCACAGCTACCACAGTGGAGAAACAGTTCTTAGCACAGATGGGAGAAACAGATAAGCCTGGGAAGGAAATTCTAGAGATTGCTGCAAATATTCGGACCTATACAAAGGGACCTTGTTTGTTTTGGGGACCATGAGCAGAGAAGAGAAGGGGAGGCAGGACACGCACTGAGACTAGTGCACCGAGTAGGAATACTGAACCGTGAGGAGGACTGAGTCAGACAGTGATAGATATAGAAGAATGAATGCCATTGTAACATAAAATTAATGTGTAATATAAGAAAAAGAATTAGACCTACCGAGTTCGTTGTTGCATGAGTTTAAGCATGTCAGAGATAAAGAGGTAGAGACGGCCAGGTTCACCACTAGATCAAGGATTCTCATTAATATATTTTATTTAAAAATAGCACAGATTTTTAAGCCTACACAAACTTTTGATGTGGTTTACTTTATAATTTAAGATAAAATGTATTTACAGTATATTGTAGAGAACCGCATACGGGTGATTGGGACAGTTACCCAGGGGACAGGTCTGCGGCTATCTCACAGTGATTGTATTTCAACTTTGGGGACAAGACAGTGGAATAACCCAAAGTGTCACTGAGATGTACAGGATGGCGGAAATTCACAAGGGGTGGGGGAGTTGTCCTATGAGTGACCCAGGGCCTAAGTCGGGGTAGAAACAAATATTGTATTTCAGCGACCTAAATAACTTAGTGGGAAAGTTTGTAGATTAGCATAAACTAAGTAACTTTTGACCAATCAGAAACTCGGAGACGCGTATGGGGCCAGCCAAGAATGTTAGGGTAAGCAAGTGGACAATATAAGGGCAGGGATATGTTAGACCGGGGAGTCGAGACCGGGGACACGAGACCAGGGAGCCAGTAGTACGAAGCCAGGGTGGCGAGATAGGAGGCCAGGGAGCGAGGGTGCCGTGTTAGTTGGAGTCAGGGTGCCACGAGTACGCAGTACGGATAGAGAGACTTAGGACTAGGAACGTAGTGACGGCCAGATGAGAAGTGATGTACGCAAATAAAAGAACTGTCTTGGTTAGTGGCGTGTTGGACTTATTGCTTTGAACGAGAGTAGAAGAAGTAGACAAAGACCATAAGGCAGATCTTCTACAATATTAAGATAAGTATTTGTTTAAAAGCTAACGTAGTTTACCATCAAGACTTTGATTCAGAGGGCAGGGGCTGTTGTGGTTTCGTACTCTTGAGATGGGACCTTGTATAATACTTGGTGTTCTTGACTTTATGTGTGTACAAGCCAGGGGCTAGGACGCTCAGTGTCTGGTGCAAAATGACTGCTGTCAGGCCCCATATCCTGTGAGCTCCTCCGGTGTACACGGGGAGGGTGTAGCCTTGACCTTCACGGAAATGTGTCACACCAAAGTAACGGGGATCACAGAGTTTCCTTATGGATACACAAAAGGCCTGCTCCACCTCATCCCGGTTGATGCCGAGGGTTTCAGCGTTGACTTCCCCTGTCCTGGCCAAGATGGGGTAGACGACCTTCCTTCCATCCTTTCAGCAGATGAGAATAGGATTAGTTATCATTCAATCACACGCTTTAAAACATTCTCATTTGTTTTAAGATGTATTACCTACATGGCTAATCTCTAATTTTGTTTTAAGATGTATTACCTTCATGGCTAATCTCTAATTTTGTTTTAAGATGTATCACCTTCATGGCTAATCTCTAATTTTTTTTAAGATGTATCACCTTCATGGCTAATCTCTAATTTTGTTTTAAGATGTATTACCTTCATGGCTAATCTCAAATTTTGTTTTAAGATGTATCACCTTCATGGCTAATCTCTAATTTTGTTTTAAGATGTATCACCTTCATGGCTAATCTCTAATTTTGTTTTAAGATGTATTACCTTCATGGCTAATCTCAAATTTTGTTTTAAGATGTATCACCTTCATGGCTAATCTCTAATTTTGTTTTAAGATGTATCACCTTCATGGCTAATCTCTAATTTTGTTTTAAGATGTATCACCTTCATGGCTAATCTCTAATTTTGTTTTAAGATGTATCACCTTCATGGCTAATCTCTAATTTTGTTTTAAGATGTATCACCTTCATGGCTAATCTCTAATTTTGTTTTAAGATGTATCACCTTCATGGCTAATCTCTAATTTTGTTTTAAGATGTATTAGATTCATGGCTAATCTCTAATTTTGTTTTAAGATGTATTACCTACATGGCTAATCTCTAATTTTGTTTTAAGATGTATTACCTTCATGGCTAATCTCTAATTTTGTTTTAAGATGTATTACCTTCATGGCTAATCTCTAATTTTGTTTTAAGATGTATCACCTTCATGGCTAATCTCTAATTTTTTTTAAGATGTATCACCTTCATGGCTAATCTCTAATTTTGTTTTAAGATGTATTACCTTCATGGCTAATCTCAAATTTTGTTTTAAGATGTATCACCTTCATGGCTAATCTCTAATTTTGTTTTAAGATGTATCACCTTCATGGCTAATCTCTAATTTTGTTTTAAGATGTATCACCTTCATGGCTAATCTCTAATTTTGTTTTAAGATGTATCACCTTCATGGCTAATCTCTAATTTTGTTTTAAGATGTATTACCTTCATGGCTAAGCTCAAATTTTATCAGAAAAATGAATTCTTACTGAGCCAGGCAGTGGATTCATTTGACCCCATATCTCAAAGCAGGACGGGTCCATTCCAAGTTCTTCCTGTGTCTCTCTCAAAGCCGTGTGGATGAAATCTTTGTCTGATTTGTCCAAATTGCCACCAGGAAAACTAATGATACAAAATAAAAATTGTATAGAAGAACATATGTGAACATGACACATACAATGCAATCTACTCTATCTTATCTGATCTATTACAGATGCTACTTTTATACAGTAGATTATTGCGTAGTCTCATAGATCAGTTACATTCTTAGGCTAAATAAAATACAACAATCATTTTATCATCTAAATCATCATTAGTGTTATGAGAAATAGATGATGTAAGTATAAAATTAAACTTCTGACTGCTTCTCCGTCTGTTAGGTATCTATCTTATCTTCTTATCTATACAGACGCTCCTTCTATGCAGAAGATAGTTGAGTCCACAGACCATGACAGATGATCTGTTGGCAAGTGATGCAGCGTTCACTGGCCACGGCTTTGTGGATTCCACACATTACCCAGCCGCCTAACTACATGTAGTGTTAGGTACCCATTCGGAGCGGGGTGACTCAGGGACGCCCTAGGCCCCGGGAACAAACCCTTGCCTTCACACGGATTCGAACCCGTGACCATCGGTACAACAGTCCAGTGTGCTGCCAGTCGACCACCACGCCACACATCTATTTGAATTTATTTTGCATTTAAGCCATCATAAATTAATCTTATTTTTAAATATAAATTTGAACCCTTAACTTTGTATGCAAAGAATGAATAAGGAAAAATGGGAGAACGTTTGGGGAGAGGGGGGTGTGTGAAGGAGAACATTGGAGTGCAAGTTGGAGGTGTCAGCAGATGGTAAGCATATAAGGAGGAGGTTTGCATGGCAAAAGGTTGCAGAGAATAAACAATAAGTTGGCTTTCTGAAAAGATAAGATGTTTAGGGGAAGCTGAGGGAACAAGATGGGAGTTTGGCTGTGTGGAACATGATGTCAAAAATTTTATGTGCTTCAGTTGTTGTGTTTCAGTGTGCATGTCTTGCCAGCTAAAATTATCGCTGCGAAAGATGTATGATCAATTATTTATCTAAGACATTTGTTTGTAATTTGTAGTATGGAATGTGGGTGTTGACATTCTAATTAGTTACTGAAGAAGCTTCAAGAAGATAAGATAACATGTTCCCCCAATGTAGTCATGCTATTTAAGATATCTTTGTTACTTGCGTTGAGTGTTTGATCAAACTTGGTAAAACAGTTAAACAAAAAGTCTTTCAGATAGAGAAAGTCTTATCCTTAGCCACATGAGGAGTGTGGCTTTAGTAGGAGAATTAAGCATGTAAAAAAAATATTTTAGTTTGTGAGGGGGGGGGGTATGTGGATATTTCAGAAACACATTAACTTGTAAGACATTGTGTATGGCTTATGATGATTTTCCAGTATAACTGCTAACAAAAAAGGATGCACAAGTCAGAAAGGTTGGGAATCACTGCCAGCGTCAGAGTATATCAGCACTCAAACACACTTGTGAACCTGTCAGGACCAAAAGGTTGTAAAACATTGAACTGCACTAAAGAGCCGAGCAAAGAAATGATCATACCTCACCTGTCCCCTGTGTTTTTTTAATCTTGAAGATCTTAGTGTTAAAATTAAAGAGGGCTCTTTATCAACAGTGCACAGTGGTACCAATACGGCGGCATAAGAGTGGTCTGGTTTAAGTTTATATTCCTTTGTAGTTCTGATTGCATCAACAGAAGTAAGTCTTGTAAGTGCCCTTTGCTTATTGGCATCTGAAAAGATAGATGAATTCACAAGTCTTCTTATCTTTAATTTTTTTTGAAAATTTTGTTAGTGGTAACATTTTGAACTGAAACATTTTACATTTACGGTAGAACTTTTGATCAAGACGATATACCATCCAAAATGCTGTCAAATGTCAGCTGGAGTTTTGCAGCAGTGCTGTGAAAAATTCGTATGCCTACTTGTCTATGGCCGTAGAGACAAAGTTTACTTTTAAGGCAGGCCATCCCAACCAGGGCACATCGTGTTAACTGAAATGAAATAAGTGTGCAATTTTTAAAAAAGCTAAATGACCACATTTAAAAACTATTCCTTAGATTGCGATTTTTTCAAAAAAAATTTTTTTCATTCTTTGTAGCCTGTAGCTGTGCATACATCTCAAGTGTGATTCTAATTTTTCATGGGGGTACATCATTGTGAACTAGGCTGTATTTCTTAGTATAAGCTAGCTATTGTTACAAATAAATTTCTCATGGTAGTACATGTATATAAGAATTTCATTGCAGAGGCCCTCCAACGCTGACTTTCTAGTTTGAGATGTTGAATTTTCCATGCAACTATCTATACTATATCTATACTAGTGTATCACCCGTCAAAATAACGGAAGCTTTCAGCTGAAATCTATTTATTTTGAAAAAATGCACTTTTTTTAGTTTGCCTACGGCGCCGACCTTTTTCAAAACCCAACTAACTTGTCCTTGTTTGATAAATACGAAATATTAAACTTTCTGAAATGTACACAAAGTATTTTATATTAGGGTTTTTTTTATATTTTATAATTAACCATCATCAAATCCTCTTTTTACATTGTTCCTTTTTCCAAAATTAAAATATGACTTCATATAATATTTTTTACAGCGCATCTTTAATTTGCACACCTTTTGATGCATTGGTGCAGTAATTTGTTGCGCTGATTTCTAAAATTAGTAGCGTCACGGACAGACACTACAGACGTGACATTGCAAATTATATATATTTAATCTGTACATCTATACTAAGTAAGTAAATTTTAAAATTTTAACAATCTGTGTATATTATTATTGAGTTAAAATGCTGATATTTAAAAGCCATGTGCTGCTACTGAGCGATCCATTTTGTTTTCAAAATAAAATGGGTCTTGAATGAAGTCTTTGAAATTGTTTATGGAAAGCTCTAATAAAGTTCCCTGTATTGTTTTTAATGGAAAGCATTCACATAGGGCAGAAAAGTAAGCTGCAAACAAGTTAACTTTTTTGCACATGGAACAACAAAACTAACAGAAAACATTGAGTTTTAGACTTGACTGGTTGTGTGTCTTTCAAAGGAACCATCCAACAATGGTCCCATGAGAAACAGAACACTATGATGTGAGAGCTAAATATTGGTACCCTGTAGTCATTGAGAAAAGGTTTGGACTACACAAGAAAACTTTACAAGATGAGGAAGTTTGTGGTCACCTCAGTCAGAAAAATTTGAGTGATGAAACCAACTCCTAAGACTCAAAGGAAGGTGAACCAGGGAATTTAATAGCATGTACAAGTTAAATGCATAGAAAGCCAAGAAGAGGATATGTTCAATAATATTGAAGACATGCCATGATGTGAACTGATGACTGATGTTCATTGCTACTGTGAAAATATATGCCTTATACTTATAACTCATACATGTTGGAGCTCATTGCTCACATTTCTATATAGTTTCATTTGTGATTAAAAATTAATTGTAACTTTTTAGCCCCTTTTCACAAAGTGGATTAATTTTCATATTTTGCTGAATAAAATTTTTTCTCTTACAGAACTATGTACTTTATGTAGGTATTGAAGTATAATAGTCTTTGACTTAAAAGCTTTTACTTTCTGAGTTTGAATGTAAAACATTAGGCTCTTGGGGCTTAAACTTAATAAACATAAGTCATAAAACAAGTAGTATACTGATACTTATACATTATACAGTAAAAAAAAGTATGACAGTATTCATTAATTCAGTATTGTCAAAAAACTATTGTCAATAGTCTCAGTAGTTAACTAAATAAAGTTATAAAGACAGACGAGTCATAATATTAACAATAGTCATTCATAGAACTAATAGTCAGTCATACTCTTAATTAATAATAGTACGTATAGTATAATAATAATATGCATTGCATAGCATAGTTAGCGTAGTCATAGTCATAGTATGCGAGTCTTGGACCACCTATACCAGGCATGAAAGAAGGCTCAATAGCTTCCACCTCAGATGCCTGCGCCGCATCCTAGACATCAAATGGCAAGAGAAAGTCCCCAACACAGAGGTCCTGGCTCAAGCAAGCATGAGTAGTATTGCAGCAATATTAAGCCAAAGATGCCTACGTTGGCTTGGACACGTCAAGAGGATGCAAAGTGGTCGCATACCCAAGGATGTGCTTTACAGCGAGCTGGCGACAGGGAAAAGGTCGGTTGGTCGGCCATGTCTCAGATACGTGGACATATGCAAGAGAGACATGAAAGTAGCCAACATTGATATACAAAACTGGGAAAACCTGGCAGAGGATAGTTCCATGTGGCGGGCTATAGTGAAAGAAGGATCACTAAGAGCAGAGGAGCAAACTAGGGCAGAAGCAGTCGGGAAAAGAGTGAGGAGAAAGTAAGGCCAGGCAACACTGCCCCACTGCTTTCGTGTGTGTGTCATGCAGAAGAGACTGCCACTCAAGGATTGGTCTCATCAGCCACACCAAGAGATGCAAATAATAAAGATAAATCTATCGTCTTTCGTAGACGGACAGATGCCCTACATACAAGTCATAGTATAGTATAGGCATACCCATAGGCATAGGACAAGGCGCCTACGCCTACGCCCACTTGACTTAACTTGCCCTTTCCTTTATTATTCAATTATATTGATAGATTAACTTGATATTAGTATCCGTTTTTGTGGCAATAAATTCAATAAAATACCAAATTTATATTTAATTGATACATTTTATACTGTTACTTAAAGTTTAAAGTAACTTAACGATTATATCCATTTGTCAAATCATTTGGTTTCGATTTTAATGTCACTCTTTTTAAATCCAGTTTTTTAAGAATTTAAATCCTTCAAAAATTAAGACAAAATTTCTATGCAAACGAAACAATTATTTGTTTTCTTAAAAAAAGGAAATTTGAAACTTCATGTTTGTGTTTGTGATAAATGAAAATGTCTACACTGAAGATATTCAAGTCATCTTCATACAAAAAGCGTAGCAACATTTACTATCACTTATTTGCCAAAGAGTATTGTTGTAAATCCAATCATCGGCGTATTCATCATGTTCTAGGAACTCTGATAACTAAAGTTAGTGGTCCTAGTACACTCACACTCAGGCATAACACTTGTAGTCGTAGTCTACTTTTAACTTACTAAGATTAAGTACTAAGTCTAAGTACACTTTGCTTTGACTTTACTAAAGTTTACTACTTACAGTTACTTTACACTTACAGTAGCCATAGCCTAAACTTTACTTACTCATTCTAAATTCTTATCTTATCTTATTCTTATCTTATCTGTTTACAGACGCTCCTTCTATACAGAAGATTATTGCGTCCTACGCTTATCTATGGTTTGTGTTTAGTCCTGCATTTTTATTAGAGATTTAAATGTTGATAAAGTGTTGGTTTTCCTGGATTCTTCAGGCAACCCATTCCACGCCCGAATTCCGGACGGGAAGAAGGAAAACTTGTACTTGTATGTGTTTGTTCTTGCATACGGAATAAGAAAGGTGTTTTTATCCTTATGTCTATCTGAGGGTTGTATTAAGTTATCTTTGTGTTGTATTTCTAAATTAGAATTAATTGCTTTATGTATGATTACTACTTTGCTTTTGGTTCTTCTATCCTCTAGTGTTTCAAGGTTTAATGATTTAACTAATGGTGTTATTCTTGTCAGTTTCGAATATTCTCCAGTAATGAATCTGGCAGCTCTTTTTTGAATTTTTTCTAGTTTATCAATGTTTTCTTTGGTGGATGGGTCCCATACAGAAGATGCATATTCTAGTACAGGTCTCACCAAAGTGAGGTAGCATTTTAGTTTTATATGTCTATTACATTTGTTAAAGTTTCTTTTTATAAAGCCTAAGGTTTTGTTTGATTTTTTAATAACTTCATTGACATGGGGATTCCATGATAGTTTCTCATTTATTAAGACTCCTAAGTATTTTGCATCTTTAGTTTGGGTCAAACTAAATTCTTACTCTTAACTTAAAGTTAAAGGATGTTGCTAGCGTTACGACATGTCGTAACGCTAGCCAGGAAACTATACGACATGTCGTAGCAGCAGACGATTCGACGGGATGTTGCTAGCGTTACGACATGTCGTAAGTCTAAGTCGCTATAACTATAATATCTTAACAAACTCTTCTTAATATTTTAGACACATATGTTATACTCTATTAATAGATCTGGGCTATTTATGTGTGTATTACTACTATTAATTCAAAAATGTAAATTTATTTAGTATAAAAATAACAATCACATTCACTGTGGTTTATTTTTTTTTAAAATAATTTAAAAAATTTGCCGACATCGGGGATTTGAACTAAGGTTGTTAAGTCCGCTCGTTTTTGAGAACCGTTTAACCGTTAAAAAAATACCGGTTAACCACCGGTCCGTATTTCCTTATATTTTGAGAACCAGCGAGAGGATGCATGAAGATTGAAGTTTTCGCCTCGCGTCGTCTGATAATAATGACATCAAAACCCGCTTCCCCCACTTGCGTTCAGCTCTTTTTCGCGATACCTTCAACTTCAATTCAGAGAATTAAAAACAAAAAATCTTCCAAACAATTAAGTAAACAGTGATGGTTTATTGTCAATTTTTAATTTTTTTAATTTTTTTTTGAGGACTCGTGATTAACTGTTCTAAATAAGAGGACCGGTTAAACCGTTAGTAATAGTTTGCGAGGTATTTTTCCTTAGTTACGACACGACTAGTCGAAACACTTGACTTGCTACCACTAGTCTTAGTACTCTTAGCAGTTAACACTTCGATTACTTCAAAAAAACTAAGTTGCTATAATTTATAGTAATAATTTCTCTAATATTTTAACTTTAACAAACTCTTCATAATATTTTATACGCATATATTCATATATCAATATCATAATATATAAAAAAATAATAAGATATTAATAGACCTCGGCTTATTAAATTTATGTGTTATCTTATCTTATCTTATCTGTTTACAGACGCTCCTTCTATACAGAAGATTATTGCGTCCTACGCTTATCTATAGTTTGTGTTTAGTCCTGCATTTTTATTAGAGATTTAAATGTTGATAAAATGTTGATGTTGTGTTATGTGTATTAATTAATAAAACTTAATTTGTTTAAATAGATTTAATCATCGTATGCACTTTTTCAGAATAAGAAGTACAAAAATAACAATTACCAGCACACTCATTGTGGTTTTAAAAAAAAATTAATTTAAAAAAAAATTAAAATAAAAAAAACGCCGGGAGAGAGATGAGAACCCAAGAATCAGTTTTTTATCAAAGACAGTCCTTCACTATCACATCATCTGGCGGCGGTCATGTCAGATTTTGATTTTTTAAAATTATATATGTTTGTCATTAAATGGATACCATTCAAATTTTTTTTAACCTTTAAAATTCATTATCCGGCTGACCTAGTTATCATGAAATTTGATTATGAGAACTATTGTTTATTATTGAAGTATAAGTATTAGCATAATTAAAATACAGCATAATTTTTACGACCTGTCGTAGCAGCAGACAACTCGACGGGATGTTGCTAGTGTTACGACATGTCGTAGCACTAGCAACATCCCGTCGAGTTGTCTGCCGTTACTTTTTCGTAGCAGCAGACACTTCGTAACTTAAAAACTCTTACACAGTAACACCATTAGTTAAAGGCAAGCGTTATAGTTATTCACACAGCTGAGGGAATATTGTCTAGCATTATTCACACAGCTGTGGGAATATTGCCTAGCATTATTCCCACAGCCAAAAAAAAATGTTACAGTTATGACTTTAAATTAGAAGCATATAATCTATAGACTATAGGTCGTGAGGCTTGTAGTATTAATAGCGAATGCCTATTGTATTAATTTGTAAATTTTAAATAGTTAAATAGGCTTATACCTATTAATATAGTATATAGCCTATACATGAACATCATTATTCATTACGATTATCAAAATAATTTCCCAGAAATTTAAAGTATTTATTAGTAATACTTAATTAAAATTATTATTAAAACTATTAGTAATGCTTGTTTTAATAATAAATTGTTTTTCCTCTCCATTTGTGTTAACCTTTTGATGAAAAGATATTCCATTACTGGTATGTAGTTATTATTACGTCTAATCTTAGTACCGGTCATTTTGCTATCTGTTGAAGTCAGTCATAAAATGACTTGACGTTTTCTAGCCACCCCCTCCCCGTAATGAAAGATATATATTTATTTTAATAAAATATTATTTATTATTACTACTAATTATTTATATAGCATTGCTTATTGATATCTATTGGCGTAGAGCAGGGGTCAGGAAACTTTTTGTCTGAGAGAGCCATTAACACCACATAATTTTAAAAGTAATTCTGTGAGAGCCATACATTATGTTGAAAACTAAAAATTCAAGTAAATGTGTGCATTTGTGTAATTTCAAAAATAAAATTACAATAATTATGTCTCTGAATTCTTTATAATAACATTATTATGCTGTGTTTTTATATGCAATTAATATGTAGATCAAAGGAATCTGAATAAAATTTTTTTTAAAAATAATCGAACATTTGTCTGAGAGCCAGATGCAGCCATCAATAGAGCCATTGAGCCATATCTGGCTCGCGAGCCATGGTTTCCCGACCCCTGGTGTAGAGGATATAAAAATAATTAATATCTCATTTTAAAAGTCTTTCAAGTTTTCAAGTGATTGGAATGTTATTGTTATGTTTTTATCAATTTTAACAAGAACCAGAGAGGAACTGTCTACCAGAATTCTGCTTTTGTTGGTCCAAAATCTGCACTAAATCATAGAAGGCTAATTAGTATTCTTCCCAAAGGCCATTAATCATTAAGTTAATTAAAGAATGCAAAAGCGTAAGACTAAGACTGTATAGAATAACAGGGAGAGTCTGTAACAGAACAGATAACACACTGAAACACAGGCATATGGCAAAATAATAAAATGTTTCATGAAACTTTGAGCCTGCTTGGGTGCTCATATAATATATTCAATTAATAGTACAAAAACTGCTAGCACTCTCATTGTGGTTCTTTTTTTTTAATTTAAAAAAAAATCTATTTAAATTTTTTTTTAACTAATAAAAATTTTTAAAAAGTGGCCGCGCTGGGATTCGATCTCCCATCTGGACACATACAGTTTCCCTCTGCCTATCAACTGCTCTAGCGATGCTCAAGGTAATCTGCAAATTTTTAAAATTATAATTCTAAATAACAAATAAAACACCAATGCGCATGCGTGACTGTGTGAATAATGCTGGACAATATTTCCACAGCTGTGCGAATAATCACTCCGTTAGTTAAATTAGTTGAATTCATTAATAAAACCTTGAAACACTAGAGGAGAGGATAGACTTAGACTAGAATGATGACTAGAAGTAGAAGAGCAAAGTAGCAATAATACATAAATTATAGTATTACTATCCAATACTATCAATTTAAGTTAAGAACATAATTAATAATTGTTTTTTGTCTAATACTATGTCCAAGTTGATACTTACCGTATAACTTATAATTAATAATGATAGACATGACACGTCACGTGTTGTAATCCTTTTATTTCAGATTTACTGGTTTGTGTAAGTGTAGGGTATAAAATTATTATAATAAAATACATTTTTTTAAATTCTCACCATCATCATTATTGTCATCATCATCTTTTGATAAAGATGTTGGCATTGACAAAATATTATTTACAAAATCAATAGAAAGAAAGAAATCTCAATAATTAAAATAAAATAATATAACAAATTAAATTATAATTATATGTATAATTATAAGAGAAAATAACTGCAGAATTCAAAATTTCTTCAGCTGACAAATAGTTGACGATGACAATGACAAAGCTTATGACTTACATATTGAGAAATTTGAATACTTGTTATTTACTCAGAAAAATGACAGTAAAATTGTTGTTATTATTATCTTTAAATGAGATACTGAAATCTACAAATACTATTGAATTTAATTTTAATTTCATATTTTAGTAATCATACCTCGTCAGTGTTGTCTATTTTTAATAAATATTTTTGAGTAATTTGCATTAAATTTTATTTTTAAAGTCAAATACAAATGTACTTACCCTTCAAACATTTAAATATAGTTATAGATTTATTTGTACCATATATTCAATAAAAATACAAAAGAGCATGTGGCATCACAGCAGGTGCTATCAGTCAGGGTAAGAGAGGATATTATCAGCTTATTTTACTGCCCCGTGGCCATGGAGCAGAATCTATATGCCAACACGATAGATAGGGATCTTAATTTTTTTTTACACTGGACATAAAAAATTGTTAATTTCCAAGGTATGAAAAAGAAAAATCACCTTAAAATTAATGATAGAAATATATATTTTTAAAAAAAATTTCAATGGACATTGTTTCAATGGACAAGTAATTTGAACATTATTGATTATTGGGAACATTTGTCAATTTGAGACACTTTCCTAAAAGTAAACCAATGTTAGTGAGGTTTTTAACTTTCTTGTAGGGCAGCTTTTCTTTTTAAAAATTTTTTCCTTTTCTTATTAGAGGCTAGATATTTATTTGATTATAATATATTTTTTCTATTTTTTCACAGGGAAACTATACATTTACCGAAGTTTGGAAAAAGCATTCCAAAAGGCACATAGCATGTGATGGGTAAGAGTCTTGTTAAAAAACTAGGAATTAATTTAGATGGTACAAACTCTGCTAAATCAACTTGTCTTATCTTATCTTATCTATACAGACGCTCCTTCTATGCAGAAGATAGTTGCGTCCACAGACCATGACAGATGATCTGTTGGCAAGTGATGCAGCAATCACAGGCCACGGCTTTGTGGGTTCCACGCATTACCCAGCCGCCTAACTACATGTAGTGTTAGGTACCCATTCGGAGCGGGGTGACTCAGGGACGCCCTAGGCCCCGGGAACAAACCCTTGCCTTCACACGGATTCGAACCCGTGACCATCGGTACGACAGTCCAGTGCGCTGCCACTCGACCACTGCGTCCCCAGTCAATGATAAAGGAAATTTAAGTATGTCTTTTATAATGAGGTATCCTGGTAACCATTTATAGTTTAACTGCATAGGTTTTGATTAAAGTCTTAGCTTTCAAAAGGAGTGATTTTAATGTTGAGAAAGCTTTTTAATTTTTTTCTGAAATACTGATTTTACTCTTTTTTTAAAAGATTTTGATATTCAGCTGCCTTCAGTATTGAATATGAGAAGATAATGTTTCTTTTTGGCTGGGATTAACATTTTTAACAATGTAACTTCTCATGCCAAAAACTCTTTCAATTAAAGCCACGAAGCAATAATTAATCTTTAGAAAAAATACACTAAAAAATCAAATATGAAATTGAAACCAAAATTTGTAAACAAAAATTAAAAAAGTATCATATCTCGATGGCTGGAAACAAAATGGAGTACCTAAGGATATTTAAAATATGTAGGCTATATGAGCCATAATTTAATATGATTGGGATATTAATTAGATTTAAATACCCAATATTGAAAACATTGAAAGTTTTCTCTATAATACGGCAAATATCAATTCTTAGGTAGCAACTAACAATAATAAAATACCAAACGTAGATAGGTACATTTCCATAACATGTTAAAAGTGTTTCTATTGTCTTCCCCAGAAGATTTGCATTCTTTGACAATTATGAAAATTGTATAGATTGGTAAGAATGTAAGCTACCCTAATGTTAATTAAAGTATTTAAAGACTTTGGATTTTAAATAGTTTTTGTACAGGAAATAACACAATTCTTTGAACTCAGAACATCTCTAATGACTTTTACTTTTATTTTAAATTTTCTAAGCTGTTTTCATTCTTTTTAATTATTCTAAAGTGGAAAAAAAAATCAGAACCCATTATACAATTCTTTAAAGTGTTTGTATGTAATTGAAAGTGTAAATTTATATTTTGCCATAAATTTAACTATTAAAATTAACATTCGGTATTTAAAATACACACCTTGTAGCATGCAACATCTTTTAAGATATATTTCACATGCTGTCCATTGCTTTAAAAGGCTACATGTTATTTGAAAGTAATTTCTTTTTAGTACAAATCATCACAATAAGGCAGTGGTGAAATTTAATCTGCCCAAGAAATCCTGTGGAAAAATTGAGGATGCCATTCTTATGGAAGGTACACCTGTAAGTGACAGTAAAAAATTAAGTCTTAATAACACTTCAATTTCAAAAGGTTTTTTTGGATACCAATAGTTATGTCTTGATGCTGTTTAAAAAAAAATTTTTTTTAATAGTCCTATTTTCAAAACCTGTTTTTACAATTTAATAATATATACATTTATTAACTGAGTTATCCTGTGATCAGATTTACTCACCTGGCATAGTTATGTTGTCTTAAAGCTGGTAAACACTTTCTCCACCAGGAAACTGTTTGTCTGCCACACAAAGGGTACAGAAGCTGTCTGTTTGCATTGAACAGCAAAAACCTATTATATCGAATTGACATAGAAAATGGTCAAATATTGGAAGAAGTTTATGTTGGATCCACTGATACAAAATTTCGGTTTGTTCTAGTTCTAGAATCTTGTTCACGGCAAATAAAAAGAAATGTAAACATTACTTGGTTAAAATTTTAAATAACTATAGAAACCATTGTTATTGATGCCTGATCCATCGGAATACAACACATTTCAGGAAAATTCACTGGAACGTTTGTGATGAAAGCTTTCTTCTGTGTTCCAACAAGTTGCAGCCATCTCAATGGGTCTGTCATTATTTTCTCAATCAATTTTCATAATCTAAAAAAAAATAACACTAAACTTTTAAGTCTCTTTTTTTGTTTGTTGAAGAATCAATGTTACTTTCTGTTACAAATATTTATTTTTTTTAAAATTTTATATACCATTTAATGACAAAGTACTTTGTGTTTCTACAGTCAAGTCATTCTCAGCCCCTCATGCAGTTGGTGGTAATGTCATGCATGCCCCTGGATTTTATCTGCAAATTTTCAATCACCAAACAAGTATGTTTACATCTGCTTTCAAAGTAACCACGTTGTCTAATGGACTAATAAAGTACATTTTTATTAATTAAATTAGTATCTAAAATGTGTTCTTAATATTAAATGAGAAATAGCTGTAATGGATTTTAGATTGAAATTTTATTTAGACATTAAACATGATTTTTTTAAAATTGTAAATGTATCATGTTGTTTCTTACAGATTTTTGGCAAAGATGTCTGTGGTGCCTCAATTTCTCTTAATATTTTGTTTGTCATGCATTCATCAAACCATGTACGAATGTATAGCTTAGAAAGAATTATATCAGAGGTAAGCCTTGTGGAAAAAATGAATTGAGCTTGGCATTTTAGCATTTTAAAGTACATCATAAAGATTTAATAAATATTTGAGAAGAGACACAAAACAGGATTTTCTATCTTAATTTGTAAATTTGAAGATTATGAATAATTATTTTTCAACATGAGCTAATGTATCTGCTCTTTTATTGCATATATTTTTCTATTAAATATAAATTTTGCTTTCAAAGTTTACTTGATCAAGCAAACCTTAGCTTCATCATGTTATCAAGGCAAAACATCCTAACAGCAATTTGAATTGACTTTGTTCTTTTCACTGCATTTTGTGTTTCCATTGCCATGAAATTAAAATTGTGTTTCTCTAAGTTCAGGGCCCTAACACACAGTCATAAACTCTATGATGAACTGCCAGGAAATGAAAGCTATGGTGTCTATCCTTCATGCCTAACTGAAAATATCACACTCACAGGTAAAGTTCTGCTTTGCTTACTATAACCTTTCTATTATTCAAAACATATTCTATATAAAAACATTTATATTTTATCCACATATCTTTACAGACTTTATGGGTGTATAAGAATAGAAGGAAACTCACTTCAAATCATTAAGAAAACTAAAACAATTATAACATTAAAAACACCAAACTCAAAACATTTGTGCCACACAGAAATGTTTAAGAACTTCAAACATATGTTGTACTATTTGAACCATATAAAAAATTCACTCAACTGAAATCTTTTTACCATATTCAAATATGCACACCAGTGATGACCCAAACCTTGTCTCTTTTTAAATGTCATAAATAATGTTATTTCCAAACTCAAAACATTTGTGCCATACAGAAATGTTTAAGAACTTCAAACATATGTTGTACTATTTGAACCATATAAAAAATTCACTCAACTGAAATCTTTTTACCATATTCAAATATGCACACCAGTGATGACCCAAACCTTGTCTCTTTTTAAATGTCATAAATAATGTTATTTCTCTTCTTCAGCTCTACCTCCTTGCTTGTTTGAAGTACAATGCCACAATCATGATGTCATGTTGACAATGCCTCCTATTTATTACATTATGTCTCCATATGGGTCTCGATACCAACGAGGTTACCATGTATTTTCATTTGAAGACCGTCAGATGGTCAGTGAATCATTTTTTAAAAAATATTTGCGAAAATTACTCCAGTTCTCTTATTTTAAATTTACCTTATGTCTTACTAAGATTTTTCTATTTTTTATTGACTAAAATGTATTTTTTTTAAAATTTAGAATTAAAACAATGTCACATTAAAGAAATATATTCCACATGGAACTCAACTGTCCCTTAGGCAAAACATAGGATCTTAAAAGTTTCTCTGAGTTAATAATAATTATTATTATTATTTGAGAATTTATATAGCGCATTTCACCCAACAAGCAGCTGGGCTCACAGTGCTTCACATCAAAAGACTTGTGCAAAAATAATGTCTCAAACTAGATGGCCATAAACCTGAATACTTTTTTTTAAAATGTGGTTAAGTTCAGTCTGGGGAATTTAACTTATGTCTTAACAAGTTCAAGCGTTTGAATAATTCTTTTGATCCACTGCCTGCCCATGAGGAAGTAATTCTGTAATTTCATCCAGTCTTCTGCTTAGCAGTTTCTTTCTATTTGATATGTAGGCTACATATATATATTGGTGCATGTGTACACATTCATTTCAGAGCATTGATCATGGCCTTAAGACCACCCTCTCCTCCCACAGTTCATACATAAAAGATTGATGCCACTTATTTGTTTTAATTAGTACAATCTTATAACATATGATCTTCAGTCTTTTCTATTTAAAATATAATTCATTTTCATGCTAGTATTATTGTCAAGAATTTTTTCATCTGATTAATATTTGAAGATCTCAAGGGAAGAAACGGCTATGTGAGATTTTTGAAATTTTTAAGTTATCCCCTGTATCTGATAGAAGATCGAAAATAGAATGTTCTGAATGAGGTTTTATGAAAAAAACGAGCGTATCACCCGTCAAAAATGACGGAAGCTTTCAGCTGAAATCTATTTATTCTGAAAAAATGCACTTTTGTTTAGGGCGCCTACGGCGCCCACCTTTTTCAAAAGCCCAACTAACTTGTCCTTGTTTGATAAATACAAAATATTAAACTTTCTGAAATGCACACAAAGTTTTTTATAATAGGGGTTGTAGGGCGCCTACGGCGCCCCTTTGTTTTTTAAAATTTTATAATTAACCATCATCAAATCCTCTTTTTACATTGTTCCCTTTTCCAAAATTAAAATATGAGCTAAAACAATGTAATCATATAATATTTTTTACAGTGCATCTTTAATTTGCACACCTTTTGATGCATTGGTGCAGTAATTTGGTGCGCAGCTTTCTAAAATTAGTAGCATCACGGACAGACACTACAGACGTGACATTGCAAATTATATTGTTTATTATGTATCTGACCCTATTAAAAATTCAAATCTATTTAGGTAATTTATAAGAAATCTGTACATTTTTTTACTTTAAAACTTGAATATCTCAAAATTACAAAAATGTGACATAGCAGTTTCTTCCCTTGAGCTCTTTATTTGTATTTTATTCCCATAAAAATGTGCTTGAGAACTAAATTCTATCATCAGCTTTTTTTTGATTAAATTAAAATGTAATCTGTTGCCATCCTAATCTCTAATCAGAGTATTTTTTTAAAAAAAATATTTCATGAAGGTCAGAGGTGGATTTCTAGAACCTGAAGCAGAAGAAATAGATGACCGGGTCTGTTTACATGCTGATGACTCGGGGAGAATAATCCATATGAAGAATAAAGAACTTAAGTATGAAGGTTAATCTTAACAGATGTAATCTTAAGAGCCTCATCCAAGTGGCTTAATACTGTCTTTTGGATTTATAAAAATGTGTCTTAGGAAAGGGGGGCCACTATCAACTAAGAGCTGGTGGAGTTTGAATTAGTTGGTGGGAGGGAAGGCGCTGGTAGCGGTCCTTGAAAGCAATGAATAGATAATGGGTAAAATTTGATTCTGGTAAACTCGGACTGAACAAAAATAATTCAAGACTTTAGTTCAGGACCACCCTGGTGCAAAGCAAAATACGAATCAGTTCAGTATTTCACAACTTTTTATACCTTAAATTTATTTATTTTGTACACTTACACAAATATTTGACTACACAACATAATTCCACTCATTATGGTACTAAACAACATAGTACCTCAAAGCATTATATTACATGTTATGCCCTGTAATTTTTTAATCATAATTAACCTTGTATAGCTGCCACAATAATTCCATTTTTTAAGAAAATAGTTTCAAATGCAAATAATCATTCTTATATGAATTTCTTTTAATTTTTAGGATTTTAAAATTAGTTAAAAAGAAAGACAGCAATGAAACAGAACTTGTTGAGGACTTTATTATAACCTGTGGCCAAGAAACAAAGGTAGATCTATTTCATCAATATATCAATTAAATAGCTCATTCTATTTTCAAATTAAATTTTTATTATCTTGATTATTGACATTGTTTGTTTTTCAGGAATCTTTCATCTCATTTGAGATCCACTGATTTCCAATTGAGCTGAAAGTTGTACACAATTAACCACCCCTGATGACTATGCAATCTTTCATAAGTTAGTTACCAGTGATCTTTGTCCTACAACTTGACTTGTGGTCAACTCCCTGTTGTCTTAAAAATGAACCTTGTACACTTACCCAGAACTTTAAATATCAAAATTTTTCACAATAAGTTAGGTCATAATTGAACTACATTCTGCTTGGGCTGACGTCCATCTAGCATCCCAGTGCTGACCAACGTCCTGATGTCCAAAATAGCTGAAAGATTTCATGCCTATTCTTCCATGGATCATAAAAGAAAATTTAGTTATTTATTCTGGTCCTGTTACATTATCAAGTGGGTCAATTTTAGATATTTGCTTGAGGTTATGTTTCTTTACTACTCATTTGGTAAACTCTTACAAGTTGTCGAGTCTTTTATTAGTGGCTAATTGGAGTTTGCACCTTAATATTTCTATTAGTTTAGTGCACGGTTTGGACAGAAGAGTGTATATTGAACATGTTCTCGCTTATGATGCAGGGTTTGGACTGTGATGTATTGATGGCTGGGTAGGCAAGTGTCAGCAGTTGCCCCATTGGAGTCAGATGAGGAGGGTGTACATAGAGAGATATATATTAAAATTATAGCTATTATTGAATGAATTTTGATATTGAGTTTCTACATTATCTTGAGGTTTTCTATTCAATTCAATACACCAGACTGTAACACAAGTCATTCATGTGACATTGTTATCAACTGAAAATGCTTGATAATTGACTGAATTTTTTTTCCTCATGCCATCCTTCCATCGCTAAACAATGTTCATGTAGCACCAATAGTTTCACGGGATGGGTTGGAATTCTTGTTATTTCACTGTCCTGACCCCTGGGGCTCTATTTTCAGGTTTACCTTCTCTTAGATGAGCTGTCATCCAATGTTAAGGAATCTCATCCATTTTTATTTTTTTTTACACTGGAGAATTATATTTTTTTTACACTGTAGTTTCAGATTGAACTCCAGTCTTTGAGATTGGAATTCACTGAGCCACCACCCAGCATTCTGTATTTAATAAGAAGGTGGATATTAATTAAAATAACAACTCAGAAATGCTTTTTAGCACACCAAGATTAGGTTTAAAATTGACCTTTTTTTTGAGCACACCAAGATTATGTTTAAAATTGACCCTTTTTTTTAAAACCAGCATGTCTGGGGATAGATAGTTTGGATATCAGAGCATTAAGGGAGTGGGATCTATGAAAACACTGACCATCTGTGCTTTTACTTTTCACCAGCTGGTTACATGGAAATCCACACAGTGTTTTTATCGATTTGTTTACATGATCCTCAGATTTCTCCATTCCCCACTGTAACTCAGTCAGGTCGAATCATTAGGCCTCGAGTGAGAGATAACAGCATTGAGGTCCCAGAGCGGGTTAGTTCTTCAATCTCTTTAACTACATAACTTACAGATTTAGATATTACTGTCAAGATATGGGTATAAAAACAAACGTTTTCTCTCCTTCCAATTCATACTTTGTTGACATTTTTTTGCCTAGATGATATTAAGTTTACTTTGGATATTGGAAATATAGTCTCATTGATGATTATCCTATACTTTTATGTTGGAATTTGCAACACTTTATTTTGATGTAAATTTATTTTTAAAATTTAATGGTTAAAGATGAAGGAGTTTCCAGTTTATCACTGTAAGTGTCATTTTAATATCAACAGTCACAGTAAATATATCAATTAAATTATTTCTTTTTGAAAAGTTATTTTAAAAATAAATAATTATTTATGCCCATCTTTGACTTTCATTTTCAGTCTGTGTTAACGATGATGTACTGTGATGAACTAGATATGATCATCGTTATGTCTACTCCGAACCCAAGCAGGGAAATAGGAGACAACCCTAGTTGTACACTAGTTGGCTTCTACGATAATTGGAATGGAAATTTACTTAGACAGTTTGAAATTGAAAAAAACAACACAGAGGTATAGAATTTATTATGTCTATAAGTTATGTAATGCGTAACTGAAAATGAGTTTTAAGATTTTCAGAATAGTTTTAATATCATTTTTGCTTTTTTTTTGAATTGTTAAAATTTATTTGAATTTGAAGTACTAACATAACATCAGCCCTTAATTATTTTCATAGTCATTAATGAATAACAGTAAATAAAAAATGTTCAAACAGCTGCATTACCGATTATCACTAATCAATATTTCATCTGAAAGTACGAGTACTTTTATCTACTCTGCTGAAATTTAATATATTTTCAAGATAACATGATATTATTAAGCTTCTTCTTAATGTATGTAATAAAAAAAAATTTTAATTGAATTATGCACTTTGGGCATTTATTAAATTGATATATTATCTTTCAAGACACTGGAGTGTTCTTTGTGTTACAACCTGGACACTTTAACACATGTGTACAAGACAGTTGATGGTTGGTTTAAGTGTCATGTGTTTAAACTCCAAGCTGTTCCAGACACAAGAGATAGGACAAGTGGAAGGAGACAAAGATGACAAGTTCTCCCACAAATTCTTACTTTTATTTGTTTTATTTCTTCTAATAATTTTTTTTTCCTATCATGAATGTTTATTAATTTTCATATTTAAAATTTTGTTGAAGTTGAAGAATGAAAATAAGTAAATACAATTTAAAGATAATTAATTTGTCAGCAAAAAGACTAATGAATTCTATGAAACAACAGATATGGTAATCCATTTGGATTTTAATGAGGAACAACACCAGAATGTTTGTTCATGCATTTCACAGGTAAAGCTATTAAAAAGAATAGCAAAATTAAACACAAGTGAATTTATATATAATTAAAATGATGGTTAAGATTAAAAAAGAAAAATATTAAATTTATATTGGCTGTTACTATACCGGAGGGCAAGATTAAAAACGCTACCTCTATACACTATAGTATAGCTGGAAGTGTGTAGCACTTTGTTCAATGTGTGTAGGAAATGTTGCAAATGTGTGCTGATGTGATATGCCCCACATTACTGACATGTTCAAAATGCAACTGAAATAGATTTCATGATTCATTTAGTGCATCTTTTGAACTGCTAAAATATATAACTTAATATAATTAAAAGCCAATTTCTTGCAATGCATCCACTTAACAATCTAGTAGAAGTATAAAATTTACAGACACCTATCCCTCCCGTTTAGTTGAACAAACAAAATTTGTTAAAACTTGTTTTTAATGTCGATTAAAAGAAAGCGTGGAATTTGAGAAAACGCCATTTACAAGTGCAAAAAACACACTTTCCTTTACAAACTGAAGTTAATAGTTAAAACTTAACTCTAAACTAATGTCCAGACTTATAATCATCATCAGTCCCCTGACCGTTGGGGGGAGCGCATGGACACATCAACAGACAACGATCTCCACATTTGCTTATCATGAGCGGCGGACAATAATTCATTCAATGTCATCCCTGTTCATTCCTTTATGTTGTCAAGCCAACTTTTCCGCTGATGACATCTTCGCCGGCCCCCTACAGTGCCTTGAAGGATGATTTTTGTCAGGGTACAATGTCGCAGTACATGACCGAACCATGCCATCTTACGTCTCTTAATTGTTTCTTGACGACCCGCAATGAAGTATTCTGTCCCAGACATATTCATTGGCCCTGTGTTCTAGATAAGAGATCTGGAGAATTTTTCTCATGCATTTGTTCTCAAATGCCTGCAGCTTGCTTTCAGTGGTTGCCAGTAGTGTCCAGGTATCACATCCATAAAAGACAATGGTTTTAACGAGTAAAGCCTGAGCTTTGTTGGCAGGCTAATGTTTTTCCTGTTCCATATTTTGGTTAACTTTGTCATTGCTGCCATTGCCGACCCAATTCTAGCTCGAATTTCAGCTTCACATGTACCATCTCTAGATATAATGGCTTCTAGGTATTTAAAGTTATGTACCTCCTCCAGTTTTTGTTGGCTCATTACGATGTTGGCCATACTGGCAACTGAAATGTTAACCATATCTTGCTTTTCTCTGAGCTGATTTACATTCCACATGCACCTGATCTGTCTGAAAGTTTGTCAGTGCGGTATTGTAGTTATTTACTGTTCGCAGCCAAAAGATATATATCTTCTGCAAATCTTAGGTTACATAAGGGTCTTCAACCTATAGAGATGGTTGCGTGGTGATCAGTGAGTGTTTCTTGCATGAATATTCAATGATTGATTTCAAATTGCCCTAACAAATTTTTAGTTTCGAAAAGTTCTTATTGCATGAATGCAAATACAAATATTAGTATGAAAAAAATGAAAGCATTCTAAGATGTTCTTGAAAGTACAATTCAGTTTATGAATCAAATACTGTAATACCAATTATTGGATTTAGTGGACTTCCCAGCTACAAAATTTTACTTGTCCTAACATACTTTGTCTTTTATTTAACATTACACAAAATTCGCTCTGTTTCTTACTTCTAGTAAAACGTTTTTGCGCCTTTACATTCATGTATAGAGAGCAGGAGTAACGAAAGAGCGGGCCGTATACGACCCGTCGATGGTATTTTAATTAACTAAATAAAACGTGTGGAACACCAGACGATGTGATAGAATTTAACTTTAGATTACAAGTAGAGCAAGTTATGAAATGTTGCATAAGATGGCCGATTGGTGGAAACCATTTACTGATGGCAACTTCATTTAATAGTGCATGAAATGTGTCCTAAGAAAACTGATTTTTTTTGGACAGCAAATTCAGTTGCCCGGAGTACAGAAGAAATATGAAAGAACATACTGCAATGGCATCCAAACTTATTGCAAAGCGGGCTATATTGCATAAAGTTAAAGTATGCGCGAGCCGGATTAATAGAGTAAACCAGTGGTTCCTAACCTTTTGGTGTCCATGCACCCCTTCAGATGCCCAAAAAAGTTCATGCACCCCCTCGTGAAACTTGCAAAATATGCATAATAAACTAAGTTTATTTTAGGAACACAACAGTTTTGACCATAGGCAACAGGGAATTTAGTGAGAGATCTGCTGCTTCTTATGATCAATCAGCAATTTAAATCTGGGAACTGTTTTGGACAAAGCAACTCTCATGTCATCCTCTGCATTCAACTTTTTCCTTTCCTTGGTTTTAATTGTCAAAGGTGTGGAGAATCCTGCTTCACAGAGATACGTTGTAGCAAATGGAAGGAGAGTCAGTACTGCCCTCTTGGCTAGTTGTGGGTAGGAATCTAGCTGGGCGCACCAAAATTCAATCAAGGTATTGCAACTGAAGGCATTCGTCAGTACTTCTCTGGTTCTCAAATCAATCAGATCATCTTTAGCAAAGTCACTGTCATCAATTTTGTCCACGTCACAGAGAAAAGGATTGCGAATCCAAAGATCTTTCCTAGCAATTTCTGGACAGAAATACCCATCAAAGGACTTTTGCAATGTTGAAAGGTGCTCTGAAATTTCCCCTTTGATTTTGTCAGGAAGTGATCCCTCAGTGCTTCCTTCTGCACCAGATATTACAACTTCATCCAAGAGTGGAAAGTTGGACTTTTCTAGTCGTCGTTGGAATAGTGGCACTTTGTTAAGGAAGGCTTTCAATCTCTCAGTAGCATCCATTACAGTCACAGCAGGTCCTTGGAGAGGTGTGTTCAAATCATTCAAGATGGTGAAGATGTCAGCCAGGTATGCCATGTAATTAATGAAATTTGGACAGTCAAACTGGTTTTCAGTGACGAATGCCCTGACTAGCTGCAGCACATCAGCAGCTTTGGTAGTAGCTAGGAGTGGCTTAAAAAAGAGAAATTCCTCCTTCAGCAATCCACTGAGAACATATTTCAAAAATACAAGAATCTGACTGCATTGTGCTACATCAGTGGATTCATCCAGCTGCATGCTAAATGGAAAAGGGCTGCTTCTCATCTTGCACAAGACTTGATCCAGAATGGCTGCAGCCATGTCACTAATCCTGGAATGAATAGTGTCATTGGACAAAGCAACTTTCTCAACCTGCTTCCTCTGCTGGTGACCACACATCAGTTCCACCATCTCCAAAGAACCAAAGTTCTCCAATGGTGTGGGGCTTCTTGTTCTTTGCAATAAGATATGCAACCTTGAATGATGCCTCCAGTTCAGGTTTCTGTGACAAAGAAAATCCAAGCTTGGGCAAGGTACCTGAGGTCAAGAAGCGAGCTCTCTTCTGCTTGAAGACATCAACACTGTCCTTGGAATTGAATGGATGGACTTTCTCCAAGTGCTCTCGGAGTCTAACAGGCTTCATGTTGTCATTGCACAGTATTTTTCCACAGAGGAAGCACTGAGGCTTTTGTGTTCCATCTCCCTCTGTCTCTTTTATTATTTATTAACTATTTTGAGGGGGTGATGACATCGGAAAGTTGTACCAGTCACAGGCAAATTTTAACTGACAAAGTTGATGTTTTTAATGACCGGATTTGGATTCTCAACTCAAGATTTTAGGTTTCAATGACGAATAATGGCTTACAATTAACGTTTTTAAGACCTTTGGGGCCGTCCATAAATGACGTCACGCACCTAGGGGGGAGGGGGGTCACACTTTTGTGACGTTGCGTGACGAGGGGGAGGGAGGGGGTTGAAGAAGTGTGACGTCACATCAAAAGGGTAGCTTTAAATAAAACTTCCACTGAAATATTTGGTCCCTTAGAATTTATTTAATGACTTTTTTTTTCTTTAAAAAAAAATAATCAGTGCTTCTCAATGTGCCGGTCGGTAGGCCATCAGACGCTGGTTGGCGTATGCTATCAAGACACGAAAATTAAATCTAATTATAATCCATAAGTTTGAGAATCCACAAGATAACATATGAAATTGTTACACTGCGTCGTTTGATGTTAACATCAAAGCATTTGTGATCTAACTGCAGCTCCGTTTCGTTCTCTCATGCCCGTTACCACAAAATATACAAGTTTATGTATGCGTTACCCCCCCCCCAGACTCTAGGTTCTGCTCATGTGACTCGGGGATTTGGGGGAGCGTCTTTAGCACACCCCCCTAAAATGCTACTGGTGAGTTTTACAAGCATGACAAGTGTCTAAAAATGATTTGAATAGGATTATGTGTAGATATTTTAAGTCAAAACGACACGGAATATCCCTTTTCTTTAAAAGGGGAGGGGGGGGGGAATCTATTTCATAGAATTAAAAAAGTTTTAAGTTTGATATAATTGTTCGATGGTTTTTGATAAAACGCCCCTGGCCATTCTAAATTCTAGTCTTCTAGATCAGTGCTTCTCAAAGTGGTGGTCCGCGGACCGATGCCAGTCCGTGGGCCATCCGCTGTCGGTCCGCAGATGTTATCAAAAAAGGACAGAAAAAATTGTCAGTGCACCGGTCCTTGGTACAATGGAAAAAATTCCTGCTGGTCCGCAATACTAAAAAGTATGAGAAACACTGTTCTAGATATAATGGTAAATGAGCCAATTTAAAATTAGTCAAGTATTCATTAACTTTATTGAATACATCAAATTCTTGACATTGCAATTCGAGAGAACAAAACAACTTTTCTTCTTAGCTCAGTTTTTAAGGCATTAATTTTAAATATCACAGAAATGATATGCGATAAAGACAGGTCATATGGATTAAGATTATTGTCACTCGTGTCAATATAAATGAAAGTAGGGTAGATTTAGGTGTCTTCATATAGTGCGTAGGTAAGAAATCTACATAGTTGTCAAATTTTAAAAAAATGCATTTTCTGGATGGAACCTGTTTAATAATGGGCATATGTTCCAAGCGTACACGTACACATGACGTATTTTAATATATCTAGCGTATTGTAGTGGATGTTATAGTCCCACAAACATGACATAAGGGGCCGTCCATAAATGACGTCACGCGCTAAGGAGGGAGAGGGGAGGGGGTCCACACATTTGTGACGAGAGGGGAGGAGGGTGTTTGAGAAATGTGACGTCACATCAAAACTCGTAACTTTAAATAACAGTTCCACTTGAATATTTGATTTCTTGCAATTTATTTTATAACGTTTTACATGGTTTCACGCGTGTTACGATATTTGAGTGCAACCTTACACTAAATAATACTCGAATGACAAGAAAGTGATTTGAAACATGCTCTTTTTCAATAGAAAATACAGCTTTTATTAGCTTTGTGACGTCATATTGGAAGAGGGGGGATCTAAGTTTTTGTGACGAGGGGGGGGGGTTAAAAAAACATCCAAAATCTTGTGACGTCATTTATGGACGGCCCCTAATATGTTAAGTTTAGTCTTTTAAATCATTTGTTTGTTTGTATTTGCATTTTTAAAAATTATTTTAGAGGAGGAAGAGGGGTCAATACTATCTTGATTTTCGAGACTCCATAAATGTCCATTATTTAAATTATAAAAATTGGATACATTATTGCCAAATTATAGAATAAAGATTCTTCTTTCACAATAAGTATCTTAAACTAAATAAATAAAATACGTTGAAATATAACTAGAGCCGAATATTTTGAGTAAAAAATTTGATAAAAACCCTTTTACAATGTTAAGTACACAACGCAACATTCGTTTCCTTTTCACAGTTAGCAAAAATAATTATATGACAAATTTTTGCTATCGAAAGTCATCGAATTAGTGCATCTAACAGCTTATAACTGCATCGCTTTTTGTAATGAATACTTATGTTCTTAAAAAAATATAAGACATCGTTGATTTTTGCATTAATTTGATCGTATCGTGTTTTTGTACTCAAAGCATTTAATTATTTTGGCATTCATGATAAATATAATGTCCTCGTTACAGAAAATATCCAAGAGTCGTTTCATTATTAAGACGAGCCCGCGGGCCAGTTGAAATTTGAACACGGGCCGGATTTGGCCTCTGATCGCTAAGGATTTAGGAGAAAGCTGTGATTATTTGAAGAAGCGCTGAAGTAGAAAACGTGTCTCTTTTTCACTTTTTCAAATAGTTTTGTGCTATTGATGAAAGAGAAGTACGGAGAAAGAAACCTTGTTGAATTTTACGCTGTTATCTGATGAGTGTCCGAAATTGAACTAAATTGCCGCTGACATCTCATGATCAGATGAAGCGATTTAAAACCAAACATTAATATATCTTGAAATCCAAAGGTCAGTTTCACAAATCTCTCTAACGATTTTTTGCTGTTTAATTTGTGTATTTCGGATAAGTGCATACAAGGTCTGATGTTATTATCCATTTGCTGACGTTGGATTCTTTGTTAATTTATCAGTTTACAGTAAATAAATATATTGGTTGTTTTTGTTATGCGTTGCCATCCGCTCAACTCTGACTTATACGTAGGGTTGCCAGATGTCCGGTTTTGTACCGGACTGTCCGGTATTATCGTTATTTGTCCAGTGGAAAAATGGAAGCAATACCGGACATTTTACATTTAAATATTGTGCCATCGACAAAATTCGACACTAGTGTCCGGTATTTTTGAGACAGCCACCTGGCAACCCTACACGGAAAGCTCATCTTAGTCCGCATCCCCCCCCCAACGAGCCTTCGTTCTGGCTTGCAATTATTGTTAAAAATGATTATGCGGGCTTGCAGCGGCCCGCATTCTTCAATGTGTCTGTTATCCGGCCCGTCATGAAAGAGTTTGGTGACCCCTGATCTATAGCACTACAATAAATGTGAATAGCCGTTGTTAATAACGATTGGGTCCATCAATTAAACTTAAACCCTCGCCCTGTCAGGAATCGAAATCCAGGCATAATTCCAAAAGACGAGGGGGGGGGGAGGGTGTTTTAGAAATATGATGTCACATCAAAACATCTTAATGAACCAACAAAAACTGGAGGGGGGACATAACTTTAAATAACTAGAACGATTCAGAGAAAAGAAAAAGAGGAAGAAAAAAAGAAAGAAAAACTAATAATCTGAAAATGTAAACCATAAGCAAGGCATGCCGCGTCAAAGGGTGCCCCACCATAAACCTTATTGAAAGGTACATCTTTCTGCAAATTTCATTCATTACTTGGCATAGCTGGCTGACATCTTCTCCATCTTGAATCAGTTGAACACATCTCTTCATGGACCTGCTGTGACTGTAATGGATGGTACTGAGAGATTGCAAGCCTTCCTTAACAAACTGCCACTATTCCAACGACGACTAGAAAAGTCCAACTTGGCAAACTTTCCACTCTTGGATGAAGCTGTAATATCTGCTGCAGAAGGAAGCACTGAGGGATTACTGCCTGACAACATCAAAGGGGAAATCTCAGGGCACCTTTCAACATTTCAAAGGTCCTTTGATGGGTATTTCTGTCAAGAAATTGCTATGAAAGATCTTTGGATTCGCAATCCTTTTCTCTGTGACTTTTAAAACACTGATGACAGTGACCTTGCTAAAGATGACCTGATTGATTTGAGAACCAGAGAAGTACCGAGGAGTGCCTTCAGTTGCAATACCTTGATTGAAATTTGGTGCGCCCAGATAAATTCCTACCCACAACTAGCCAGTACTGAGGGCAGGATTCTCCACACTTTTGACGATTAAAACCAAGGCAAGGAATACGTTGAATGCAGAGGATGACATAAGAGTTGCTTTGTCCAAAACAGTCCCCAGATTTAAATCGCTGATTGATCATAAGAAGCAGCAGATCTCTCACTAAATTCCCTGTTGCCTATTGTCAAAACTGTTGTGTTCCTAAAATAAACATAGTTTATTTTGCATTTTCTGCAAGTTTCATGAGGGGGTGCATGAACTTTTTTGGGCATCTGAAGGGGTGCATGGACCCCAAAAGTTTAGGAACCACTGACGGGCATTTTAAGAGTCACAAAGAACTCTAATTAGGCCCACAGGGAAAAAAATCTATTTTTGTGCGTCTATTTACTATTTAATAAATAAAATATGATTTTTTTTATCCCCACAAACGGCATTTTCCCCCATCCCCCTTTTTATTGGTGATTATATGAAAATCTTCTAGGCCCTGGATGAGAATTTGGACATTTTGATATCACATTGAATTCATTGAAGAGATTTTTAATATTTAACCGACAAATTGTGATAAATAGGCTGAAATTGAGATATTAAAATTCCATTATCAGACTTCAGAGTTGTCTCAAAAATGTAATTTAAAAAAATGTCGAGCGAGATTATATGAATGAAAGTTTTAAAAAGGTTTTTATCTACTAATTCTTAAAAGTTAATTACTTTCTTGATGAGTTTTCTTGGCCTTGCCCTGTGCCTTGTTGATTTAACATTTGCCAGTCGAACTCCCTGGCACAGGGAATTCCCAGTGACACACGTTGATTGAATGTGAAAGTACGTCAACTGACATTTGTGATTGTTTTGTCACTTGTCAGTCAATGTGCATGTGACTTAGGTAAGGTCATGTCTTAGGTTCGTAAACATCCCGCTGAACGTACTATGTACAACATTCAATTTGAAATCAAAAGAAAACTAGATCATCAGGTAGGCAGATCTTTACTTTAGTGTCTGTCAGTCTGAGTCACTGATGATACTAATACTATCAGTATCAGTGATAGTGATAGTATTAGTATAGTATAGTATTTTAGTATAGTCTATTAGTCAGTATAGTATAGTGATGATAGCCTACGCCTACTCAAGTACTCAGTTACTAGTTACTCAGTCAGTCAGTCAGACTAGTAATAAGTTAAGTAACTACTAGTACTAGTCGTAGTAACTGTAAGTCTAAGTAGTACTAGACTACTTTGACTTTGACTTTAGACATTTACTGCACTTACTTTTTTTTTACTTGTTTAGTACTGTACTGCTAAAACTGTTGTCTGTTGTTGTTGTCTGTAGTTTAGACTTAGACGTAAATATAGCAGTAGCAGTGTTATCAGTGTACGTTTAAAATGTATTAACTAATTAAGTTAGTGTAGTAAAAGTAATGTAAGTTATTGTAAGTCTCTTATTTTAAGACTCTTAAACTTTAAGTTTAAGTCTAGGACTTGGACTTGGAGACTGTAGCCTAGTTTTAGTTTAAGTATTCTTAACATAACAAGACAATATTACACTCCTGACTCTTACAGTTTAATAGATGAACTATCAAAAGGCTTAGACAAAAATGATCAAATAGATACAATATTACTAGACTTCTCAAAAGCATTTGACAAAGTTCACCACCTTAGTTTACTTAAAAAACTTAACTACTTTGGAATCTCAGGTTCCTTACATCACTGGATCCAAGACTTCCTTTTGGGCAAGGAGCAAACTGTAATAATTAATGGATCTAAATCTGCACCAATAAAGGTCAATTCAGGAGTTCCACAAGGAACTGTGCTAGGTCTAGGTCCCTTACTCTTTTTAATATGTATAAATGATTTACCCAACAACATCTCAACAGGAACAAAAGTTAGGTTATTTGCTGATGATTGTATAATCTATAGAACAATTAAATCAGAACAAGATAGCAAAATTTTACAAAAAGACCTAGATGAATTGATAAAATGGGAAACTAACTGGAGTATGAGTTTCCACACAGAAAAGTGTCAACTGTTAAGAGTAACAAAGAAAAAGATACAAATAAATTCAAAATATTTCATTCATGGAAAGGAACTAACCCAAACTAAAGATGCAAAATAATTTTGAAAATACTTATGAGTCATAATAAATGAGAAATTATCATGGAATAATCCATGTCAATGAAGTTATTAAAAAATCAAACAAAACCTTAGGCTTTATAAAAAGAAACCTTTACAAATGTAATAAAGATATAAAACTAAATTGCTATCTCACTTTGGTGAGACCTGTACTAGAATATGCATCTTCTGTATGGGACCCATCCACCAAAGAAAACATTGATAAACTAGAACAAATCCAAAAAAGAGCTGCCAGATTCATTACTGGAGAATATTCAAAACTGACTAGAATAACACCATTAGTTAAATCATTAAACCTTTAACTTTAAACACTAGAGGATAGATCATACATAAAGCAATTAACTCTAATTTAGAAATACAACACAAAGATAACTTAATACAACCCTCAGATAGACATAAGGATAAAAACACCTTTCTTATTCCGTATGCAAGAACAAAGTCATAAAAATTTTCATTCTTCTCGTCCGGAATTCGGGCGTGGAATGGGTTGCCTTAAGAAACCAGGAAAGCCAACACTTTATCAACATTTAAAACTCTAATAAGAATGCAGGACTAAACACAAACCATAGATAAGCGTAGGACGCAATAATCTTCTGTATAGAAGGAGCGTCTGAAACAGATAAGATAAGATACAGTTACACTTCACTTATCTTTTTATCTTAAGTTACTAACCTACTAAGTCTAAGTAAGTTAGTATACTGTTAAGTAAAAGTAATTATATTTAAATAATTTTAATATTAGAGTCTAAGATTTAGTCACTGGAAGTCCTAGTCCTAGTGACTTGTCTTAAAGTTAAAGTCTTAAACTAAATCATAGTGATAGCGATAGTGATAGTCATGCAAGTATTAAGTATTACTAGTACAAGTACTTTTCAAGTGCAGTCAATACAGTGACAGTGTACTCAGTACAGTTGAACCCGGTTATGTCGCCGGCCTAGAGGTTTGCTAAAAAACGTCAAGATAACCGATGATCTTTGTATTAGTAATTAGTATCACTGATTCTGATACTATCAGTACTATGATTATCAGTGTTTAAGTACACAATTGACATAATTATAATAATTATTAATAACATTTTATTAATTAATAGGTACTTTGACAGAAAATTTTAATGTTGTCCAATAGGCTTTAATAATATATCATTTTAAAGTTAAAGGGCTTGCTAAGACCTTTTCAAGACCACTTGTTTTGTCTTTCTATGTTTTAATACTTTTATAGAAGTGGAGTTATGATTTTGTATATAAATATTTTTGCCCCTTATATAACCTATGACCTATGTAATATATAATTAACTTGGGAAATTTGTGACCCGGATTTCACATTTCTTTACACTCTCACTTACAACATACAACTTTTTTATTTGTATAGATAACTGCACCAAACTTTCAGGATACATTATTATACACCACAATTAGCAACAAAAGCTCCATATAGCTGCACACAATTTTATTTTGTAAATTTTTATATACCACAAGGGTACAAAAAATATTTAAAAAAAAATATTTTAAAAATTATTATAATCTCAGTTTAATAGTTTGCACTCATTATAAAAAGTTGTCCTGGAAGAAAAATCTCTTTATTCCTGTTCAGTGATGCCCATCTATGAGAGAATATCACCCACTAACTATCTGTCACTAAAAAGTCAGTGTCCCTTTCATTTGATTTCAATTTGAAAAAATAATCATTCGTAAACTTTTTGAAATAGATTAACATGAGTTTAAGAACTGACTGAGAAGTATTTGATTACCCAAAGAAGTGTTAGTTAGATGAACCTTTGAAAGCCCTGAATGTCCATGCCTTCTACATTTCTCAACATTGCTTCTTATCTTTGCAATTTTATTATAACAACCTTTAAACTCTATTTACAGAAATATCTCTTGAACAGATATTGCTGTGAAAACTCCTTTGACTTAAAAACTTTCTTAAATGTAAACTCTTACAAATCTGTATTTCTTTATTATGACTATCATTTGGAACATCCATAGACTTGGAAGTTTATTTAGTCACTGCAAAGCTTTAAAAATGTTCAACAAGATGGCTTCCCTCAGCCGTGGCAATTCATCCAACAACCTCAAGAGTTCAGATATAAGTAAGAAGACACTTGTCGGTGTGTGCCAAATGAATGCCACCTCCCTGAAAGCTGACAATCTTCAAACTATACTTGACCTTGTGTCAACTGCCAGTGCCAGAGGTGCTCAGGTGGGTTAATATTGAATTAATTATAAGAACTTTATATCATAGTTATATGATTTCTGCTAATGTGTTTTGAAAATGATTGTTAGCTGTTAGAATTTTATGAAAAATAATCTCAATCTCAAAAATTATTGAGGGAATTCGCTCAGTATTTAAAATATATTTTGAAAATGCTATTGGCATAATTTTTACACATAATTATGTCTCTTAATTTTGAAAAGGTTGGAGTGAAGAACAAATAATTTTTTAAGCATTACACAAAGCTGGAAAAATTGTTTGTAATATAATCTCTTCTTTTAGAAATAAAATTTAAACTTGTACTTGTAGAATCCACTAAAAGTGTATGTGGTGG
This sequence comes from Ampullaceana balthica, assembly GCA_944989445.1. Classification (NCBI taxonomy): domain Eukaryota; kingdom Metazoa; phylum Mollusca; class Gastropoda; family Lymnaeidae; genus Ampullaceana; species Ampullaceana balthica. The sequence goes on along the minus strand of CALYLW010000043.1, from coordinate 1,890,196 downwards.
AGCAGTGGTTTCTAGCTTTGAGAAAGAAAAAAAGAATTGGAGTTGGAGCTTCATTTTGACTTCAATGTTCTGTTTGTATTATGTACTAAATACTTGATTTATGAAATATTTGATAATTTTATATTATATTGACGTTAAATGGATGTTGAACTTTTCAAATTTGTTTCTATATATAATTATTCTCAGTTTCCGTTAACAAAAGCTTGAATAACAACATATAAATGCCCCTGGTTTACTTTTGATCTGTACTTGAAAATATTGAAATAAACTTGTCTTTTTTAAGGGATATTGTGTATGAAAAAAAAATCCTCTGCTTTAACTAATTGTATGCTCAGATGGTGTTTCTACCTGAAGCATGTGACTACATTGGAGAGTCAAAAAACCAATCATTAGAGTGTTCCGAGCCACTTGATGGCAATTTCATTCACCAGCTCCAAAAGGCAGCAGTTCGATATAAAGTTTGGCTCTCTGTTGGAGGCTACCATCAAAAGGTTTGTTTATTTAATGTCATTTCTTTTTTTAATATTACATGTAAAACTAAGTCTTTAAAATTTTTCATAGGTTCTATCTTTCTTATTATGTCTAACATGGAATCAGTTTCAGAGTAAAGTCATAAAAAAATTTGTTAGTTTCATAGATTTAGCATGTTTTGTTATTAAATTGTGTTTTGCTGCTTGAAGTTCTATAAATTTTGTTACTTTTGACAGGGTCCTGATAATGAGGAGAAACCAAAACTAATTAACACACACATCATTATTGATAATGAAGGTAAGATTAAGGCCACGTATGATAAGACTCACCTATTTGACCTGGACATTGGTGGCAAAATTCGTTTGTGTGAGAGTGACTATGTCATTCCAGGCAGTAAAATTGTACCCCCAGTCGACACCCCAATTGGAAGAATAGGTTTGGCCACTGTATCCTTGCATCTTAGTTTATACTTGCCCCTGCCTATTTTTTTAGGTTTTGGAATTATTTTATTTTATTTTAGGAAAAATAACTTATAAAACAATGATAATCTGTTTTTAAGTTTTAGTAATGCTGAGAAATGGATGAACTAAGTAAGTTTTATTATTTTTCCATGAATAAATTAAGAAATTTCTGGAACTACATCAATGTGTTAAAATTTTTTCCTGAATTAAATGAAAGTGTTGCAAATTTTCCTGAACTTAATACCAGTGTTACGACATGAGATTTCCTGAACTGTCCTTGGCCCTTGTACACCAAGGGGCACAGATTTTAACTTACCCATCGGCTTTTACACAAACAACTGGCATGGCACATTGGGAGGTTTGTCTTTCAAATTTATGTCATACTACACTTTTGTCTGCTATTATCCATATTGATATTATCTTACATCTGTAATACCTTGTACACAATAGTTTCTCTCTTCTACATATCGTAAAGTCATAGATAAATTATTATATTTTTTTTAAATACATTTTTAATAGAGATATTTAATGTTTCTAAAAGAAGAAAAAAGAAGAAGAAAAAAAATTAAAAAAAAATAATATATATATATATATATAATATATATATATATATTATATATATATATATATATATATATATATATAATATATATATATATATATATATACATAATACATATGCTTCTTTTAGTGTAAAAAATGATGTAATATATTAATGTGTACGTGTCCCCAGTGTTTATTGAGGGCAAGGGCCATTGAAACTCAATGTTATGTCATAGCTGCTGCACAGACAGGCAAACACAATGCAAAGAGATCTTCTTATGGTCACGCCATGGTACGAATTCATCTTCATGCTTCCGGCAGACTATTTTGTGTGTGCCTCTTTGCCCATTACATTTTGATTTAATTCCAAAATTTGTTAATAAACTTACGGCACAAAATAGATGTTAAACAGTATCTAAAGCCAGCAAAGTAACTCTTAATATTGTTTATTAATATCTAAAGCCAGCAAGTCACTGTTAATATTGTTTATTAATATCTAAAGCCAGCAAGTCACTCTTAATATTGTTTATTAATATCTAAAGCCAGCAAAGTCACTCTTAATATTGTTTATTAATATCTAAAGCCAGCAAGTCACTGTTAATATTGTTTATTAATATCTAAAGCCAGCAAGTCACTCTTAATATTGTTTATTAATATCTAAAGCCAGCAAGTCACTCTTAATATTGTTTATTAATATCTAAAGCCAGCAAGTCACTCTTAATATTGTTTATTAATATATAAAGCCAGCAAGTCACTGATAATATTTTTTATTAATATCTAAAGCCAGCAAGTCACTGTTGATAATATTGTTTATTAATATTTAAAGCCAGCAAGTCACTCTTAATATTGTTTATTAATATCTAAAGCCAGCAAGTCACTCTTAATATTGTTTATTAATATCTAAAGCCAGCAAGTCACTCTTAATATTGTTTATTGATATCTAAAGCCAGCAAGTCACTCTTAATATTGTTTATTAATATCTAAAGCCAGCAAGTCACTCTTAATATTGTTTATTAATATCTAAAGCCAGCAAACCAGCCTTGTAAATGATTAACGTAGCTTATGTATAATGTACTGTAATTTTTGTGTTTGTTATGATATGAAAGTTAATTTAATACGTATAGGTATGTTATTTCTTTCATGTAAAGCGCTGTGAGCCCAGTTCCTTACTGGGATACAGCGCTATATAAATAATCAATTTATTATTATTATTATTATTAAGTCACTGTTAATATTGTTTATTAATATCTAAAGCCAGCAAGTCACTCTTAATGATGTTTCTTTTTAAGGTTGTGGACCCATGGGGTGCTGTCATAGCTCAGTGCAGTGAAGGTGCTGGGGTGTGCTTGGCCGAAATTGACCTGGATTATGTTGCCAAAATCCGCAGTGAAATGCCAGTGTGGCAACACAGACGGACAGATTTATATGGGCGCGTTATATCACTGGACTCTGATGCCTCAACAAGTGAGATTGTTGTAGATATCTTAGTGTCATACTGACCATATGTTAGATTGTTGTAGATATCTTAGTGTCATACTGACCATATGTTAGATTGTTGTAGATATCTTAGTGTCATACTGACCATATGTTAGATTGTTGTAGATATCTTAGTGTCATACTGACCATATGTTAGATTGTTGTAGATATCTTAGTGTCATACTGACCATATGTTAGATTGTTGTAGATATCTTAGTGTCATACTGACCATATGTTAGATTGTTGTAGATATCTTAGTGTCATACTGACCATATGTTAGATTGTTGTAGATATCTTAGTGTCATACTGACCATATGTTAGATTGTTGTAGATATCTTAGTGTCATACTGACCATATGTTAGATTGTTGTAGATATCTTAGTGTCATACTGACCATATGTTAGATTGTTGTAGATATCTTAGTGTCATACTGACCATATGTTAGATTGTTGTAGATATCTTAGTGTCATACTGACCATATGTTAGATTGTTGTAGATATCTTAGTGTCATACTGACCATATGTTAGATTGTTGTAGATATCTTAGTGTCATACTGACCATATGTTAGATTGTTGTAGATATCTTAGTGTCATACTGACCATATGTTAGATTGTTGTAGATATCTTAGTGTCATACTGACCATATGTTAGATTGTTGTAGATATCTTAGTGTCATACTGACCATATGTTAGATTGTTGTAGATATCTTAGTGTCATACTGACCATATGTTAGATTGTTGTAGATATCTTAGTGTCATACTGACCATATGTTAGATTGTTGTAGATATCTTAGTGTCATACTGACCATATGTTAGATTGTTGTAGATATCTTAGTGTCATACTGACCATATGTTAGATTGTTGTAGATATCTTAGTGTCATACTGACCATATGTTAGATTGTTGTAGATATCTTAGTGTCATACTGACCATATGTTAGATTGTTGTAGATATCTTAGTGTCATACTGACCATATGTTAGATTGTTGTAGATATCTTAGTGTCATACTGACCATATGTTAGATTGTTGTAGATCTCTTAGTGTCATACTGACCATATGTTAGATTGTTGTAGATCTCTTAGTGTCATACTGACCATATGTTAGATTGTTGTAGATCTCTTAGTGTCATACTGACCATATGTTAGATTGTTGTAGATATCTTAGTGTCATACTGACCATATGTTAGATTGTTGTAGATCTCTTAGTGTCATACTGACCATATGTTAGATTGTTGTAGATATCTTAGTGTCATACTGACCATATGTTAGATTGTTGTAGATCTCTTAGTGTCATACTGACCATATGTTAGATTGTTGTAGATCTCTTAGTGTCATACTGACCATATGTTAGATTGTTGTAGATCTCTTAGTGTCATACTGACCATATGTTAGATTGTTGTAGATCTCTTAGTGTCATACTGACCATATGTTAGATTGTTGTAGATCTCTTAGTGTCATACTGACCATATGTTAGATTGTTGTAGATCTCTTAGTGTCATACTGACCATATGTTAGATTGTTGTAGATCTCTTAGTGTCATACTGACCATATGTTAGATTGTTGTAGATCTCTTAGTGTCATACTGACCATATGTTAGATTGTTGTAGATCTCTTAGTGTCATACTGACCATATGTTAGATTGTTGTAGATCTCTTAGTGTCATACTGACCATATGTTAGATTGTTGTAGATCTCTTAGTGTCATACTGACCATATGTTAGATTGTTGTAGATCTCTTAGTGTCATACTGACCATATGTTAGATTGTTGTAGATCTCTTAGTGTCATACTGACCATATGTTAGATTGTTGTAGATATCTTAGTGTCATACTGACCATATGTTAGATTGTTGTAGATATCTTAGTGTCATACTGACCATATGTTAGATTGTTGTAGATATCTTAGTGTCATACTGACCATATGTTAGATTGTTGTAGATCTCTTAGTGTCATACTGACCATATGTTAGATTGTTGTAGATATCTTAGTGTCATACTGACCATATGTTAGATTGTTGTAGATATCTTAGTGTCATACTGACCATATGTTAGATTGTTGTAGATATCTTAGTGTCATACTGACCATATGTTAGATTGTTGTAGATCTCTTAGTGTCATACTGACCATATGTTAGATTGTTGTAGATATCTTAGTGTCATACTGACCATATGTTAGATTGTTGTAGATCTCTTAGTGTCATACTGACCATATGTTAGATTGTTGTAGATATCTTAGTGTCATACTGACCATATGTTAGATTGTTGTAGATCTCTTAGTGTCATACTGACCATATGTTAGATTGTTGTAGATCTCTTAGTGTCATACTGACCATATGTTAGATTGTTGTAGATATCTTAGTGTCATACTGACCATATGTTAGATTGTTGTAGATCTCTTAGTGTCATACTGACCATATGTTAGATTGTTGTAGATATCTTAGTGTCATACTGACCATATGTTAGATTGTTGTAGATATCTTAGTGTCATACTGACCATATGTTAGATTGTTGTAGATATCTTAGTGTCATACTGACCATATGTTAGATTGTTGTAGATATCTTAGTGTCATACTGACCATATGTTAGATTGTTGTAGATATCTTAGTGTCATACTGACCATATGTTAGATTGTTGTAGATATCTTAGTGTCATACTGACCATATGTTAGATTGTTGTAGATCTCTTAGTGTCATACTGACCATATGTTAGATTGTTGTAGATCTCTTAGTGTCATACTGACCATATGTTAGATTGTTGTAGATCTCTTAGTGTCATACTGACCATATGTTAGATTGTTGTAGATATCTTAGTGTCATACTGACCATATGTTAGATTGTTGTAGATATCTTAGTGTCATACTGACCATATGTTAGATTGTTGTAGATATCTTAGTGTCATACTGACCATATGTTAGATTGTTGTAGATATCTTAGTGTCATACTGACCATATGTTAGATTGTTGTAGATATCTTAGTGTCATACTGACCATATGTTAGATTGTTGTAGATATCTTAGTGTCATACTGACCATATGTTAGATTGTTGTAGATATCTTAGTGTCATACTGACCATATGTTAGATTGTTGTAGATATCTTAGTGTCATACTGACCATATGTTAGATTGTTGTAGATATCTTAGTGTCATACTGACCATATGTTAGATTGTTGTAGATATCTTAGTGTCATACTGACCATATGTTAGATTGTTGTAGATCTCTTAGTGTCATACTGACCATATGTTAGATTGTTGTAGATATCTTAGTGTCATACTGACCATATGTTAGATTGTTGTAGATCTCTTAGTGTCATACTGACCATATGTTAGATTGTTGTAGATATCTTAGTGTCATACTGACCATATGTTAGATTGTTGTAGATATCTTAGTGTCATACTGACCATATGTTAGATTGTTGTAGATATCTTAGTGTCATACTGACCATATGTTAGATTGTTGTAGATATCTTAGTGTCATACTGACCATATGTTAGATTGTTGTAGATCTCTTAGTGTCATACTGACCATATGTTAGATTGTTGTAGATATCTTAGTGTCATACTGACCATATGTTAGATTGTTGTAGATATCTTAGTGTCATACTGACCATATGTTAGATTGTTGTAGATATCTTAGTGTCATACTGACCATATGTTAGATTGTTGTAGATATCTTAGTGTCATACTGACCATATGTTAGATTGTTGTAGATATCTTAGTGTCATACTGACCATATGTTAGATTGTTGTAGATCTCTTAGTGTCATACTGACCATATGTTAGATTGTTGTAGATATCTTAGTGTCATACTGACCATATGTTAGATTGTTGTAGATATCTTAGTGTCATACTGACCATATGTTAGATTGTTGTAGATATCTTAGTGTCATACTGACCATATGTTAGATTGTTGTAGATCTCTTAGTGTCATACTGACCATATGTTAGATTGTTGTAGATATCTTAGTGTCATACTGACCATATGTTAGATTGTTGTAGATCTCTTAGTGTCATACTGACCATATGTTAGATTGTTGTAGATATCTTAGTGTCATACTGACCATATGTTAGATTGTTGTAGATCTCTTAGTGTCATACTGACCATATGTTAGATTGTTGTAGATATCTTAGTGTCATACTGACCATATGTTAGATTGTTGTAGATATCTTAGTGTCATACTGACCATATGTTAGATTGTTGTAGATCTCTTAGTGTCATACTGACCATATGTTAGATTGTTGTAGATCTCTTAGTGTCATACTGACCATATGTTAGATTGTTGTAGATCTCTTAGTGTCATACTGACCATATGTTAGATTGTTGTAGATCTCTTAGTGTCATACTGACCATATGTTAGATTGTTGTAGATCTCTTAGTGTCATACTGACCATATGTTAGATTGTTGTAGATATCTTAGTGTCATACTGACCATATGTTAGATTGTTGTAGATCTCTTAGTGTCATACTGACCATATGTTAGATTGTTGTAGATCTCTTAGTGTCATACTGACCATATGTTAGATTGTTGTAGATCTCTTAGTGTCATACTGACCATATGTTAGATTGTTGTAGATCTCTTAGTGTCATACTGACCATATGTTAGATTGTTGTAGATCTCTTAGTGTCATACTGACCATATGTTAGATTGTTGTAGATCTCTTAGTGTCATACTGACCATATGTTAGATTGTTGTAGATATCTTAGTGTCATACTGACCATATGTTAGATTGTTGTAGATCTCTTAGTGTCATACTGACCATATGTTAGATTGTTGTAGATATCTTAGTGTCATACTGACCATATGTTAGATTGTTGTAGATCTCTTAGTGTCATACTGACCATATGTTAGATTGTTGTAGATATCTTAGTGTCATACTGACCATATGTTAGATTGTTGTAGATATCTTAGTGTCATACTGACCATATGTTAGATTGTTGTAGATCTCTTAGTGTCATACTGACCATATGTTAGATTGTTGTAGATATCTTAGTGTCATACTGACCATATGTTAGATTGTTGTAGATATCTTAGTGTCATACTGACCATATGTTAGATTGTTGTAGATATCTTAGTGTCATACTGACCATATGTTAGATTGTTGTAGATCTCTTAGTGTCATACTGACCATATGTTAGATTGTTGTAGATATCTTAGTGTCATACTGACCATATGTTAGATTGTTGTAGATATCTTAGTGTCATACTGACCATATGTTAGATTGTTGTAGATATCTTAGTGTCATACTGACCATATGTTAGATTGTTGTAGATATCTTAGTGTCATACTGACCATATGTTAGATTGTTGTAGATATCTTAGTGTCATACTGACCATATGTTAGATTGTTGTAGATCTCTTAGTGTCATACTGACCATATGTTAGATTGTTGTAGATATCTTAGTGTCATACTGACCATATGTTAGATTGTTGTAGATCTCTTAGTGTCATACTGACCATATGTTAGATTGTTGTAGATCTCTTAGTGTCATACTGACCATATGTTAGATTGTTGTAGATATCTTAGTGTCATACTGACCATATGTTAGATTGTTGTAGATCTCTTAGTGTCATACTGACCATATGTTAGATTGTTGTAGATCTCTTAGTGTCATACTGACCATATGTTAGATTGTTGTAGATATCTTAGTGTCATACTGACCATATGTTAGATTGTTGTAGATATCTTAGTGTCATACTGACCATATGTTAGATTGTTGTAGATATCTTAGTGTCATACTGACCATATGTTAGATTGTTGTAGATCTCTTAGTGTCATACTGACCATATGTTAGATTGTTGTAGATATCTTAGTGTCATACTGACCATATGTTAGATTGTTGTAGATATCTTAGTGTCATACTGACCATATGTTAGATTGTTGTAGATCTCTTAGTGTCATACTGACCATATGTTAGATTGTTGTAGATCTCTTAGTGTCATACTGACCATATGTTAGATTGTTGTAGATATCTTAGTGTCATACTGACCATATGTTAGATTGTTGTAGATATCTTAGTGTCATACTGACCATATGTTAGATTGTTGTAGATCTCTTAGTGTCATACTGACCATATGTTAGATTGTTGTAGATCTCTTAGTGTCATACTGACCATATGTTAGATTGTTGTAGATCTCTTAGTGTCATACTGACCATATGTTAGATTGTTGTAGATCTCTTAGTGTCATACTGACCATATGTTAGATTGTTGTAGATATCTTAGTGTCATACTGACCATATGTTAGATTGTTGTAGATATCTTAGTGTCATACTGACCATATGTTAGATTGTTGTAGATCTCTTAGTGTCATACTGACCATATGTTAGATTGTTGTAGATATCTTAGTGTCATACTGACCATATGTTAGATTGTTGTAGATCTCTTAGTGTCATACTGACCATATGTTAGATTGTTGTAGATCTCTTAGTGTCATACTGACCATATGTTAGATTGTTGTAGATCTCTTAGTGTCATACTGACCATATGTTAGATTGTTGTAGATCTCTTAGTGTCATACTGACCATATGTTAGATTGTTGTAGATCTCTTAGTGTCATACTGACCATATGTTAGATTGTTGTAGATATCTTAGTGTCATACTGACCATATGTTAGATTGTTGTAGATCTCTTAGTGTCATACTGACCATATGTTAGATTGTTGTAGATCTCTTAGTGTCATACTGACCATATGTTAGATTGTTGTAGATATCTTAGTGTCATACTGACCATATGTTAGATTGTTGTAGATCTCTTAGTGTCATACTGACCATATGTTAGATTGTTGTAGATCTCTTAGTGTCATACTGACCATATGTTAGATTGTTGTAGATATCTTAGTGTCATACTGACCATATGTTAGATTGTTGTAGATATCTTAGTGTCATACTGACCATATGTTAGATTGTTGTAGATATCTTAGTGTCATACTGACCATATGTTAGATTGTTGTAGATCTCTTAGTGTCATACTGACCATATGTTAGATTGTTGTAGATCTCTTAGTGTCATACTGACCATATGTTAGATTGTTGTAGATATCTTAGTGTCATACTGACCATATGTTAGATTGTTGTAGATATCTTAGTGTCATACTGACCATATGTTAGATTGTTGTAGATATCTTAGTGTCATACTGACCATATGTTAGATTGTTGTAGATATCTTAGTGTCATACTGACCATATGTTAGATTGTTGTAGATCTCTTAGTGTCATACTGACCATATGTTAGATTGTTGTAGATATCTTAGTGTCATACTGACCATATGTTAGATTGTTGTAGATCTCTTAGTGTCATACTGACCATATGTTAGATTGTTGTAGATCTCTTAGTGTCATACTGACCATATGTTAGATTGTTGTAGATATCTTAGTGTCATACTGACCATATGTTAGATTGTTGTAGATCTCTTAGTGTCATACTGACCATATGTTAGATTGTTGTAGATATCTTAGTGTCATACTGACCATATGTTAGATTGTTGTAGATATCTTAGTGTCATACTGACCATATGTTAGATTGTTGTAGATATCTTAGTGTCATACTGACCATATGTTAGATTGTTGTAGATATCTTAGTGTCATACTGACCATATGTTAGATTGTTGTAGATCTCTTAGTGTCATACTGACCATATGTTAGATTGTTGTAGATATCTTAGTGTCATACTGACCATATGTTAGATTGTTGTAGATATCTTAGTGTCATACTGACCATATGTTAGATTGTTGTAGATCTCTTAGTGTCATACTGACCATATGTTAGATTGTTGTAGATCTCTTAGTGTCATACTGACCATATGTTAGATTGTTGTAGATATCTTAGTGTCATACTGACCATATGTTAGATTGTTGTAGATATCTTAGTGTCATACTGACCATATGTTAGATTGTTGTAGATATCTTAGTGTCATACTGACCATATGTTAGATTGTTGTAGATATCTTAGTGTCATACTGACCATATGTTAGATTGTTGTAGATATCTTAGTGTCATACTGACCATATGTTAGATTGTTGTAGATATCTTAGTGTCATACTGACCATATGTTAGATTGTTGTAGATATCTTAGTGTCATACTGACCATATGTTAGATTGTTGTAGATATCTTAGTGTCATACTGACCATATGTTAGATTGTTGTAGATATCTTAGTGTCATACTGACCATATGTTAGATTGTTGTAGATCTCTTAGTGTCATACTGACCATATGTTAGATTGTTGTAGATATCTTAGTGTCATACTGACCATATGTTAGATTGTTGTAGATATCTTAGTGTCATACTGACCATATGTTAGATTGTTGTAGATCTCTTAGTGTCATACTGACCATATGTTAGATTGTTGTAGATATCTTAGTGTCATACTGACCATATGTTAGATTGTTGTAGATATCTTAGTGTCATACTGACCATATGTTAGATTGTTGTAGATCTCTTAGTGTCATACTGACCATATGTTAGATTGTTGTAGATCTCTTAGTGTCATACTGACCATATGTTAGATTGTTGTAGATCTCTTAGTGTCATACTGACCATATGTTAGATTGTTGTAGATCTCTTAGTGTCATACTGACCATATGTTAGATTGTTGTAGATCTCTTAGTGTCATACTGACCATATGTTAGATTGTTGTAGATATCTTAGTGTCATACTGACCATATGTTAGATTGTTGTAGATCTCTTAGTGTCATACTGACCATATGTTAGATTGTTGTAGATATCTTAGTGTCATACTGACCATATGTTAGATTGTTGTAGATATCTTAGTGTCATACTGACCATATGTTAGATTGTTGTAGATCTCTTAGTGTCATACTGACCATATGTTAGATTGTTGTAGATATCTTAGTGTCATACTGACCATATGTTAGATTGTTGTAGATCTCTTAGTGTCATACTGACCATATGTTAGATTGTTGTAGATATCTTAGTGTCATACTGACCATATGTTAGATTGTTGTAGATCTCTTAGTGTCATACTGACCATATGTTAGATTGTTGTAGATATCTTAGTGTCATACTGACCATATGTTAGATTGTTGTAGATATCTTAGTGTCATACTGACCATATGTTAGATTGTTGTAGATATCTTAGTGTCATACTGACCATATGTTAGATTGTTGTAGATATCTTAGTGTCATACTGACCATATGTTAGATTGTTGTAGATCTCTTAGTGTCATACTGACCATATGTTAGATTGTTGTAGATATCTTAGTGTCATACTGACCATATGTTAGATTGTTGTAGATATCTTAGTGTCATACTGACCATATGTTAGATTGTTGTAGATCTCTTAGTGTCATACTGACCATATGTTAGATTGTTGTAGATATCTTAGTGTCATACTGACCATATGTTAGATTGTTGTAGATATCTTAGTGTCATACTGACCATATGTTAGATTGTTGTAGATATCTTAGTGTCATACTGACCATATGTTAGATTGTTGTAGATATCTTAGTGTCATACTGACCATATGTTAGATTGTTGTAGATATCTTAGTGTCATACTGACCATATGTTAGATTGTTGTAGATCTCTTAGTGTCATACTGACCATATGTTAGATTGTTGTAGATATCTTAGTGTCATACTGACCATATGTTAGATTGTTGTAGATATCTTAGTGTCATACTGACCATATGTTAGATTGTTGTAGATCTCTTAGTGTCATACTGACCATATGTTAGATTGTTGTAGATATCTTAGTGTCATACTGACCATATGTTAGATTGTTGTAGATATCTTAGTGTCATACTGACCATATGTTAGATTGTTGTAGATCTCTTAGTGTCATACTGACCATATGTTAGATTGTTGTAGATATCTTAGTGTCATACTGACCATATGTTAGATTGTTGTAGATATCTTAGTGTCATACTGACCATATGTTAGATTGTTGTAGATATCTTAGTGTCATACTGACCATATGTTAGATTGTTGTAGATATCTTAGTGTCATACTGACCATATGTTAGATTGTTGTAGATCTCTTAGTGTCATACTGACCATATGTTAGATTGTTGTAGATATCTTAGTGTCATACTGACCATATGTTAGATTGTTGTAGATATCTTAGTGTCATACTGACCATATGTTAGATTGTTGTAGATATCTTAGTGTCATACTGACCATATGTTAGATTGTTGTAGATATCTTAGTGTCATACTGACCATATGTTAGATTGTTGTAGATATCTTAGTGTCATACTGACCATATGTTAGATTGTTGTAGATATCTTAGTGTCATACTGACCATATGTTAGATTGTTGTAGATATCTTAGTGTCATACTGACCATATGTTAGATTGTTGTAGATATCTTAGTGTCATACTGACCATATGTTAGATTGTTGTAGATATCTTAGTGTCATACTGACCATATGTTAGATTGTTGTAGATATCTTAGTGTCATACTGACCATATGTTAGATTGTTGTAGATATCTTAGTGTCATACTGACCATATGTTAGATTGTTGTAGATATCTTAGTGTCATACTGACCATATGTTAGATTGTTGTAGATATCTTAGTGTCATACTGACCATATGTTAGATTGTTGTAGATATCTTAGTGTCATACTGACCATATGTTAGATTGTTGTAGATATCTTTGTATCATACTGACCATATGTTAGATTGAAACAGTGAAATCTTTTAGGTTGATTTGGTCAATTGGTTACTTGTGGGCTTTGAGATTTAGTTGCCTGATTTTCCCCTGATCATTTTAGACCTTTTGTATATTGTTCTATTTATTTAAAATAATTTTGATTAACAAAAGTGTAAAGTTGTTGAAATGTAATCTTGTTAGAATGTATAAATTATTTTAAAAATTAGATATACATTTGTCATCAGTCGTACAGTGCGACCCTGTTAAGTCGCGGTCCATATTTATGTTGTCCCAACTTCGGTGTATCACGATTTATCATCACTTCGTACAGATTTCAGTGTAACTTATTGAGCTTAAATAAAGGATGCAGATGAAAACGTGTTTTCTTCCCTATAACATTTATTTAAAAGTAAATTAAGTTTATACTCACGTAACATACATATGTGGTTCAGAATAAAAATAATTTTCAACAAGTAACCACAACTGCAAACGCAAACAGAAATATTAAATCGCAGGAAATTAAAACACACATATTATCTATTGCTATGTTATGTCACAAAATTTGGGAGCCACGGAATTACCTGCGACTTAACCGATTTCTCGAAATAACGCGACCTAACAAGGCCGGTCCCAAGCCCGGGTGCAAAAGGAGGAGGGTTGGCGTGAGGCCAGCGACCTCACCCGTAAAAACAAATTGCTACAGAAACGCCAACAAGAAAAAACAAACAAATTTCAGTCCTGAGAAGAGAGGACTCTTCTTCTCCAAGAAGAGCTATGAAGCCTTGTGGCCAAACCCAGGCTATACTGGAAGCCTCAAAGCCGAAGACCCTCCTTTCTAAGGAAACAAATATAGGCACGTGGAACGTCAGAACCATGTATGAAGCAGGGAAAGCAGCGCAGGTGGCAGCAGAAATGAGATCCTACAAACTTACACTGCTTGGTATCTGCGAAACAAGATGGATACAAGCTGGGCAAATAACTTTGGCCTCTGGAGAAATGCTAATGTACTCGGGGCATGAGGAGGAAGATGCTCCGCACACGCAAGGAGTCGCTTTGATGCTGTCAAGGAAGGCACAGGAAGCATTGATTGGATGGGAAGCACATGGACCAAGGATAATAACAGCAACCTTCCGAACCAAGAAAAAGAAAATAAAGATGAACATAATACAGTGTTATGCACCCACCAACGACAGCAAAGAAGAAGAGAAAGAAACATTCTACAATAGACTACAAGCACTAATAGAAAAATTCCCAAATAGAGACCTGAACATCCTAATGGGAGACCTTAACGCCAAAATTGGAAAAGACAACAGTGGGTATGAGGAAACCATGGGACGCCACGGTATAGGAGAGAGAAATGAGAACGGAGAAAGACTAGCGGACTTCTGCGCAACAAACGAGCTTGTTATTGGTGGAAGCGAATTTCAACATAAAAACATTCACAAGATAACATGGGTATCCCCAGACAACAAAACGCAAAACCAAATAGACCACATATGCATTAGCAAAAAATTTAGAAAGTCTCTACAAGATGTACGAGCAAAAAGAGGAGCAGATGTAGCATCCGATCACCATCTGGTCTGTGCAAGACTTAAATTAAAGCTAAAGAAAGACTGGGAACAGCCAACTGCGAAGCGAACCAAATTCAATGTAGCACTTCTGGCAAATGATCAGAAAAGGGAAGAATTTAGTGCCACCTTGAGGAATAAGTTCCAAGTGCTAGAAGATCAAACAGAAGACCAAACAGAAGATGACCAAGTAGAACATATGTGGCAAAGTATAAAGACGTCTGTAACATCCACCTGCCTAGAAGTCTTAGGATCAGTGAAACAGAAACAAAAAGACTGGCTCTCAATAAACACACTGCAAAAAATAAAAGAGAGAAAAGAAATGAAAAATATAGTTAACAGCAGCCGCACCAGGGCTGAGAAAACGAAAGCGCAAGAGAGATATAAAGAAGTAAACCAAAAGGTAAAAAACAGCATTAAAAAAGATAAAAATGCCCACATAGATGGCCTAGCATCCAAAGCAGAAGAAGCAGCCAGGAAGGGCAACTTGAAAGAGCTCTACGACATAACAAGAAAACTGTCAGGGAGATACAAAAGGCCGGAGAGACCTGTCAAAGATAGAGAAGGGAGATCTATAACAGAAAAGAAAGAGCAACAAAAAAGATGGATGGAATACTTTAAGGAACTATTAAACAGGCCCCCACCCACAGACACGCCAGACATACAACCAGCAAATGAAGACCTACAAATAGAAGAAGGCGCACCAAATAAGGAAGAAATAGCCCTGGCCATCAAGCAGCTCAAACTAGGGAAATCACCGGGACCGGACAACATCACAGCAGAGATGATGAGAGCGGACATAAACACAATAGTCAACATGCTGCACCCTCTGTTTGAGAAGATATGGGAAGAAGAGAGAGTTCCAAAAGATTGGAAAGAAGGATACCTCATCAAGATCCCAAAGAAAGGGGATCTCAGCAACTGTGCAAATTACAGAGGAATTACACTGCTATCTGTACCAGGAAAGGTTTTTAACAGAATTATTTTGAACAGAATGAAAGACAAGGTCGACATGCAGCTACGAGATCAACAGGCCGGCTTCCGCCAAAACAGATCCTGCACAGATCAAATAGCAACACTGAGAATCATCGTAGAACAGTCCATCGAATGGAACTCCTCTCTATATATAAATTTTATAGACTATGAAAAGGCCTTTGATAGCCTGGACAGACAAACCTTGTGGAAACTTCTCCGACACTATGGAGTACCAGGGAAACTAGTGAGGATCATTCAGAGCTCTTATGAAGAAATGACATGCAGGGTGGTCCACGAAGGTAGACTCACAGACTCCTTTACAGTCGAAACAGGAGTCAGACAAGGATGCCTCTTGTCCCCTTTACTATTCATCCTTGCCATTGACTGGATAATGGAAAAATCCACAGACAAAAAGAGGAATGGGATACAGTGGACACTCTGGGAACAATTGAATGATTTAGACTTCGCGGACGACATTGCACTTCTGTCCCACAACCAGCAACAAATGCAGGAAAAGACAAAAGACGTAGCCACCTTTTCGGCACAGCTTGGCCTCAACATAAATAAAAGTAAAACAAAAATCATGAAGATAAACCCATCCAACCATGAGCATGTCCATCTGGCAGGAAAGGCACTGGAAGAAGTGGAGTCCTTCACATACCTAGGCAGCACCATAGACATAAATGGCGGATCCGATGCAGATGTAAGGGCTAGGATTGGAAAAGCTAGATCAGCATTTGTATTATTAAAGAAAATATGGGAGTCGAAGGAGCTGAAACTGCAGACCAAAGTCAAAATCTTTAATACAAATGTCAAAACAGTCCTCCTATATGGTGCAGAAACTTGGAAAACAACAGCGAGCCTTACGCAGAAAGTGCAGACATTCATAAACACATGCCTTCGAAAGATCCTGAAAATCAAATGGCCAAATACTATAAATAACAAAGAGTTACTAGAAAGGACACACCAGGTGCCTATTGATGAAGACATCATAAAAAAGAGGTGGAGATGGATAGGACATACGCTCCGAAAACCCCCAGGTAGCACCACCAGACAATGCCTAACATGGAACCCACAGGGAAAGAGAAAGAGAGGAAGGCCAAAAAATACATGGAGACGCGAGCTAGAGGCTGACATGCAAAATATGGGATACACCTGGAAGCAATTGGAGAGGAAAGCACAGGACCGTGAGGAGTGGAAAGTTCTTGTAGACGGCCTATGCCCCAGACGGGGTAGAAAGGCATAAGTAAGTAAGTAAGTAACGGGGTCGCACTGTATTATGTTTCATGGAGTAAAGACAACTGTTATCTACTGACAACAACGAAGCACTGTCTATATAACAAGGTTATTATTTAAAACATGTTTTGAATGGAATGTAAAGCTTATATGTTTCTTCCCTGTTTAGTTCCTCCAGATGATGATACAACCTACCAATTCGGACATGTTAGGATTGCATCAAGCCAGGTTTTCTACCGCACAAGGCTGACCATAGCATTTGTCAATATAAAGCCTGTATTGCCGGGGCGTATCCTTTTTCAAGTTTTTTTGTAATGGCATTTATTTCATTGCAGTTTTCATGATATGGGTTTAATATTGCTGTGTTCTATATTAAAGTTATGAAAGTAGTTAATTTCATACACCTTCTTGACAAGTAAAAGCAGATGCTTAGGTCATGCATATTGATATTAATGCATTTAGTTTTTATTATTTAATTTCTTAACCACTAATTCAGATGCTTTGGTGGCGCCAATACGTGCTGCTGTTAGAATGACAGACCTGAATCCAGCTGAAGTGACAGATATGTTTTTGACAGTTCAGCGAGTCATTGAAGTCTTAAAGAGACATTTTGATGCGCCCTCGTCCACGATTGCTATACAAGATGGCATGGAGGCTGGACAGACTATTCAGGTCAGTGGTCAGAGCTGGGAGTTTGGATGGAATAAATTTTGATCCCATCCTAATTTTCATCATCATTCAGATTTAGTGGCCTTTTGGGAAAGTTCCCTTCGCCTGCAGCATTTGCTGAAGATTATAAAACTTTTCCACTGCCATTCTTTGTACTAAAGAACATTTTTTTGGTTTATTGTTCTTTGGAGATAGTTGGATTTTTATTCCTGAAGTTATTCCCGAAGTGCTGGGCATGGAAGTGGAGATTTCATTTTTCTGCTGATAGGGTACTTTGATGTCTTCTCAGGTTATATGCATTGATGTTGGTATTATTTGTATTTTTGCTGTTGAAAGTCAAAAGGATTTTTCTTGTAAAGTTTGCTTGACTGCATAGGTTTTTTGAGAAAGATGTTTACTTTTAGAAGTAGTGATTTTTACTTTTGTGAGATCTTGGGGATCAGATGGCCGAAATATTGATTAGTAATTGGATTAATAACCACTTTGTTTTTATACGATAGGCTATGTAATGGAGCTTCAGTAAACGCTTCTGCTTCATAATTGCTGCAATGTTCACTTGCTGAAGTTGCAGAGTTTACCACATGGGCAGTCTGGTACTTTGACAACTCTCAAACTCATTATTATTGCAGCATAGCCAGCATTGGGGGATCACTTGAAAACTGACCCATCTGTAAATAGTTTTTTTTATACAAGTTGCATTGAGAGATGGAACATCGACAAGGAATCTTGGCTACATTATTTCTGACAACATGTCTATTAACAACTTTATCAATCACATCTGTCGCTCTGCCTACACTGCCATTCGTCAGATCAGCTCAATCCGTCATTACTTAACAGTTAGTGCAACAAAAACTCTAGTCTGTGCTCTTGTACTAGCTCGTATGGATTACTGCAATTCTCTTCTGTCAGGTGCGCCAAAACAATGCATTGAAAAACTACAGAAAGTTCAAAATTCAGCTGCCAGACTGGTGCTCAAGGCAAAAAAACATGACCATGTTACTCCACTTCTTCACTCACTTCATTGGCTGCCTATACAAGCCCGTATTGATTACAAACTGGCCGTTCTCTGTCACAACTTCTTTTCGGACTCATGCCCATCGTATCTTACTGAACTTTTGTCGGTCTACTCACCCACTCGCCAGCTACGATCTTCTGCAGACACACGCGTTCTCTCTGTTCCTACGACACGCACCAAAACATTTGGTGAAAGGTCGTTCTCTTTTTGTGCAGCCAAACAATGGAATTCTCTACCATTACACATACGTAGTATTCAAACAACCAAGTCCTTCAAGACTGCACTTAAGACACATCTTTTCAACATTTATTTTCAAAATTAATGAAACAACATTTCTTGTAAATGATTAACGTAGCTTATGTATAATTTACTGTAATTTTTGTGTTTGTTATGATATGAAAGTTAATTTAATATTTATAGGTATGTTATTTCTTTCATGTAAAGCGCTGTGAGCCCAGTTCCTCACTGGGATACAGCGCTATATAAATAATCAATTTATTATTATTATTATTATGGTTAGATAAAGAATTAAACAACCCCGTAAAAATCAATTTTTTTGACTATAAATCCCTTATATATGAGACATAACTAAAAGTATTGATCATGTTCAAACGCGACAAACATTTACAGACTGAAACTGCCTTAACTCCCCTTTGCTGTAAACATGGGGGGGGGGAGGTCTGGTCACCGATCGCTGGACCCAGCTCAGCGTGACACGTTAAAGGTTAACGAAAGCACGCCGGTACATATAGTTATATAGAGATAAACTAAAAATGCATTAATTTAATTACGGTACGTTTGATCGATCTGAAATTTTGATACGATGCATTGTTAGGTGACAAAATTTCAGCTCGATGGCATCACGGGAAGTGTGTCATTTTTTACTTTTGTTTTTCCGCCCGACCGCGAACCCAAGAGATGGCGGTGACGTTAATATAAGGGATTTAAAAATGGGTATAGACAATGAACACATTGTCAGTATTTAGATGTGTGGCGAAAGGTGTTTAAAGAGAAATGTGAGATTACGAAGTTCAAGATACAGATAGTAAAATGTGCAAATTTATAATTCAACATACATAAAATGATGTGTTTTTTTCTCTTTCTATTTTTGTCAGCATGTACACACTCACATACTGCCCAGGAAACGTGGAGACTTTTCTGACAATGATGACATCTATGACCATGTAAGTTCTAGTGAACATTGCAAATGTTATGAGTTATATCTCAACTTGATTTTTGAAAAGTTTGGAAACTGAGAATATGTACATGTTGAGGAGGGGGGGGGGATATTGAGCTAATGAAAACATACGTAAAGTTT
Organism: Ampullaceana balthica; assembly: GCA_944989445.1. NCBI lineage: Eukaryota > Metazoa > Mollusca > Gastropoda > Lymnaeidae > Ampullaceana > Ampullaceana balthica. Next base: position 1,869,880 of record CALYLW010000043.1, on the reverse strand, counting down.
ATATCTATTATGGTACTTTTATGTTCCTAAATTTTGATGTCATCCAAATGGCTGCAGAATTATTTTTCTGAAAGCCATTGTTGGTAACAGTAACACTCAGTATACATTCTCAAGATTATTAATTCATTCATTAATGTTTCCTGTATAGATTATGAATTCCTTGAACAGTTCAATAACGTTTGTGGTACAGGTTAGTTTTTCTTCTCTATCATTGACACTTTAGCTCCAGAACCATGATAAAGGCTGGACTGAACACACAAAACTTCGATCTGAAGAAGAAATGGCAGCCGAGGCCAAGGCGTTGCGAGCATATTTTTATCCTTCACCGCCACAGGAGGAGGCGTAAAGAGTTTCAAGTTTCTGGGGTTTTTTTTTAATGCCCACCTCCATCTAGATTATTATGGTTTGGGTTTCACAGAATTTTCAAACTCAAGTGGTATAAGATTCCAGTAAACTTATTTACCAACACATTTCGTAATAACTTTTTATGTACAATACATTCAATGATACTAACTGCCTTTATAATCACTTGTATACAGTGTTTTAAAATTGACTGTCTCTTATAATTTCTTGTAAACCATACATTAGAATTGACTGCCTATATAACCACTTCTATACACCTGTAACATGCAATGAAACAGACTTCCTCTACGGTGATTGGTTAATGTTGAACTATTTTCTCAAAAGAAAATGTCATTCCAAATATCATCAAGGCATTTTATCAAACCCATAATACACAAGTTTATAGCCATGCCATTGACCCATTGTGATGACACACTTTTTCAGTTAAACTGGGGGAAAAAAAAGTAGGTCAGTACAGCTAGTGTATTCAAGAAATGATTTCATTATTTGGACTTCATATAACCTCATACTCATAGCGATCAGTTTCAATATTCATTGTTTGTTGTTCATATTAGACTTTGAAACTGTTACCATTTTGTTCATTCACAACATTCTAATCATATTATCATTTCATTATCAGAGCCTTTTATTTTTATTATTATTATGTTTTGATTTATCTCAGGGATTTTAATGATGTGTTGATATTACAATTTGTGTAAAACAAACAACAGTGAGTGAACTGTGCACATATTTCAGCCACACAAAAATGTGATCCATGAGTGAGTTTTGGTGGATAATTAAACTATGGATAATTCATTAATATTTCAAACAGCATTTAATTTTGTTGTGAAGATTAAAAATCATTTACAGGTGAAAAATTACTGCCCTTGTCTATCACTATCCTAATTTGATGATAGGGTACAATTTGTTAATATTACAAATTTCTCATTAAAATAACAAGTTTGTAGTAGAAGGAGGTATTGATCAAACTTTGGTGTAACATCAGTACTACATGGGTCTAACTTTTGTGTATTTGTTCCAGCCAATACATTGAATATTGATCCAGACACTTCAGTCCTCTATGTCTCACTGCTAATCAGGGCTTTATCCATATCTTCAAACTTCAATGTTTTTATCTCGATGTATTTTTAAACGATTAAATTGACCAGTTTTAATATATTTGAAATATTTATTTTTTTAAATTTGTTTTTAGCCTTGTTTTAATTTATATTTCATGTGTACTTCTACTTGCACTAATTTTCAAAACGTCACATTTAAAACCTGTGTTTTTTTTTAAATAAAAAATATGTGCATTTTGATCTGTAGAAAGAGAGAAGTGAAAATTTAATTTGCATCTTACAAACTTGAATGATTGATGTTAAACAGTGGCATAGTACTACAGAGGAGACCGGTCTAACTCTTTATTTTGTTATCTGAGCAGAAGTACATTTGAACATAATGGTGTCATTCAACACCTTTGCTACGCCTCTAATGGTAATCACTTGATTGCCTCCTTAAATACTCCTTTCAAATGTTCTATATAAAAAAAGGGAATTAGAAAACAACATGTTGTCTATGATTACCGGTTCTGTAAATCTGCTTTTTCATGTGTTTCAATTCCCTGGGTTTTGTTTATCCTGGGCTAAGATATGTGCTGCCCAGTATTTAAAATATTTTATGAAAGGAGTCGAGGCGTATTATTTAATCTTAAGGTTAATTCAAGAACTGGAGAATGAATAGATAATATTAATATGATATAGTTTGAAGCTATTTGGGAGCAGGCATTCAATAAAACCTGACACTAAGTCTGATAGTTGTACCTTTCTCTTTATATTTGGTTCAAAATGTTGGCTTGAAATGAATCTGTGTCCTGTGTTAAACAATTTGACGCCATTAAATATCTGTCCTCTCTTTTATACATCAATCATTCTCTTTCTTAATTAATTGATAGCTAGAGCAAATTCAAATAAGAGCAGCAAGATTCATTACTGGAGAAGATTCGAAATTGCAAGAGTAACACCATTAGTTTAATCATTAAATCTTGAAACACTAGAGGATAGAAGAACTAAGAGCAAATTTGTAATAATACCTAAGGCAATTAATGCCAGCTTGGAAATACAACATAAATATAATCTAATACATCATCATCCGTCCCGAGACCGTTGCGGGGAGCGCATGGACACATCAACAGATAACGATCTCCACATATGCCTATTTTGAGCAGCGGCGAATAATTCATGCACTTTCATCCCTGTCCATTCCTTTATGTTCAGCCAGTACATGACCGAACCATGCCATCTTACGTCTCTTAATTGTTGTTATGTTTCTTGATGACCCGCAAAAGAGTTTATTCTGTCCCAGACATATTCATTGGTCTTGTGGTCTAAATAGGAGATCTGGAGAATTTTTCTCATTCATTTGTTTTCCAGATATGGTACCTGTGAAGCTGATATTCGAGCTAGAATTGAGTCAGCAATGGCTGCAATAACGAAGTTAACCAACATATGGAATAGCAAAAACATTAGTCTGCCAACAAAGCTCAGGCTTTACAGAGCTCTCGTTAAAACCATTGTCCTTTACGGATGTGAGACCTGGACACTAATGGCAGCCACTGAAAATCGAATACAACACTGATACAAAAGGATAAAAACACTTTTCTTATTCCGTATGCAAGAACAAAAACACAAAATCTCGTTCTTCCCGTCCCGGTTCCTCGCGTGAACTGGGTTACCCGAGGAAACCAACACTATCAACATTTAAAACTCTAATAAAAATGCAAGGCTAGACATAAGCCATGGATAAGCGTTGGACGCGATAATCTTCTGTAAAGAAGGGGCGTCTGTTACAGATAAGATAACACCATAAGTCAAATGACTAAACCTAGAAAAGGAAAGATTTGAGGATAGAAGAACAAATTAGTAATAATACATAAAGCGTTCAATTCTAACTTGGAAAAACAACAGACTTTGGGATAAAGTAAACAAACTTTTCTTGATCCATCCATTTACATGTGCAAATCCTCCATCTTCCCTACTGGAATTTGAGAGGGGAACGGGTTGCCTGAACAAACCAGGAAAGCCAACATACTATCAACATTTAAAACTAATTTTAAAAAAAGAAGATTGACATAAACCATGGATAAGCAAAGGACGCACAATTCTTCTGTATAGAAGTATTAGAAGACGCATTTGTAGTAATTTAAAACATACAATTATACTTCATTCTCTCACTTATCAAACATCCTATCAGTTATCCATGAGCCATCTAATCACAGCTCAATCAAACCTCACTGTGTCGGATATTTTGTCAAGTGCCCACTACCGGGTATGGCATCCTTTCAATTTTAATTTAGAAAGCCCCTTTCTTGTGTTACTATTACATATTTTACTAAGATTAATATACCAATTGCCCCATTGAATTTTTGTTTGTATTCAGCTGGCTGTTGAATTATCCCTGTCCGACAGTACACGCATCAACCAATAGTCCCAAGTTTACCACGACGTGAAGGTGAACAATAAAAGACGCACTGGCTTTCCCGAAGATTTGTTAAGGATTAAATGACAAGAAAGCACCGAATCCCGTGATTGTAATGCACGAGTTCTTATCGGAAGATTGAAATTAAAACATTCTTATGCCCGAGTTCGTGTTTCATGATTCCGGATAATTCACGTGACCCTATTCCTATGTTGCTGTTTCTTTGTTTTTCTCTGTTTTTAATGTTTAGTTTTTTTAATGTGTGGTGGGGGTTGGTGAAGCTTGGGCGGAATAAATTGCTACACTACAAGTGTGTTTAAAATAAATCGTTGCTGCAGTAACGACTTAAGACTTCCCGAGATCATCTGAGTGTTCACATAAAAGACCTTTTACTGTCGCCTTCTTGCTTCATCAAGGTTCCTCGGTGGGCGACAGGATGTGTGACGATCGTATTTGCAAAAGTTCTGCAATAATCATCCAGGAACACTGATCCAATTAAGAAGAAGCCATACGTCACATAGCAATTATTAAAATCAATAAATTCTACTTGCTTTGACAAGCTATAGAAATACCCGGGCAGGACTTGTGTTAATTCAGCAATTGAGCTGGTGATGCATCTGTTAGCCAATGTTCTCTTGCTGCATCAAATACATACGCCACATATTATTAAGTTCACACTTATCCTCCTACAGCACTATTAACCAACAAGTGATATTCCCCACATAGCATAAATATTTACTCCCACTCATACATATCATACAACGTATATCTGTGCTCATTTCTACACGTGACCCCATTGACAAAGTGAGCCTCAACGATCTCCTCCAGAGCTTTCAAATCTACCCCCACTCCCTTTACTATCTAATATCACGCTATCAAATCTGCCCCCACTCCCTTTACTATCTAATATCAAGCTCTCAAATCTACCCCCACTCCCTTTACTATCTAATATCACGCTCTCAAATCTACCCCCACTCCCTTTACTATATAATATCACGCTCTCAAATCTACCCCCACTCCCTTTACTATCTAATATGACGCTCTCAAATCTACCCCCCACTCCCTTTACTATCTAATATCACGCTCTCAAATCTACCCCCACTCCCTTTACTATCTAATATCACGCTCTCAAATCTACCCCCACTCCCTTTACTATCTAATATCACGCTCTCAAATCTACCCCCACTCCCTTTACTATCTAATATCACGCTCTCAAAGCTACCCCCACTCCCTTTACTATCTAATATCACGCTCTCAAATCTACCCCCACTCCCTTTACTATCTAATATCACGCTCTCAAATCTACCCCCACTCCCTTTACTATCTAATATCACGCTCTCAAATCTACCCCCACTCCCTTTACTATCTAATATCACGCTCTCAAATCTACCCCCACTCCCTTTACTATCTAATATCACGCTCTCAAATCTACCCCCACTCCCTTTACTATCTAATATCACACTCTCAAATCTACCCCCACTCCGTTTACTATCTAATATCACGCTCTCAAATCTACGCCCCACTCCCTTTACTAATATCACGCTCTCAAATCTACCCACACTCCCTTTACTATCTAATATCACGCTCTCAAATCTACGCCCCACTCCCTTTACTAATATCACGCTCTCAAATCTACCCCCCACTCCCTTTACTATCTAATATCACGCTCTCAAATCTACCCCACTCCCTTTACTAATATCACGCTCTCAAATCTACCCCCCACTCCCTTTACTATCTAATATCACGCTCTCAAATCTACCCCTCTCCCTTTACTAATATCACGCTCTAGAATCTACCCCCACTCCCGTTACTATGTAATATTATGCTCTCAAATCTACCCCCACTCCCTTTACTATCTAATATCACGCTCTCAAATCTACCCCACTCCCTTTACTAATATCACGCTCTCAAATCTACCCCCACTCCCTTTACTATCTAATATCAAGCTCTCAAATCTACCCCCACTCCCGTTACTATGTAATATCATGCTCTCAAATCTACCCCCACTCCCTTTACTATGTAATATCAAGCTCTCAAATCTACCCCCACTCCCGTTACTATGTAATATCATGCTCTCAAATCTACCCCCCACTCCCTTTACTATCTAATATCACGCTCTCAAATCTACCCCACTCCCTTTACTAATATCACGCTCTCAAATCTACCCCCACTCCCTTTACTATCTAATATCAAGCTCTCAAATCTACCCCCACTCCCGTTACTATGTAATATCATGCTCTCAAATCTACCCCCACTCCCTTTACTATGTAATATCACGCTCTCAAATCTACCCCCACTCCCTTTACTATCTAATATCAAGCTCTCAAATCTACCCCCACTCCCTTTACTATGTAATATCACGCTCTCAAATCTACCCCCACTCCCGTTACTATGTAATATCAAGCTCTCAAATCTACCCCCACTCCCGTTACTATGTAATATCATGCTCTCAAATCTACCCCCACTCCCGTTACTATGTAATATCAAGCTCTCAAATCTACCCCCACTCCCTTTACTATGTAATATCACGCTCTCAAATCTACCCCCACTCCCTTTACTATGTAATATCAAGCTCTCAAATCTACCCCCACTCCCGTTACTATGTAATATCATGCTCTCAAATCTACCCCCCACTCCCTTTACTATCTAATATCACGCTCTCAAATCTACCCCACTCCCTTTACTAATATCACGCTCTCAAATCTACCCCCACTCCCTTTACTATCTAATATCAAGCTCTCAAATCTACCCCCACTCCCGTTACTATGTAATATCATGCTCTCAAATCTACCCCCACTCCCTTTACTATGTAATATCACGCTCTCAAATCTACCCCCACTCCCTTTACTATCTAATATCAAGCTCTCAAATCTACCCCCACTCCCTTTACTATCTAATATCACGCCACCAACTAACACCACGCCATAAATAACCACATGGAAATTATCTAACCCTACCTTACAAAACTGGCTAACCTCATGTGCCCTAACTATCTTAAAACACGCCCTAACGATACTTTTACCCTGACACGCATCTTCTCACAAAACGCCACAATAGACGACTCGAATAATTATGTTAACATTGATCTAGCGTCCTTAGATACACCTCACGAGTTAATATTAAATATCCTCTATTGGCCAACCATTGCCATTGAAACCTAGGAACCTAATGGCACTTGGGATAAAAGTTTTACAATCAAAGAATGAATGTTTGCTTCAATTGACATTTGATTCTCGAGACTAATGGAAAAAAACTGCCCAAGATGCAGCCTGACCGTGATGGCTCAGGAACAAGGAACAGAGAAGAGACATGCACAAACTTGAACATACACACACTCCATCACGACTCATGTGACAACTCAAGTACACATCCATTAAATGAAATATTAAAATGATCTTAGGGATTACTTTTAAGAGATGTTATTTAAAAAACAACAACACCAAACTATTATAATAAGAGAATTGTGAATTTTAACTGTTCGTTTCAGAATGTTCGCTTCTCTTTAACCAGCTGTTGGTTTACTAAGAAGATTATGGACTGAAGTCTTGTGTTAGAGTCATCTATAAGCTTGTATGACACCAATGGCTGTTGGTAGATTTATTTAATTGTGAATTGAAATAGACGCATACATTTATTGGAAAGTTCGTGAAAAAAGTTGTATGCACTCAGTTAAAATTGAGAACTAATATATAATTTATAACAAACAAATGGGAGATCAAAATAAATAGGTTTTCGAACAGATGTTTTGATGCCAATTTTTTGACGGTGTCATTTGCAGAGAAAATCAACATTTTAATTATTCAATTTCCACGACTTTGCTAAAAATATTTTTTTAAAAATCTCAACCGCTAAAGTATTATTAGCGTAATTTTTTTTTAATATTCTGACAATGACACAGTGGCAGCTAGCGTGTGTTCTAGTCATTGTATCAGCTTCTGACAACGCATGCGCGACTGGGAAGTTGCTTTCAGCCGTAGCCAAAGTGTCGTCTTGCAACAGAAGCAGAATCAATTTCTTGGAACACGAAGAGCTTTCAGAAACAGAGGGCATTCAGGGAGTGCTGAAATGTGCCATGTTGTGTCAGAGACATGGCAGCTGTGGGCTGGCGGTGTTCATCGGTGGAGACGCGATCACAAGATGTGTGCTTTTTAAACGGCGAAGTTCGGTCACAGGTGAGATTGGCTCAAATTTTTCAAAAGTTAAAAACACATCTCCCTCATGATTTCGAACAAATTCTTACAAGTACAAGGCTCTAAACATATCTATTTCATGGGTCCTAAGTCCTGACTCATCTGCTCATGGCTTAAAATATCTCTTTCATGGCTCTTAACAAATCTGTTTCATGGCTCTAGAAATCTCTTTCGTGGCTCAAGACACATTTATTTTCACAGTATCGAAAAGTCATCCGTGATTTGAACACGAATCTTTTCACCCCACCAAGTTCCTTTATTTTGTTAGCGCTATCACAACATGCAAAGTCCGCTATCACAACATGCAAAGTCCGCTATCACAACATGCAAAGTCCGCTATCACAACATGCAAAGTCCGCTATCACAACATGCAAAGTCCGCTATCACAACATGCAAAGTCCGCTATCACAACATGCAAAGTCCGCTATCACAACATGCAAAGTCCGCTATCACAACATGCAAAGTCCGCTATCACAACATGCAAAGTCCGCTATCACAACATGCAAAGTCCGCTATCACAACATGCAAAGTCTGTCGAAAATATACACTGAACTTTCCAACGATAACCATCTCCTTATCCAACACAAGCAAGCACTCAAAATCTTTTAAATTGACGAAATATTTCTCGGATATTGAAAGAGATAGGCCTATGAAAAAGAAGTCAAATATATTCGATACGATACTGAAGTGAAATAACAAGTCATTGCAGAAATTTAAAAAATATTGATTGAAGTTTAGGCTTTGATGGTATTTTCTAACTTTAAAAAACTATTTTTAAAAAATCAATGCACACGGTTCTCCTTTTCTCTTCTTCATTGTATTGTAAGGCAGTGCTTCTCAAACTTTTTAGTATTGCGGACCAGCAGGAATTTTGTCCATTGCACCAGGGACCGGTGCACTATTTTCCCTGCACTGACAATTTTTTCTGTCCTTCTTTTGAGAACATCTGCGGACCGGCAGCGGATGGCCCACGGACCGGCACCGGTCCGCGGACCACCACTTTGAGAAGCACTGTTGTAAGTGATGGGAGAAAAGACCGCTTCGATGTAATTCTTCCTCTTCTCATTATTTGATTAAAAATGTTGTTGATTCTTATTATCGCTAAAAATTGTTTTATTTCAAAAAGATGAAATAATTAACCAGGGTATATAGATATTTTCACCGTACACTGTGGGTGGAATCCATGTTCCATTCTTGTCGTTTATCTTGACGGCCCGCGATCAATGTAATCACCATTTTCGCTCCTAACTAATAATTGGTTTTAAATTTGTGCCAATAAAATTTGTTTTTAAAATAAATATATAAATAAATCAATTGAAAATATTATTTTTGATTCCAAATACGGAAACTTAGAAAATTGCGGTTACCAAGGGCTCCCATATATATCCTATATAATAAAAGGCAAGTTTTCTGTCCGTTCTGTCCGGTCATCTATAGCGATTGGTCCCTCAAACACAAATATGACTCCTACAGCAAATCATACTGAACACGTTTACGGGGACGTTCAAAACGAGTTATTTTTGGTGCAGTATTTATTCCAAGACTTTATTTTGAATTATGCGCGTTGGGATTTATAGTCAAAAGCTCTGGTTTTACGAGTTATTTATTTTAACTATGATGAATAATATTTTTGACGCGATGCCCATGCATGCCGGTCGAGACGGCTGTGAGTTACAACAACATGCCACCGAACGATGGCGGAACGTCCTTGGACGGGTTTTGTTGCTCGTATACATACATTATACACACACCCCGCTACCACGTAACAATTGTTAGCAGTTCCCATCTACTTAAGTTATACAACAATACACGAATTCAAATACAATCTTCAACAAGATTGCACATCTATCTTCAAAGTACCCCACTAATCAGAGTTTTTCGAGAGCTTGAAATATTTTAACGTGCCTACATTCTCTTAAACTTGCACGGCAGTGAACGGCTTATTTATTAGTTTAATAGTTAAAAACTCCGTAAAAGGAAACAAAAAATACACCATGTTACATTTCGGTAAAACAACAAGAAGTACGCATTTAACGCATCTGTATCATTGAAGAATATCTTTTTTTTTCCCCAAGTGAATATTTATAAATAAGTATTTGTGATGCCTTTAAACTGAGAACAGGACGCGTTTGGGTTAATTGAAGGGCGTTCCAGAGTCAGCGAATGAAGCAGTGATGAGGACAGAAATATAGTAAATGCGGCACAATTTTAATTTGCTACAATTCATTGCCTGGTCTTTAGCAGGTAATGGCACATTTTATTGTTGCTTCTCTGTTTTATGCTTGTTGGTTTCTTGCGTTAACTTAAAGATCATGAATTTAGGAAGCTATTTAACTCTGAATTGATTATCACCAGCCTCAACTCCACCCAGTACCACGACGGTCAAGTCGACAAGGGTCACTTCCAACTTTTTGGCGATGTTCATGGCATATGTGGCTAATGCTACGCTGACTAATTTAAACTCGACCTGGGCCGACCCTTTCAACAGCAGCCAGTGGACATGGTCAGCACAGTGGCAGGCGAACAGGCCAGGCATACAAGAGCAGACAACTCCTGCTTCTAACTGGCAGATGGTAGCAATGACTGAAGAATATCAATGGATTCAACATTGTAAAGTCATTGCATTTAGAGTATAGACATCACTTTTTAAAAAAATTGATCAAAATGTTGAAAAATTTTGGTAATTTTTAATGAATAAATAATAATTTAAAAAAAGAATTAATTTTACATTTATCTACATTTTTACCCCTTCCTTTTTTAACTGGTAAGAAATAATAAAAAAAAATAATGACGAAACAGCATTCTTAAGACTCATATCTCTTTAAAGCAAATTCTACATCATATTTTCAAAAAGCCCATTCATTATAAGGTTTTTTAAATTAAAAAATGCTACACCTTAGTTGATACAAAGCTATCAGTAACAGTAATTAAAAGTTTTCATAAGCATGAGAGAAATATTCCTGTCATCTCACTCAAACAGTTTCATGGCAAGGTTTACTTCTAACCCCATTCAGATATCACAATGTCTACTCCGCCCAATAAGATCTCGCCACCTTCCCTTCCCCATTCTGTTAACCCCGTTCCACCCACCTGGACAAAGATTCCGTTAATGAGAGAAATAAATGTATAATTACAACTAATTTTGTTTTGTGTAAATCCTTAACACTAATGGGCAACATACCATCAGTGAATTGAAGTCATCACATAAATCAGACCAATCAGAGCTGAAACGGGAACACAAAGGGGATGCAGGGGAGGCAATACAACCATTCCAGGGAGGCAATACGCAAATCATTCCAAAAGAAAATATGCAACATGCAAATACAGGTGATACAAATGTATGGCAACCGTCGAATGGAATGAATACAACATCAATTGGAATCAAGTTAATTCCATTTAGAAAAACTTCAAAATATTCTCAAATTAGGCCCAATTTCGAAAGTCGGCATCAATTTGCTAATGACCCATCGTTTGTAAGTCTCCTTCGTTTCTACACATGCTCTGGTTTGTAATTCGACGAAAAGTATCATTTATCACGCACGTAAGTGTCAAGGTCTTACATAGTAAATCAACCTTAGTTTGAAACGCATCGTTAACTAGAAGTAAACAATGTAATAATAAATGTGGAATGTTGAAATGGCAGAGCACAGACTTCTTGTGTTATCGACTAAGTAAGCAGACTAGAATAATAAAATATTTGAAGAGATAGAAAGGTACTAAGATCGTATTGCTGAGGACATAGTCGTCTTTACACCATTTTGGGCCCCCGGGCAAAGAAATAGTGTTGGGCCCCTGGGCAAAGAAAGAGTGCGCCCCCCCCGCCCGGCAGGAATAAAAAATTAATATACATAATATATATAAATAAAACATATTCCCATGGGGACCCTATGCTCATGGGCCCCCTTGCAAATGCCCTAGTGGGCCTATGCGTTAAGACGGCCCTGGCTGAGGACACACATTAACTGAGCCTTTATAAGTCAGCATTACTTTAATAGGTCAGACATCCTTACTTCTGTAGATCAATCTTTCTTCTATAGGTCAGCTTTACTTCTGTAGGTCAGCCTTACTTATGTAGGTCAGCATTACCTCTGTATATCATGTTTTATTGCTGTAGACCATCCTTACTTCTGCTGGTTAGCCTTACTTTTTAAGTAAGGCTCCGAAAACAGAGTCATTTTCTTATTTAGAATTTGGAATTAAGTAATCCTTTGTAAGTCAACCTTATTTAGAAAATTGACTTTAGTTTGTGCCTGGATAATAATTTTGAAATCAGATTTTGCTTTAATTAATTGAAAAGTCATCTTAGGCTCCAAGTAAACTTTAGTTTTTGCTAAAAGTAACCTTTGTTTGAAAGCTCCCGATAACTTAACTTTGAAAGGCAATCCTCACCAGACAATATTTTGTCTTATAATTATAGAGATAAAAGGAACTTTAATGGAGTATAATCCTCCGATGTTAAAAAAATAACTTTAAAACATGGCATTTATTATCCCTGTGAAATTCAAGTCACTTTCATAATCTTCAACGAGTCTCGTCACGCGATGTCTGTATTATGAGGTTCTGACGTCATCATCAAAGAAAAGTTCGGTCAAGGTCGCCACTGAATAGAATACGACAGATTTTTTCCTTGGAAAAAGGGTGGCCACCTTCATGCACTTACTTTCGTGAATCTGAACTGCAAAACTATCTACGAGTCTGCGGCCCGTCAATAACTATTGTGATTTGAAATTTCAATTATAGACAGCCAATTTCCACAAGGCAACAGACATCCATTGTATCTTGCTGTATTCATCGTCCCATCCTCCGTCATGCAAAAACTCGATCCTTTGTTACACGTTCTTCAAACCCAGAAGACTTTTTGCTGATGAAGCAGATTGTTGGGAAAGGAAAAAAAATCTGTGGGTGAACATCTCTCCCCGAGTCTCGACAACTCCCTTGCATCTTCAAGTCTCTGTCTGTCTGTCTGTCTGTCTGTCTGTCTGTCTCTCTCTCTGTCTCGTCTTCTGTCTGCTCTGTCTCTCTCTCTCTCTCTCTCTCTCTCTGTGTCTCTCTCTTTCTCTCTCTCTCTCTGTCTCTCTCTCTGTCTCTCTCTCTTTCTCTCTCTCTCTCTCTCTCTGTCTCTCTGTCTCTCTCTCTGTCTCTCTCTCTCTCTCTCTGTCTCTCTCTCTCTCTGTGTGTCTCTCTCTCTCTCTCTCTCTCTCTCTCTCTCTCTCTGTTATCTCTATCTCTCTCTATCTATTTTCTCTCTCTCTAGCTATATATATATATATGTCTTCATATATATCTTTGTCTCTGCATCTCTCCCCAATCTCTGAACGTTTTTTTTTAGTTTGAAATGATCCCCTGTGACCGCCACTCGATATCTTTCAAGCTCTGTGGGCACCCGTTTCTAACCTGTATTTAAACGCAATGGCCACGCCTCTGCCTCGTGCCATCTAATCGTCTCCTGTTTCTGTCAGATCACTCCAAGGGAAATTGTTAATGAGCCACCCAACCCCCACCACCCCTCCTCTCATCTGGCCTTCTCTTACTTAGGTCTTAGATTACAAAACCCTTATATGCGCCATTTTCTTAAGCTGCAATCTCTGGTTTTGTTTGTCTGTGTGTTGTGGAATCTTACATCTCAATATTGCCTCCCTGTCCCTATGTCATGTGTAGCTGAAATGTCAACTCGTAGCCACACGTGTCATAGTTATCAGTATTTCCCCAACCAAACCAAACTGTCGTTGAGTGCCATTATCTTGTATTTCAATATTGAATTATTTCTCACTGCCCAATTGAGTTGACAGTGACTTAACACCACAAATGGCAAGTCAACACTTCATGATCTGAGGGTCAGAATTGACCTCCACTGACCTTTCACTCTTTCTCCCTCACTCTCTCTCTATCTCTCTCTGCTACTATATGTCCCTCCCTCCCTCCCCCTCTCTGTTACTACACCTCCCTCTTTCTCACTCCCTCCTCCTCTGTGACTATATCTCCCATTTTCTCACTCCTCTCTGCACCCTCCCCCCCTCCTCTCTCTCTCTCGTTTTCTCAGCCCTTCCCTACCACTGAGTGTGTTTTTATGTGTGTAGCATATTGTAATACAAGACAGGACATTGATATTTTATCAGCCAATTATAATTTAGTCCGGTCGTTTCATCTAAGAATCAAACTAACAACCATCTCCCTACAAGTATGAGAGGTAGGCTCCCAAGCACACACACACAAACAGAAATCATGGGAAGTCAATGTTTTGTGTATATGCCCCTTTGAGTTGAAAATTCTTTTTTTAAATTATTGAAAGAAGCAATAAAAAACTTGAAAGGAAAAAGAATGTATTCAAAATCTATTTATCCATCTAAAAAAAAAGTTGTTGATATATTCTAATAGCATATCTGTTAGATAAGTTATAATGTTTTGCCCGTATAAGTCAAGAAATGATTGATTGCATGCTAACCCTAAACCTCATCCTCGTCTATAACTCGCTCACCAATAGATCGTGCATTTTGATGTTTCTCTAAACTGTATTGCTGGGCATTTGCTAATATAAAGTTTGTGTATCATATTTCCTTGTTTGTTATTCTGAACATAAATAATATAAATTTTAAAATAATTTTTTAAATTGTTCAAGGCAAAGAAATTTTAAAAAAAAATCATGAATGTAACATCAGTCCTTAAATTACTCTTTTTTAAAAACTGATGCCTTTAAACTTTCTTTGTACTGCATCTTTCCCCTGTTACAGTTACAGCCACGCAACATGTTTAATTGTGCTGTAGATCTAGTACTGTTAATAACATTAATTAGACCCTTCGAAAGTTAATTAACCTTTTATATGGTTGCTTGCATCGCACTTCAATGAAATAAATAGTTTTAAAAATTTAAAATAATAAAATATATAAATAAATATGAGGGCTGCGGAAATTAACGATTAATTTCTCCATTAATCGTTAAAAATTTTAACGATTAAATTTTTTAAAACGATTAATCGACCCACCACTTATAAATGTACTGAAGGCAAACTGTAAAATATTTCGGCCAATAAATGTAAACTATTTTCCGGACGATTACACGAACATTTTGGTTTTAAACTATTGACTGACGTGAATGTTCTAAATGTTGATAAAGGTTGTTGTGTCCATTGAGAGAAATCGTTTGCCTACCATGCAATGTTCCCTCTAAGTCTATGCTTCATTGGTTCGTGTGCAAAGTTAAAAAAAAACCTCGCGTGCAAAGTTGCACAACTTCAATTTTTTGTGCAATATTGTACAAAAGTTGCTGCGCGGTGATTCTAAACTTCTTCATTGCGGCGTCTGTCAAATATCTGCGCAGCCGCGCTGCTTAAAGGGAACATTGCTACCATGGTTCTAACACTTCGCTTACATATCACCTACAAACCAAACATCCACTACAGTATCGGAAACTTAGGCTAAGACAATCTAAAGCTATGTGAACGATTGTTCAGCTCGGCTGATTATATTGTCAATAAGACCCGCTCATCACTTGAACTAAATAATGTCAATACACTTGTCTGTTTGCTTTGTTGGTTAAAGTATGTCATATTAAGAAGACATTCCAGTGTTATTTCGATTTTCGACAAGTATTTTAATAAAAATTACTTACGACACCATACATTTCAATTTTTTGCTTTAATCGAAATTAACGATTAATTAATCGTTGATTTTTCAAATGTTAACGATTAAATTTAAATTAATCGTTAATAGCCCTAATAAATATATATAATGATGGTTACTGAAACGCATCCATGCAGTCGGCCTCTGGTGTAAACTAATCAGATCTCGTGAAGTATACATGTCCCGCAGTGGCCACACGAGGTCAGAGGTCTCAATACTCTGATGTCATTATTCAGCCGTACCCCTGGGCCGCCACACTAGTTGTATTGAATAAGTCAGTTTTTAGGGTTGCAGTCGGAGATGCGAGCTTTCGTCGTCCGACGTTTGTGGGTTTTCGGGGTGGGGAGAGGAGAGCGAGGTAGATGGATGACGTGGCATGATGAGCCTGTTACGTCACATTACTATCAGCAAGAAGTCAGTTTGACCTGACATGGCTAAGAAATGGCCTTGGCATTCAAGAAAATTATCTCCATGAACTGAGAGCGTCGACAGAAATTGGAGTGTGATTTCATTATGGAGCAGAAGATTGTGAATTGTCTTACGGTTCTCAGGGGTAAAAGTTAGCAGACGGAAAGTGACCAGTTAACCTAGCAGTATGGTGCTGAGACTGAGTGTTTTGATGACAAAACAATTTTTAATTTTCCCAGTTTTTGTTTGTAAGGATGATTAAGGAATAAAAAAGGTCTGGAGGACTTAAGTTTTCCATTGCCTTATTATAGTATAGAGATATTCTGCATTAAACTACGCGTGTGGATACCAAAAAGTGGTCCTAGCAGACAGGTTTAAAAAAAGATTTTACCTGAAGCAATGCAAACAGGAGAGCCATGCTAGATATACAATACAGCAGCTGAATGATCGAAATGTAGAATAAATCTATATTTATAAACCCGGAAAACACGAAAACCAAATCATAAGAACTTCAACTTGAACCGAATTTAAGTAGAAGTTGTAAGTTATTACAGAAGGTATAGTTTTACAGGACGACATTAGTAGCACGTGCTGCATATTATCTCATGTAACATCAGAGTGTGACAGATGTGCCGGAAAACGGCGCAGAGGTTCTTGTCAAGGGTATGAGACTCACTGGTGTCAAGTGTTGAGGGTAAACTGCGTTCACTACGAGGGCGGACCTAGTGAACAGGGCGGGAGATGGTGTCTTGTGATGAAGGGCGGGATGCTATGTGTGTATATTTGTCAGTATATATATATATATATATATAAGGAGAGAGAGAGAGAGAGAGAGAGAGAGAGAGAGAGAGAGAGAGAAAGAGAGAGAGAGAGAGAGAAAGAGAGCGTGAGAGAGAGAGAGAGAGAGAAAGAGAGAGAGAAAGAGAGAGAGAAAGAGAGAGAGAGGGGCAGGGATTGAGAGATAGAGTACATATGATGTTCACCTGGGATACTGAGAAATATGTATTTGATTAGACGAATCATTGTGCCTGCTATTCAAAAGTATTTCATCATGCGATTGGAAATATCCTAAAGGATTATTGTAATTTTGTGTTGGGGGTCTGTGAGATACATCAATGACGAATATATGTTTTTTTATATAATTATAACTTGCGATTTTCGTTGGTTCACACGCCAAGTAAACGCGAAGTCTCTTAAAAGACAAAAGATCGCAGCTGTTTCATTTCGACATAGCGGTTAGAAAATAATGTTTAGCCAGCATGTCGTCATTTAGGTTAAAATGGTGATTAACAAAAACAGAACTTTGTCGTAAATTTGCAACTGTTGAAATAAGAAATGCAAACAGCGTAAATTATCTATTAATAATGGTAATGTAGCCGTCTGCTAGAGTTAAACCTCAGCAGTCCGTCACTGCAGGTTCACTCCAGCCCTCGATGTGACTGGAGTTCACCACGCCAGCGGGCCAGTAACTCTGCCCCTGGTCTCTGAGAGAGATTATTAATAATGTGGTAGTGTGCACACCCACACAACGCCGCACCATGTGCACCGCACCGAGATGCACTAGGGGGTATGTTAGAAGAAAGGAAGTAGAAGAAAGGATGACAGTTTGATGCGCTAGAAAGAAAGAGGTGAACGTGGTGCAGAATGTTCCTCCATTGCTGTTAAATAAAACACTGTTATAAACAACTGCTTTAGTCCCACATTTGTGAACCTGTATTAAATTTAAGCAACCACACGGCTACAGTAACTTAGATTATTAAGTTAATTTGATGCAATCGATGGAAACAAATTTAATGTATGTTGCCATACACAATCTGTATGGGGAAAAGGTATTTGCAACGTGTTAAATAGGCTTGGTCATTATTTACCGGAAGTCTAATAATAGACTCGATCTATAACTAGGTCACCGCCTGAGGTGCCGTAAGGTCAAGTAGTGAATATTTATTCATAACTATTAGAGGGAATGCGCTCATTGAAATTATCTAAAACTTGTTCAAAAGCTTGCTTTTATAGAATTTTAAAGAAAAATATAAGGTCATATTATTTGATATATTATAATAATGCGAAACAGAGCTTCCTTGCGAGAGTGAATTTAATATTAATATGTAAATATACAGACTATACTTTTTTATTTTTAGTTCATTCGCTCATTCGTCCGAGAATTTTATACATTCAAATACTATTTACTTCTAAAACGTATGATGTAATTATAATTAAAATAATAATCTTAGTGTAAGTTTATTACTAATAAATACTAAGGCATATATCTCTATATATATAAGACGCATTTGTTGTCTGTCTGGTTGTCTGTCTGTTCCCTCATAACTCGAGATCCAGACAACCAAATAACGTGAAATTTGGTACACGTACACAAAATTATACCGGAAAGGTTATTAAACAGGTTTCGTTCCTTACATATAAGATACTGGGGGCCCGGGGGCCCAAAATGTAGTTTTTCCCTATATGAGCTATATAAAATAAAAATTATTGAAAATTAAGACGTAAAATAATGACGCAAATTAATAAACATTTTGGTGTCGAGATTAACAAGAAGGCGATTATCGCCATAAAATAATTTTTTTGTTGTTGTTGCTTTGTTGTTGTTGCTTTTGTTGTTTTGTTGTTGTAGTTGTTGTTTTGTTGTTGTTGCTTTGTTATTGTTGTTGTTGTAGTTGTTGTTTTGTTGTTGTTTTGTTGTTGATTTTTTTGTTGATGTTTTGTTTTTGTAGTTGTTGCTGTTGTTGTTTTTGTTGTTGTTGCTGTTGTTGTTGCTGTTGTTGTTGCTGTTGCTGTTGTTGTTGCTTTGTTGTTGTTGCTGTTGTTGTTGTAGTTGTTTTATTGTTGTTTTGTTGTTGATTTTGTTGTTTTTTTGTTGTTGTTTTGTTTTTGTTGTTTTGTTGCTGTTGCTGTTGTTGGTTTTGTCGTTGTTGCTGTTGTTGTTGCTGTTGTTGTTGTAGTTGTTGTTTTGTTTTTGTTGCTTTGTTGTTGTTGCTGTTGTTGTTGTAGTTGTTGTTTGTTTTTGTTGTTTGTTTTTGTTGTTTTGTTGCTGTTGTTGTTTTTTGTTGTTGTTGCTGCTGTTGTTAAACCCGGGAGAAGCCGGGTACTTGCCCCTAGTAATTTATATGAACCAACGAAAACAATTTATATTAAATATAAGTTTGTTAGCACTGGCACTAGTGACTAGTACTAGTACTAGTGGCGACGGCCGGAACGACCGCTTACACTTTCACTCATCTTAAATAAATGCTTAGGCCTAGGCTTATTTATTTAAATTAAAATATCAATAGATGGTTATATTATGTAATATTATATTATGCGAAATGAAACGTCCTTGCGAGCATGAATTATGTAAATGAATTAGTGACTCTGCATCTGCTCTGACTCTAGTAATAAGTTAGTAGTAACTAGTTCTAGTCGCTCATTCGTCCATGAAGTTTATTCTTTCATACTATGATGTAATTATAATTAAAGTCATAATCTTGGTGTAAGTTTATTACTAAAGGCATATATTTTTATAAGGCAAGGGCCAAGGAAAACAATATTAAAATACATATATGTTAATAATTGACTACGCTAGGACTTGTGTTTACCGTAGTTACGAATATGAACGCTTACACTCATCTTTAAATAATTTAAAATATGTTACGGCTTATTTATTAAAGTTTTAAGTCTTCGACATTTTAATAACTTTTTTCGGCTGCAAAACTGAGTGAGAAGAAATATTTTTTTTGTCCAAAATAGCACCTGGAACATCGTTTTCAGATAGCACTATAACACTATTAAACACACTGTTGCTAGCCATGTTTGAGAAAGTTTGACCTTACTGACAACGAAGAGCCTAAAAATAGATATGACCGAATGGCTTATGACGCGTTGGGGTCACAGAAATGATCAAGTCTATAAAGATTGAATAGGCTTGGTCATTATTTACCGGAAGTCTAATAATAGACTCGATCTATAACTAGGTCACCGCCTGAGGTGCCGTAAGGTCAAGTAGTGAATATTTATTCATAACTATTAGAGGGAATGCGCTCATTGAAATTATCTAAAACTTGTTCAAAAGCTTGATTTTATAGAATTTTAAAGAAAAATATAAGGTCATATTATTTGATATATTATAATAATGCGAAATAGAGCTTCCTTGCGAGAGTAAATTTAATATTAATATGTAAATATACAGACTATTATGACTATACTTTTTTTATTTTTTAGTTCATTCGCTCATTCGTCCGAGAATTTTATACATTCAAATACTATTTACTTCTAAAACGTATGATGTAATTATAATTAAAATCATAATCTTAGTGTAAGTTTATTACTAATAAATACTAAGGCATATATAATTTATATGAAACAACGAAAACAATTTATATTAACGAAGTGGGTAGACACCGCGCAATGCGCGGCATCCACTGTAAAGCTTGGGTGTCGCGTAAACGTGACGTCACATTTTGCTCTTTTTTATTTATAAGATTTTTAAAAATTCAATCGGTATATGAGCTTCTGTGGTCTTACGGTTAGGACATTGGATTCTTGAACTCTAGGCCTAGGTGTCAGGTGGCGGTTCGAGTTTCGTTTGAGTCTTTTTTTTTAAATTTGTAGTTTCAGTTTTAGGGTCTGGGTTAGGTTTAGTTGTCTATTTTTTAAATAAAAATAGAAAAAGAGTTTCGTTTGAGTCTTTTTTTTTAAGGTTGTAGTTTCAGTTTTAGGGTCTGGGTTAGGTTTAGTTGTCTATTTTTAAATTAAATTAAATTAAATAGAAAAAACAACAAATATAATAATAATATAGTTTATATAGCAACCAAAAATATGATTTATCGAGCGCACCGTTCTCTTTGCTTTTACCAAATTAATTTTAAAATCATAAATCTTTTTAAAAATAAATTTTAAGCTATTAAGGTGGACTGGGTATACCAAAATAAACAGACTGTGTATTGCGTGTCATCCACCCAACTGAGTGGGCACCGCGCGTTACGCGGTGTCTACCATCGGCCTTATATTAAATATAAGTTTGTTAGCACTAGTGACTAGTACTAGTGGCGACGGCCGGAACGACCGCTTACACTTTCACTCATCTTAAATAAATGCTTAGGCCTAGGCTTATTTATTTAAATTAAAATATCAATAGATGGTTATATTATGTAATATTATATTATGCGAAATGGAACGTCCTTGGGAGCATGAATTATGTAAATGAATTATAATTAGTGACTCTGCATCTGCTGAGGCTCTAACTCTATTATCTAGTAATAAGTTAGACTGTTAGTACATTAGTCGTAGTAACTAGTTCTAGTTGCTCGTTCGTCCATGAAGTTTATTCTTTCATGCTATGATGTAATTATAATTAAAGTCATAATCTTAGTGTAAGTTTATTACTAATAAATACTAAGGCATCTATAATTTATATGAACCAACGAAAACAATTTATATTAAATATACGTTTGTTAGCACTAGTACTAGTGGCGACGGCCGGAACGACCGCTTACACTTTCACTAGTTGCTCGTTCGTCCATGAAGTTTATTCTTTCATACTATGATGTAATTATAATTAAAGTCATAATCTTAGTGTAAGTTTGTTACTAAAGGCATATATTTTTATAAGGCAAGGGCCAAGGAAAACAATATTAAAATACATATATGTTAATAATTGACTACGCTAGGACTAGTGTTTACCGTAGTTACGAATATGAACGCTTACACTCATCTTTAAATAATTTAAAATACTATGTTACGGCTTATTTATTAAAGTTTTAAGTCTTCGACATTTTAATAACTTTTTTCGGCTGCAAAACTGAGTGAGAAGAAATATATTTTTTGTCCAAATTAGCACCTGGAACATCGTTTTCAGATAGCACTATAACACTATTAAACACACTGTTGCTAGCCATGTTTGAGAAAGTTTGACCTTACTGACAACGAAGAGCCTAAAAATAGATATGACCGAATGGCCTATGACGCGTTGGGGTCACAGAAATGATCAAGCCTATATAAGAAATTCGATCTTATAAAATAAACATTCTCCTTAAACCACAATGAGTCATTCTGTAGGGAAAGAAATGAAATGACGTCATCCTTTTGGTAGAACCATCACAAGCCCTCTCTTCCCCTAGCTCAACCTTCCCACTGACCTATCTCCAGGAAGTCGTACAAACAAATGTGAATCTCACGTCTGGAATCACAGTTGACGGGCCGGGGTCTCGGTGGAGTTGACCTATCAAAGTAACGACGAGTTGGACGTTTTCTCATTGTATCCTCGCCACTAGGTTCTGCTGATGGTGGCAGAGTCTCCACCAGGGGGCTGTATGTTCTCGACATTTTTTTGTTTACTGAGGTCGTATTTTACACCAGATCAAAGATCTGAGTACACACTAGTGGACTTGTAGTAACCATAATGTGACTTATCGTATATTTTGCTGATGAAAATTTTTTTACTTTTGGTCTTTACGTGAAACCCACGCACAGTATTTCTTTGAAGATAATTAAAATTAACCATTTGGTTATTCCCCAACGTAAAAAAAAACAACAAAAAACAAACATTTAAATAACAACAAGTATTAACGAAAATAGTTAGTTAGCCCCCAGTTCATGATGTGAAACAGGCGCTTAAAGATCGTTCTAATTTTAAAAAAAAATTAAATGGAGATACACTCTTCACATCCCCATGGGCTTCTTTGAAGACATTCGTTGTATCAGTCATAACGCTTTTTAAAAACTGTTCGGACCGGTTTTTTCGAGGCTTATAAAACATCAACTTCAGAATCTATGGAAGCATATTCCTATCGGGCGTCCAGAAGAGAAGATAACAAAAAAAGTATAATATATTTAAGGTTTTCAAAGACAATGAAAATTTCTGAGCATAGAAAATTGAGCTAAAAATAGAGTGGCAATCGATCGCGACACCGCCACCTATCAAACTATTGGTCACAAAACCTAGATTTCTTTATACGACATGGTTTGACTAACTCTGTGATCCACACAAACAAAACTTTAAAAAATCCATTAACAATGAGTTTAATTTAAGGTGATGTTAGTCTTAAAAGGTTTCACTCTCTTTGCCCAACGTTTTTAGTCATATTAAATCGAAGTATTTGACTCTTTAATAAGACTTTAATAAGTTTTAAATTATTTTCTTATTTTAAGCCCACTTATAAAAACGTGGGTTTTAAAAATCTTTTTTTAAAAATAATTTATTTATTTATTTTTTTTATTTAAATATTTTTTTTTACCTCTATTCATTAAATTAAATGTTTGCTGTCAGTGAAGTGAATGCTGATCATGTGACCTGCTTCCGTAATGTATACCAAACCCCTCGCAGACCACCTACTGACTTTATTAGAAATAGCAAACACTTAAGAATTGACTCCTAAACACGAATACCATCTTGAAACTATTCGGTGGTTGAGTCAATGAAAAGAATCTCTTTCGTATTATTATGTAATATCGCATACATTTGCGATGGTTGTGCATTTGGGGAGTCATGAGTTTTAGAAAACGGTAACATAACGAGGAAGTATGTATATTTTCATTATTGGGATTGAAAAAAAAACAACTGTATTACGCAAGGCAATAATTAACCACAGTTAAAAGTCAGTCAATGAGTCTCAGGGAGACGACCACGGATTTAAGGGAGCTAATCCGTGTAAATCCTGAACAGCTTTATATCACGTGAAAATAAGGATGGTGAGACATCGATTTTATTTCACAGACCTCAGCCTCCGTGTCTACTTGTCACGTGACCCAACTCGAGAGAGAGAGATATATATATATATGTACACTTGGCCGGACACCCCTCCTCCCCCCTGTCACAAACTGCCACACTTTCTTACACCCCCTCCCCCCTCTGGAGCGTGACGTGCTTTATGGACGGCCCCTAAGGGAGTGAGGGGGGGGGTTACCATCAGTCACATCTTATTTATTAAAGTTCACAAGTACTCAACAACACGTGTATGTGTACACTTGTTACGATGTTACAAATGGGATACATAGAGTCGAACACAAACAGGTTCACTTGCCGATAAAGATGAACATTTTGATAGAAGTGAAGATCTCCTCCGTCGACATGATCAGTAAGGCAGACATGACCACGAAGGCTGGCCAGACATCTAAGATAGGTATGACCAACTAAGGTGGGCCAGACTTCTAAGATAGGTATGACCAACTAAGGTGGGACCAGACTTCTAAGATAGGTATGACCAACTAAGGTGGGCCAGACTTCTAAGATAGGTATGACCAACTAAGGTGGGCCAGACTTCTAAGATAGGTATGACCAACTAAGGTGGGCCAGACTTCTAAGATAGGTATGACCAACTAAGGTGGGCCAGACATCTAAGATAGGTATGACCAACTAAGGTGGGCCAGACATCTAAGATAGGTATGACCAACTAAGGTGGGCCAGACATCTAAGATAGGTATGACCAACTAAGGTGGGCCAGACATCTAAGATAGGTATGACCAACTAAGGTGGGCCAGACATCTAAGATAGGTATGACCAACTAAGGTGGGCCAGACATCTAAGATAGGTATGACCAACTAAGGTGGGCCAGACTTCTAAGATAGGTATGACCAACTAAGGTGGGCCAGACTTCTAAGATAGGTATGACCAACTAAGGTGGGCCAGACTTCTAAGATAGGTATGACCAACTAAGGTGGGCCAGACATCTAAGATAGGTATGACCAACTAAGGTGGGCCAGACATCTAAGATAGGTATGACCAACTAAGGTGGGCCAGACTTCTAAGATAGGTATGACCAACTAAGGTGGGCCAGACTTCTAAGATAGGTATGACCAACTAAGGTGGGCCAGACTTCTAAGATAGGTATGACCAACTAAGGTGGGCCAGACATCTAAGATAGGTATGACCAACTAAGGTGGGCCAGACATCTAAGATAGGTATGACCAACTAAGGTGGGCCAGACTTCTAAGATAGGTATGACCAACTAAGGTGGGCCAGACTTCTAAGATAGGTATGACCAACTAAGGTGGGCCAGACTTCTAAGATAGGTATGACCAACTAAGGTGGGCCAGACTTCTAAGATAGGTATGACCAACTAAGGTGGGCCAGACATCTAAGATAGGTATGACCAACTAAGGTGGGCCAGACATCTAAGATAGGTATGACCAACTAAGGTGGGCCAGACATCTAAGATAGGTATGACCAACTAAGGTGGGCCAGACTTCTAAGATAGGTATGACCAACTAAGGTGGGCCAGACTTCTAAGATAGGTATGACCAACTAAGGTGGACCAGACTTCTAAGATAGGTATGACCAACTAAGGTGGGCCAGACTTCTAAGATAGGTATGACCAATTAAGGTGGACCAGACTTCTAAGATAGGTATGACCAACTAAGGTGGACCAGACTTCTAAGATAGGTATGACCAACTAAGGTGGACCAGACTTCTAAGATAGGTATGACCAACTAAGGTGGCCAGACTTCTAAGATAGGTATGACCAACTAAGGTGGGCCAGACATCTAAGATAGGTATGACCAACTAAGGTGGGCCAGACATCTAAGATAGGTATGACCAACTAAGGTGGGCCAGACTTCTAAGATAGGTATGACCAACTAAGGTGGGCCAGACTTCTAAGATAGGTATGACCAACTAAGGTGGGCCAGACTCTAAGATAGGTATGACCAACTAAGGTGGGCCAGACATCTAAGATAGGTATGACCAACTAAGGTGGGCCAGACATCTAAGATAGGTATGACCAACTAAGGTGGGCCAGACTTCTAAGATAGGTATGACCAACTAAGGTGGACCAGACTTCTAAGATAGGTATGACCAACTAAGGTGGGCCAGACTTCTAAGATAGGTATGACCAACTAAGGTGGGCCAGACATCTAAGATAGGTATGACCAGCAACTAAGGTGGGCCAGACATCTAAGATAGGTATGACCAACTAAGGTGGGCCAGACTTCTAAGATAGGTATGACCAACTAAGGTGGACCAGACTTCTAAGATAGGTATGACCAACTAAGGTGGGACCAGACTTCTAAGATAGGTATGACCAACTAAGGTGGGCCAGACTTCTAAGATAGGTATGACCAACTAAGGTGGGCCAGACATCTAAGATAGGTATGACCAACTAAGGTGGGCCAGACATCTAAGATAGGTATGACCAACTAAGGTGGGCCAGACATCTAAGATAGGTATGACCAACTAAGGTGTGCCAGACTTCTAAGATAGGTATGACCAACTAAGGTGGACCAGACTTCTAAGATAGGTATGACCAACTAAGGTGGACCAGACTTCTAAGATAGGTATGACCAACTAAGGTGGGCCAGACTTCTAAGATAGGTATGACCAATAAGGTGGACCAGACTTCTAAGATAGGTATGACCAACTAAGGTGGGACCAGACTTCTAAGATAGGTATGACCAACTAAGGTGGGCCAGACATCTAAGATAGGTATGACCAACTAAGGTGGGCCAGACATCTAAGATAGGTATGACCAACTAAGGTGGGCCAGACATCTAAGATAGGTATGACCAACTAAGGTGGGCCAGACATCTAAGATAGGTATGACCAACTAAGGTGGGCCAGACTTCTAAGATTGGCATAATCACTTTTACAAACAGGATCGTTACTTTAGATGTTTGTTAGTACTCGAAGCAGTGAACCGTGTCCAACAATGAATGCTGAAGCAAAATGATTTCCACTTTGATCAGACTTTACATCAGCGGGTCTCAATCAAACTTGTATAAAGTCATGTGTCATTATATTATTTAAGAGATGAGTCAGGGGCCACATCAAACCCCCCCCCAAACCAACAACCCGAGTGAAGTAAAAAAAAATACTTCATACATTTACACTCATTTTACTATTTATCACTAATAAAATGCCAATTTACAACTAAGACACACAAAATAATACCAGAGTGAACTTTTAACTTTTAATATTATTACTAACAATGTTAAAAACACTGAACACAAACGAGATTTGTCTGAATTTCACGAATATTACATTTTGTCTATGCTTACTGTCGGGCCACACACAAAAATCCACTTTGTGGGACGCATATGGCCCACGGGCCGCGTGTTTGAGATTTTTGCTTCACACGATGTTTGCAAAGGATTATTATGCATATTAAAGTATGAAATTTAGTGTCTGTGAAATTTATGGTATTGTGACAAATAAGCCTTATGAATTACAATCTAAGTGTTCAGAAATGTTGATGGTATTGTAACACAAACATTCGAATCTTTCAATTACAACTAATAATTTTTCTGTACAGAGTAGTATCCCAGCCTCAGGCTTTGCTCAACACAAATCATAAAATATACTTAATAAGAAAACATACATTCAATACAAAATATTCATATCACATATAAAAATTATAAGAATACATGGTTGGAACACATAAGATACTTTTATCGTCATGTAAATGTCACGTTGTCATTCCCGAATGCGTACTTAGAAATGATATGTTTTGAGTTCAGTTTTGAAGGCCTCAGAAATAGAAATTTGGGAAAGGATTTCATCGTTCAGAGGAGGCGTATCTTGGATAGGTGTGTCTGCAGAAGAGCCTTACAAACTAGAGTTCGAATAGACAAAGACAAGTCCATTAAGATAGAAAATACAGGAGTCAGAAACAATACGTTATGGTAGAGAATAGACAGTTTGTAGACAATGCGTGCATGATGAGGGAGCCAATGCATTGAATGAGGTATAGTTATGTGATATTGTCCCTTTTTTACATTTAGAACTATCCTGACAGCTGAATTTTGAATTTTTGTAGTTTTTTGTTCCATTGTTTTGGCGAGCCTAAAAGGAGAGAGTTGCATTAGCTAAGACGAAAGATGACAAGAGCACAGACTCTTGGTTGTGTTGCATTAATTGTGAGGACGTGGCGATAGCCATGATCTGACTGTCGGCCATGTAAGTAGAGCGACAAATGAGAAAAATATAAACTTTTTGTTTGGACTTTTTGTCAGAAATAATGTAGCCACGATTCCTAGAGGATGATGTGATCAGATTTACCTATCCTGAATAGAAGCAGGACGAAACCTTCTGGAGGCTGATTTAGTTTTGCAAAAGAGGAGTGCTTCGATCTTGTCGTTATTATACTTCAACTTGCTGAAAGCCATCCATGACTTGACCTCACCAAATACACTCTTGCATGTCCTTTTACGGTAGAGTCAATCAGACGGGGATGGTTGTACATCTGTGTGCTATTACGTGAATGACATGGCTCTCAGCTGTGTGATATTAGTGAATGATTGGCTCTCAGCTGTGTGATATTAGTGAATGATTGCTCTCAGCTGTGTGATATTAGTGAATGATTGGCTCTCAGCTGTGTGATATTAGTGAATGATTGGCTCTCAGCTGTGTGATATTAGTGAATGATTGGCTCTCAGCTGTGTGATATTAGTGAATGATTGGCTCTCAGCTGTGTGATATTAGTGAATGATTGGCTCTCAGCTGTGTGATATTAGTGAATGATTGCTCTCAGCTGTGTGATATTAGTGAATGATTGGCTCTCAGCTGTGTGATATTAGTGAATGATTGGCTCTCAGCTGTGTGATATTAGTGAATGATTGGCTCTCAGCTGTGTGATATTAGTGAATGATTGGCTCTCAGCTGTGTGATATTAGTGAATGATTGGCTCTCAGCTGTGTGATATTAGTGAATGATTGGCTCTCAGCTGTGTGATATTAGTGAATGATTGGCTCTCAGCTGTGTGATATTAGTGAATGATTGGCTCTCAGCTGTGTGATATTAGTGAATGATTGGCTCTCAGCTGTGTGATATTAGTGAATGATTGCCTCTCAGCTGTGTGCTATTAGTGAATGATTGGCTCTCAGCTGTGTGAAATTAGTGAATGATTGGCTCTCAGCTGTGTGATATTAGTGAATGATTGGCTCTCAGCTGTGTGATATTAGTGAATGATTGGCTCTCAGCTGTGTGATATTAGTGAATGATTGGCTCTCAGCTGTGTGATATTAGTGAATGATTGGCTCTGAGCTGTGTGATATTAGTGAATGATTGGCTCTCAGCTGTGTGCTATTAGTGAATGATTGGCTCTCAGCTGTGTGATATTAGTGAATGATTGGCTCTCAGCTGTGTGCTTTCAAGCAGTGACTTGATATAAATTATGAAAAATACTGTACCCAAAACGATTCCTTAGTTCACTCCATACACCAAGTCATCTCTGTCAGAGAAATTGCCATTAACTGAGACCACCTGTGACCTACTGAGACCACCTGTGACCTACTGAAGTTGTGGCATTAGCTGAGACCACTGTGACCTACTGAAGTGGTGGCATTAATTGAGACCACTGTGACCTACTGAAGTGGTGGCATTAACTGAGACCACTGTGACCCACTGAAGTGGTGGCATTAACTGAGACCACTGTGACCTACTTAAGTGGTAGCATTAACTGAGACCACCCGTGAGCTACTGAGACCACCTGTGACCTACCGAGACCACATGTGAGCTACTGAGACCACCTGTGACCTACTGAGACCACCTGTGACCTACTGAGACCACCTGTGACCTACTGAGACCACCTGTGACCTACTGAGACCAACTGAGACCACCTGTGACCTACTGAAGTGGCAGGATGGAAACCAAGACAGAAATGAACCAGAAATTCCAGATGAATTTTTGTAAGGTTCTGATAAAGCCTCTCATGGTCAACGGTATCAAAGGCTGCACTGAGATCAGTGAGGTCACTGAGGTCACTGAGGTCACTGAGATCAATGAGGTCACTGTGATCAATGAGTTCACCGAGGTCACTGAGGTCAATGAGGTCACTGAGATCACTGAGATCACTGAGGTCTCTGATATCACTGAGGTCACTGAGGTCAATGAGATCACTGAGGTCACTGAGATCAATGAGGTCACTGAGATCACTGAGGTCACTGAGATCCGTAGGATCAGGATGGAGGCAATACAAGTGTTCAGTGTGAGCACGAGGTCATTTGGTACTCTTAATGGTGAGCTCTCTGTGATGTAAGAAGGTCTGTAGGCTGACGGATTGGTTCTTAGATAAAAGAGTGTAGTCGTTCATGGAAGCAAAATATTGTTTCAAGACTAGATTTTGAATGATCTAAGATAAAACCCCAAACTGGATACAGCTCGGCAGTTTTTTAAATAATTGTTTATCTAGACTCTAGAGTCTAGACCATAATGATACATTATGAGTTTTATTACAGCTGATTTATATATAAAAAAGCACATTACCAGATGATAGTCTCTTATTGACCATGGGGGATATCAGAGGCGTCACTAGGGTTTTTGTCACCCGGGGCAGCCCGCCCCCACCGCACCCCCTAGTGACGCCACGGGGGGCTATGGCTGCGGGAGTCCAGATAAAATTACGCTTGTTTGGGGTTAAGTATGAGAAATTTTGATTCCGTGTTCTTAAAAAGGTTTTAAAATATCAATGCTCGAACTAAAAGCGAAATTCGGAGACAAATCAAGAGGTGATTATTCAAGCGAAAAACCGATATCACTTAACATTATCCCTAAATTGTAGAACCACTATCACTGAATACTACCATTATATAATCGAACCCATATCACTGACCATTACCCTTACATAGTAGAAACCCTATCCGTGACAACTGTCCCTACATAGTAGAACCCATATTATTCCCACATATTGAGGCCCCAGTTATCCCAACTCGCTTTACATAATTCTGCTCACGAATAGCTTTCCCCCTGCCGACACGGCGCCTCTCTCACTTTCTCTCAGTCTCTCGCTATCTTCCCGCAACAAGTCTCTAGATCCCTTCATCATGACATGGCCACCAGCATCCACTCACTCATACCACGGAGATTGCTGTGGCGCATGCCGGTACGGTTCTAGATGCATTCAACTTCGTGGAGAGAGATTATACTTCGGTGAGTAGATTTAGCATCGTATATTTTCCCCCGAAGATTCAACAAATCTAATAATAGAAAACGGCATGTTAACTTAGCTAAAACGTGAGAGTATACTTATTGGTCTGAGTGACACATTGTAAGAGTATTGGGCTATAATTCATAAGCGATACAAATAAAGAGAATTAACCCATTTGGTATGGGTGAGCAATGATTAAACCATTGATCTTAAAAGTCATAAGTAATAGACGATGCAAAGAAAATTAACATATTGGCTTAAGGTGACCAATGACTAGAGCATTGCCCTAGTCGCCGTGACAGACCTATAGTTTGAAAAGGGACATGGGATACTAACTAGCAAGTGTTAATCTAGTGATCTATGCACAGTGTAGTGATTGGTAGACAGTCACTAGACAAAGCCGGGGAGGTTAGGGAGCCAAAATAGTCCCACGTTAAGACAATGTTGTATGGCACTGCTCAGCAGATGGAGCAGGTAGCCCAGGTATTAGCCAAGGCCTTAAGAGACTGGCTCAGGACTTCAGAATATGTGTTTAGTCTAGTAGCGAATTTTTGGTACCAATCCTTTTTTGTAAAGACTATTACTTGTTGCATGTCAGATTTGTGATAGAATAGTAGAGTGTCGATATTTTGAGATTGTTTTGACCTTTATAGAAAGTCATTTTTTTACATATTTTTTTGGGTTGAAAAAAGTCAATAAATTTAACTATATTCAGTTTACCGATGCTCACAAGACATAAAATGTTTCCAAATTGCTTGGAGTATAATATATTATTATCAACCAAACACATTCAACTAATTCGTTGTGACAAATACAAACCTGGAGATTTAAAAAAGCAAACATTTTTAAACTGGCGATTCCCTTATCAAAACAAAATGGTCGTTGTAAGAGAGTACCAAGTAGATTTAAGCCAAATATTTTATGAATCGTACAAAGACCTTTATTGCTGAAAATGTTAATCGACACTCTGAGTTAACAAGATTATTGAAATAAAATAGTTAAATATACAAAAGTTCACATGAAAACAGATATTTTTAAATTTAAAAAAACACCCACAAAGATTAATCTGTTTGATGAAGCAAATGAAAAAGGGCAGGGTGAAAACAGACTTTAATTGTTGTAGTAAAAGAATAATGAGTCCAGCGAAACGGTTTGTTTGTAGTTGGTGTAAGCTGGCCAGAGGTCTAATAACTGCAAACATCTCTCAACAGCAATGTTAAGGCGTCAGTGTTTAAAGACAGGAGTGTTATTGATGATACGCGGGTGAATTCTAATAAACATCATCTTGTTTTAAAGACATGTTGGTGTATTCTTACACCATCATGGTGTATTTGAAGACACATTCATGTATTATAACACAATTATGGTGTATTTGATGACGATGTCGTGTATTCATACACCACCATGAAGTCTCTCAACATACATACGCGTGTTCTTACAATACCAGGATGTGTTTGGCCATACACTCGTTCGTTCTTACGACATAGTGAACTTTTGCTGGATGAACATTTCCTATCACGACTTGTGGTTACGTTCATGAACAGGGAGACAACTCTTATCAATGTGACATTCGGAAACGGAACTGCCCTATCATCGAGCTGAATAAACGCAGTGAGCCTGTCCCATGGGACGGGTGTATTATATGTTATCATCTGAATATGGCTGCGCACGCATCTCTACATTAGGGGTCATAAGCTATAGAGGAGATTTAATTCGATGAAATAAACAGTTCAACTGATTCAATAGAACAAGCAGTAATGTCAGTTTTATTTGATAAAACAGACAATAGTTTCCATCGAACTCTAGAAGGTCGAATATTATAAATAATAAATGATAAAATATTTGATTGCAAATTTGCTGCATCAATTTCATATTATTAAAAAAATATTCATCAAGTCTTGATAAAGTTCCGATTCTTTGCTATAATTCCCCCCTCCCCCTACACTTCTTTCGGAAAAAAGCAAACAACAACCGAATGGTAAGGCGGCCAGTTAATAATTGGGCAGTATTTGTAGACACGCCCCACTTCGCCATCATACACCCATTCACCCCGCCCCCCCCCGACATCACATCCCACGGACTGTGCTCTGTGTCCACGCGATCATATCGTACTAACACAAGTTTTCCA
The DNA here is from genome assembly GCA_944989445.1 of Ampullaceana balthica. Taxonomy (NCBI): domain Eukaryota; kingdom Metazoa; phylum Mollusca; class Gastropoda; family Lymnaeidae; genus Ampullaceana; species Ampullaceana balthica. The sequence goes on along the minus strand of CALYLW010000043.1, from coordinate 1,836,875 downwards.
TTATTGCACACAGTCTGGTTGTTCCCCGAGGCGGTAAGGGCAGTTAGGCGAATCCAACACAGCTGACTTAACCGGAAACCACGTGTCCCCAGTCATTGTAAAAACTGTGATCTGTTTCAAATCAATACCAGCGCATTAACGACAGTGGAAAAACAAAATACCAATAATATAGATAAAAATAGTAATATTAATCAACGATACACCTTGAAAATTATTTTTTGATGAAGTTATTCCCCCTGCACGCACTGCCATTAATTTATTTTTCTTTCACGCCATCTTAAGCTTCTTGTACACATAAAGATATTCGACACTACAATTGATGAAGAGTTACTCACTCACAGTAGAGTAGCCTACTAAATAGACACAGGGCAATACCTTTTGATTTTTAATTATAATGCAACCAGACAGTCCAACTAAACCATATACTATACTATACTATACTAATCACAAGTAAACTATAAACCTTACATCGAAACTATACAAAGTTAAAAAAAACTAACTATAAACAGTCCAAATAAACTATTAAAAGCAAACTAAACTATACACAGCGCAACTTAACTAAATACATATTCTTTTGGCCTGAGACTAGTCTCTTAAAGCCTTGGCTAAAACCTGGGCAACTTGCTCCAACTGCTGAGCAGTGCCATATAACATAGTCTTAACGTGGGACTCTTTTGCCTCCCTAACCTCCCCAGCTATGTCTAGCGCGGGACATGAAGTTAACAGGTGTACTACTGTTTCAGAGGCTAGGCTGCAATGACGGCAGTTCGAGTCCCTGTTTTAGTCTGGCCTGTTGAAATATGAGTTAGTTGGGCAGTGCTCTGTTCGCTTTTGAGTCACTAAACTCTGGTGTTTGTGACTCAAATTCCTCCACTGGTCAGATCGACTTGGCCTGGACATGTTAGCGGATACCCCCCCCCCACCCCCCGCCCCGGCAAGTCGAATTGTCAGCCCATTCCTGATACCACTTATTCCTGAAGTGGTCCATTAGCCAGGTCTTTGTCCCGAGATAAGTTCCTGGGACCATCCTGTTGGGGCTGGGCCGCCCCGGTTTTTGCCAAGGTGATAACTTTTTCACTAACTAAACTAGACACAACCACGCTAAGCTATGAACAACACGTTTTACAGGACACCAAACACTGAATACTGATCGCAAAATAACAAACTGAGGGCTTCAAACACGGTTCCAAACTGTACAGTTTGCAAACAGAACTATACTTTTCCCAAACTGTACTATACAACCAGATCAATAGTGTGTTATATATGTAATATTTTATGTTTTATTGCGATTAGCTTTTTAAATATATAACACTCTCTTTGATGTAGAGATTATGATTTGTGTTAAACGTGTGCAGGTGAAGACGTCTAGATGTTAAATAGAATGCGCTTCAAGTTTGGCAAGTAATCTCTTAATGTTCCAAAGGAATCGGTAATATTCTTTATCTAATATTTTCTACGAGACGGGTATAAATATGGGAGAACGCTATTGTTGAAAACTCTCGTATTATTATTATTGTTATTATTGATTGCTGTAGGAGGACTGACATATTTCTTGCATCGTGTTTACTTCTTTTTTGCTTGAAGACCTGCTTGTAACACATTTATATTTTGAAGATCGCGTATCGCTTTGCTTTTAAAACTTCAACTTCAAATTTATTCAAATGAACCTTGACCCCTTGACCATAACAGGTGACACAACCGATCTACAAAGGATTCCACCAAAACTAATGAAGTCTCAAACAATTGAAAGTACAAACAGAACTTTAAGGAATGCCAACAGTACTAAACGGTATCCTAACGGTACTACATGGTGTGTCACCAGGTTTATTTCCTCACAACAGTACTATACGGTGTCTTAACGGTACTTTACCATGCACCTAAAAGTTTATAGACTTACAACAGTGCTATACGGTGTATCATCAGGTTTATAGACTTAAAACAGTGCTATACGGTGTATCATCAGGTTTATAGACTTAAAACAGTGCTATACGGTGTATCATCAGGTTTATAGACTTACAACAGTGCTATACGGTGTATCATCAGGTTTATAGACTTACAACAGTGCTATACGGTGTATCATCAGGTTTATAGACTTACAACAGTGCTATACGGTGTACCATCATGTTTATAGACTTACAACATAAAATGTCATTAATATGTAGATCAAAATAGTCTGAATAAACTTTTTTTTTATATAATCGAACATATATCTGAGAGCCAGATGCAGCCATCAATAGAGCCACATGTGGCTCGCGAGCGATGGTTTCCCGACCCCTGCCCTACATAGTAGGTGGGCCGATGGTGCCTGGTTAGGCGGTGTCATAAGGGCCTAGTGGGCAAAAGATGCCTTGTGCACACATGATATTATTGGCACATGGTGTCAAGTGGGCAAAAGATGCCATGTGCACACATATTATTCTTGGCAAATGGTGTCAAGTGGGCAAAAGATGTCTTGTGGACACATGATATTATTGACACATGGTGTCAAGTGGGCAAAAGATACCTTGTGCACACATGATATTATTGGTAAATGGTGTCAAGTGGGCAAAAGATGCCTTGTGCACACACATTATTCTGGGCAAATGGTGTCAAGTGGGCACTTGATTCCAGCTGGGCATATGTTTCAAGTGGGCACATGGTGTATGGTGGTCACATCGTATGAGCTGGACACACAAAATCAGGTGTGCACTTGGTGTCATGTGGTCACATTGCCGTGATACATTAGGTTTGTATTAACACAGGGGTGTCCAAATTACGGCCCGCGGGAGAACTACGGCCTGCGTCCTTAATTTTAACTGGCATACGGTCTCATCTTAAAAACTGAAAGACTTGCAGATTTTTTCTGTAATGATATTTATTTAAAAAGCAAAAAATTTTAAAGTGTTTTGAGGACAAAAGACGATGACGACATATGATGACTAAAATTGATGACGGTTTTTTGTTAACCAACGTGAGTATTCATTACAAAAAGGCAATGAAGTTATCTGCTGTTATGTTTACGAAACACATTTTTTTTTCGTAAGATGCGTATCATAAAATAAATTTATTATTTCCATAACTTGGCCATTATTTATTCAAATTTTGTAATTTAAAATGATGAAATAAGACATTTTCAAAAAAGTTTTGCAAATCGCGGTTTAATAGTCTCTAACAGCACACACGCCCGAAAATAAAAATCACTCTTTAAAATTACAGTTAAAAACAATCATACGATTTAATAGCCTGTAATCAGTCTCAGCGTATGTCTTTTTTTATATCTTAATCCGGACCACGCATGAAATATGCCCCTGTTTGCCTCTCTTTGCAAAAAGTTTGGACACCCCTGTATTTATTTGATAAACCATTGCTTGTCTCCACGACCTTGGACACTAGCGCTCACGCTAGGCGTCTCTTTGATTGGACTGATCTGATGGATTGCCCGATGTTCATTGGCTCGATACAACACCGTGTATGACGATGACACATTGGTGGTGGAGATTATGTATTGTTTGGATTTTTATTTATGAGGTTATTTGGCTTTGGATAAGTGTGGGGTCAATTGGTACCCTTTACAGTTAAGGATGCCTTCTGCATTGCTTTTCATTAGGGCTGTACCGGATTCAAACTTTTTTCCGGTCGGATTTATGAGGTGAAAGACGGATTTATGAGATGAATTCCGCCGGAGCCGGAGCAAAATTTAAAAAAAAATGGCCAGATTCCAACTTTGCTGGAGCCGGAGCCGAAATCCGGTACCCCTAGATTTCAATGACTACGTCTGCAGAGTTCTTGGGGTCAGGTTGGAACTAAAGGGGTCTTACAGAATCATATCCATTGACTAATTTTTGTTTTTGCTTCCTGGGATTGTTATTGACGTCAGGTCCCTGCTGATTATCTTTCTACGGCCAGGAAATACCACAAAAGTGATGGCGTCCCTGCGTAGGAGCTCGCCGGAAGTTGTGTCAACAGCTTATCTCGAGACCTGACAGATTGACCGGCCGTGGACAGGTTCATCCTCGAGTCACTCGTGTGTCGACACAGCAGACGTGATTCTTCGAGGGTCCGCGAGGGTGAGTCTTTGAGTGGAGTTCGTAGAGTCCGTGGGTTCTGTCCTGATAGATAGACATCACCGGGTCAGGAACCGTAATCTGCTCATCAAGGAGATGTGTTAGACAAGAGAAGTAGGCCGATGCATAGTTACAATTGGGTTTTGGCAACTACAACAGATTTTGGAATTAGGACAAAACATAAAGAATTACATTATATTATCAGCCTTACATTTTATGATATCCTCTTCTATTTAGATGATAATCTGCAAATTAAAAACAAAATTGCAAGATAAATGACTAGGTTAATAAAACAAACCCGTAAAAACAAAGTTTTTGACTATAAATCCCTTATATATGAGACATAACTAACAGTATTAATTATTTTCAAACGCGACAAACATTTACAGACTGAATCTGTCTAAACACAACTTTGCTTCATAACCCTGGGGGTGTGGTGGAGGTGGGGGGGGGGATGGGAGAGGGGAAAAGTCTGGTCACCGATCGCTGGACCGAGCTCAGCGTGACACGTAAACTGTAAACAAAAGCATGCCGGTGTAACAGGTCAGATTAAACCCCTGACCAGAATATACCCGGGTATAATCTGGCCTAGGCCAGAATATACCCCCGGGGTTAAACTGGCCTAGGCCAGAATATACCCCCTCAGGCCAGAATATACCCCTTTGACAACATGGGGATATATAGTAAAAAATGGATGAATGATTTTTTGGACTTTAGAGTTGGTTTTAAATGTTGATAGTGTTAGTTTTTACTGTTGATAGTGTTGGTTTTAAATGTTGATAGAGTTGGTTTTAAATGTTGATAGTGTTGGTTTTTAATGTTGATAGAGTTGAATTAAATGTTGATAATGTTGGTTTTAAATGTTGATAGTGTTAGTTTTTACTGTTGATAGTGTTGGTTTTAAATGTTGATAGAGTTGGTTTTAAATGTTGATAGTGTTGGTTTTTAATGTTGATAGAGTTGAATTAAATGCTGATAGTGTTGGTTTTAAATGTTGATAGTGTTAGTTTTTACTGTTGATAGAGTTGGTTTTAAATGTTGATAGAGTTGGTTTTAAATGTTGATAGTGTTGGTTTTTAATGTTGATAGAGTTGAATTAAATGCTGATAGTGTTGGTTTTAAATGTTGATAGTGTTAGTTTTTACTGTTGATAGTGTTGGTTTTAAATGTTGATAGAGTTGGTTTTAAATGTTGATAGTGTTGGTTTTTAATGTTGATAGAGTTGAATTAAATGCTGATAGTGTTGGTTTTAAATGTTGATAGTGTTAGTTTTTACTGTTGATAGAGTTGGTTTTAAATGTTGATAGTGTTGGTTTTAAATGTTGATAGTGTTGGTTTTCCTGGTTTCCTCAGCCAAGCCATTCCCCACTTTGATTCAAGTTGTCATGTAGTTGTTATGTAGTTGTTATGTAGTTGTTATGTAGTTGTTATGTAGTTGTCATGTAGTTGTTATGTAGTTGTCATGTAGATGTTATGTAATTGTCATGTAGTTGTTATGTATTGCCAGTGTTCACATGTTGAATTACTTTATCTCTAAGGAGGATATAGTTGTCCTCTGTTCCTGTCAGAATGTAGCTTATGGCCCTGAAGTAACCTTCCCTCCCCCTTTTAATATGTACACCTTGGTTGTTCAAGATCTGGAATGCGGCCATAATATACAAACTTGTCAAAAGTAAGGCCAAGAGTTGTGCTAAGACGCTTTCTTCTTGAAATTGTTAGTGGGTTAAAAGTCCTAAACTGCATTTGTTTTGAGACAGGTTGTATCACGATGATATCTGTTTCTTCACCTGTGCTTTCTTGTTCCTTTTGTTGTATGCTCCCATTGACATTACCTTTAACAGAGTCATCAGGGAACTGATTTGGTTGAAGAAACCTGTTAATTGCTGTAAACTTCTACGTTACTGATATTGTCGGTGTTTCTTAGTATTTTGTCAGTCGATATATTCTTTAGCTACACTCTTCCCTTGTTTAATGATTCTACCACGAGGTAGGGACCAATCCATCAGGGTTTCCATGATTTATATTTACGCCTTTCAAAAGAAATTAGGCTGGTTTAAAATAAAATAATAGGGCGCGACGAGATCAGAGGTTCTTTTGAATACAGATTAAATGGAACGCAATCCATGCTTCATAACAATAGATAAATGCATGGAAAGCGGACAATCCAACATTGGCGAAATCCAATAAGGATGACCGTACTGTTTTAAGGGTAACACAGGTAAAAAATGAATTGCGCTGATTTAAAAAATAACAATAATTTGCGCTACTGGAACAAAGGTTTCTTTTGAATGTCTTAAGACGCCGCAAAGGCAAACCGAATTACAGATAAAGGTTCGGAAATACGACAAGCAACATGGGGGAAGTCAAACGATGTTTTCCCACACTTTAGTCGGCCTATTCTTTTAACTATTTTGCAGATCAGTGTATATTCTGATAGATTTTTTTAAAAAGGGAAAGCGCCATGATATGTTTATTTCAAAACAAAATGAAGATAGCCCTAAACCATGGTTGCCAGTAACATTTAAAATGTATGCGAGGAAAAAAACATTCATGCATAATTTAATTCAATACTTTTAAAAAAATCTTTATTGCCATACTCAAAATAATTAAACAATAATGATTTGATTAATACGCGAGGTACACGAAAAAAATATTCGCAAGGTACTTCGATGGGTCGCGTCAACGCGTGACTGGAGAATCACGTGGAAAAAAACCAATAACAAACAGTGAATTTGAATTACATACGTTATATAAGGATAAACTAAAAATGCATTAATTTAATTACGGTACGTTTGATCAATCTGAAATTTTGATACGATGCATTGTTAGGTGAGACGGGTCCATGTGTCAAATTTCAGCTCGATCGAATTACGAGAAGTGGGGTCATTTTATACTTCTAATTTTCCGCGGTGCTCAAGACAGAGACGGCGGTGAAGTTAATATAAGGGATTTAAAAAGTTACCCCAAATTGTTTTCACACCAGAATTTGAGATCTGGCAGAAACGATATACTTTCTTATGGATAGTGAGGTCCTGTGTCTGCTTGAAGTAGCATTCCAATTTGCGCAAATACCTTTAACTTAACATAAGTTCTTGGTTATTATTATAATAAATATTTAATGTACTATTTGATTTTTAAGAATTACATCTGAAACTGAAATATTTAGTTTCATCGCTTGCAGGCTTTGAACCCAACTTATCTTGTTCGTTGCTTTATTTTTAACATTAACTCCGTGCACATGGGATTTACAAATGAAATTATGTGTAAACTAACTTGTGTCTAAATATGAGTCAGTGTCGACTCCTGTATGCCATGTTGTCATTAGCCAAAGTCTTTTTTAGGTGCAATACGTCGGTTATCCTATCATCTGCCAAATACTTTTGTCATCTTTTAGTTGTTTTGTTAGCAGCCGTGGTGTTGTCATCTGTCAATGATGTCCTCATCGGTCAACTGTGTCATGATAGCTTTCACTGTGTGTTTATACCCAGAGGCGTAACTAGGTATGGTATCACCCCTTTACAACTTACGGGAACAAACATATTTTTAACCTTCGGTCATCACCCCTTTACAACTTACAGGGAACAAACATATTTTTAACCTTCGGTCATCACCCCTTTACAACTTACGGGAACAAACATATTTTTAACCTTCGGTATCACCCCTTTACAACTTACAGGGAACAAACATATTTTTAACCTTTGGTATCACCCCTTTACAAACTTACGGGAACAAACATATTTTTAACCTTTGGTATCACCCCTTTACAACTTACGGGAACAAACATATTTTTCACCTTTGGTATCACCCCTTTACAACTTACGGGAACAAACATATTTTTAACCTTTGGTATCACCCCTTTACAACTTACGGGAACAAACATATTTTTAACCTTCGGTCATCACCCCTTTACAACTTACGGGAACAAACATATTTTTAACCATTGGTGTCACCCCTTTACAACTTACGGGAACAAACATATTTTTAACCTTCGGTCATCACCCCTTTACAACTTACGGGAACAAACATATTTTTAACCTTTGGTCATCACCCCTTGTGGTCCGCACCCCCAGTAATAAATATATAAGCATGAAGTCCTTCCAACCAGTGACGTAACAACGGCTTGACAGTTTTGGCAGTTGCCAAGGGCGCCGGCCTGCGCAAGCTCAAGAGGGCGCCGCTAAATTTCTATTTTTAAAATTTAAAAAAATAATATCAAGGGCGCCAAAAGTAAATTAGCCAAGGGCGCCAAAAACCCAGTTACGCCGCTGCTTCCAATACACGCACAGACAAGGAAAGACAGGACAACACACACATAATCCTTTTCTTACATAAATGTATAAACTTGCTAACCTCCCTTGCTAGAAAGAAGATTGGAAATCCTCATAGAGTGTATTGGATTTCTAAGAATGTAACGAATAGGAAAGTACTGGGATCTTGTTGTAGTAACGACCTTAGTTACCCCAGAGAACTGCGTTGAGATTGATAAAGTGAGAGTTTCCTTTGGCCATGCAATACAAGGACAAAGATGAATGGCGTACCCAGAAAAAACTTATTGACAATTATTTTTAAAAAATACAACAGTTCTACCTTTCTGTACCGATATACAAGTTGACAATGATATCCTCACTGTACTACCTTACAAGTAAAAAAATCATCTAATTCATGGGTGGGCAAAGAGTGCGGCCCACGGGCTACATGCGGCCCGTCACAGAGATTTATTTTTTTTTCTCCAGAAAACCAGCCTTTAACTTAGATTGATTTCTTGTCCGTGTTTCTTAATAGAGCGGCTACGTCCGTGCGCGTGCGCAGGTGTAAATTCGCACTTTTACGATTACTCAGTTTTAATGAGAACTTTGTCTTAGCAACACAGTGAAAGAAATGTTTAATACTGTGATATTAGTTGACTTTATAATCTTTCTCTCAGAAAAAACTTCCTTGTGTGAAAATATTGCTGAGAAAATGTTCTGTATCTTTGGATCTAGGTTACATGTATGATCTATTTGTGAGTATTAAACTGATACCATAATCAAATGTGGTAGGAGCTTCTTCTTCTACATATTCTTTTGGCCTCTTAAAGCTTTGGCTAATACCTGGATAACCTTCTTCATATGCTGAGCAGTGCCATATAACATTGTCTTCAAGCAGGACACTTTTGCCTCCCTAACCTCCCCGGCTATGTCTAGCGCGGGACATGAAGCTCGAGTCCCTGTTATAGTCTAGCCTGTTGAAATATGAGTTAGTTTGGGCAGTGCTCTGTTCGCATTTGAGTCACTAAACTCTGGCGCTTGCGACTCAAACTCCACCACTTGTCTGATCGACTTGGCCTGGGCATGTTAGCGAATATCCCCCTAGCAGCCCTCTCCTGGTACCACTTGTTTTTGAAGTGGTCCATTAGCTAGAAATCTAGATAGCATCTCATAAGCACAATTAATAAGCATAATAAAACTAACAATTCTATTTCAGTTTTTTTTTAAAATTGATTTTTTGATACCATTTATACTTTAAAAAAATTGAAATGCAATATTAACTAAAGAATGCAATCATTTGAAACGGTGCGGCCCTCCGCTAAAATCCGCTACCACAAAGAGTCTCAGAGCTAAAACAATTGCCCACACCCACAACTGATCCAATTACTCTTTCACAATACAAGTCAACATTCATCTCATTACCGTGCCACCATACAGGACAAAGCAGATCTTCCTGCTGACTTATAGAGTCGTTACTATACGACATTGCGAGACAGATTAAAATCCTGTTTGTGTTACTACTGCATGGATTTAAAAAAAAATAATTTATTATCAAATCCTTTATATTAACTCGTGGTGTCTGTTTGTTTGAGCCCTTGCTCGCTTGTTTGATTGTCGCCAAAACTTTGGATCGATTTTTAACCCACTTCCTCGTAAGCTAGCGAGCTGAAATTTTGCAGGCGTATTTTATTGACAACACTTTTTTATAAACATATTCCTGATCGGTGCGCATTATATTGAACACGTTTTAACGAGACATAACTACAATTTTGTATTTTTGGATGGTCTTGCGCTGCGTGTTATAAGGAACATTCATTTAGTTACGTCTCGTACTTAAAGGATTTATAGTCAAAAACTTGTTTTTTTTCTCACGTTTTTTAATATATTTTTAGTTTTATTTAGGGATAATCTTAGCTGCATTAATCTCCCGTGTACCTCCATATTGGCATTATCGAACTTCAGTGTGCCGCGATCATAAGCAATATAATTCACCAGTGTGCCACAATCATACTCAATATAATTCTCCAGTGGGCCACCATGATATCAAAGAGATAAGTCCCGTACACTCGCCAACAACACAATTGTTAACAGTTGACCACAAACGTTTAGATTCCTGTCAAGGTGAACCCGTTGAGCTGAGTGCATGATGATATATATTTAAAACATGTTGGACAGATTTACTCTTATAATGTAAAGTCAAGGGAGCTTAACTAACTTTTAGTTCGTTTATTTGAGAACATAATGAGTAGCATTTGGTTGTTGAAACTAGGAATGCATCGATTTATCGGATGATAATCGGTAGTGGGCGTAAGTTCATTACACCTTACTCTTCGCAAAAAAAAATATTTTTTTTTCAAACGCATGATGAGTGTTTAAAATTTTGATCGATTTAAAACAAATTAACATATTTTATTAAATTATTGCAAATTAAAAACGAATTAGGTTTGTCCAAGGTTATAGGCTGGCTAGCATTAATTAGGGTTGTCCAAGGTTCTAGGCTGGCTAGCATTCCCCTACAGGAGAAAAAGTCAATGTTTACATAACGTTTAGTCTGCTACCAAATGACACACTGTTTTTATGTGCTGTCTAGCGTGGTGCATCTACTGTTATTTAAGATTTCATGTCTTCTTGCATATAGGCGAGGATTTCAAATTGTTTATGGTGTTAAAAATTTGAATTACGGAAGGCTGAATTTAACTTGTGGATTTGCCAGAAGTGGCTGAGACTGGCATTCTATCATTAAATCATTTAAGTTCTGTATTTTCTCTCGAAGACAAAGGTTGCATTCAATATTTTTAAGGCAGTTTTCTAAAGTTAAATGAAAAACTTGCAAGTGGGAAAGGTTCGGAGAGTTCCATAAGGGGTGGAAGACTGCGAAAGGGAAAAGTATGAAGTTTGGGAGGAGCAAAAGATTGGTGGTGGGTGGAGAGTATTGGTAACTGAAATCGCCAAAAACAATTTAATTGTTGACTACATGCTGCACTAAATGGTCAAAATAATTAAAACATTTTCCCAATTATCAAAACAATTTAACATGTTGACTATATCGCTGCTCTAGCCTGTCTAAACAATTTAATTGTTGACAATACCACTGCACTAACTGGTCAAAACAATCTAATTGTTGACTATACCACTGCACTAAATGGTCAAAGCAATCTAATGGACAACACCGATGGACTAACAAGTCACATCAATCTAATTGTTGACCAAAGCTTCTCACCAGACGGTGAAAACAAATTAATTTATGAATCTAAGTGGAGCCTTTAATGATAAAGTTATATAACATCCTGGCCTAGAACAAACACGCTTGATTGAATCTGCCTCCCAATCACACAATCAAGGCTACGCGGCTGAAGGGTGTCTGGTCGCGGGAATGTGTCATCTAATTGGACACATGAAATGTTGGGCCCTTTATTAAGACATAAAGATTATCGATTTCATCTGTGATGTCGTACAGGCGATGGCTGCTCGGTGGGCTACTGGCCCGTGTTGGATAGGAAACATCCTAATGTATTCGGAACCGCCACCTGACCCCCTCTCATCCCATTCCTATCTGTTCGCCCTTCATAACTCTCTCCTCCCTTCGTATCTGCTCGCCCTTCCTAACTCTCTCCTCCCTTCCTATCTGCTCGCCCTTCCTAACTCTCTCCTCACTTCGTATCTGCTCGCCCTTCATAACTCTCTCCTCCCTCCCTATCTGCTCGCCCTTCCTAACTCTCTCCTCCCTTCCTATCTGCTCGCCCTTCCTAACTCTCTCCTCCCTTCCTATCTGTTCGCCCTTCCTAACTCTCTCCTCCCTCCCTATCTGCTCGCCCTTCCTAACTCTCTCCTCCCTTCCTATCTGCTCGCCCTTCCTAACTCTCTCCTCCCTTCGTATCTGCTCGCCCTTCATAACTCTCTCCTCCCTCCCTATCTGCTCGCCCTTCCTAACTCTCTCCTCCCTTCCTATCTGCTCGCCCTTCCTAACTCTCTCCTCCCTTCGTATCTGCTCACCCTTCCTAACTCTCTCCTCCCTTCGTATCTGCTCGCCCTTCCTAACTCTCTCTTCCTTCCCTATCTGCTCGCCCTTCCTAACTCTCTCCTCCCTTCCTATCTGCTCGCCCTTCCTAACTCTCTCATCCCTTCCTATCTTCTCGCTCTTCCTAACTCTCTCCTCCCTCCCTATCTGCTCGCCCTTCCTAACTCTCTCCTCCCTTCGTATCTGCTCGCCCTTCATAACTCTCTCCTCCCTCCCTATCTGCTCGCCCTTCCTAACTCTCTCCTCCCTTCCTATCTGCTCGCCCTTCCTAACTCTCTCCTCCCTTCGTATCTGCTCGCCCTTCATAACTCTCTCCTCCCTCCCTATCTGCTCGCCCTTCCTAATTCTCTCCTCCCTTCCTATCTGCTCGCCCTTCCTAACTCTCTCCTCCCTTCGTATCTGCTCGCCCTTCATAACTCTCTCCTCCCTCCCTATCTGCTCGCCCTTCCTAACTCTCTCCTCCCTTCCTATCTGCTCGCCCTTCCTAACTCTCTCCTCCCTTCGTATCTGCTCGCCCTTCCTAACTCTCTACTCCCTTCGTATCTGCTCGCCCTTCCTAACTCTCTCCTCCCTTCGTATCTGCTCGCCCTTCCTAACTCTCTCCCCCCTTCCTATCTGCTCGCCCTTCCTAACTCTCTCCTCCCTTCGTATCTGCTCGCCCTTCCTAACTCTCTCCTCCCTTCGTATCTGCTCACCCTTCCTAACTCTCTCCTCCCTTCGTATCTGCTCGCCCTTCCTAACTCTCTCCCCCTCCCTATCTGCTCGCCCTTCCTAACTCTCTCCTCCCTTCCTATCTGCTCGCCCTTCCTAACTCTCTCATCCCTTCCTATCTTCTCGCTCTTCCTAACTCTCTCCTCCCTCCCTATCTGCTCGCCCTTCCTAACTCTCTCCCCCCTTCCTATCTGCTCGCCCTTGCTAACTCTCTCCTTCCTTCCTTCCTATCTGCTCGTCTTTCCTAACTCTCTCCTCCCTCCCACCCCAACTTCACCAACAAGTTTATGGAATACGTTAAGATTTATGCGACCATTCCATTAAATCCGATATCGCCAAAGGTAACAGCGCTTCGCTGTGTAGCAGTAAATGTCTTTCTATAAAACATTTCTGATTCAAGTAACGGGAGGTCTTCACTATGTCGTATGGCATCGTTCAAACCTCCACTATTAAGAATAAATGTATCACAATCAGATAAGGGCGTAAATCCCCGGTGTTTTTCCAAAACTTGATCAAAAGGCCTTGACCTCATGTAGGCCCGCCTTAATGGAGTGATAACATTTTTTGTGTGTGTGTGCGTACATAAACCAAGTTTAGAATCCCACGTGACCTTGCACGTCAAAGCGAGTGAATATATTATACGTCTCTGGCCCTATTGGCTCAAACACGACTTTAATGGCTCATTGGCAGGGCTAATGGCTCAGCGATCTTGATAGCGTAATCCCGTGTTGGCTGGGGTGGGGGTGGGGTGGGGGGAGATAAACCTGAGATTATCAGCTCTCATCAAAACTTAGTGACATGGAAAAATACTTGGCATAATGGATATCATTGGCACGCTGATCTGCTGATTGATAAAAAACATGCCACAGTTGAGAAGCCGTATGAATGGAAATTTTGAAATCCCTCCCACCACTAAATCCTGAACCCGTATTGTAGCCACCCCTAAAGCCCGCCCACTCCCAAACATGACAAACCCAAACCCATGACCTCTACATAATTTGTCTTTCCACGCCCTTAACCTGATGCCTCTAAAAAAAACACCGCTAAACCCCACCTACGAAACCCTGACAAACTCTAAAACCACGACCCCTAGATTGAGCTCCACAGCCCCAACCTGACGCCTCTAAAGGCATTACCGCCTCAAGCCCTTTCCCCTTCAAATGCCTGACCACCCCAACTCTAACTGATCCGCATGAAGACGCCATATAATATTGTACTTTCTTTCGGTGTTTTTCAAGTCGACAGTTTGAGATGCACTGATGTGAGATGACGTGTTGATTGTTGATTGCCTGGCTATAGGGCGTAGAGGTCGCCCCGAGGGACGGGACCGTGAGTTCTGTTTATAAAAAATATATATACGGATTGAGGCGGTTGTTTTCTTTGAGCACGTCCGAGATGATATTTTGATCTATTAACGATAAGGAGCCCCGTTAGATATCTTGTGATGTGCCATGCAGTGGGCAGTGGTACATGGAGATACCATTTGGGGGGGGGGCGTTTTTTGAGAACTTCGATTGTTTGGCATCGTCCAGTGGGTGGACGGGAGTTAGGGGACTTTGTCCTAACTGGGCGAGGACATCAGTTTCTGGGGGCTGTCCTAGCCAGTGAGAATTGTCCTGTCTATGAGAGGATTTCAATGTCTTTTGCTATATCTTGCCCGAGAAAGTTTCAGTTCTTTAGGAGCTCTGTCCTACTATGTAGAGCTTCTCCGTGTGTGAGCCTGGTCCTGTTTATTCACGTTCATCATAGCCTCAACGTCTGGGACCTCCTGAAGGTTTATCATGTTAGCTTATCAAATACAATGTACTCGTATGCCATGCTCGGGAATTTTACAAAAGGCAATCACTTCATCTGATCGCGTGCTCTAGCTAATTGGTTATCAAGACATTTCTTGACCAACTTCATCAAGCGTTGCTTTAATGTAAGTAAAAAAATAACATAATTTGAAATTTGATTTATACCATTCAATTATCTAATCAATACATATGTTTCACATGAATGTTACACATTTTTTGGGCCTAATAAACAAAATTAAAATGAGATGAAAGACAGTTTCATAGAATGACCATAAAATTGAAGTAGCAGTCAGATACTGAAAACATGATTACGGGTATATCAACATCGGCCAGTGTGTACGTCACGCATACCCACAATAGAAATGCATCCATGAAATTAAGGAGTGTCGTTATTTAGTAAAGCACTAATAAAATTAACTCCTTAAATAACCATACACTTATGAAATTAAGTAGCCCCGATGCATAGCCAATAGACCAATAAAATTACCTTTTTTTTTGTCTGAGTGACCTTGTAATATGGACAACTGCCGTAGAAATTTTTTTTGTTGGTGTCACTTGAGAGAGGTCAGAGTTAAAATTGTTGGTGGTCACATGACCGGAAGAAAAGGGGGAGAACTGAAGTGTGGTTTTATGGTACGGACGTGATATATACATGTGATGTAAATTTATGTACATAGAGCTGTGAATAAAGTTATAATGTTGAAACAGTGCCTCATGGATTCATTGTAAAAAAAAGACGGAGTTGATAAGGTCACGCCCATACGGCCACGTGACAGTTGGCTTGTTCAGTTCCGAGGACCAATAAAATAAAGAGATAGTATATTTTAAACTCTTAAATTGCATAACACCTGCATAGCCACGTGTCAGCATTACTGCCTTCAGTGTATATCGTTATGATTAACATAAGACATTTAATTCTAGCTTGGAGCTCCAACACAACAAAAAACTAATACATAACTCAGATAGACTTAGGGATTATTAAAAAAAAACTTCAATTTTTCCACATGCGAGAAAGAAACACTCACAAATCCTCCTTCGGGCGTGGAATAGACTGCCTGAACAAACCAGGAAAAAACAACACACTAGCAAAACTTAATTCTCTAAAAAAATATATATATGTATGAAAAGACAACATAATAATTTTAAAAAAAGCGAGACTAGACATAAAGCATTGATACGCGTATGAAGCAACAATCTTCTAAATAAAAGGAGCGTCTGTGTTATATTTAAAAAAAAGAGAAATTGGTATTGAAGAAAGGCAAGGCGAGGATTGGATTCGAGAATACCCTAACATTACTTGTCTCACGAGCCAATAGAGAAATGCAAATAAACAAAAAAGTAAATTGCCCCATGAAAGAATCTAATTAGAAAGAGAGTTGCGAACACAATTTTAACTTGACTTTAGTGGTAGTGATATCTACATACAGACACAACATTTGGCAATCCTCCGAATCCCGGTCCCAAATTATTGTGTGTGTGTGTGATGTGTGTGTGTGTGTGTGTGTGTGTGCTATCGCACAGATATGCGTAGTTACTTACTGAAACATCTCGGTTATAAACTATTACGACAGTATTGACGTTATTATCTTATCTTATCTGTTTCAGACGCTCCTTCTATACAGAAGATTATTGCGTCCTACGCTTATCTATGGTTTGTGTTTAGTCCTGCATTCTTATTAGAGTTTTAAATGTTGATATTTTGTTAATCAGTGCACATGTCAGCGCATTTTCATAATTTTATTTTTTTTAAAATATTACAGGTAAATCAGGCTCTCCCATAAACATTGCTCTTGTTGTTTTACCTTCAGTGCAACTGGCGCAACAGTCACAAATATATGCAGTAAGTTTTCGGCAGCTATGCTGTGTGAACTGTTTGACAGTTACAATATGCAGTATTTGATGATTGGTCATCGAACCATTAATAACACATGTGCTGTGTTCTATCGATAAATAACACACTTTGATGTACTATACTTCCTCTTGTTCGTGTAAAATAATTTGGTACCGGGATTCGGATCGACCAACATTTTATTGCTATTCTCAGGATAAAACAAAAAGTGTGCGCCCGCCCCCCCCCTTCCTAGCACACCACCCTTTCACTTAAACACGTATTTATATATTTATCCATCAGCTCCTCTTGTTTACCATCTGACTCTAAGGACGCCGCACCTTAGTGGCTGGACTCAACCAGGCACCGAAAACAGTTGCACAATACGGAGGTTAAATATGGCTGACAAAAACAAGCTGTCACCCCCTTCCCCTCCCCCCCTACCATCCCTCCTCTTTATCAAAAGCCAAATATAGAACGCTTCAAACTGACCAAGGGAAACAACACATAGTTGTACTCTTGTCACGAACATCAAGCTCGAGGTGAAATAACGTCACCGTACTCTGAGATTACAAATTGTCTCCGAGCGGAAGGCGAGGCGGTAAATGTGGAATTAAACAACCCCTGAAAACAAAAGTTTTTGACTAGAAATCACTTATATATGATTTTGATACATAACTAAAAGTATTGATTATTTTCAAACGCGACAAACGAGTACAGACTGAAACTGACTGAACTCCACCTACTACCATACGCGGGATGTGAATGTGGTCATCGATGGCAGGAGTGAACTCCAGTGACATGTGCATGTCAACAATAGCAGACGGATACATTGAGTTACATAGAGATAAACTAAAAATGCATTAATTTAATTACGGTACATTCTATTGATCTGAAATTTTGATCAATGCATTGCTAGGCGACACGAGTCTATGTGAAAAATTTCAGCTCGATAGTATCACGGGAAGTGGGTCATTTTTTTTTCTTTCGCCCGTCCGACCACCCACGACAAACAGAGAGAGAGAGAGAGAGAGAGAGATGAGAGAGAGAGAGAGAGAGAGAGAGAGAGAGGAGAGAGAGAGAGAGAGAGAGAGAGAGAGAGAGAGAGAGAGAGAGAGGAGAGAGAGAGAGAGAGAGAGAGACAAGACCGTGAGGTTAAAATAAGGGATTTTAAAAAATTTGAGAGTCAAGTACAACGTTGAGCAGCCAATGGTTTACGAATTTCGACACGTTAAGGCAAAGGGATAAAACGTTTTTACATTGTTTTATGAGTTGTGAACGCTCATTTACGATGATTTTAGGTACAACTGACACGTCTGAAGATTGCAGAATCTAAGTAAAGAAAACAAAACGGTAAAAAATAAAATAGCACTTTTGAAGACAGGCTGGAAAACAGAATTATAGAGAGTTATTGCAACGGACCAACAGAGAAGTCGATGGTCGTGAAAGCAGACGGATACGCAGACGGGCAGACAACATATAAACAGGGAGAAACGCTTGCCCTTATGTCAAGTTTCCCAGCTCTTTCAACTTTGCGATGTAATATCCATTTTTCTGT
This sequence comes from Ampullaceana balthica, assembly GCA_944989445.1. Taxonomy (NCBI): domain Eukaryota; kingdom Metazoa; phylum Mollusca; class Gastropoda; family Lymnaeidae; genus Ampullaceana; species Ampullaceana balthica. The sequence continues at coordinate 1,818,674 of CALYLW010000043.1, read as the reverse complement.
TTACGTTTTGCCGAGCTGTGCGCCAGAATGGCTGAGCACATCTGACGTCATCATGGGCTTACATGAGCTGTCAGAGGAGAGGTGCTCTACTTGGCCCCGTGTCTCTATATGCTGTCCTATGTTTGACTTGAATTTTCAAAGAAAGAATTTTCAAGGACGAGAAAATGACATTTGAAGGGAGATATGAGAATGAATTCCTTTGACATTCACCAAACTATGAATTATAATGATCTATTTTTAATTACTATTAATAAATCATTATTAACTATACATGTATATAATAATATTTTTATCGTTAAATTTGAGATTATATATCCTATGCTACACGGCTACACGAATGGCCAAGTACCTAATTGTGTAATACTAGTATTGTAATGAAAACTTAAGAAAGTTACTTTCAAATTTCAATAATGATTGATGTTTGCTCGATAAGCACGATATATAATTAATCAGAGATGGATCTATATCAGTAACTATTATTCATGATTAAGCAACACATGAAAATTCTTTGAAAAGTTTGGTTTTTTAATCCGTGTGCCTAATCAACCAGATGTCTATACTACTCTATATCACATGTCTTTGTGTGACACGAGATATTAAACTTGGTTGATTATACAACTATATTGCAAGGCACAGTCCAGGGAGGAAGGAAAAGAGGCAGACAAAAGAAGAGAATGGGAGGACGATATCAAAGAGTGGACCGGCCTGTCAGTCAGCGACCCTCAAAGGGCAGCACAGGACCGGGACAAAGGGCGTGAGATAGTGAGCAGTTCACGATGGTGCCCCAACGACCCAACGACGGGTTAAGGGATAGTTCAAGTTCAAGTTCAAGCTTTGTGATTGAACCATCTACAATACACAGAAATAGGGAGACAGAAACACTTTTCTTGTTCCATTCGCTAGAACAAACAAACACACACAAACACACACAAACATCCTCCTTTAATTGTGGCGCTCGGGCGTGGATTGGGTTGCCTGAACAAGCAAGAAAAAACCAACACGCTAGTAACATTCAAAACACTAATATAAATGCAAGGCAATACAAAGATAAGCATACGATGCAAAAATCTTCTGCGTATAAGAAGCGTCCGTAACGTATAAGATAAGATATTTCATAGTAATCTCCATGGTTATATCACAGTGAAGTTGGTAATTATACCTCATATCTTGCATTTGATTCAAAATAACTTGCTCACGGGTGTACAATAACAAACCTGGAGGACTCATTGGGTAAAGTTTCAAAGCTCTGTAATTAATCAAACTTCTAAATCAGTACTGGAACAATGATACTGCATGTTTAGGTGAAACTTTTGTTGCTTATGTTATTAAATGTGAAGAAAATAGATGGATACGACGCACACACTGGTTTACACTTAATTAGAAGATATTTACAATTAACAATAAAGTTGGGCTTGAAGCAATGTTCCGGTGAAAAATAAAATATACCAAATAAGTTAGTGTCCTCTGACACGCTATCAAGTTAAAAAAAAACAACAATAGTTAAATGTAAGTTTTGATGGGTAAATTGAAGTAAGATCAAATTATTATAACGAATAAGCCAAATAATTTTGTAAAACGTTTCTGGATTGCTCGTTGTTGGAACTTCGTTATGTGTTGGATGCAAGTCGTTTGGGTGTTCACCGAATGTCGATTGGGTTTTGGTTGAATGTTGATTGCGTGTTTACAAGTTGATTGAATGTTGATTGAATGTTGATTGAATGTTTCTTGTGTGTTGATTGAATGTTTAGTGATTAGTGGGTTTTAATTGAATGTTGATATTGTGTTTACTGAATGTTGATTGGGTGTTCATTGAATGTTGATAGAGACTTGATATATATTATTGATTTGGTGTTGATAGAATGTTGATTTGATGCTAATTGAATGCTCAATGCTCATATGGTTTTCATTAGTTAGTTATTTTCCTTTGGGTTTTGTGTGTGGTGTGGTGTGTGTGTGTGGTGTGTGTGTGTGTGTGTGTGTGTGTGTGGTGTGTGTTTGTGTTATAGGCATCAAATTCACCGTTCAGCCGTGTGCCAATACAACATTTGGTTAAGTATCAGGACATCATGTAGCCAGCCACCTTCGCATCAATTATTCGAGCAAATTTCCAAGTCGTCACGAAGTTCAGCAAACATCAACCTATATTTTAAACACATGCGCACTTACAAAGTGCTGTTATTTTAATTTGAAACATTGCGTAAATTGTAAGAATTTATGGGAGAAAAAAAATGTTATTCGTTTTGGAAACGAACTTCAGAGCCACTCTCTGGAAGTGGACAATCAAATTATGTTACAAACCTAATAGAAGCAATGTGTGCAACCAAGGAAGTCCACTCATAGCACAAGGGAAGTAATGTTTAATCAGGTAAATCGGATCAGAACAAGGGGAAGCCACTTGCTGAAATTAAATTCGATTAAACGCAAACCAGTGAGGGGGAAAAAAATCACAATGTCGTGACAAGCAAGGTCAAGGATTTTACATATTTTGGCCTCGTTATCATCGTTTGATGCGTTAACTTAATATTAAAAATTGGATAGTCCAGAAATGTTTTGTAAAAAAAAATGTTTTTAAATTCACGGAAACCAAGTTTGTAATAATAATTAAATGTTCTTATTTACAAATTCTTCTGACATCTCACCGGTATACTACAGTGCGAAAATATATGTTTAGCACATTGTACACATATTGAGGGGCTGTGAACAATAAGATTACCGAAAATGCCAAGATATATTCAGAAAAATTACGTCAATCCCTTTAAATGCTTCATAGTATTATTTACGTCATGTATATTATTACTAGTGTATCACCCGTCAAAAATGACGGAAATTTTCAAAATAAATACACATCAGATTAGAAAATAAGGTAATACAAGGCTTTCATTTATTTTATTTACTAAATCCTTTATATTAACTCGTGGTGTCTGGTTGAACCCTTGATTGATTGCTTGCTTGTCGTCAAAACTTTTGATCAATTTGTAACCCACTTGCTCGTAAGCTAGCGAGCTGAAATTTAGCAGGCAGTTTTGTACCGATAATAAAAACAATGTATCGAAATTTCAGATCGATCACATGTACCGTAATAAAATTATTGATTTTTTAGATTATTTTATTTATTCCTATGTATCATGCTATTTTTTAGATAGAGCGTCGCGGTGCGTATTATATTGAACAACCTTTCTGTCGCGCAATAAGGTGCGTATTTTATTGACAACTCTTTTTATAAACATATTCCTGATCGATGCACATTATATTAAACATGTTTTACGACACAACTGCAATTTTGTATTTTTAGATTGTCTTGCGCTGCGTATTATAATGAACATTCTTTTAGTTACTTCTCGTACATAAAGGATTTATAGTCAAAAACTTGGTTTTTTAAGGTTTTTAAAAAAAATTCTTTTATATTAACTCGTTGTGTCTGGTTGCTTGCTTGATTGCTTGTCGCCAACACTTTGGATCGATTTTTAAGCCTCTTCCTCGTAAGCTAGAGAGCTGAAATTTAGCAGGCAGTTTGGTGGCGATGATAAAAACTATGTATCAAAATTTCAGGTCGATCACATGTAGCGTAATTGAATTATTGATTTTTTAGATTATTTTATTTATTCCTATGTATCATGTTATTTTTGAGATAGAGTGTAAGGGTGCGCATTATATTGAACAACCTTTCTGTCGCGCAATAAGGTGCGTATTTTATTGACAACACTTTTTATAAACATATACCTGATCGGTGCGCATTATATTAAACACGTTTTACGAGACATAACTACAATTTTGTAATTTTGGATTGTCTTGCGCTGCGTATTATAATGAACATTCTTTTAGTTACGTCTCGTAAATAAAGGATTTATAGTAAAAAAACGTTGTTTTGTTACGTATTTTAAAATTATTTTATTCATTTATTATCATATGAAAAATTTTATGCGGAAAGTTAGAAAAGAGTTATTTTTGGTGCAGCACTATAAAACAAAATCGATCGCAGCGTCACCTAACAGCATTACATCCATATCGCAGCGCCAACTAACAGCATTACATTACAACCATACAGACAACGGGAATTATGTATATTAATGATTTTTTAAAAAATTCAAAATTTATTATTATTTCGTTTTTGTTTCTTGTTCCAAGGAAGAATCTTTTTACCGGCATGTCCTTTGTTTAGTCGTACCATATTTACAGACTTTTCTCCTGGCACAATGAGTGAGCCAAACTCATAATCTCTTGACTTAGGAATTTTGAGAAATAAGGACAAAAATCTATTTTGCCTTAAGTTAATTTCAACTGGTAAAGCTAAAGAATTTTTTCTACTTTACATTTTTATAAACTATTTGTTAAAAATGTAAATTATAAAAAAAAATTCCAGAAGGAGTTAGGTAAACTGTCTTTTTAAAACTCCTTAAAAAGAACTTAATAATCTTTGTGACATTGAAGAGATATACCAACAAAAATAAAAAAATCCTATAAGAGACAAAAACACATCGTAGAGACAACCAGACACATCATAGAGACAACCAGACACATCATAGAGACAACCAGACACATCATAGAGACAACCAGACACATCATAGAGACAACCAGACACATCATAGAGACAACAAGACAACCAGACACATCATAGAGACAACCAGACACATCATAGAGACAACCAGACACATCATAGAGACAACCAGACACATCATAGAGACAACCAGACACATCATAGAGACAACCAGACACATCATAGAGACAACCAGACACATCATAGAGACAACCAGACACATCATAGAGACAACCAGACACATCATAGAGACAACCAGACACATCATAGAGACAACCAGATACATCATACATTCATACAAACAGAAACATTATAAACACCTCAAAAATACATCCAAAAAGATTTATCCAAACAGAGACACAAAAAAAAAGAAAACACCTCCTCAAACAAAGGCATCATCAAACAATAAAACAAACCTCTCCACCAAATGTTGATCTGCCCGGGCCCAAATTGTGTCTCTTGGAAAGTAAGTTAAAGGGTCCAAAAGAATAAAGTGATGGTTGGGGGGGGGGTGGATAATTAACATATACATACCGGCAGTTTTGGTAACGAGGATATGGTAAGTGGAAGAGTCGTTCATGAAATACATTGTACAAATAAAGACACAGCACTGATTCCATATTGAAGTGTTATATTGATTTGAGAATAAAATGTCTGCACATTCTCTTTGCTTAATGGATTTTAAAATAGATTTTCATTAAAAAACAATGATGCTATCAGTCAAGTTTTAAATAAATTAGAACAAATGTAAGAATTATTTTCTAAAAATTATAAATTTACCTCACACATACATCTAAAATAATTAATTAATTATACGCCTCTGTACATCTTTTTCACCCCTCTTGAATGACCTAACAATGAAATGATTCACCGAGACCACAACATTACCCTTGTGGCTCATTTCGAGATCTCTAGAATAACAAGAACATAAATATTACCCCTCAAGAGATAAATATTAAACACCTGGCGTATGTCCTGTTCCCCCCCCCCTTTTTTTTTCGGCTGCACAATGACGTCAGTTCAAGTGAGAAGAAGATGGCGAGACATCAACTGCAACACGCTGTAATGAGCTCTGAGTTTCTGGTGTTTGTTTAATTGTATGTCCGACTGAGTAGCTTCATAACGTACAGAGTTGCCGCTTTCTTTGCCAACGTGAGCTGGCTTTAAAACCCAGGTTGGTGGTTTATAAATAGATTCCAGTAAATTGGGAATGTGAGAATTCGGGAAATACCTCAGACCCAGTAATCATGCCATCTATTCATCTATTCGTCCATCCATCCATCTATACCATGTGCCTGCCCACACATCCATCCATTTGTCGGTTGTCTGTCCATCCATCCATCCATCCATCCATCCATCCATCCATCCATCCATCCATCCATCCATCCATCCATCCATCCATCCATCCATCCATCCATCCATCCATCCACCCACCCATCCATCCACCCATCCCTCCATCCCTCCATCCATCCATCCATCCATCCATCCATCCATCAAATGCTCATCGATTTATCTTTATGTCTGTCTGTCTGTCTGTCTGTCTGTCTGTCAATCTATCTGCCTGACTATAATTTTTAGATCTAAAATTATCTCTGATTGTTTTCTTTTCTTTCAAATGTCGTCATTTTTCTTTAGCCCAACCGTATTTACTTAGCCTAGCCATGACACCCACAACCCAAAGCGGATTTGATATAAACTTAGTCATTTGCTCTCGTCTCTCTGGAAAAGCTCGGCCTTTTCCTTTTGTGGTCATACCTCACGGGAGTGCGAAATGGTTGGTTTGATAAATAATTGCTTAAATTGAAATGGTCGAATGATAACAAAACTCATTCTTTTAGATTTAATTTGGTCAACCTTGTACTGAACGGAAAAAAAAGGGGGGGGGGCTAAAAAGAAGCAGACGTCGAAATAGTTTATATGTTCACATGAAGATTTCGAATATTTTCCGTAAGGGAAAAAATTACATCGGATCCTGATTTTTTTTTATAATGTAACAAGCAAGGCTAATTCTTGCTGTTTTTTTTAAAAAATTAACAACATAGCATAATCATAGCACATCGAGCAAAAGCATGTCTAACATAGAACATTAATTATCATTGAACTAGATACGCCCCGCGGGGTAGCATACGTCGCAGACTTGATCATGGATAGTGCAAAGAAAGGGGAGAAAGAACGGACACAAACTACAGCACAAAGAAATCAAAACAACGCGAGTGCACGTCGGTGTGAGGAACCACTGGGGGAATCACTGACGCAATGTTGGTCTCGATACAATCGAAAAAACGTTATCTACCTGCCCCCCCTTCACCACCACAGCTTTCCAACAATAAACTGTGATTGGCCAACCCTAGAGAGGGTCGGCCATGTTCGCAAAGGGGGGAGAAGAACGGGCACAAACACACATTTTTAAAAATAAAAAAATAAAATTTTCGTTGGGGGGCTTGAACCCAGGACCTTCCGTGTGTAAGGCGGACGTGATAACCACTACACTATGAATCACATGCTATTCTGTGAAGGAGGAAAGCAAGTGAGCGCAAGAACCATTGTGGATCTCGAGACATGCCAACCATAAACTGATTTGTTGACCCCAGCGAGTGTCATTCGTCATGCTTGTTTGCACTAAAGACGTGGGGCGGGCGCTTCTCAGGCTTAACTAATTCAATTCACTCATTTTCTTACTCGTCATTTGTAAACCCTAATCATTTTAGCCAAACGCCTAAAAAGCGCCCTCCCACGTTTTCTAGTCATATTACATCATAGTACTTGAGCATATAAGTTTGAAATTTTTATCAATCCAGTAAAAAGCCGATTCCTTCACTATTCTGTGAAAAAAAAATTATTTTCTTCTTTTTAGTCCGCTTATAAAAACATGGTTTTTAAAAATCTTTTTTTTTACTTCTATTTATTTTATTCTTTTTAGTCTAAGTGTATGCTATGGTGAGTTTTGAAGTATTGATTATGTTCAAATATAATACGCATTGCCCGACAAACATTTACAGACTGGAAATGACTGATCTCCCCTTGATGTTAAACATGGTTGATGTGGTCGGGGTTGGTGTGAACTCGTCACGTGAATGTAATGTAAAACAAATGCAGACGGATAATCCATATGCTTATATATTGATAAACTAAAAAGTTCTTTAATTTAATAATGGTACATTCGATCGATCTGAAATTTTGATACAATGCATTGTCATCCAAGATCTATCTGTAGTAAAATTTTGAGATCTCTAGGACCATGAGAAGTGGTTTAATTTTACGTTGGCACATTTTAAAAATTGTGGACAAACAGGAACGAAAGTGAGTTAATAAATACGTGGTAATAAAAAATACTCATTTAAAACGTCATCTATGATCTATATGCTATGGTGCCACGTCTTATCATTTCACCAATCTACCCATCCATGACCTGTTTTTGTGCAAGAACATTTCGTGCTCGAACCGCTCTTCCACACAGGCATCACTAACCTAATGTCTGCTTCAGTCGACATCGATCATTACAAACTTCATTTTAGTTTCAATTGTAACGATTATAGATTTAGAAGGAATTGAAAGAAATTCATTTTCATTGAGCATGCCCTTTATACACTCCGCTCAAGTAAGATTTTTGGTAGTCATTAGTGTTTTTTAAACTTTCTTGTGACGACTTCTACATGAGTCTAAGACCAAGCGATCGTTGATTGGATTGTCGTGTAGAAATGATAACTCTGTCATGAAGGAGGGAAGCTCTGGAACAAATTTGCAATCAGGCGCCCACAAAGCAGCGTTAGATGAGTGCGAGATTTGGTTCAAATAGTTTCCTTACCTAAAGGAAATCGTTACATTAAGAAAATGAGGTTACTTTAAGTTCATCTATTGCAGCGAAGATAATGGGAACTAAGGAGTAATAGAATAATCAAAACAGTTTTGTGTCATGAAATAGCGATATTTTAAACAGATATTAAATAACGTTGGTTGTTAGCCTTCCTATGGATAAGCCCCCATACAGTGACATCCATAAAGTGACATCCATATAGTGATAACCGTATAATGACACCCATAGCTATTAACTGTATTCGTTGTTGTGGAAACGATAGAATACGTCAGAGATCAGACATGGGCCTCTCAAATATAACACAATTACAACGAAATAACACAACTTTAAGTAATATAATGCTTCTCTACAACTTGAACAACAAAAATAGCCTAGAAAATTTAATTTTGGATCATCCTGAGAAGGCAAAAATAAAAGCGGAGAGGAGTTACAATGAATTTTAAGTGCATAAACAGGGAAACGATATCACTAATGAATTGTTTTTTTTTAAAGAAAGAAGTAATTAGTAGAAGATAAAGTGAATTAGAACTTTGAAGAAAAAAAATCCGTTCCTAAATATCTGGCCTGAAAGGATTTTATCAGACTAAACACATGAACATTTGAGGCCACATTCTAGCTTATAAGCCAAAGATAAACTCCCACTTATCAACAATGGCGTTCATTCTCCTTTGCGTTCCCCTACGATCGTGCCTGCCGCTGATATTTTCAATCTATTTTATTTTAAACACAAGGGACTGGTTGTTACATCGTGGACCGTTGATGGATGGGTGGATGGTGATGGGTGGATGGTATTGTTGGATGGTGATGGGTGGATGGTATTGGTGGATAGTGATGAGTGGATGGTATTGGTGGATGGTGATGGGTGGATGGTATTGGTGGATGGTAATGGGTGGATGGTATTGGTAGATGGTGATGGGTGGATGGTATTGGTGGATGGTGATGGGTGGATGGTATTGGTGGATGGTGATGGAAGGATGGTATTGGTGGATGGTGATGGAAGGATGGTATAGGTGGATGGTGATGGAAGGATGGTAATGGTGGATGTGGATGGTATTGGTGGATGGTGATGGAAGGATGGTATAGGTGGATGGTGATGGAAGGATGGTGTTGGTGGATGGTGATGGAAGGATGGTATTTGTGGATGATGATGGGTGGATGGTATTGGTGAATGGTGATGGGTGGATGGTATTGGTGAATGGTGATGGGTGGATGGTATTGGTGGATGGTGATGGGTGGATGGTATTGGTGGATGGTATTGGTGGATGGTGATGGGTGGATGGTATAAGGGAATGGTGATGGGTGGATGGTATTGTTGGATGGTGATGGAAGGATGGTATTGGTGGGATGGTGATGGGTGGATGGTATTGGTGGATGGTGATGGGTGGATGGTATTAGTGGATGGTGATGGGTGGATGGTATTGGTGGATGGTGATGGAAGGATGGTATTGGTGGATGGTGATGAGTGGATGGTATTGGTGGATGGTGATGGGTGGATGGTATTGGTGGATGGTGATGGGTGGATGGTATTGGTAGATGGTGATGGGTGGATGGTATTGGTGGATGGTGATGGGTGGATGGTATTGGTAGATGGTGATGGAAGGATGGTATTGGTGGATGGTGATGGAAGGATGGTATAGGTGGATGGTGATGGAAGGATGGTATTGGTGGATGTGGATGGTATTGGTGGATGGTGATGGAAGGATGGTATAGGTGGATGGTGATGGAAGGATAGTGTTGGTGGATGGTGATGGAAGGATGGTATTTGTGGATGATGATGGGTGGATGGTATTGGTGAATGGTGATGGGTGGATGATATTGGTGAATGGTGATGGGTGGATGGTATTGGTGGATGGTGATGGGTGGATGGTATTGGTGGATGGTATTGGTGGATGGTGATGGGTGGATGGTATTAGTGAATGGTGATGGGTGGATGGTATTGGTGGATGGTGATGGAAGGATGGTATTGGTGGATGGTGATGGGTGGATGGTATTGGTGGATGGTATTGGTGGATGGTGATGGGTGGATGGTATTAGTGGATGGTGATGGGTGGATGGTATTGGTGGATGGTGATAGAAGGATGGTATTGGTGGATGGTGATGGAAGGATGGTATTGGTGGATGGTGATGGGTGGATGGTATTGGTGAATGGTGATGGGTGGATGGTATTGGTGGATGGTGATGGGTGGACGGTATCAGTGGATGGTGATGGGTGGATGGTAATGGTGGGATGGTATTGGTGGATGGTATTTGTGGATGGTGATGGGTGGATGGTATTGGTGAATGGTGATGGGACGATGGTATTGGTGGATGGTGATGGGTGGATGGTATTGGTGGATGGTGATGGAAGGATGGTATTGGTGGATGGTGATGGGTGGATGGTATTGGTGGATGGTGATGGAAGGATGGTATTGGTGGATGGTGATGGGTGGATGGTATTGTGTAGAACGTCATGGCTGGTATTGTGTAGAAGGTCAAGGCTGGTATTGTGTAGAAGGCCATTGCTGGTATTGTGTAGAAGGTCATGTGAGACTTGTATTGTGTAGAAGGTCATGTGAGGCTGGTACTGTGTAGAAGGTCATGTGAGGCTAGTACTGTGTAGAAGGTCATGTGAGATTGGTATTGTGTAGAAGGTCATGCGAGGTTGGTACTGTGTAGAAAGTCATGCGAGGTTGGTACTTTTGTAGAAAGGTCATGTGAGATTGGTATTGTGTAGAAGGTCATGCGAGGTTGGTACTGTGTAGAAGGTCATGCGAGGTTGGTACTGTGTAGAAGGTAATGGCTGGTACTGTGTAGAAAGGTCACGTGAGGGCTGGTATTGTGTAGAAGGTGATGGCTGGTATTGTGTTGAAGGTCATGTGAGACTGGTATTGTGTAGAAGGTCATGTGAGACTGGTATTGTGTAGAAGATCATGTGAGGCTGGTATTGTGTAGAAGGGTCATGTGAGATTGGTATTGTGTAGAAGGTAATGTGAGACTGGTATTGCGTAGAAGGTCATGGCTGGTATTGTGTAGAAGGTCATGTGAGGCTGGTATTGTGTAGAAAGGTCATGGCTGGTATTGTGTGGGAAAGGTCATGTGAGACTGTTATTGCGTAGAAGGTCATGGCTGGTATTGTGTAGAAGGTCATGTGAGACTGGTATTGTGTAGAAGGTCATGTGAGACTGGTATTGCGTAGAGGGGTGATGGCTGGTATTGCGTAGAAGGTCATGTGAGGCTGGTATTGTGTAGAAGGTCATGTCTGGTATAGTGTAGAAGGTCATGTGAGGCTGGTAATGTGTAGAAGGTCATGGCTGGTAATGTGTATTAGGTCATGTGAGGCTGGTAATGTGTAGAAGGTCATCAGGTTGGTGATTTCAGATTGTTAAGATGAAAAGGGATCAAGTGTAGGATATAAAGTTGTGATGGTGGTTTTAAGATTAGCGTCCTCCAGCACAACAACACTCAAATTAGTTGCCTGACGTGCAACTATAGTGGTAGAGTGGGCAACTCAGCCTTGACATCGTGACAACTAAGTTCTGACAGCACCATAGCTTAGCTTTGACAGCGCGACAACTAAGTTTCTGACCGCACGACAGCTTAGTTTTGACAGCGTGACAACTACTTTTTTGACAGCACGACAGCTTAGCTTTGACAGCGTGACAACTAAGTTTCTGACAGCACGACAGCTTAGCTTTGACACGTGACAACTAAGTTCTGACGGCACGACAGCTTAGCTTTGACAGCGTGACAACTAAGTTCTGACGGCACGACAGCTTAGCTTTGACAGCTTGACAACTAAGTTCTGACGGCACGACAGCTAAGCTTTGGCAGCGGGACAACTAAGTTCTGACAGCACGACAGCTTAGCTTTGACAGCTTGACAACTAAGTTCTGACAGCTCGACAGCTCAGCTTTGACAGCGTGACAACTACGTTCTGACAGCATGACAGCTTACCTTTGACAGCGTGACAACTAAGTTCTGACAGCACGACAGCTTAGCTTTGACAGCGTGACAACTAAGTTCTGACGGCACGACAGCTTAGCTTTGACAGCTTGACAACTAAGTTCTGACGGCACGACAGCTAAGCTTTGGCAGCGGGACAACTAAGTTCTGACAGCACGACAGCTTAGCTTTGACAGCTTGACAACTAAGTTCTGACAGCACGACAGCTCAGCTTTGACAGCGTGACAACTACGTTCTGACAGCATGACAGCTTACCTTTGACAGCGTGACAACTAAGTTCTGACAGCACGACAGCTTAGCTTTGACAGCGTGACAACTAAGTTATGACAGCACGACAGCTCAGCTTTGACAGCGTGACAACTAAGTTCTGACAGCACGACAGCTCAGCTTTGACAGCGTGACAACTCAGCTTTGACGGTCCGAAATCGTCATCGTCACTTTATCCAATCTACTTTTAATTCATTTCGCGTAAACGTCAACGTGATTAATAGCGCTGAGAATTAATCAAGAAAGAGTATGTCTGGCTGTGTCTGGCTGTATAGGAGGGTCATCTCACCACTACTACCTATTCTATGGGTCAGCATTTTGAAAACTGAAGCATACAGCTGATCGATATATCACTCAAAATATCGGAAATCATCTGAACAGATTTTTTTTCTCTCTAAAAAAAAATAGCTGACACGCATCTGAACCGTAACAAGTAAATCAAAGTGACGAAGCATAGAAATCGGATAGCATAGATCTTTGATCGTTCGATTCTCGTAATGGATTTGAAGGGCTTGCCCGGGCCACGGACTACTTAACGGTCTCATGGCTTAAATCTTACACAACCCTCCAGGGATCGGCCTCAAATGTCGTACCCATAACCCATAGCCCATAATCCATAGCCCATAACCCATAACCCATAATCCATAATCCATAGCCCATAACCCATAGCCCATAACCCATAGCCCATAACTCATAGCCCATAACCTATAATCCATAATCCATAGCCCATAACCTATAGCCCATAACCCATAACCCATAGCTCATAATCCATAGCCCATAACCCATAACCTATAGCCCATAACCCATAACCCATAGCCCATAATCCATAGCCCATAACCCATAACCTATAACCCATAAGGCTAAGAATAGGCTAAACTAGTTGCTCACATAAAGTTTGATATTGGCCACATAAGTTGTACACATAATTCTTGGTAATGCAATTCATTGAACTTAGTATGTTTAAACGATGTCAAAAATGGATACCAAAATCCATCTAGAATCTAGGAGATGTAATCTCATCGGATCCACGTTCAAATATTCTCATCCTTTAAAAAAAAATTATTAAAAAAATAAAAAAAATTACGTCGTTTATGTAGTAAAACATCGACTTTTCGAAATGTCGGCTAGAGGTGGAATTATTCAAATTATTGGCAGCAATTAAGGAAGTCCTCACAGAAATTGACGCAGGTAATCTTTTGGAGGAACCATTGGAGCGAGGACCACTCATTTCAACCAGCCCCACAGAAGATTACTCACTTACTGCTGGCAGCGGAGCGTGCGGTAGCTACTCGTAGCAGATCGTTGACTTAATGTCCTGTTCGCCTGTCTCACAAAGATGTCATCTTTTCTGTTGGAAAGTAGGGTCCCACACAACGTCGTCTGTAGCTGACGCGTAGGCAAGAAAGGTCGGGAAAACACTAATGTGAATTAGGAGCTCAATAACAACAGTGTGTTAGTAGATCAATAACACAAGAGTAGGTGCCACATTAAGCCATCTGTAACGGAAGTGTAGGGACGAAAGATTTGGATAACACAAGAGCATGTGAGTACATCAACTAAAGTCTTCTGGAATTTTTTGAAAAAACATGATATGTTTGAGTTATAATTTTTTTTTAATTTAAGAATCAAGAACGTAGTGGTTTTAAATAATAATAGACTTCATTGCTTCAAATCGACTTTTGTATTTATCGATTTGATTAACTTGATTAACTTTTTCAAGTTAAATAATAATATTGTTTAAAAATTAAATGGCATTAAAAATTATAAATTTTTTTTTGAAATATCTTACAAAATTCGCATTGCTAATAAGATAATTCAATGTACCGTAATTGTATCGAAAAATTTGCAATAATTGTTGCTTTTAAACTTAATGTAAGATTGCGTTTTAAAATGCTGAGGTTAGAAATAAATGTTTAATATTTGGCTTGTTTTAAACGACATTGAACAAAACACTTCGAAACTTGCATCAAATGGACAATTCTGTTCTATGTGTTCGTGTTATTATTTATTTATCTTTTTTTTTGTCTCAGTAAATTTTTTCTTTCAGCTTCGTTATAATTTAAATACAGATCATGGTCTTCCACTACTGCAGGTATACGTATTCATAAAAAAATTATTTGCAATCCCCTAAATAAAAATAAATGAATTGAATTATCTAGAAATAAAATTGATCATCTTATTTTAAAACAACGCTGCAGTTTGGGGTCAAATAATTTTAAACCCAGGTTTTGGACGCATCTCTTATTTTATTTTATGAGTTGAAACTACATGAAAAAGTAAATTATTACTTATTACTTGAGGAAGTCAAAATAATGTACATGAACACATTACTATCCAAGTACAGCACGTTTACATTTATCACATTAAATTGCGTGAATACAACAATCATTACATTTGTTGAATACTCTAGTTAGCGTATTATATTTGTTTAATACATTGAGTGTTATATTTTTTATGGTTACTCTAATTTAATAGCCTACTTGGTGTGTAGCTTAGTCCTCACGTATTATAGATTGTGGAGAAAAATAAGTAAAGATCCAATGGGAATTTGCCTCTGTAGTGGGGATCTCTGTTGAGAATATGGAAATCACGTTTATACTCTCCCGTGACAAGCGCCTCGAGATTACAGAAGATGGCAGAACAAATTAGTCAAGAGTTTCCAACTGAGGGAACCTAGTGACACAAGTTTGCAGAAGCAGTGGCGTATCTTGGGTCGGTGCCACCCGATGTGGTAAACTCGGGGGTTCAAATCCCCCTCCCCCAAACACACACACACTCAATTTTTCTTTAATTGAGAAGAACATATTTTTTTGTGTTACAATTAGTTCACAGTAAAACAATTCAAAGAACAGAAAGACATTAACTGATGCACAGAAGTAAAACGTATTTGAGAATGATAACTTTAAGTTATTAGTATGTTTGATATTAAATTTCCTTTTTAAAAAAAAATTCCAAGGCTTTCAAATATGAAAATCAATTCATCAAAATTATTAAACTTCATTTCTTTCAATTGATCAGTCCGATCAAAAGTTCTCGACTTATTATTTTTTTTTAAGGTTTCGCCCACATGAAGCCAAAAATGTAAAGATCGTAATAAAAAGTCACCATGATTTTGTGAAATTTTATTTTAACTGTATTTAGGGTGTCCTCTTGAAGTTCATTTTCGGTTAATTCATTAATAAGGCCAATTTTGAAACGGAGACTTATATCTCATCTTCACTTGCTGATGTAGAACAGCCCTAAATATCTCTGATACTCCCCTGATATCTGTTAATCTGATCTCAATTTTAAAATGAAGACTACCATTAGACACAAGCATCTTCCTAATATTTTTTTTTATTCCTAAAAAGATCCGAACATGACCTAAATATTTTTATGCCATTATTTTTCCAAAGCATACATTTTCGGAACTAATTTCCACATTTGGTTTGATGTTTTAAAGTATTTGTCCAAACACATGCTACATTAACAGTCCTTTGTTTTTCCCGAATGAATGGGTTAAATGCCACTAATCTACGTTTTTACCGATTCAATTCGTAAATAATAATAAATCCCCACATCATCAAAAAAATCTGGACTTCGTAGAATTTAAACACAAATAAATGCCCGTCATAACTTCAGCGTTAAAAAAAATAAACAACAAACATTTGAGTTGCTTTGGTCACAACCCTGGAAATTCGGTTGTCTCTTTATTTCGTCATAAATCGAGACATGTTTGATATCTAACTCCTAGCTGGTGTCTCCCAGCTGGTGTCTCCTACTGGTGTCTCCTAGCTGGTGTCTCCTAGCTGGTGTCTCCAGCTGGTGTCTCCTATCTGGTGTCTCCTAGCTGGTGTCTCCTAGCTGGTGTCTCCCAGCTGGTGTCTCCCAGCTGGTGTCTCCTAGCTGGTGTCTCCTAGCTGGTGTCTCCTAGCTGGTGTCTCCTATCTGGTATCACTGGCTGGTGTCTCCTAGCTGGTGTCTCCCAGCTGGTATCTCCCAGCTGGTGTCTCCTAGCTGGTGTCTCCTAGCTGGTGTCTCCTCGCTGGTGTCTCCCAGCTGGTATCACTGGCTGGTGTCTCCTAGCTGGTGTCTCCTAGCTGGTGTCTCCTAGCTGGTGTCTCCCAGCTGGTTCTCCCAGCTGGTGTCTCCTAGCTGGTGTCTCCTAGCTGGTGTCTCCTCGCTGGTGTCTCCCAGCTGGTTCAACTGGCTGGTGTCTCCTAGCTGGTGTCTCCTAGCTGGTGTCTCCTAGCTGGTGTCTCCCAGCTGGTGTCTCCTAGCTGGTGTCTCCTAGCTGGTGTCTCCTCGCTGGTGTCTCCCAGCTGGTTCACTGGCTGGTGTCTCCTAGCTGGTGTCTCCTAGCTGGTGTCTCCTAGCTGGTGTCTCCTAGCTGGTGTCTCCTAGCTGGTGTCTCCCAGCTGGTATCACTGGCTGGTGTCTCCTAGCTGGTGTCTCCTAGCTGGTGTCTCCTAGCTGGTGTCTCCTAGCTGGTGTCTCCTAGCTGGTGTCTCCCAGCTGGTGTCTCCTAGCTGGTGTCTCCTAGCTGGTGTCTCCTAGCTGGTGTCTCCTAGCTGGTGTCTCCTAGCTGGTGTCTCCTAGCTGGTGTCTCCTAGCTGGTGTCTCCCAGCTGGTGTCTCCTCGCTGGTGTCTCCCAGCTGGTCACTGGCTGGTGTCTCCTAGCTGGTGTCTCCTAGCTGGTGTCTCCTAGCTGGTATCTCCCAGCTGGTGTCTCCTAGCTGGTGTCTCCTAGCTGGTGTCTCCTCGCTGGTGTCTCCCAGCTGGTGTCACTGGCTGGTGTCTCCTAGCTGGTGTCTCCTAGCTGGTGTCTCCTAGCTGGTGTCTCCTAGCTGGTGTCTCCTGGCTGGTATCACTGCTGGTGTCTCCCAGCTGGTATAAACTGGCTGGTGTCTCCTAGCTGGTGTCTCCTAGCTGGTTACTCCTAGCTGGTGTCTCCTGGCTGGTTTCTCCTAGCTGGTTTCTCCCAGCTGGTGTCTCCTGGCTGGTGTCTCCTGGCTGGTGTCTCCTGGCTGGTGTCTCCCAGTGGTATCTCCTAGCTGGTGTCTCCTAGCTGGTGTCTCCTAGCTGGTGTCTCCTATCTGGTGTCTCATAGCTGGTGCCTCCTAGCTGGTGCTCCTAGCTGGTGTCTCCAGCTGGTGTCTCCTGCTGGTGTCTCCTGGCTGGTGTCTCCAGCTGGTGTCTATTAGCTGGTGTCTCCTAGCTGGTGTCTCCTAGCTGGTGTCTCCTAGCTGGTGTCTCCTAGCTGGTGTCTCCAGCTGGTGTCTCCTAGCTGGTGTCTCCTAGCTGGTGCCTCCTAGCTGGTGTCTCCTAGCTGGTGTCTCCTAGCTGGTGTCTCCTAGCT
This sequence comes from Ampullaceana balthica, assembly GCA_944989445.1. NCBI lineage: Eukaryota > Metazoa > Mollusca > Gastropoda > Lymnaeidae > Ampullaceana > Ampullaceana balthica. The sequence goes on along the minus strand of CALYLW010000043.1, from coordinate 1,800,779 downwards.
GGTGTCTCCTAGCTGGTGTCTCCTAGCTGGTGTCTCCTAGCTGGTGTCTCCTAGCTGGTGTCTCCTAGCTGGTGTCTCCTAGCTGGTGTCTCCTAGCTGGTGTCTCCTAGCTGGTGTCTCCCAGCTGGTGTCTCCTAGCTGGTGTCTCCCAGCTGGTTCAACTGGCTGGTGTCTCCTAGCTGGTGTCTCCTAGCTGGTGTCTCCTAGCTGGTGTCTCCCAGCTGGTGTCTCCTAGCTGGTGTCTCCTAGCTGGTGTCTCCTCGCTGGTGTCTCCCAGCTGGTATCACTGGCTGGTGTCTCCTAGCTGGTGTCTCCTAGCTGGTGTCTCCTAGCTGGTGTCTCCTAGCTGGTGTCTCCTGGCTGGTATCAACTGGCTGGTGTCTCCCAGCTGGTATCCTGGCTGGTGTCTCCTAGCTGGTGTCTCCTAGCTGGTTACTCCTAGCTGGTGTCTCCTGGCTGGTTTCTCCTAGCTGGTTTCTCCCAGCTGGTGTCTCCTGGCTGGTGTCTCCTGGCTGGTGTCTCCTGGCTGGTCTCCCAGTGGTCTCCTAGCTGGTGTCTCCTAGCTGGTGTCTCCTCGCTGGTGTCTCCTAGCTGGTGTCTCCTAGCTGGTGCCTCCTAGCTGGTGCCTCCTAGCTGGTGTCTCCCAGCTGGTGTCTCCTGGCTGGTGTCTCCTGGCTGGTGTCTCCAGCTGGTGTCTACTAGCTGGTGTCTCCTAGCTGGTGTCTCCTAGCTGGTGTCTCCTAGCTGGTGTCTCCTAGCTGGTGTCTCCAGCTGGTGTCTCCTAGCTGGTGTCTCCTAGCTGGTGCCTCCTAGCTGGTGTCTCCTAGCTGGTGTCTCCAGCTGGTGTCTCCTAGCTGGTGTCTCCTAGCTGGTGTCTCCTAGCTGGTGTCTCCTAGCTGGTGTCTCCTAGCTGGTGTCTCCCAGCTGGTGTCTCCTGCTGGTGTCTCCTAGCTGGTGTCTCCTAGCTGGTGTCTCCTAGCTGGTGCCTCCTAGCTGGTGTCTCCTAGCTGGTGTCTCCCAGCTGGTGTCTCCTAGCTGGTGCCTCCTAGCTGTGTCTCCTAGCTGGTGTCTTCCAGCTGGTGTCTCCTAGCTGGTGTCTCCTAGCTGGTGTCTCCTAGCTGGTGTCTCCTAGCTGGTGTCTCCTAGCTGGTGTCTCCCAGCTGGTGTCTCCTGCTGGTGTCTCCTAGCTGGTGTCTCCTAGCTGGTGTCTCCTAGCTGGTGTCTCCTAGCTGGTGTCTCCTAGCTGGTGTCTCCTAGCTGGTGTCTCCTAGCTGGTGTCTCCCAGCTGGTGTCTCCCAGCTGGTGTCTCCTAGCTGGTGTCTCCTAGCTGGTGTCTCCTAGCTGGTGTCTCCTACTGGTTCACTGGCTGGTGTCTCCTAGCTGGTGTCTCCCAGCTGGTGTCTCCCAGCTGGTGTCTCCTAGCTGGTGTCTCCTAGCTGGTGTCTCCTCGCTGGTGTCTCCCAGCTGGTATCACTGGCTGGTGTCTCCTAGCTGGTGTCTCCTAGCTGGTGTCTCCTAGCTGGTGTCTCCTAGCTGGTGTCTCCCAGCTGGTGTCTCCTAGCTGGTGTCTCCTAGCTGGTGTCTCCCGGCTGTGTCTCCCGGCTGGTGTCTCCCAGCTGGTGTCTCTCAGCTGGTGTCTCCCAGCTGGTGTCTCCCGGCTGGTGTCTCCCGCTGGTGTCTCCCAGCTGGTGTCTCCCGGCTGGTGTCTCCTAGCTGGTGTCTCCCAGCTGGTGTCTCCTAGCTGGTGTCTCCTAGCTGGTGTCTCCTCGCTGGTGTCTCCTAGCTGGTGTCTCCCAGCTGGTGTCTCCTCGCTGGTGTCTCCCAGCTGGTGTCTCCCAGCTGGTGTCTCCTAGCTGGTGTCTCCTAGCTGGTGTCTCCTAGCTGGTGTCTCCTAGCTGGTGTCTCCTCGCTGGTGTCTCCTCGCTGGTGTCTCCTAGCTGGTGTCTCCCAGCTGGTGTCTCCTCGCTGGTGTCTCCCAGCTGGTGTCTCCTAGCTGGTGTCTCCTAGCTGGTGTCTCCTAGCTGGTGTCTCCTAGCTGGTGTCTCCTAGCTGGTGTCTCCTAGCTGGTGTCTCCTAGCTGGTGTCTCCCAGCTGGTGTCTCCTCGCTGGTGTCTCCCAGCTGGTGTCTCCTAGCTGGTGTCTCCTAGCTGGTGTCTCCTAGCTGGTGTCTCTCGCTGGTGTCTCCTAGCTGGTGTCTCCCAGCTGGTGTCTCCTAGCTGGTGTCTCCCAGCTGGTGTCTCCTAGCTGGTGTCTCCTAGCTGGTGTCTCCTAGCTGGTGTCTCCCAGCTGGTGTCTCCTGGCTGGTGTCTCCTAGCTGGTTTCTCCTAGCTGGTGTCTCCCAGCTGGTGTCTCCCGGCTGGTGTCTCGGCTGGTGTCTCCCAGCTGGTGTCTCCAGCTGGTGTCTCCTACTGGTGTCTCCTAGCTGGTGTCTCCTCGCTGGTGTCTCCTCGCTGGTGTCTCCTCGCTGGTGTCTCCTCACTGGTGTCTCCCAGCTGGTGTCTCCCAGCTGGTGTCTCCTAGCTGGTGTCTCCTAGCTGGTGTCTCCTCGCTGGTGTCTCCTCGCTGGTGTCTCCTCACTGGTGTCTCCTCGCTGGTGTCTCCTAGCTGGTGTCTCCTAGCTGGTGTCTCCTAGCTTGTGTCTCCCTAGCTGGTGTCTCCCTAGCTGGTGTCTCCTCGCTGGTGTCTCCTCGCTGGTGTCTCCTCGATGGTGTCTCCTCGCTGGTGTCTCCTAGCTGGTGTCTCCTAGCTGGTGTCTCCTAGCTGGTGTCTCCTCGCTGGTGTCTCCTGGCTGGTGTCTCCCAGCTGGTGTCTCCCAGCTGGTGTCTCCCAGCTGGTGTCTCCTAGCTGGTGCCTCCTAGCGTCAATTGCAATCACCGCACCCTCTAGCTACGGTAATGTAGAGAAGAGAAAAATCTGTTGGACTAGAAAACGTGACTGTTTTCGAAGAGTAGCGAATGCCTAGAAATAAACGCAACCATGGGTTAAAGCGTTTCACAATGTGTCATGCAGTAGATCGATCATTTCAGTCCGTTAACTTTCGATCTATTAAATGTCTTAGTCATCACAGAATACAGCATTGTTGAGTAATTCAAACAACTGAAAACGTAACACCATTGCCCAACATTCCTATATCGCCACACTGCATCATTGCCACATATTACTATATCGCCACACTGCACCATTGCCACACAGCTGTATTCCCACCTGGCGCCATGGTCACCCACCCCTATTTCCACTGTCTGTCACGGCAACGTCTAAGTCAACTTGAGCTAAATCATAAAATGATTACCAATCCAGAAAGTCACGGACCGTGTATGAGCACAATGTGACTAAGATGTAACTACGTTTATAAACGCCATGTAATGAAACTCTCAACTATGTCCACGTTAAAAAAAAATATCCGTAAATTGTTGGACATAAACTGCAAAAGGGGGGGGGGCGTAAACACTGACTCACTACATAACCCTCACAGCTTCACAGACCAGACTCAAGTTGCCAGAAAGTTGGGTGAAAACTCTGTGTAAGGATCACTTCGATGTGAACTCAAACAGGAGGACGTCTAGCTGCAGTGATGAAGATTCGTTTAAAGACGCAATGAAATCTTCACTTAAAGGAATTTAGGAATATTCCTCAAAAGACAGACACTAGGGGTCTCCTGCCTAGTAAAGGGCTCAATGTAACGCATAATAAATAGAAGTAGATTTTTAAAAACCACGTTTTTATTAACGGACTAAAAAGAAGAAAATAATTTAAAACTTATAAAGTTCAAGTACTAATGTAATATGACTAAAAACGTGGGGCGGGCACTTATGAGGTTTAACATATGCAGTTCATTCATTCTCTCACTTATAGATCTCTCTTTTGCCTTCTAAATTATATATCTTTCATTTTTATACCAAACACCCGCCCCACGTTAAATTATTTTCTTCTTTTTAGTCCGCTTATAAAAAAGTGGTTTTGTAAAAATCTTTTTTTTTACTTCTATTTATTTTATTCTTTTTAGTGTAAGTGTATGCTATGGTGAGTTTTGAAGTATTGATTATGTTCAAATATAATACGCATTGCCCGACAAACATTTACAGACTGGAAATGACTGATCTCCCCTTGATGTTAAACATGGTTGATGTGGTCGGGGTTGGTGTGAACTCGGCACGTGAATGTAATGTAAACAAGAGCAGACGGACAATCCATATGCTTATATATAGATAAACTAAAAAGTTCAATAATTTAATAACGGTACATTCGATCGATCTGAAATTTTGATACAATGCATTGTCATCCAAGATCTATCGGTGGTAAAATTTTGAGATCTCTAGGACCATCAGAAGTGGTTTAATTTTACGTTGGCAGATTTGAAAAATTGTGGACAAACAGGAACGAAAGTGTAGTTAATAAAAACGTGGTAAAAAAAGAACAGCTTATGTAGTTTGAAACAGAGAATAGAGAACAGCCCGGGTATCAATATAATCGTGAGTTTTCTCATGCATTCCCGCGGACCTCCGGTACAAAAACATTTAATGACTACGTCGGCTTCATCAGCAATCTGCATCTCCTCAGAGAGAGCCAATCATTTTTTTTTATATTGTCATTATCGACCTTCGACTTCTGCGCAGGCAAGATGTACCACTTTACGCCCACGTTTGTTTTTAAATATTGAGTACCAGTGCACGCGTCCTGACGCTTGTTCATACCGCTGTACTGTGGCGTGGTTGTTCCACTCCGTGTTCAAACAGTACCAGGTTACGCCTCGTTGTGATTGAGTACCAGTGTTTGTCATGTTTCGGCTAGCCTCCCAAATAGACATTTTCAATTTCAGTCGCCCAGACCAGCAGCTTAATCTTGGAATTCTATCATCTCACGTGACCTTGAACTTATCTCGTCGCCCGTCCGCCGGGCTAGATATAGTAGGAGAGAAGAAAAAAATTGCCCGATATACTTTGACCTCTTCTATGAAACAATCCCACAACGGAGTGTATAATTATGGCTCCTTCTTCCCGACCAGACAAGCTGTTTAAATTGGTTTTACGTCTAAGAAGATACACATCATACACATTAAACGCTTTATAGATCTCATGTTCTCCATGCATATCTTAAACACTTCTAGGTTATCTGACCTGAGCCTTGTAAGATAGAATATATGAATGTCTGACATTTAATAAAGGGTTTCTGAAAGTGTTCCTTGTAAGGCTGATCCTTCTAACGAATATCCCCTACTTCAACTTCATCAAAGCACCTGTTGTAAGAATTAAAAAAATAAGTTACTTAAAAAATAAAATTCAAAGCCCACAAATTTAAAATTTTTCCGAATTAGAAAGATTTGAGTTCAGTCAAATTTGACGCCATCAAACTTTATTTTCATAAATTTTTCTTTTATTTAATTGCAACAATTTATTGTATTATTATCTTTCTGCCAGTAACGTCTAAATTCAATGAGTTCCCCGATCAGCAAAATTTGTATGTGTGATAATGATGAAAAGGTCAAAAGAATAATAACTTGTTAAGCAGATGTATGCCAGCGATGATAAATCATCTACGAGAACTAGGGAGACGATAATTATGCCACAGCCAACAACATACTACATCAAACGCGTGGCTCGATGGGATTCCCGGATGTAAGTTAAGTAAACATCTATCTCGCGCGCGCTCTGATTGGCTGAATCTTATTGGTCGCAGGTTTCATTGGAGTGGATGGCCTAAGCCCGCCCCGTGAGACCTAAATCGTCTTATGAACTTTTTCTTTCGTGGGGTATTATTTATTTCAGTGAGTCTCATACCGCAAGCCAAATGATAGGACATTTAAGAAATAAACTCGTCATTATTTTTGTAAAGTTTAGCCTATGTAATTGCCCATGAACAAGGTTTGTACGATAATCTAAAACTCGCACCCCACACACCCAATTTAAAAAAAAATGAATAGAATAAATAAAATAAATAAATAATAAAATAAATTTAAACTTCGATTTATCTCATTACACATTTGGTGTCTCAAAACACAATTTCATTTTACGAACTCATGCATGAGACGTTTACTACAGATTTCCTTCAGAGGCTGTTCAATAAGTTTATCGAACTAAGGAGACGTTGGCTTGGAAATGCTTGGTGGTGGGTACAGTGAAGAGAAAAAGATACGCGTTTGATTTATCTTTAACTGTAATTCAAGACACGCGTCCATAATGTGCGTATACAATTGTAACATTTTCTGACCTCGGGGGAGAGAAGAATTTATAAATTGCATAAAGTTCCAAACACTAGTTGAGTTTGATACGAAATGAAGCCCTAAAATTAATGTTGTTATAGTGTCATGTATAACTGTTAAAAAAATATAAAACCTTTAAAATGTTCACATCACCGGTTTGAAACCGAACACAATTACTGTAAAAATCGCTTCTACGCTTAAAAAATGATTTTAATAGAAATATTTTTATATTACGTTTTCTTCTCAGATCAACAGATCCACATCCATAGCGAAGTGACTTTATTTGTGAACGTTGAATTTGTCATTAGATTTCAACATTATCATCATCAACTGAACTCTAGATGCCAAGAACTATTCGTCATTGGTGACTTGAAGTCGTTCCCTTACATTTCAAGACAAGAACACCAGCAGATGGATGGCGGAAAGGGAGTATTCGTTGTTTTCAACTTCTGAAATTTAACTCCAACTTAACAAACGAAGCGTCATATTGATTTCGAAGTAAGACCGACATCACACAGGCTTCTCCGGTGGTATGGGATAATGAGACCAGAAGTGGAGATGTCGAGAAGTGACCTCAGCTCTCCTGTCCATACAATGATGGACGAAAGTCATTTAGAATTCGCCGACGACGTCTCCGAGTCTGACATCGGTTATCTTCCCCTTACACTATCGTTGCCTTCAAATACTGATTACGCTCCCTTCACATCACCATTGCCTCCTGACAATGATTCAACATCAACATCGCAATTCCTGGGCTGCCATAATAATGGCAGGCCAGATACAAATCATGTGCCGAAAAATGATGGAATATTTGAACGCAACGTCCAAAAACCTTATCAGTCTCTTAACTGTGGTCGAAACAGTGTTCACTCGATAAATTCAGGTGGTGTCCAGTTAAAAATTGACTGCCCACGCAGTTCTGTTGAAAATAATAATAATAATAGTAATAATAATAATAAAAACAGTAATAAAAGCTAGTAATTTTAAGTTGGAGCTAGTTTATGCGAAAGAGCGAAATTGCGCTCCCGTTTTGTGTCCGTTCGTAAAACCCGATGCCTTGAGTGACAGTGCAGCTGTAAATAACGGCCATGATAATGGCATCAATTTACGGCATCGGGCAGCTGGCGTGACAGCAGTGCAGAACGATTTGAAGTCAGTCAGTTATTTGGGCCAGGCTGCTGGGACCACTAGACGATCAGGTCTGATTCACCAGAACGCTGTGCAGTGCGAGCAGGGGGCAGACACAACTATGGCATGTCAGCCCGGTGAGGGAACTCGTCAAACATCAGATGAATCTTCTTCGCACGCGCCTCGTGGCAAAACGTCACCCATGTTTAGGCCAGCCCAACCATTGCCGGACTTACACACAACTTCAACAGCGCCCGAAGATATCCCGCGTGAGTCGAGTGAACCTCGCGTCACAGCATGCAGCGATCACCCAGCTGACTTGTTCGACAATGCCACCTCTAACTTTACTGGGGTTCAGCCAGAGAGAGCTCCATCGTGCGACTCCGAGTCACTGGTTCTGGGAGACGGAGTCAGCACGGACACTGACGAGGCATTACGTCGCATCAGTTTCACTCTGTCATTCGGCTCCGACGGCTCCTCATCTGGAACAGATCTTCAGGTGAGTGTTTTCATTTCACGCTTGACTTGTTTTAAATACAATGCAATACCGGTTTATAAATGAGGAAAAAAAAGAGGATATTTAATTATATTTTTTGAAACTCAAGAAGGTTATAGACTTTAAGAAATTACGGGGTGAGCAAAAAGTCCCACATTTTACTTAAGTGTTTTAAGTACATGCTGATTCTGATGTGCTGAAAGCGGTAAATTCTTTGGCATTAAAAACAAAGTAATTTTCCACTTTCTAAAACGATTTATTATCTCTCAGGGATGTTCTAATGAATCAGTGACGAGAGTTTTTTTTTAAATCCTCATCATTGAACTTATCTTGGGCTTATTTTAAAAGAAAATGGAGAAAATTGAAAAATCCAAATAATTTGACGACGAATTCTAGGAAAGTTATCGGAATGTCGTATTATCATGTAAAAAGCTCAATATTTATTTGAGTCGATGTTAAAATAAGTAATACCCCCCTCCCTCCCCAAATTCCGTATATACGAAAAAAGAAAATTAACAAGGTAAATTGCCCCACCAATGTCCAGCAGGTAAAGCCCGCCAGTTCAACAGGTGGCCAGGTAGATATAGTTGGGCGTAGGCGCGCCAACACGCCGTCATACAACAATACCAACAAGTGCCCGATGTCTCCGACCCTGAGCCAGAGCGCGGCGGTGGAGTTCAAGTTCAACAGGTCAGAAAGGTCGCGGAGGTCGAGAGAGGTCAAAGAGGGGAAAGGGACATTGACCCTGAGGATATCCCGAAGTCTGAGCAGTTTTTTAAAGGTATCATTGGAGAGTTGTTTGAAATGTTGACAAAGTGGCTCTTAGTGGCTCCTATAGTGGGTCCTCTAGTGGATCCTCTATCTCCACTCTGTTAGCGGCTCCTCTTTCTCCCCTCTGTTAGTGGCTCCTCTATCTCCACTATGTTAGTTAGTGGCTCCTCTATCTCCACTCTGTTAGCTAGTGGCTCCTCTATCTCACCTCTGCTTTCTATTTCTCTTATTCTCCGTCTTTCTCTTTCCCTCTCTCTCTCTCTCTCTATATATATATATATATATACTAGGGGCAAGTACCCGGCTTTTCCAGGGTTTAACAACAACAGCAACAACAACAAAAACAACAACAGCAACAAAACAACAAAAACACAACAAAAACAAAACAACAACAAACAAAAACTACAACAACAACAGCAACAACAACAAAGCAACAACAACAAAACAACAACTACAACAACAACAGCAACAACAACAGCAACAACGACAAAAACAACAACAGAAACAGCAACAGCAACAAAACAACAAAAACAAAACAACAACAAAAACAACAAAATCAACAACAAAACAACAACAAAACAACAACTACAACAACAACAAAGCAACAACAACAAAAAAATTATTTTATGGCGATAATCGCCTTCTTGTTAATCTCGAAGCCAAAATGTTTATTATTTTGCGTCATTATTTTACGTCTTAATTTTCAATAATTTTTATTTTATATAGCTCATATAAGGAAAAATTACATTTTGGGCCCCCGGCCCCCAGTATCTTATATATATGGAACGAAACCTGTTTAATAACCTTTCTGGTATAATTTTGTGTACGTGTACCAAATTTCACGTTATTTGGTTGTCTGGATCTTGAGTTATTAGGGAACAGACAGACAACCAGACAGACAACAAATGCGTCTTATATGTATACTAGGGGCAAGTACCCGGCTTCTCCCAGGTTTAACAACAACAGCAACAACAACAAAAACAACAACAGCAACAAAACAACAAAAACAAACAACAAAAACAAAACAACAACAACTACAACAAAACAAAGCAACAACAACAAAACAACAACTACAAAACAACAACAGCAACAACAACAGCAACAGCAACAACAACAGCAACAACGACAAAACCAACAACAGAAACAGCAACAGCAACAAAACAACAAAACAAAACAACAACAAAAACAACAAAATCAACAACAAAATCAACAACAAAACAACTACAACAACAACAGCAACAACAACAAAGCAACAACAACAAAACAACAACTACAACAGCAACAACAACAAAGCAACAACAACATGAAGGACATTGTCGTCGCAGGGCAAGGGATGTGGACAACAACAACAACAGCAAAAACAACACAAAAGCAACAACAGCAACAACAACAGCAACAACAACAAACAACAACAACAGCAACAACAACAAAAACAAAACAACAACAAAAACATCAACAACAAAACAACAACTACAACAACAACAGCAACAACAACAAAGCAACAACAACAAAACAACAACTACAACAACAAAAGCAACAACAACAAAGCAACAACAACAAAAAAATTATTTTATGGCGATAATCGCCTTCTTGTTAATCTCGACACCAAAATGTTTATTATTTTGCGTCATTATTTTACGTCTTAATTTTCAATAATTTTTATTTTATATAGCTCATATAAGGGAAAAACTACATTTTGGGCCCCCGGCCCCCAGTATCTTATATATATGGAACGAAACCTGTTTAATAACCTTTCCGGTATAATTTTGTGTACGTGTACCAAATTTCACGTTATTTGGTTGTCTGGATCTTGAGTTATTAGGGAACAGACAGACAGACATACAGACAACAAATGCGTCTTATATATATAGAGATACTAGGGGCAAGTACCCGGCTTCTCCCAGGTTTAACAACAACAGCAACAACAACAAAAACAACAACAGCAACAAAACAACAAAAACAAACAACAAAACAAAACAACAACAATACAACAACAACAAAGCATCAACAACAAAACAACAACTACAAAACAACAACAGCAACAACAACAGCAACAGCAACAACAACAGCAACAACGACAAAACCAACAACAGAAACAGCAACAGCAACAAAACAACAAAAACAAAACAACAACAAAAACAACAAAATCAACAACAAAACAACTACAACAACAACAGCAACAACAACAAAGCAACAACAACAAAACAACAACTACAACAGCAACAACAACAAAGCAATAACAACATGAAGGACATTGTCGTCGCAGGGCAAGGGATGTGGACAACAACAACAACAGCAAAAACAACACAAAAGCAACAACAGCAACAACAACAACAACAGCAACAACAACAGCAACAACAACAACAGCAACAGCAACAACAACAAAAACAACAACAGCAACAACAACAAAAACAAAACAACAACAAAACATCAACAAAACATCAACAACAAAACAACAACTACAACAACAACAGCAACAACAACAAAGCAACAACAACAAAACAACAACTACACACAACAACAAAAGCAACAACAACAAAAAAATTATTTTATGGCGATAATCGCCTTCTTGTTAATCTCGACACCAAAATGTTTATTAATTTGCGTCATTATTTTACGTCTTAATTTTCAATAATTTTTATTTTATATAGCTCATATAGGGAAAAACTACATTTTGGGCCCCCGGCCCCCAGTATCTTATATATATGGAATATATTGAATTGCAAATTTTTAAAAATTATTTTCTGTTACATAACTCGACATTTAATAAAATTACATTTACGTAATAATTGTCTCAGTATTTTTTTCAAGGCTTCATTTTTAGCGGTGCGCGTTCTAAAATCTTTTATCGCCTGATTACTGTGCGCACATTTTCGTGTACGCATCTTAAACTTAGCTGTGTCCTATTAATATAACATTTATATTTTGTTTGTCTTTTACATAAGCTATACATTTACAATTTAAACTTAGGCTACCGGACCTATTAACATAGTAGATTAAACAAAATAAAGTGATCCTGAAAACGCTTAATTATTTTGTTTTGCGAATTGAATTTGTTATGTTCATTCCTTTGTAGTTGGATTAACATAGGCCATTTTTAAAATCAATTATTCTCATGGTTTCACATTCATTTTTTAACAGACATCTGATTTGTTTTATTTTCTTTTTTTAAATGTGGAAGCAGTAAATTTTAATCGTAAATGTAGACACAAATATATAACTATTCAAATATTATTTCCATGCTAGAATAACTATAAATAGATTACAAAAGTAGAGTTATTTTTTGTCCAGATGTTATGAGCAGACTTTTTATTGAGCCAGAATATTTCAATAACCATTTAGCACATTTTCTTGAATTCTTTTTAATACGACAGCTTTAGTTTCTTTCAAGTATTTAAGAAAGTACATTTCATATATAACAGTTATAATTTAATTTATTGGCGCTATAGGTAAAGTAGATTTTGCCTTTGAGAGGGTAGTGCCATATTATCTTTATCTCATAGACGCTGATGCAAATATTGTTTTAATTACAATTGTGTTTACGATGCAGTGTCGTAAATATATTAGCGATTTTAGTGACAACAGTGGTAGAGATCTTTTGGAAAAATGTCAACAAAGCAGTGGCCTTTTTTTAATGGATACAAACAAACAAACATACAAACATCAACTGACCTTTATATATTTGAGATGCGTTTAAATTATTTTATTTCAATTTTTCAACGATGCATTGGATTAATATTTTACATGTGTGAATGAAATTGCGATTTTTAAAGATATAATTCATAACTCGACATTTAATTAAAAACCATAGATGTAGCGAGTTTATTTTTTTGTGGAAAGCCATGGCCTATGTCAAATAAACTTACACATTAAAAAAGTTTACATAAGCTATATATATACACTATGCATTATAAACTTTCGCTACCGAACGTATTAACAGAAGTTGAATAAATTTAATAAAGTGATCCTGAAAAAGCTTAATTAATATGAATTGCGAATTGAACATGTTATGTTCATTTCTTTGTAGTCGGAATAACATATGCCATTTCTAATCTTGCTTTTTAATTTTTTTTCAGGTGTACCTATTAACAGACGGTTGAATCTTTTTTTTTAATGTGGATATTTTTTTTTCAGAAACAAAATCTGGTGTGTGTGTGTTTATTGAATATAATTTACAAAACATGATGCCTTATCAGAAATAGGGAACACAAAAATGATTCCTTTTTGAAATTATACACATTGCACAAAAACCGTAAATATAAATCGTAAAATTTAGAGACATAAAATTTTAAAAATATTATTTACCTGTTAAAACAACTATGAATACGTCAAAAGGAAGAGTTATTTTGGTCCAGTACATTTACTTTATATCAAGACTTTATTTCATGCAGCCATCTTTCTATAATCTTTTATTGTCTAAATATGGTGTGCACATTTTTCTACAATATCATTTTAATACTACGGGTTTTTAAAAAGTATTTTAGAAAGTACATTTATAATTTTGTTTATTGGTGCTATGAGGTATGTAGCCTTTGCCTTTTTAAGGGATAGTGCCATATGTTATTTATCTCATAGACGCGGTTACAAATATTGTATTAATTACAATTGTGTTACTATGCAGTGTCGTAATTATATATGAATTTTTTAAGTGACGAGGGTGGTAGAGCTCTTTCGGAAAACCTATCAGTTATGTTTATTAAGTACAAGTGGGAATGAAATAGTAAATTTAGTTATTATGGTCATCAAGATTCATTATTTAATAAATCATATCTTTTAAATAGTAAGGTAATGTTAAAAGTTAAAAGGCACTGCATTAAGTGAAAACAACTCATGCGGTAAAATGGAAAAAATTAAATAGTTGTGTCTGTTTTTTTTTCCTCTCACTTTTTTTTCTTAAATATATTTAATTATATTTAATTTTTTACCTTAAAATAGAATATCTCTGTTTCCCATAAGATTTTAACTAATAGATGAATCTGAAATATAACTTGGCAAATAAAAATTGTAATAACCAGTAACTAATACTGGGAAAAAGGGTCAGCACACTCCCGCTACAAAGTGCGGGTATATTTCTAGTATAAATATATACATATATATTTCAATTTACAGTTAATTAATCACTTTCTCATTAATTCCTTGATCACTCACTGACATATTCACTGAAATCCGGCAAAGTTATATTCATTCAAGGGATCGTTGATTCTCTTACAATAATTTTACAACTCTTTACTTATTATATTTGACACAAATAACCACCAACATGTTTGACACAAATAACCACCAACATGTTTGACACAAATAACCACCAACATGTTCGACACAAATAACCACCAACATGTTTGACACAAATAACCACCAACATGTTTGGCACAAATAACCTCCAACATGTTTGACACAAATAACCACCAACATGTTTGGCACAAATAACCACCAACATGTTTGACACAAATAACCACCAACATATTTGACACAAATAACCACCATCTTGTTTGACACAAATAACCACCAACATGTTTGACTCAAATAGCCACTAACATGTTTGACACAAATAACCACCAACATGTTTGACACAAATAACTACTAACATGTTTGACACAAATAACCACCAACATGTTTGACTCAAATAGCCACTAACATGTTTGACACAAATAACCACAAATATGTTTGACACAAATAACCACCAACATGTTTGACACAAATAGCCACTAACATGTTTGACACAAATAACCACAAATATGTTTGACACAAATAACCACCAACATATTTGACACAAATAACCACAAATATGTTTGACACAAATAACCACCAACATGTTTGACTCAAGCAAAAATTGTATCTTGTTACGACACTCTATACTTTATAACACAAGACAAATCTTATCTGATTTGAAACAAATTATCTCTCTTACCGGTTTTTTTTTCTTTTGGACATGGCAACTACTCCGTTTTTTTTGATTTCACATATTCAATATTGTTACCTTTTAAAACCGAATCAAGTCAAACAAAATCTCTCTATTGTGAATGGAAAGAACAGATCAAATCAATGGGATTGACCTAGTTATGACCAATGTCCATTTGACCTGATTCTTGAATTCCCTTGTAACATAACTGTACAGAGTTCGTCTGAGCCAAAAACGTCAGTCGATGCGGACTTATTTTTAGACGCACTTTAGCAGTGAAACAATCGTTTTAAAGTATTCCATTGAAAGTGTATGGATTCTGATCACACTTAATTCTTACACAAGTGACTCCAGCACAGAGAGCGTAAAAAAAAAGAAGGAAAAAAAAGTTACTTTGGAAATGGGTCAGCAAAATTATGGCTTCTACTGCTTGCTGTTTAGCCAGATATTGCACTAGATTGGTTAAGCTGAGGGAAACGCATTGCTTCTAGACGACGCAGATAGCAATGTCTATGTAAATGTTGTTTCTTGATTAAATAGATAACAATATCAATGATTGTATTGATTCTTGTCTAGATAGATAAGAATGCAAATGTATATACTGTTTCTTGGCTATATAGATAACAATATCGATATATTTATTGGTTCTTGACTGAGTAGATAAAAAAATCTCGATGCAGATATTGGTTCTTAAACTATAATATAAACACAATGTCACTGTGTCTGTGCTTGTTTCCATTTCGATGATACCAAATGGTGTCCCACTGTGTTGTTTGATACCAAATGGTGTCCCACTGTGTTGTTTGATACCAAATGGTGTCCCACTGTGTTGTTTGATACCAAATGGTGTCCCACTGTGTTGTTTGATACCAAATGGTGTCCCACTGTGTTGTTTGATACCAAATGGTGTCCCACTGTGTTGTTTGATACCAAATGGTGTCCCACTGTGTTGTTTGATACCAAATGGTGTCCCACTGTGTTGTTTGATACCAAATGGTGTCCCATTAGAAAGGAAAGCAATAACTAAAGATGAGAGGATACCCAGTGAATACACGAAAACTGTTTGTGATATGATAACAAATAAAGATGATATAACTAATAATAACAATATGATAACTAATTATATATATTCCAGGCTGTCAAGACATAGATCTTGTATATTAATTGACTATTGACTATGGGTTGCCTGAAGAATCCAGGAAAACCAACACTTGATCAACATTTAAATCTCTAATAAAAATGCAGGACTAAACACAATCCATAGATAAGCGTAGGACGCAATAATCTTCTGTATAGAAGGAGCGTCTGTAAACAGATAAGATAAGACTATTTTAATTTGTAGATATAACCAACATGCGCCCAGTGGCGTCACTAGGGGGGGGCGAGGGGGGCGGGCCGCCCCGGGTGACACCCATCAGGGGGTGACACCCGAGCCTTAAATTTTACTGTGTACGATTTTATGTCGTACACAAAATGGAGACACATTTTTTTCATCTAGAAAGAAATTAAGAAACTACAAAGAAATACGTTAAACGCGAAAACTTTTTATTAAAAAATATCAGTTAACTTGCAATAATAAAACAGTCCCAACACACAAACAACATTAAAACGAATTAGGGGAAAAAAAGAAAAGAAACGTAGCAGCTGAGAGATCTTTAAAAAAGGCTGGACATGAAAGAGGCAGTGTCTTATGTTTTAAAAGATATAAAGCTATTTGGGCTTTGACACACCGACACCATGGACGAATCCCACCTCACGATTCCCCCCTCCACAGTGGGGTGTGGGGGGGGGATAAGATTTTTATCCCCACGAAAAAAATCAAAAGATGGGTTTTCTTTGTTGATGTTTTTTCTAGACGAAAATTATTAATTCAATGTCTTTGAGTTAATATTTTGTTTTATATATATTTATTAAAGGCGTGATATACATGCTTATTTACAGGTAGTCCCCCGGTTACGACGGCCCCATCCCGACTTACGCTGTTTCGTGGTTACGAACGCTCCCCCCATAAAGAATAATATTACGCGTTGTTCCGTATTTTTTAATTTTTTTTAAATATTTTTTTTTCATGGAGTAACGAATTGTTTTCTCTAGTTGAAATTTTTTAAAAAAATATTGAAAAATGTGTATTATTATTATTTGAACCTACAACTTTCGTTTGCGAATTTTTCTCACGGTGAAGTTATCAATCAAGTCAGTAAAGCTAAGAAAGCTTACAAGTAAGTTCCTTTTCAATGCTCATTAGAGAGAGCGTTTTCAGTCTTTGTTGTCCCATGCAAATTCTAACTCATTTTATATTCTTTTCAACTTTGAAAAGTATTGCTCTCAGTTGCAGTTTGATGTCATCATTGAGAGATAGATGAGAAGTGCGATGTGTACATTTGTAAAGAGCTGTGTGAAATTTAGATAATTCAAAATCAGCCAAAATGTTTAGCTCTCTGTGCACGTGTTTTGAGTCTGGCATTGGGGTACTTCCTTTTCCTTACCCCTGAGCCTGGACAATAACTTTTTTTAAGAGGTTTGAAAAATCGGACTAATTCTGAAGGTAAGCAGTCTTCGAAATCACTTGAATATTCTTCCATTATCTTGGCTGCTGCCCATCGGATAGCAAAGTTGCTGAGCTCAGATAGGTTTGTAAGAAAGCCAAATTTCTCATGGATGTCTTTACAGGGGCCTAGCCGATGTTGTAGGGCTCAATAAATTTTGTCAATGATTACCAGAAATACCTCAACCTTGAAACTTTTGTCTCGGGGAGAATACTGTTATGGTGATGTCCCTTATTCAAACTGACGCCCTTTTTGTAATCTTTCTTTTGTTGATAGCATTGAAGATTGTTCATACTTTACCATGGACTTATCCTTTCCTTTGTCTTCATAGGAATCAAATTAAGAATGCTGTCTTGTAACAAACTCAATGAGAGACTTCCTTTCTAAAATTGTTTCCCGAATTTCAAGTAAAATAGCGACTTCCAGTTGTTCAAGTTCCTTTTGAAATCCTTCTGCTTCAAGTAGACGTCACGTGGCTGATTTTCGTTTGTTGCTAATTCTTCCAGTGCTGCGATACTCACATGGTATTAACTCATAAGTTATTAACAGACCTTACTGCATCATGTCAGGCTGACCATCTTGTGTCACACAAGGCTGTGTTAACATGTATCAATTTCATGTGTTTTTAAAGTACCTGTCAACGATGAGTAGATGCAACAAGCCGGTTATAAAGATTTTGCAGGAAAAAAAAATCTGACTGCATCAGGACAACCTGCTGCACTTTTCCCAACCAAATTAAGGGAATGAGCTGTGCACGGCGCATAATGAGCAACACTGCACTTCTCACAAAGAATAGCCTAGTTTCCCTTATACTTCCTACTCATATTTGCAGGATTGCCGTATGAATGTCCAAGGAATTTTCAGGGATTCATACAAACACTTGCCTGCATCTTTATTATACACTATAATAAGTTTGGAGTACCTTAAATTATTGGTGGCCCCTGGCTTTAGCCCGTTCAGCGTCCCCCTTTTAATCCTTAATAGGGTGTGGGGGTCACGCATCAGTGACGATGTGTGACGAGGGGGTGGGGTTAAAAAATGTGACGTCACATAAAAAACGCGCAACTTTAAATAAAAGTTCCACTTAAATATTTGATTGTTTACCGTTTTTTAATGACGTTTTCGATGGCTTCACGCGTGTTACGACATCAGAGCGCAGACTTACCCTAAATACATATTTAAATGACATAATTAATTTGCAACATGCTAATTTTTATTTAGAAAATACGGCTTGGGGGGTGTCAAAGCTTTGTGACGTCATATCGTGAAGAGGGGTTGGGGGTATAAGTATGAAGCTTGGGGATGGTGGGGTAAAAATTGGCATCCTCACGTGACGTCATTTATGGACGACCCCTTCAGTGTGAAGGGGTGACACCATGAGCTACCGCCCCGGGTGACACCAACCCTAGTGACGCCTCTGCATGTGCCCATGTTTTAATTTTATATAGCTTCGTATAAGTTAGGCAAAATTTGAACAGAAATATTTTCCCCCTCGCTGGAGGTATCCCCTTAAATCCTTCTACAACAATAAACTCATTTTACATTACGTTGCGTTGTTGTGTTAATTGTGACTTCATAAGCACCACATGAAAAGTTCTAGAATCCAGTGACGTATAATTCTCACAGAAAACTCCACCAAAGTCCTTGACATTGACAGATGTGAGTTCCAAGGTGAAGGACACCGAACAGACCACAACACCCGAGGATGACCAGCCTAACAAATCTTTACAAAAGGTAAGAGATGGGCAGTATCAAGGAGTTTTTGTCGTGTAGTTATGCAACGTTAGGGTAGCGGATAGTTGATGATAGTTCGTTGGCAAAGCGGGGAATAGACTTTATAATCCAAATATAAATGTATGTGATAGCGAAGGTATATTACAAAGATACCAAATGAAATGACGTATTCTTGTATCTTATCATTAAATTAAAACTAAACGTCCTTTGTTTTTACCGATACCTCGAAACTTAATGTTAAAGAATTAGAATAGACTTGAAAATTTCACAAGTATTTATCGTGAGAAAATAGCGTCACCGAATACCGTGAATAACCACTGCGACCACTGCCAAGACCAAGTGTTGTATCGCTGATTTAAGACAAATCGATACTGACTTAAAGACCAAGTGTTGTATCGCTGATTTAAGACAAGTCGATACTGACTTAAATGCCAAGGGATACATCAAAAAACAATGGAAGGGATATGGAACTACTTTTCAGCTACTAATGAGAACCTTGGAAACATCTAGAAACCCAGCTAGTCGTATGTTACTGAAAGAGTTTTTTAAAGTAAATCCCTAAATACAGTTAGTCTTAGACGAACCCATTTAAGTGTATTTATAACATTGATTAATGTGAATTTTCTTTTTCCCCAAAGAAATAACAGTCTAAATAAACTTAAAAATGCATTTATTTAATTACGGTACATTCGATCGCTCTGAAATTTTGATACAATGTATTGTCATCCAAGATCTATCTGTGGTAAAATTTTGAGATCTCTAGGACCATCAGAAGTGGTTTAATTTTACTAGGGGTCTACCGATATATCGGCCAGCCGATATATCGGCACCGATATCTGGATATCGGCAATATCGGTATCGGTACCATGTAAAGGTCCCGATATTGACGTCACCGATATTTCATAATAAGTGATATTTTTACCACCCCCCCCCCAAACAAAAAAAAAGAAACAAAAAAACTATCATTTAGATTTACAATATCTCGACAAATTAATTTATCGACCCCGATACCGGTATTTAAATAGTCAAAAGAGTTCTAGTATTAATATGTGCAGCCACGATACTGTGTGCCATGTGCTGTGATATTGTTTAGGTATCGGCCGATTTTCGTATACTCAGAAATACTGTGTAAATAGTGCCGATGCCAAGTATACCGTAATTGCTATAATAAAATGTATAACATTTAAACATTATGTTCACGTAATTGCTCTAATACTAACAGCAAAGAGCACGAGATGTCTAAAACTTTCGTTTCGTATGGAATAACAAAATGTACCGTGTGCAGACTTGCTGTCATTGGCAACCATTCAACTTTCAACCTCATTTTCACTTATTACTATTAATTTGTTCTCATTGTTTCATTCATAAAAGGTAGCCGTGTGCAAAAGCCATTAAACTATTGGTTAGAATTAATAATTATGAGTCAAGGTTGAAGTTTCAAAAGGACTTCCTAATTTTGCTTGTAAATTTTTATAAAGGATTGTTCGTTTTGTTATGAGTCCTATGTAGGTCATGATCTGGAACTTGTAAACACATCGGAAACTTTGTTTCGAGAAGCAAAAAAATCGGTAATATCGGCAAAACTGGATATCGGTAGACCCCTTAATTATAAAATATAAATAATTACGAGTGATAAATTTAAGAATGCCGTCATCAAATATGACCGCTGTTATTTTTGTCCTAACAATTACTCATATCGGCACTCATATCGGAAAAAATATCGGTAATATCGGCAAAAATGCACATCGGTAGACCCCTAATATTTTTAATAATTACGAGTGATAAATTTAAGAATGACGTCATCAAATATGACCGCTGTTATTTTTGTCCTAACAAATACTCATATCGGCACTCATATTAGTAATATCGGAAAAAAATATCGGTAATATCGGCGAAAATGCACATCTGTAGTCCCCTAATATAAAAGATAAATAATTAGGAGTGATACATTTAAGAATGATGTCATCAAATATGACCGCTGGTTTTTGTCCTAACAAATACTCATATCGGCACTCATATCGGAAAAAATATCGGTAATATCGGCAAAAATGCATATCGGTAGTCCCCTAATATAAAAGATAAATAATTACGAGTGATAAATTTAAGAATGACGTCATCAAATATTACCGCTGGTTTTTGTCCGAACAAATACTCATATCGGTACTCATATCGGCAAAAAAATATCGGTAATATCGGTATCGGCAATATCGGAAAAAAGGCATATTGGTAGACCCCTAAATTTTACGTTACAAGATTTGACGGATACAACATACAAACAGTGTGAGTTAAATAAAAGCGTGTAAAAAATAAACGCTTTTAAGATTTTTGTTTGAAGAAGTTATCATGTTAATTAAAAATAGTTTTTGTGTGTAGGTAAAACCTTTTCAACGCTCACGAAAAATGTTTTTAGAAAGTTATTAAAACTTTTGCAGTCGTTGAATTGAGATTGAATTATAATTAATAATTACCATTTAAAAATGCAGAAATAGCATCTTTTTAGTCAAGTACCTTCATTACAGATGTACCCGAAATCGTATCCGCCTCTTTCATAGGTTTGATGGTTAGTAAAGCATGGAGGTTTTTTTTATCTAAAGAAAAATCTAAAAAGATTTTTTCGCATTATGAAAAAAGCATAGCCTATGTACAAATTTAAAAAATAAATATTATACCACATATCCATTTACATAAATTTACCAATAAAGTTTCATCACCCTTGAAGTTTAATCTAAAATCTAAGTACTTAAATCATGTAACATAATTTTCGTTATTGTAATGCGATTCGTTAAAAAAAAATAATATCGTAATGTCATCCACATGCACAATATCCATATCTTGTTTCGTTTCTTTTAAGGTTTTTACGAAATACCTTTGAATAATTTAATGCATGCATCCAACTATTCTGTTGGGTATTTTCCCGCAGTCTGAGGTAAAAAAAAATGTCACCCACTCTAACCACCCCATAAAATTCTGTACCTTATGCTCAGTTTGATGTAATATCCCCATTCAATATTCAGTCACTGGATTTAGATTGTCACAGGCTTAAGAATATATTTTTTTATACGTCTAACTCTTTGTTTCTATATTTCTATTTACTGAATAGAAGCAGTTTTAAAAGTTACATTCGGATGAAATATTACATTTACTATTATAATTTACAGATATTTATTATTGTAATCATTTCTTATTTATTACAGACGCTTCTTCTTTACATTAGCTTCTTGCGTTCAACGCTTATCCACGTTTTATGTCTATTCTTACATTTATTAGTTTTCAATGTTGATAGTGTGTTGTTTGTTTTCTTGGTTTGATGCAGGCAACCCATTGCACGCCCGAATTCTAGACGGGGAAAAACGAGAATTGTTATGTTTGTTCTAGCATACAATGAAAGAAAAGTGTTTATTCCGATGTCCATCCGAGGGTTGTGTTAATAATAGTTTAAAATCTAAAAGATAATTTATAGTCAAATAGACCTATGCTTATTAGCTCATATAGAAGTAGAAGTTACTTATATTTTTTAATTAAAATTATTTTTTAACCAGCTAATTAAATTGTCTAAACTAAACACATGTAATCATTAAAAAGGTTATTTTACGCGCATGATGATCATACACTTGCACGCTGTCTGATTCACTTTTGGGGAGTTACTTGTGTGTGAAAGGGCGTTGCCCATCTAACCAATGATACACACATTCGCTCTTTTCTATAACAATCAATCACTGAATCTGACAAAATCACGATACATAATGGTCAATATTTGATTAAAATAAGATTTTTTTTTAACTTTAAAAAAAACACACACACACACACACTAACATTTGCTTTACGGAAATTTATATTTGGATGTAATAAATCGGTGGGAAAGCGGTATTTGATGTTAGAATACTAGGACAATTGAGTGAAGTTAGTGAAAACGTGATGACGTACTAGGGTATGGGGGTACATGACACCAATTGAGATTATTTTGAAGTGTCTTATAAACTGTCTTATTGAGTTCATTTTGTTGTCTCATAACTTCACCGCATGTTCTCGCATTGCCAGCGCCATAAAAAGGGGGGGGGTAATTCTAGTGTATATCATGATAGAAGCTTTGCAACGAGACATACTACACCTAGTTTGATTCAAATTTAATTTGTTATGGTAGGTCAAGATGTAAAATGAAAGGTGAAATCAAGGTTTTAAATCATTGACCTACAATGCCTACATGACATTAATCGCATGACCTTAAACGAGACCCTTATGTCGCAGAAACCTAAGCGGCAAATGTCATTGGCCGAGCGGGTGATGACGTCATTGGCCAAACTAGGTCGAAGAGGTCCCGCCGACGCCCCTGGCGATGATGAGTACTTTGACAACAACAATGACACCCCCGTGTTTGTGGCACCTGGCGACCAGGTGGACGTTGTGGACAAAGGTAAATTGATGTGACGCATTATTCAGGTTCTTAAGAAAAGAAAACTATTCTTTTTGGCAGATTTTTGTTTTAAAGCCCACACCTAATAGTAAATGAAATAAAAGAGCATCCCATTGTTATCTTCTTCTTCCCGCTCCAACCAGCACTAACCCTTGATGGAAACTAGAAATGGATTGAATCTACGCACTTTTTACTAGTTGTTCAAATTAGAAATGGATTGAATCTACGCACTTTTTACTAGTTGTTCGAATTAGAAATGAATTGAATCTACGCACTTTTTTTACTAGTTGTTCAAATTAGAAATGGATTGAATCTACGCACTTTTTACTAGTTGTTCACATTAGAAATGGATTGAATCTACGCACTTTTTACTAGTTGTTCAATTTAGAAATGGATTGAATCTAAGCACTTTTTACTAGTTGTTCAAATTAGAAATGGATTGAATCTAAGCACTTTTTACTAGTTGTTCGAATTAGAAATGGATTGAATCTACGCACTTTTTACTAGTTATTCGAATTAGAAATGAATTGAATCTACGCACTTTTTTACTAGTTGTTCAAATTAGAAATGGATTGAATCTACGCACTTTTTACTAGTTGTTCACCTAAATTAATTTCTGTCAAAGGCATATTTCTGTTCATAAATAGTCAAGCTCAGGATTTAAGAAAGTTCTGGAAAAAAAATTATATCGATTCCAGTGATTAAAAAAAATACCCCCCCCCCAAAAACCAACTCCTGTGTCTGGAAGATTCTGTTTTTAGTACTCCTAATTATCTTCAATTGTATATTCTACGTCAGCAGCTTTATCATCAGCAAACATTAATCGACAATATTTTTAATGCACTTTGTCTATTATATCATTGAGAACCTATCCTAAGAGCTTAACTCATCTTGCAGTAAACATTATTGATTTATTTAATGACATCTGCCGGTTTGCGAGTGGGAGTTCATTGACCTGCTGCGTGAGGCGGTCATTATATTCCTGACAGTGTGGCAATCTTTTCAACCAACGTTCCGGGAGAGGGGGGGGGGAACAAACCCATTAACAAATAACTGGACTATTTTTTGCCATGCCATGTAGTCCGTGGTCCTACCTGATGTCACGACACCTGACGCGTCAGTTTCAAAGTTGAACGAAAAAAACCAAATAAAAGTAAACTAAAATTAATAAACCAAATAAAATGAAAACCTGAAGGAGCTCTTACTTGCCACCCCCACCCCCTTCTTTTTGTGTGTCTATTTGTTAGTTGAGTAATGATTTTTTTTCCCCCCGAAACGTTCGTTGTTTTGTAACGTCCTGTCGGGTCTATATCTACCATGTTTAAATAATACTAGACGCCCCGCGGCGTAGCTTACGCCGCAGACTTGCTCATGGAGAGTGCAAAGAAAGTGGAGATAGAACGGACACAAACTACAGTACGAAGAAATCGTTGGCAATAAGTGGGTAAAAGAACGGGCACAAACAGACATTTTTAAAAATTATGTTTTCGCTGGGGCTTGAACCCACTGCCTCCCCGTATAAGGCGGACGTGATAACCAGTACACTACGAATCTCACGTTATTCTGTGAAGGAACAATGCAAGTGAACGCAAGCACCATTGTTGGTCTCAAGACATTGGTCGACCCCAGCGAGGGTCATTCGTCATGCTCGTTTGCACATAACCGCGTGCTGCCCGCATGGTTGGACGACGTAGATAATTATATATATAGATAGATATTTTTCTCTAGAAGCCTGATTGTAGTCGCACCCGTATTTTGTTAGTTTCTATGTTGTAGTGTATGGCATAGTCGTTAACCCCAGTGATGTGATAGTGATAGCAGTTCATACCTTGACTTTCTTCTCTCTGTGGCTCACAAACAACATAACAAAACTGTTTATGAAACATAAACCAGGAATGAAAACAGAAGATTGCTCGCCCACTCGCGAAATTATCTCCCCTTGAAAAAAAATAATAATCCCAAGCTCTTCGGCTTAGGTTCAGCCAAGCCTGCACTAATCGTCGTATTATAAAGTAAATTACAAATACCAGTAGTGTAGATAGATGCACAGCTCGATTTTTTAATACACGACAGACGCTGCTTCGGTAAAGAATTCAATTACATATTTTGTAAGTAGAACGTATAGACCATTCTGGCTTGTTGGGCAAGTGAAGCAGCGTTCTCCGGCCACGGCATGCGTGCGGGTTGTGTGGCACAACACCCAGCCGCCTTTATTTACCCCAACTAATGTAAGGCTCCCATCCGAGCTGGGAAGATTAACATACCAAAATTGTGTTAATTAAATGAGGATTTACGTTTCTTGTTAAAGTTGAGGTAAATCCCGAGTTACCTAACCTGCGTCATAAGTGCAATCAACGATAGATTTTAACGTTGCATTACTTGGGTCACCGATGTCCTTTTCTTATTCCCCCCAACCACGTCCCCCCACCCTCTTTTCGCCCTCTAGTTCCCAGTCTCTTAACTCAAGAGCAGTGCCGAATTCTGAAGGATTCTTGGTTCATCATCAAGAGTGACGTCACAGAAGTTGGCGTGGAGACCTTCATGGGGTAAATTAAAACATTCTGATAAAATAGTGAGTGGTTTGGCTGGCCTCCGGAGCCGGGCAATAAGTTAGGTTATGTGAGTGTGTGCGTTAGGTAAGGTATAGGCTAGGTGAGTGTGTGCATTAGGTAAGGTATAGGCTATGTGAGTGTGTGCGTTATGTAAGGTATAGGCTATGTGAGTGTGTAAGTTAGGTAAGGTATATGCTATGTGAGTGTGTGCGTTAGGTAAGGTATAGGCTATGTGAGTGTGCGCGTTAGGTAAGGTATAGGCTATGTGAGTGTGTGCGTTATGTAAGGTATAGGCTATGTGAGTGTGTGCATTAGGTAAGGTATAGGCTATGTGAGTGTGTGCGTTATGTAAGGTATAGGCTATGTGAGTGTGTGCGTTAGGTAAGGTATAGGCTATGTGAGTGTGTGCGTTAGGTAAGGTATAGGCTATGTGAGTGTGTGCGTTAGGTAAGGTATAGGCTATGTGAGTGTGCGCGTTAGGTAAGGTATAGGCTATGTGAGTGTGTGCGTTAGGTAAGGTATAGGCTATGTGAGTGTGTGCGTTAGGTAAGGTATAGGCTAGGTGAGTGTGTGCGTTAGGTAAGGTATAGGCTATGTGAGTGTGTGCGTTAGGTAAGGTATAGATTATGTGAGTGTGTGCGTTAGGTAAGGTATAGGCTATGTGAGTGTGTGCGTTAGGTAAGGAATAGGCTATGTAAGTGTGTGCGTTAGGTAAGGTATAGGCTATGTTAGTGTGCGCGTTAGGTAAGGTATAGGCTATGTGAGAGTGTGCGTTATGTAAGGTATAGGCTATGTGAGTGTGTGCGTTAGGTAAAGTATAGGCTATGTGAGTGTGTGCGTTAGGTAAGGTATAGGCTATGTGAGTGTGTGCGTTATGTAAGGTATAGGCTATGTTAGTGTGTGCGTTAGGTAAGGTATAGATTATGTGAGTGTGTGCGTTAGGTAAAGTATAGGCTATATGAGTGTGTGCGTTAGGTAAGGTATAGGCTATGTGAGTGTGTGCGTTAGGTAAGGTATAGGCTATGTGAGTGTGCGCATTAGGTAAGGTATAGGCTATGTGAGAGTGTCCGTTATGTAAGGTATAGGCTATGTGAGTGTGTGCGTTAGGTAAGGTATAGGCTAGGTGAGTGTGTGCGTTAGGTAAGGTATAGGCTATGTGAGTGTGTGCGTTAGGTAAGGTATAGATTATGTGAGTGTGTGCGTTAGGTAAGGTATAGGCTATGTGAGTCTGTGCGTTAGGTAAGGAATAGGCTATGTAAGTGTGTGCGTTAGGTAAGGTATAGGCTATGTTAGTGTGCGCGTTAGGTAAGGTATAGGCTATGTGAGAGTGTCCGTTATGTAAGGTATAGGCTATGTGAGTGTTTGCGTTAGGTAAAGTATAGGCTATGTGAGTGTGTGCGTTAGGTAAGGTATAGATTATGTGAGTGTGTGCGTCAGGTAAGGTAAAGGTTATGTGAGTGTAGGTTTTGGTACGGTAGAGATTAGGTGAGTTTTTAGATTATAGTATTGAATATGGTGTATTATATGTGATGTTTTGGTGGGTCATATAAGTATATAAGTTGCGTAAGTAGGGTGTAGAATGTGTGGTGTTTTGAAAACACTGGCTTTCAGTATAAGTATAATGTATGGAGTCGAGACGAGGTGTTGAGTGTGCCAGAGATTTGAGTAAGGGTAGATGAACTATATTTTTGGGATGGGGAGGCTAGGGTAGGTGATGTATGCCTTAGGCTCATAGAATGGTAATTGTTACATAAACCATTTGAAAGACCAATCTGAGTTGTCATTGTCCGACGTTGTTTTCCTACTGAGATTTACACATACATCCCCAGCTTGTTCAACACTCACCCCGATGCCATTGACTCTTTCCTCGCCTTCAAAGACAAAACTGTACAGGACTTGGAGCGGAGTGCAGTGCTGAAGGTAAGGTGCATGTTAACACTGGGCATGGATAAGGTAAGATGCGTGTTAACAATGGACATGGATACGGTAAGATGCATGTTAACAATGGTCATGGATAAGGTAAGATGCATGTTAACACTGGGCAGGGATACGGTAAGATGCGTGTTAACAATGGACATGGATACGGTAAGATGCATGTTAACAATGGTCATGGATAAGGTAAGATGCATGTTAACACTGGGCATGGATAAGGTAAGGTGCATGTTAACAATGGACATGGATACTGATATCAAAAATAACTAGTTAAATATGAAAACGCTTGGGCGTTACTTGTCATATGCTATTTTTAGAACAACTAAGGATAAGACATAATTTAAAACAATTAGGCATTATTCTGGCTGTCACAAGTAACTCAACAGAAAATATCAGGCCTAGATGGACACAACTAGACATAACTGGACAAGTTTTGATTGCAGTCTGTACTTTTCCAGGCCCACGCGCTCCGGGTCATGCAGACCGTTGACAAGTGCATCTCTCGACTAGACAAGCTGGACAAGATGGCTGCCCTGTTGCTGCAGCTGGGCAGACGACACGTCGGCTATCAGGCGAATATTAAACTTATTCCTGTACGTCACTATGTTAAATTACGTCATTGCATTACATCAATATGTGTTACATTATGTCTTTTCATTACGTCACTATGTGTTACATTATGTCGTTTCATTACGTCACTATGTGTTACATTATGTCTTTTCATTACGTCACTATGTGTTACATTATGTCGTTTCATTACGTCACTATGTGTTACATTATGCCTTTTCATTACGTCCCTATGTGTTACATTATGCCTTTTCATTACGTCACTATGTGTTACATTATGTCTTTGCATTACGGTACTAGCTGAAAATAATTTCTTTTGAGTGTCATTATTGCTTATATCTGAGAAGATTGACATCAATGATCAGCTTTTGATTTGACATAAATCTGACTTGGTTATCGCTGGATCACCCCCGACCGACACTATCGTTGATAAAATATATATGACACAACTTTCTGAAGGCGACTGTCGTCTCCCTTAATGGGGGAAATAATATTTCTTAAAGCTCATTACTTGTCCGTCCACTTTAATGGCGTGAAGCCGCTATACGTCACAATACACGTATATAATGTGTAAAGGTTAATCCTTCGGAAAACTACTTGGTGTAACATTTAAAAACAGTTAGAGACGCTAACAGGTTTAACAAGGGTACACAGTGATGGCTTGAGATGTTGGTTCTATAGCTCATAAACAAGGGTACACAGTGATGGCTTGAGATGTTGGTTCTATAGCTCATAAACAAGGGTACACAGTGATGGCTTAAGATGTTGGTTCTATAGCTCATAAACAAGGGTACACAGTGATGGCTTGAGATGTTGGTTCTATAGCTCATAAACAAGGGTACACAGTGATGGCTTGAGATGTTGGTTCTATAGCTCATAAACAAGGGTACACAGTGATGGCTTGAGATGTTGGTTCTATAGCTCATAAACAAGGGTACACAGTGATGGCTTGAGATGTTGGTTCTATAGCTCATAAACAAGGGTACACAGTGATGGCTTGAGATGTTGGTTCTATAGCTCATAAACAAGGGTACACAGTGATGGCTTGAGATGTTGGTTCTATAGCTCATAAACAAGGGTACACAGTGGTAGCTTGAGATGTTGGTTCTATAGCTCATAAACAAGGGTACACAGTGATGGCTTGAGATGTTGGTTCTATAGCTCATAAACAAGGGTACACAGTGGTGGCTTGAGATGTTGGTTCTATAGCTCATAAACAAGGGTACACAGTGATGGCTTGAGATGTTGGTTCTATAGCTCATAAACAAGGGTACACAGTGGTGGCTTGAGATGTTGGTTCTATAGCTCATAAACAAGGGTACACAGTGATGGCTTGAGATGTTGGTTCTATAGCTCATAAACAAGGGTACACAGTGATGGCTTGAGATGTTGGTTCTATAGCTCATAAACAAGGGTACAAAGTGATGGCTTGAGATGTTGGTTCTATAGCTCATAAACAAGGGTACAAAGTGATGGCTTGAGATGTTGGTTCTATAGCTCATAAACAAGGGTACACAGTGATGGCTTGAGATGTTGGTTCTATAGCTCATAAACAAGGTTACAAAGTGATGGCTTGAGATGTTGGTTCTATAGCTCATAAACAAGGGTACACAGTGATGGCTTGAGATGTTGGTTCTATAGCTCATAAACAAGGGTACACAGTGATGGCTTGAGATGTTGGTTCTATAGCTCATAAACAAGGGTACACAGTGATAGCTTGAGATGTTGGTTCTATAGCTCATAAACAAGGGTACACAGTGATGGCTTGAGATGTTGGTTCTATAGCTCATAAACAAGGGTACACAGTGATGGCTTGAGATGTTGGTTCTATAGCTCATAAACAAGGGTACACAGTGATGGCTTGAGATGTTGGTTCTATAGCTCATAAACAAGGGTACACAGTGATGGCTTGAGATGTTGGTTCTATAGCTCATAAACAAGGGTACACAGTGATGGCTTGAGATGTTGGTTCTATAGCTCATAAACAAGGGTACACAGTGGTGGCTTGAGATGTTGGTTCTATAGCTCATAAACAAGGGTACACAGTGATGGCTTGAGATGTTGGTTCTATAGCTCATAAACAAGGGTACACAGTGATGGCTTGAGATGTTGGTTCTATAGCTCATAAACAAGGGTACACAGTGGTGGCTTGAGATGTTGGTTCTATAGCTCATAGTGCAGAAATAGAAGTGCTGAAAAGAGCATTTGGAAAAATATATGCATCGTGCAGCGGCGTAGAAGGGGGTGGCAAGAAGTTAAATGCCCCGGGCGTTTCTTTTCTTTTTTTTGGGGTGGCAAATTCCTTGTCATTAATTAGCTTTTAAAAATTAAAAAGCAAATACAAAGAAGTGGAGCTTTTTATCCAAATAAAGGTAAAATCGAAAGAGATATTAATAAAAGAAATGAAACTATCCTTAGTTATGTGAACTTTCCTTTTGCAAAAGCTTCAAACTATATTTTGGATGTGAATTTTTTAGATAACAGTGCTACTGAACTGAAAATAGAAGGCCAAAGTAGCAAGATGACGTGACGGTGATGTGCTAACATGTGTAATTATTATTTTTTTTAAAGTTTCTCAACGCTCCTCTTGTTGCTTCGCTTCCTTAATAGGGGCGGCTAATTATTGTAGCAGACCGATGTCTATAGACAACCAATCAAATACGTATAGAAAGCGACTTGTGAACGATGGTATTAAATGACTCAAGCGAATAAATGAAAATTTGCCATAAAATTAGTGCATCGAGATGGTAAATTATCCAACTCGGACTCAACGACAAAATGAAAGTTAATCGATGGCTAAATCGATAATTTAACGCATGTAAACTAATGGAAGCCCTAATGTAAACTAAACGCATGGAAGAAAATGTTACGTGCTTGAATGAATTATTCTGAAGTATCACTATTTTGCTTTTAATGTCTTTCGGTTTGGGGCATAAACACAACAAATGAATCAATGGTTTGCTCATATGATGGATTTAATAACTGACAGATACAAGTTTCCCAAGTAACAAATCATCAATCAAGTGCTAAACACATCAAGTTTGCAAAGGGAGGGAATTAAAACAAGATTTCAAAAGGGATTTACTTTGAAAGAACAATAGCACGTTGTGGCAAAAAGAAAAGAAAATGCGTCAAGAGGTTCTAGTTAATATGTTTGACATTATTAAATTCCTGTCAAAACAGAATTTAGCATTCATTGGACGCCACAGAAAGGACGATATTTGTGTAGATATGGACAATATTTTAGAACAAATGCTTTACTAGATAAATGAAAATGGGTAAGATTCAATGCAGAAGACGGCACATCACAACATACATTCTTTGCAGTTTTAGGAGGAAAAGTTCGCCAAAATCAATATGTCGGGTGCAAGAGGCCAATTTTTATTACATATTTGATAGCCTCCAGTTATTTTAAATAACGCAACAAAAAAAAACACAGATTAACGAATGGCATTGGTAGAAGATGATTTTACTAACGCTAAATGTTTATGTGAAGACCTTATCATTTTAAAGGAACCTACTAGGATTCTAGATGAAGAAAGGGAGCGAGCACACTGTCGGCGATGGAAGAGAAGATGTCACCTTGCCACTAGATAACGATTTGAGAAGAAAGTTGTATTCTTCATTTGATTCTAAAATTCTTAAGAGGTTCTGTCAGCTACAGACTTTAGAAAGCAGATGTAATTTTCTTACACCAACTGTTTCCCTGGACGTTGCTGACCCTGAATGTAAATATATCACGTGACTCACACGACGGGGGATAAGCAAATAAGTTGTTTGAACTCAGGAGTCATGGAATTTGCATAATTAATTCAAGCTGTTTTGATTTATTCAAGTTTACTTCGAGACTAAAGCTAGAACTAGAAGTTACCCTACATAAAATCTGATAATATTAGTTCAATTTTTTTTAAAATTGCGATTAAGTAATTCCAGCTGTGAGAAAAGCTTCGCTGCAGTTGACTTATCTAGCTGTTTTGACTTTTGAACATAAAATGACCGATAACATTTATATTGACCTTGCCATAACAGATTTGCCACGTGTAAAAGCATAAAAGTTCAATTACAGACCAAGATGAGAAAGCGCTTCTAATTTTATGTATATCTTTCTACTTTAAAATAGTATTATATTTTCAAGAAAAAGGGGAGGGGGGGGGGTAAACTTTGTATCTGTCCCGTACGGTAGAAAACCACGCTACGCCACTGGCTTGGTGGGTGGTATTAATTGGCAACTTCCCGTTGACTTTACCGCTGGCGCTAATCTGGAACTGGTGCTGGCAACAGACTCAATGGTGTGTCCGATCCTAGGTGTTGGTGCTTTGTTTGTGGTGGATTGGTTCTCTGGCGAGTTGGTACTTAAGTAGTATTGGATCTGTCCACTAGTGAGTTGGAACGTTGGTTGTATTAGGTTGGTTCACTAGTGAGTTGTTACGTGTGTTATAATGGCCCTTTTCACTAGTGAATTACTAACTGTGTTATAATTGGCTGGTTCAATAGTGAGTTGCTACGTGTGTTATAATGACCTGGTTCACTAGTGAGTTGCTACGTGTGTTAGAATGGCTGGTTCACTAGTGAGTTACTAACTGTGTTATAATTGGCTGGTTCACTAGTGAGTTGGTACGTGTGTTATAATGGCTGGTTCACTAGTGAGTTACTAACTGTTATAATTGGCTGGTTCACTAGTGAGTTACTAACTATGTTTATAATTGGCTGGTTCACTAGTGAGTTACTACGTGTGTTATAACGGCCTGGTTCACTAGTGAGTTACTACGTGTGTTATAATGGCCTGGTTCACTAGTGAGTTGCTACGTGTGTTATAATGGCTGGTTCACTAGTGAGTTACTAACTATGTTATAATTGGCTGGTTCACTAGTGAGTTACTACGTGTGTTATAATGGCCTGGTTCACTAGTGAGTTACTAACTGTTATAATTGGCTAGTTCACTAGTGAGTTACTACATGTGTTATAATGGCCTGGTTCACTAGTGAGTTACTAACTATGTTTATAATTGGCTGGTTCACTAGTGAGTTACTACGTGTGTTATAATGGCCTGGTTCACTAGTGAGTTACTACGTGTGTTATAATTGCCTGGTTCACTAGTGAGTTGCTACGTGTGTTATAATGGCTGGTTCACTAGTGAGTTACTAACTATGTTATAATTGGCTGGTTCACTAGTGAGTTACTACGTGTGTTATAATGGCCTGGTTCACTAGTGAGTTACTACGTGTGTTATAATTGCCTGGTTCACTAGTGAATTGCTACGTGTGTTATAATGGCTGGTTCACTAGTGAGTTGCTACGTGTGTTATAATGGCTGGTTCACTAGTGATTTGCTACGTGTGTTATAATGGCCTGGTTCACTATAAATTTGCTACATGTGTTATAATGGATGGTTCACTAGTGAGTTACTGCGTGTGTTATAATGGCCTGGTTCAGTATTGAGTTACTACGTGTGTTATATTGGCCTGGTTCAGTATTGAGTTACTACGTGTGTTATAATGGCCTGGTTTACTAGTGAGTTACTACGTGTTTTATAATGGCCTGGTTTACTAGTGAGTTACTACGTGTGTTATAATGGCCTGGTTCACTAGTGATTTGCTACGTGTGTTATAATGGCCTGGTTTACTAGTGAGTTACTACGTTTGTTATAATGGCCTGGTTCACACGTGATTTGCTACGTGTGTTATAATGGCCTGGTTCACTAGTGAGTTACTACGTGTGTTATAATGGCCTGGTTTACTAGTGAGTTACTACGTGTGTTATAATGGCCTGGTTTACTAGTGAGTTACTACGTGTGTTATAATGGCCTGGTTCACTAGTGAGTTGCTACGTGTGTTATTATGGCCTGGTTTACTCCTTACGTTCTAAGAATAAGAACAGTTTAACATAAGACACAAGGGACTATGAGCAGAGCCGTCTTTACACCATTTTAGGCCCCCGGGCAAAGAAATAGAGCTGGGCCCCTCCCCTGCACGAATAAAATATAAATATGCATAATAATAATATATATAAATAAACATATTCCCATGGGGCCCCTATGCTCATGGGCTCCCGGGAAAATGCCCAACGGGCCTATGCGTTAAGACAGCCCTGACTATGAGCAACTTAATAAAAATCGATTACTTTTTTCCATAAGCTTTGAAATCATAAGTGCACATAGACTATAGACATATACCAATACCATACCCGTAGGCTGCTCGTTAAAAGAAGTCGAACAAATATGTCAACAAATTTTTGTTATTCATTTTGAAAATCTGTTTTTGCCGATAAAAATGGAGCTGAACAATTTTTTTAAAATAAAGTTTCTTGTTTTGAATTTATGAATGACTAAACTTCAACATTTTTTTAGACTTACGGATGGATCGTAGTCTAATGTTAGAATCCATTCGAGTCTCTAAGCTTATCTTAATAAAAGTGTTGTCAATTGCAAGTTTCCAGCTTTTATAAATACATAATCAGCACTTGGTTGTAATATTTTTAAAATTATTAATTCCTTAGATAATTGGCAGACAGTTCGTTGCTGCAATAGAGCCCAAGATGGCTACCTCTTGGTCACGTGAGATGAAGGCAGCATGGGAAGGATTGTTCGCCATCATTAACTACCACATGAGGCTGGGAATTATGGACGAGAAGAACAAGCGGATCAAAGCAGCGGCTGAGGCGGAGGCGAGTAGGAAAAAAAACGAGTTAAAAAAGAAACGAGACAAGCCTCGTTAAATGTATGTTATTATGTCATTAATCCTACCCGAGGTTCGGACCCCATGGCCGGTTCATGGCATCAACTCAACCAGACACGTGTCATTTTAGAAATAATTGCTGCACACTGACCAATCAAAGGAATTTATTAGAAGGTCATGTTTGGCAACTTTCCCGGCCATTCTGTAGTTTCAGATACAGCATCGGGCAGAACTTTCTGAGGAGATTCGTGAACTTTCGCCCTTAGGGGGATTTTAGAGAATTTTATACACAATATAAAGTGGGAATCGACAGTAAGTAGTCTTAGCGAGAACCTCAAAAATCCACCAATAAAGCCTACACAACAACCTGTTACAAACGATCTTTTTACACACCAACATAATACACAACCAACGCTTTACAACAATCTCTTAGACAACAAGCCTGTCATAACAAACCTCCTACACAACATCTTCAGTTTCAAAAAATAAAAAAATATTCATATTTGAATTTTACAACAACCTGTGGCAAACAACATTTTCATAACAATCTCTTACACAACAACCTTTGCCTAACAATCTCTTACACAGAATTCCACTAGAAAAATCAAATTCTTACAAAAAGCATCTTCCCAGCGAACTCTGAAACAACCCTGTCTAATAATTGAAGAAAAATCTTATAACAACAACCTCCTAAAGCTAATGTATACAACAATGCATTGCACAATGTTGATGGAGCGACTCAATGCATTGCACAATGTTGATGGAGCGACTCAATGCATTGCACAATGTTGATGGAGCGACTCAATGCATTGCACAATGTTGATGGAGCGACTCTTCATCTCAATTGTTAAAAACTGAAAGGTTAAAGCAATATAATTATTATGTGATGTACATATATTGTACACACACACTATATATATATATGGTGGCACACGCAAAAAATGCATTCGTTTAGGAGGACGGCATATTAAGGACGGCATATTTACTAAAAATGATAAATTCCATTAATGTTTCTTTAAAATTTAATGGCATGTTTTAAGGTTTCCATTACTATGAATAAAAAAGTGTTTTCCAACGTCTCCTGGTTTTATTCGATCGTTAAAAAGTTCCCTTTTTTGTGTGACCTTGTATATTTATATGTAATATACTCTCAAAGTCATTTCATGAGCGTCTTTATTTGTGAAAGTGCTATGTACTCAAATATTCTTTCTGAAAATATGGAAATCTTTTTTTTTAAAATTATTATTATTTGTGCCTGTGTATGTTGTGTTCCAAGTTTATAATTGTTTAAAAAGTTTGCTGCAATACAGAACTTTGTTGTCATTGTCATTAAACATTACCTGAATGATGCCATATTAGTCTCCATATATTTATTAGTCCATACGCTTTATGATACAAAAATCTTAATATTACACTTTTGTGATTCATATACATGTATCGTCAGTGTGCTATAAATAAAAGGTTTAATATGTTGTGACTTTTAGTTGATCTGATTGATGAGCGTGGTCTATAACAATTTTAAAGTAAAGATTACACTTTTTTGTCGTCTGGTTGTTGACTTCTCTGTTAATATGAGAGAATACTTCGAAATCCTTGGCAATTGAGAGTATCAAAAGCTATTCATATTGTCATGGGCAATCCAGAATAACATAAGAAAGTAATAGTATCTTAGTTACTTTGCCTTTAACTTTAACTTCCCTTTGAACTAGATGAGCTCCGTCAGCAACATTACAAGTGAAGTTTCCATGTTCCTGGGGCTGTTGGTTCATGCTACTGAGTCTGTTGGTCCATGCTCCTGAGGTCCCTGGGATGATCGGATATGTCAGAAATTTGCAACAACTTTTTATCCCGAAAACTGTGGAGTCTTTTCTTCTGCTGTCCAGGAATCGACAGATTTTATCAAGAAAAATATACTGAGAACTTCACCATCTTAGCAACTGTCGAACTCAATTCTATTTCCTGAGAAGAAAAAAACAACAACCTGAAAGTGGCAAATATTTAAGCCTTTGGCTCTGATACAGTTGACATTTTGTGTTATAGTGCGTGCATATGCTCATTACACCTTCAATGTTGAGGACCTTACCACACAACACATATTGGTGTATGACGCAGTGGTATTCTATTCAAATCACCAAAGTTCTCCTGCATCTTTAACCCTATTTATTTTTACTTGTTCAATATGTTTGCCGCCGTTACTGCGTTAAGTTTTCCCCCGAAGCAGGTTCGTGCTGGTTAAACTTTGACTTGCATTGTCACGCGTGTCTTTTTATGTCACTGTCCCACGCATGGATTTCGTGTCTGATAGTTCTTCATCTCCACAGGATGAAGATGATGAAGATGCGATCTATGCAGCGTCTTTTTCAATAGCATGAGGTAATTCGGAAAAGTCTTCCCCTTTTTCGATCAATTGCTATATTGACCATCTCAAAAACTGGTTCAGAGACATGCTCAGACATAAATTTGCAAACATCTGCTATTTCTCTGAACACAAGACGTAATATACTGTCAACATGCCTCGCTTCATAAACTCTCATATGCATGGTCGGCGTCAATTAGAAATAACCTCTGCCACAATAAGACTTGTTTTCGCAGCAGCTTCAGTTTGTGATTTTACTTTATTGAAAAACTTCTGCAGTGATGCTAATTTCTGTAGTTGCTGCTCTGCATTCAGACTTTTTAAACATGTGTCTAGTCTCGTAGAGCCATCTCATATTACATTCCTTGATCACAGCCACATTAGACACACCGGTTTACCGCTAATATCAGTAAAAACATTCTGTCTCCCAGCAGCTTTGAAAGGCTGAATATCAGATTAAACATTATTTTAAGCATTTTCAAGGCTAGTCTTGATTACATTTTTAAAAAAAAGATTGTATACTTCCCCCAAAATTCTTAATTCATATCAAGTTTTCTTTAGAAAGTTCATGGGGAATACGAACAAGGAAGCACACTGATAAATTTATTATGCGTCAATCCAATACAGCAACTTCATGAGCGTTGCTGGGTAATTATACTGTAAAGACAAACATCCACTCACCACACTACTTTTATTTTCCATTGATTTTATCGGAGCTAGAACGCTCTCGGGTAAGCCATTAATAATATGTTCACCTAAGACTCTCGTTGGGGTCGGATATAATTGTACATCGATCAAGACCTCAGCAAAAAAATATAAGTTGCACGGCTGGTCGGAAGCAGCCCACAAGCCTTAAGTTTAACACATGTGCATTTATTTTTTTAAAAATGCGATTCTTTGCCAATCACTGTGGTACAGACTGGAGGAAGACTAACTGAACACGGGCAATTCAAGATGTTGAATAAAACAAGCCACCTCGAGTTACATCCCATTTAATTGAAAAGGAAACGTGATGTAGCGTATCTGTAACTATTTAATGTTGCTTCCCTTCACGGTGAATGTTGATGTTAGCAACGGCGTGTTGTTGATAAAATGTAGTTTTGGTTTGTTTTTATGAAGTTTCATATATCTTTTTCAGTTTAGGTTTTGACATCCACTAGAACAGTGCTTCTCAAAGTGGTGGTCCACGAAACGGTGCCGGTCCGTGGGCCATCCGC
This sequence comes from Ampullaceana balthica, assembly GCA_944989445.1. Classification (NCBI taxonomy): domain Eukaryota; kingdom Metazoa; phylum Mollusca; class Gastropoda; family Lymnaeidae; genus Ampullaceana; species Ampullaceana balthica. The sequence goes on along the minus strand of CALYLW010000043.1, from coordinate 1,762,301 downwards.
TGCCGGTCCGCAGATGTTCTCAAATAAAGGACAGAAAAAAATTGTCAGTGCAGGGAAAAAAATTCACCGGTCCCTGATGCAATGGAAAAAATTCCTGCCGGTCCGCAATACTAAAAAGTTTGAGAAGCACTGCACTAGAATACTGGGACTGTCTTTAATGGTTTGTTGAGCTTAATGCAAACCAGCGATGCCATTTTATTTGTACACTAGGGAAGTTAGAATAATTCATACTAGATACGACCCGTGGAGTAGCATACGCCGCAGACTTACTCATAGATAGTGCAAAGAAAAATGAACGGACACAACATTAGCACGACAAATGGGAACAACGCGAGTGAAAACTGTGGGGGGGCACCGAAGCATTTTTGGGAAGTATTTCGGACATCGCGACAATTTCTGCCTCGCCACCATATACTCCTGAAGTATTCATGTACTGAGCGTATTGTTGAGGGAGTGTATGACTACGTTTCCGTCACTGAGAACAACGGGAGAGCACGTCGCCGAAGTTATCCCAATGTTGAGAAACAAATATTACAGCCATGTTGCCAAGTTGGAGAGCAAACAACTTCGTCTATGATCTTTTCCCAGAAATATGCGACTGATAGAAAACGACAGTTACCTTATGAAGTAATTGTTATAACATTGAACGAAGATTTATCCCCATGAAATACACGTGAAGCCGTGTTCATGTTCGTTAAGAAAGGGGGAAAATAACGGGCATAACCATAAACATTTTTTAAAAAAAAGAATTTTAAATGTTGCCGCTGGGGGCCTGAACCTTTGTCAGGCGGATGTAATAACAAATACACTAAGAAATACCTGTACTCTATAAAGGAACAAAGAAACTGAATGCAAGAAGCTTTGCTGGTCTCAAGACATGCCCAACCCCTCCACTACCTTCACTTGCCAACCGTTAACTGTGATTAGTTGACCCCAGCGAGGGTCATTCGCAATGCTGATTTGCACATACTGGCTTTGGTGAATTATGTATATAGATGAGTAAGACCTATTGAAACAGACTGGTGTTTTGCGTCTACGTAGAGCGGGGAATGAAACAGTTTCAAATCGGAGCTGGGATGGTGATGTGGGCTAAAATTGTGCAACAACCAAAAAAAAAGTATAATTACCCCCTTGTAGAAAACATTTGAAAAGTGAATGAAAAGAAAATGTATTTTAAATGTAAACATTGGGAATACATGGAGATTTCATAAAAATAACAAAATATGTGTTAAAAAAAACTAAGGTATAAATGTTATTTAAATAAATGTAATGAAATTGTTTTTGTTGTTTTTTTTTGTTGCTTTTTAAAATTTTAAGTAACTTTAGTTATGGTTACTGTTACTAATAAAAAATTAGCTGTACAAACAAAAAGCAAACGGGATGTTTGGTTAATTATTATTGTGTGATAACTCAATTTTTAAATCCTTATTTTCATTTTTGTATTATGTGAAAAAAAAGTCCTCGGAATAGTAAGTGTTTAGATTTCTTTACCAATAGTAAGGCATGTATCTAAACCATTTTGACTGATTCTTGCCGTGGGTTCTGATGAATAGCTTTCTTAATTGATTTTTTTATTAAGACCTTTTTGCAGTGGAGCTGTTTTCAGATTAACGTTATAGTGTTATATTACCAAATTCTAATACATGGACTCTGCTTTTAGTCCCACTTCGCTAGAGTTAATTCAAAGTTCCAACCTGGATGGGCTAGGCTAAGTCACATTTTAAACATTAAAAAAATAATTTAAAAAATTGACGCCCCTTTCTCTACTAAAAATTCCAAAGAGGCACATCAGGGTGAGATCCCTTCCCCCCCCTCCAACCACGACCACCACATCTATGACCATTTCCTTCTTTACTGGTAATAGGCAATGTTACATTTAAGCTGCGTGGCCGCGCCGATAGCTCAACGAAACCGCGCAGCAGTTTAGAATTACCACGCAGCAAATTTTCTAAAATATTGCACAAAAAATGTACGCTGTGCATCTTTGCAGACCAGTTGTGTTTTTTTTTACTTAACACACGGACCAACGAACCATACAGACAACATTGGTAACAGGTATTGTCCATGTGAAAAATCTGAATTAACATCTCCCTCTCATAAAATTTTTTCCTCAATTCCAATACCAGCAGAATTGAACAAAGTCAATGGAGGGGAAAAAAACTCTAACTATTTCTAGCACTAATAAAAATAAAAAACCAGAGTGGAAATTGAACAAATTTTTAAAAAAAGTGATATCAATGAAAATGTTTTCTTACAATTTACCTTCAATCAATCCTCCATTGAAACTGTATCTTCATTTTTATGGCGGTTTCCAATATGCACAACAGAATTATTTGAGCAGTGCTGGGTTTACCTATTTGCTAAACAAGCTATAGCTTGGGGGGGCGGCATATTTTTTTTTCATATAAAAATATGACACTGGCATAGAATATCTGGACTGCAAAAGGGCCCCCATATTTGAAATAGCTTAGGGCCCCATCAAGTCTAAATCCGACCCTGTATGTGAGAGGCAGACCTTTGGTTTGAACGCCTTCACTGTGTGCACTGCTACCTTGATCGCCTTCACTGTGTGCACTGCTACCTTGATCGCCTTCACTGTGTGCACTGCTACCTTGTCTCTATACTGAGATTGAGACTAATGTTCCCTTTAACCCGCGCATATACCTATCTGACCGACGCCGCGCAGCAGTTTAGAATTACCACGCAGCAAATCTTGATGAGGATAACATTATATCCATGTTTGTGCGGTGTGAAAGTTTGCCCAACGAAATGGATTCTGTGCACACGAGTTTGTTATTTTTCACACTGACAAACCAACCTTCAAATGAACATTGACTACGACCGTGCCTGCTAATCTGAGATGACTTTGACTTTCAAAGTAAAAAAGCAATAACCAAAAAAAAACGTAATTAACTTGCAGTCCAATCCCTTTTTAAAAACTAATAATACCCCTCCCTCAAATATTTTTTTAAAAAATCGCTTACAAGCATTAAAAAGGAAAAAAATCCTATTTATTCACTGCACACTATTTCGAGTTTTTCGTTCCCAAATAGTATCAATCGAAAGGGAGTTAAGCCGAAAACAAAACTAAGGCTACAAAAAGATTTACGGTTAATCATCATTGATAAACGAATTTTTTGTTTGTATTATTATTTTTTATTTTTTATAAAAATATTTACTTATCTATTTAAAAAAAATTAAAATATTTAATATAATATTTCAAATGAAAAGGAGTTAGCTAAACTTCATTTTTCCAAATGGAGTACTGGGGAAAAATGGGGTGAATAAAGTCTGATGAGAAAATTTTAAAAGCAATATCAGTGATGCCATTTTAAAATAATAAATTAAAAAACGTCTTTTTTGACTGTGAGACCCGAGAATTAACTCACGGTTCAGTTCGGAAAACAAAATAAACAGCAGATAAACAGCAGTTACAATTTGTAGGGGAAAAAATCATTATTTTAAATACAATTTAGCTTTATTGCAAGAATTAATAGCTTTCATAAATAACAATTGTTGAACGTCTTGCGATGAAATTAGTAGTCAAACCAGTTCACGAAATGTCTTGCCGGACGCAGTTAATTTTTTTTATTACCTTCGTATGTACAAATTTAAATTTGTTGAAGTAGGCTACAACTAGTAAAATTAAACAACCCGTAAAAACAACGTTTTTGACTATAAATCCCTTATATATGAGACATAACTAAAATTATTTATTATGTGCAATATAATATGCACCGCACGACAAATATTTACAGACTGAAACTGACTGACCTCGCTTGCTGTAAAACACGGGGATTTGGTCATCGATGGCTGGAGTGAACTCCAGTGTCACGTGGATGTCAACACTAGCAGACGGCTACATAGAGTTACATAGAGAAACTAAAAATGAATTAATTTAATTACGGTTCATTCGATCGATCTGAAATTTTGACACCGTGCATTGTTAGGTGACACAAGTCTATGTGCAAAATTTCAGCTCGATACGATCACGGGAAGTGGGTCATTTTTTACTTTTGTTTTTCCACCCGACCGCGAGCCCACGACAAGACGGTGAAGTTAATATAAGGGATTTAATAAGGTTAGTTTTCATCGTTAATTTTCAATGAATCGATTGTTTATATTTCCTACTCTTGCTAGAAGATGTCACATTTTTATGAATTATGAAATCTATTATTATGTGGATATAAATTTTAATGCATAAACTAGTTTCTCGTCTGAGGTAGTTGCTACATTCCATAGATCCCGGGCCTTGGGTCGAAGGACCTGGTCGTACAAACGAGCTATATAGACGGCGCTTAACTCAGCAGCTGTGCAGCATTGTGCTGTCATTGACCTGGAATACATTACAACTGTTCTCAAAAAGTAATTCAAGGTTCAAAATTAATAAAAGTCATTGGTCAGGTCACTCTTTCTTTCATTTTCCCCCCACTTTTTTAAAATAAAATATTTTACTTTTTTAAAATAATTGAATTCGATAGGAATTATTGATAAGCAAATTTCGCTTGTTTACAATTTTCTCTTTCTGGTTTATATGTTATTTGCACTTGAATATGGAAAAAGTGAGAACGAAAAATATCCCACGGTTGGAGGTGGGGGTGTCAACTTCACACCAAAAAAAAAGACACCTGGATGGACAACTCCCACCTCCCACCTGGATGGAAAACCCCCACCTCCCACCTGGATGGACAACCCCCACCTCCCACTAGAAATAGGGCACTGAACTCCTGATGTCCATTTCCTCAGGGTTCGGGGCCCTAAATGTGTTTTTTACTAAACTTTTTATATTGTATTCCCCATTCAATTTTAAACGATATTGAGAAATATAGATAAATATATTTATATATTTGTTATGAAATTGATTGAAATTAACAGATTTTCGAACTTCATATGTTAAACTGATGGGCCCGGTGACTCTTAATGTAATTCATTTTTTTTATCCTTTTTACTAAGATCGTTGCAACGCACGACGGGTCTATTAGTTGGATATAAATTCTTCTGATGCTAATTTACTATATTGAAAAGTACTGAAGTAGTTTGAGAACTTAAGCCTGGTGTGGTGTTAGCTTAAATGGTTCTTAAAATTTGACAGCCGCTCCTGTTGTAAAAGCAAAACTTACTGTACATGAAACAAGAGCCAATCAAAAGCTCCGAGTGGCACATTGTGTGTGTGTGTGTGTTTGAGGGGGGGGGGCAGCAAATTCCTCGTTAATAAACTTCAAAAATCAAAACCGTTAAAATAAAGTTTAATAAAAATAAAATTAAAAGCCAATATAAAAAATTCAAAGAAATGACGAAACTATACTAAAATACGTGAACGTTTCTAGTTCTAGTGCCAAAACTTCAAACTCCGTTATGAATCTCAAGTCTTCTGATACTAATGCTACTGGAGTGAAAAACATAGGGGCTGAAATAGTGTACGTACATGACGATATTGTTCTGGAACATAGAATTGATTCAAGTTTGATTTTAACGTAAGTAAACTACAGGAAAAAAATTGTTGGTGTAGTTATATGGTTTATCTTGCCAAAGCATCATTATTTTTATTCAACATCTCCAGCTTTGTAGTATCAACAAAAATAATGAACAAAATTGCTTATTTGATGGAATTAAAACTTTGCACGCATAAATCCAAAAGTAGCCACTCGTGAACAAGTAAGTGCTCAACATTTCAAAAGTTTTTTTTTGAAATTGGCAAGAATCAGAAATCGGGAGGGAAAAAAAGAATTGACAAAGAGCAACAATAAGTTGTAAAAGAAAACAAAACAAAGTGGCAAGAAGTTTTTGTTAGAATTTTTAACATTATTAAATCCAGGCAAAATTGAATGTGTGTTTTTTTTTGCCGTCACGGAGAAGACAATACTGTGTCAAAAAAGGCAATATTCTGGAACCGCTGGACTTCCTCGAAAAGTACGTTCGAGCAACCCAAGAACATCGTGTGAAGAAAAAAAAAGATGTTAAAATATTGTCATCTAAAATTCAAACTGAGCTCATATCAATTTAAGAGATACAGTTCGTGAATCCTCTTTCTTCAAGAACAAGATACCAAATATTGTTCCATTGTATTCAGTAGCTCTTCATATATTTCATATAATCAGCAAACAACTCAAGTTGTGTGAAATGTAATGATAGAAAATAAAAAAGTAGACTTTGTAGAATCTTTCAAAGATTTCATTGAAGCAAAATTGAATCTGCTTACGACATTTCTGAAATTATTTTAATAAATGACAATCTTTTTAAAAATGGAACGCAGAGGCCCATCGTATGTTAATACATCTTCATGGCTGGAAAGTATACAGGAGTTTAAGAGAGACGCAAAAACATAAAATCTCACCGTCAAATCTCACCGTCAAATCTCACCGTCAAATCTCACCGTCAAATCTCACCGTCAAATCTCACCGTCAAATCTCACCGCCAAATCTCACCGTCAAATCTCACCGTCAAATCTCGCTCAAACAGTTCAATAAACCTAATTTGTTTGCATGATACTCGAACTGAAACGAACTCTCTAACTATTTTAGTACACTAGAACGTTGTTACGCATTCTTTTTCGTGTCCATACACCGCTTGGAATATATAATTGCTTCTACAAGCAAAGCGTCAAACAGATTACAGGATACAAAGAAAAGTGAAAATATCATGGAGCCATTGTGAGATTATTTGGAGATCTATAGAAGAACAGACAGAGGCAGAAAAAAACTTAAAACACGAATAGACGCAGGAACTTTGCTAGTCACAATCAAATATTTTCATTTTCTAAGTTATTTCAAAGATGCCCGAAATTATTTACAAACGTATAGCGCCAGTACTGCCAGACAAAATGCTAAGCAGAAGCTGCTCACGGAGAAACTAATGGAATACTTAAAGGATGCTATGACATTTGATAAAATTTTATGTGGAGACTTCATTCTTTTAATCGAATATTCCAGTCAAAGTACAAGAGAGCAAATTTTTGGTGATCGAAACGAATATGTATCCATGCTATGTAGAAAGATAGTGAGAAGAAAGTTTTATTCTTCATAAGATGAGATTACTGTAGAAATTCGTGTCACGTTTTGACAGTGATGTAGAATTTAGAAAACATATAATTTTCGTACACCAATCTACTGGACTTTGAAATTTTGTCTTCGAAATAGAGCATTCAAATGACATTGTCAAGCAAAGAATATTTAACCCCAAGGGTTAAAAAAAAATAATGAATGAATTCAAGACCAGTTGATTTATTAAAAGTTTATTAAGAGATTAAGGCTCGAAGTTACCCGGCCTAAAATAATATCATTAATTTGAACATTGCTTACAACTGTCTTAAGTAATGCAAGGTTTTAAAATAGCTTATCTAAAATCAAGTTAATGACAAATTAATTACGATCAATAACGATTACGCCAAAATTTTCCACTCTATTGCAATTTTAATTTTGGCTATTGAGCATTGCAAGGCTGAAAACATTGATACACGAAAAGATTGTGCCATGGGAAAAACAGAAAACTTCAATTTTATTATAGAAATTAAGCTTTTATTTTTTGTTTCTAACACACACAAAATTATAATGCTATATTTCTTTCTATAAAAACTATCTTTACTTTACAGCATTAAAATATGTTATTTTTATTTATTAATTAATTTATTTTTTTTTGATTTTGGTTCTGCCCCGGGCGGCACATACCCACGCTACGCCGCTGGTTACTCCGATTGACAAATTTAATGTAGTCCTCAATAATTCCCACTGACAGACAACTCGGAGCGAGAAGCAATTGTTTGAATACAGATGTCACCCCATTACATTCACTTTACTTGTCTGTTTAAGGTCAGCTCGCTCATAATGTGGCGTTCTGATAAAAGGAAATACTTTCCCCTTGTAAGTGGGAAAACGTAGGCGCAAAATATGAAACGTTTCATTTATAAAATTATGATATGCACAAAAGCGAGCATTTGTAGAAGCGTCTCTCTCTCTCTTATACTAAATAGCCCTGCCCACCCCCGCCTTGCTTATCCAACCCAATGCGTTATATTCATGGCGTAATCTACCGACTAGTACTACCGGCTGCAGGGTGGACTTCGTCGAACATCGACAGAATAAAAACTATTTGTTTTAGAGAAGCCCGTTAACGGAGACGACTGAGGCCATTCTAAGGTTGGCGGTGTGACAACCTCGAAACGTGGCAGTTTCATCAAAGTGTCCGTTCCCGCAATGTGCTGTCGTTTCACTGCTACTATATAGGAGCACATGCAGTTGGTTAGATAACGTGTATGACTTGAGTGATTAATGCCTTTTGGTTTCACTCCATTTCTCAATACAAAAACAGAAAAGCTGAACTACAAGTCGTCACAACACAATGTTTACAGTATAAAACATATCTACAAGCATATAATAGAGCTCCTAATGGAATCAAGTAAATCATTCAGTGGCAAAAGTTTGTTTCCCTGATTAAATTTTAAATAGTTTTGTCATTTTAGAACGTGATTCTGAATAACACCCAGGGACCAAACATCTGATGGTCATTTTCACGTTTACAGCTCAATCAGGAATAGAGTTAAAACCGGACTCTTTGCTTTCGCAAAACTTGTATTTTAAAAAAAATGATCAATAAAACATATTTCGTGTATCTAAGAACACGTTGTTGGGCTTGTAAAATCTTTGAATATTAAGTTTAAAAAGTTATGAGCCAGTTTCCATTAGTCATAAATTAAACAGTTGTGTTTAAAAAAAGAAGAAGAAAAAATATATGCACACAAAATTCTCTTAATTTATTTCAAGGGAATGCATCTAAATGATATTTGTAAATGTAAATGGATGTTGATATCTTTTTTTTTAAAATGTGTTAAGCTAATAGCATGAATACAGGGTAAATCCATTAAATATTGTAGAACATAATGGTATATTTAAATAAGATTTTTTTAAAAACGGTTTTAACAAGTCATCAGCGTTCGGAAACATTGTTGTTCTCATAAAATGCAATCGTATTATCTCTTGATCCAGTACCTTTTGGTATTGACAGAAATGTTCGATTAACTTTTAACAAAAGTCTTAATCCTATACTCTTTTAACAAATGTCAAGTAAGAATACAAAACCGCATCGGAGGTGATTGAGACTGGTTAACATAGGCGTCACGCGCCTAAGGGGGGAGGGGGGTCACGTATTTGTGACGATGTGTGAGGAGGCGGTCGGGGGGGGGGTTAAGAAATCTGACGTTAGATCAATGTGCGCAACTTTAAATAAAAAGTCCCCTTAAATTTTTGATTGCTTGCAATTTATCTAATGACGTTTTCAATGGCTTCACACGCATTACGATAGTAGAATGAAGCCTTACACTAAATGAACTAAATGCCTACTTTCTTCGTCCCTTCAGATTAAAAATGATAAATAGCTTTGAAATGTAGTACATAGTTTTTTTTTCAGATTATAGAAAATAAAAAATAAAAATAAAATAGAAATTAAATATAAAAATATAAACATAAAAGGTGGGTAGCTAAAATTAGTTACAAGTCTCCCAGGACCATGAATAAACTAAACAAAAATAATAATAATAAAGACCATCTCAAATAATTTTCAATAGAATATTTCTAAATAAGGTAACGCTGTCATAAAATTGATTGAAATATTGAAACAAGAGTTAAGTAAACCAGAAAGGTAAGACTCGTCAAATTAACGAATGTGTCGAAACGACTTCTTCGACAAAGAAACAACAGTGGAAATGTTGTTTTTTAATTATACCATGAGTAGTTAAGAACATTTTTCTTAAAGAGAACAAAATAAGGATTGGGGCCGTCCATAAAGTACGTCACGCTATTTTTGACTGTCACAAACTTCTAGACCCCCCGCCCCCCCTAAAGAACGTCACACTTTCGAAAAAAAATATTTAATTAACACCTAATTAAAATATTTAATTTAATACTTAAATTACACTTCACCATTAAACTGTATTAAAATATAAACTTTCCAATTAAAAGTAGGGATGTACCAGATTCAAAATTTTGAAATCCGGCTGGAGCTGAATTTGGCCGGATTTATGAAGTGAAATACGGCTAGCGCCGAAATCAGATTTCTTAAAATGACCGGATTCCTGATTTGCCGGAGCCATTATGAATATATATATAAATTAGGAATCTACCGGCCAGCCGGATTTATAAAGTGAAACCTGCCGGAGTCGAAGCCAGAGCCGGATTTTTTTTAAATAGCCGGATGCCGGAGCTGGAGCCGAAATCCCGTACACCCCCACTTAAAAGAACTATCATATTATTAAAATGACTTTAATAGTTAAATAGTTAATTGGCAACAGTTGTCACAGTTATTCAATGAAATAGTAACTCAATCTAGATCAAATTTGAAAAGAAAAATTGCAAAAATTACACTTGACAATTGTATAATACACATAATTTCTCTGCTAACTTTTCATTTACAATGAGTGAGGTTAAGTTTTAGATAATCTTCCGATTATGCAATCTATTGACACAGGATAATAAGTAGATTAGCGAAACTTGAACTCACCCAGAGATTAAATAATACAAAGAAAACAAAACAATGTGACTTAAAAATTAAAAAAAAGACTAGATTGACAAATTATGTGACCAACTCTTGTGCTATAGTGAATCTGTTTATTATGGTCCTATGAATTATGTTTCATTCAAAAATATTCACTGGACATCATCTTACAACGGTGAAATGAAGTTTTCATCCATAGTTACGACTGACATCATTCTTTCACCATCATCGTTTCCTGGAAGGATAATTGCAGACAGATCAATTCGTCCTCATCTAGCCACTCAACAGCCTCTGTATGTGCATTTTCTCTTCTGGAAATAACTGCCATAGGTTCTCTTTGCCTTCTAGAAGTGATTCTCAAAGGACGGATGCTTTTTATCTGAGTTGAATCTGGAACAGTTTGGGTGGGTATATTCTCCTGAGCCCGAGCTCTGTGTTGTCCTGTATGTTTCTTCAAAATTGTTTGTGAGGCTAAATATAAGTGACCTACTTTGCAAAGTAGATCAAATAAGCTGGTAATCATATGGTTGTACTTTGAAAACTCCTGTTGATCTTGGCATAATGTCATCAAATTTGAGAGTTTGTGCTACAATCAAGGAAGGACATTTATGAGAATCTGCATCTTTCTGAAGCTTTGAGTCCATCAACTATTTGGTTGATTGGGATTGGAGGAGGGGAAGAATCTTGAAGGTAAAACGTTGAAATATGAGCTTCGTGCTTTGTCGCAACATTTCATGTCCTGATATTTAACAATTTGAGTGAAGTATTGGCTGGTGCGAACATGATTGTCAAACCATACCTGATCCTTATATTTGTAATATTAGTCCTGCTGCATCCAATTCAGATTTATGAAGAACACATTCAGGAGATACGCATTTCATGCTATTTTGACATAAAACTAATTCTAATTTTTCAACAAAAAAATTGAAAATTATTTTTAAAGCTATTTAAATTCTACTAAAAAAATATAAATAAATTAGAAAAAAAATAATTAAAAAAAATAAATGTGTGACATCACACATGGCCTGACCCCCCTCCCCCCCCTGTCACAAAGTGTCACACTTTCTTAGACCCCCTCCCCCCCCCTCGGAGCGTGACGTACTTTATGGACGGTCCCATTAGAGAAATAAAAGGAAAAAAAGAACGAAAGAGAAAAAGGAAAGGAGGAAAAAAAGAAAGAAAACAGATAAAAAAGAAGAAAAAAATAGAAAGAAAGAAAGAAAAAAACGAAAGGAAAAAAATGCCTACTATGTGCGCGTGATCCCTCCTGTACCGTTGAGTCCAGGTCGATAGCTCTGGTAAAACGAGCTGATGCTTGGGATCTCATCTTATAAGACTCAGGGTCACTATTTATAAATAGAAAATTAAATGTCAGATTTGTACGGAGTGTGATAGCATTGCACGGCCAGCATGGGGTCACAGCTTTTGATATGGCGAATGTGATCACATTATATAGCTGTTTATTAGCTCTTGATATGGCGAATGTGATCACATTATATAGCTGTTTATTAGCTCTTGATATGGCGAATGTGATCACATTATATAGCTGTTTATTAGCTCTTGATATGGCAAATATGATCACATTATATAGCTGTTTATTAGCTCTTGATATGGCGAATGTGATCACATTATATAGCTGTTTATAAGCTCTTGATATGGCGAATGTGATCACATTATCTAGCTGTTTATTAGCTCTTGATATGGCGAATGTGATCACATTATATAGCTGTTTATTAGCTCTTGATATGGCGAATGTGATCACATTATATAGCTGTTTATTAGCTCTTGATATGGCGAATGTGATCACATTATATAGCTGTTTAATAGCTCTTGATATGGCAAATATGATCACATTATATAGCTGTTTATTAGCTCTTGATATGGCGAATGTGATCACATTATATAGCTGTTTATTAGCTCTTGATATGGCGAATGTGATCACAATATATAGCTGTTTATTAGCTCTTGATATGGCGAATGTGATCACATTATATAGCTGTTTATTAGCTCTTGATATGGCGAATGTGATCACATTATATAGCTGTTTATTAGCTCTTGATGTGGCGAATGTGATCACATTATATAGCTGTTTATTAGCTCTTGATATGGCAAATATGATCACATTATATAGCTGTTTATTAGCTCTTGATATGGCGAATGTGATCACATTATATAGCTGTTTATTAGCTCTAGATATGGCGAATGTGATCACATTATATAGCTGTTTATTAGCTCTTGATATGGCGAATGTGATCACATTATATAGCTGTTTATAAGCTCTTGATATGGCGAATGTGATCACATTATATAGCTGTTTATTAGCTCTTGATATGGCGAATGTGATCACATTATATAGCTGTTTATTAGCTCTTGATATGGCGAATGTGATCACATTATATAGCTGTTTATTAGCTCTTGATATGGCGAATGTGATCACATTATATAGCTGTTTATTAGCTCTTGATATGGCGAATGTGATCACATTATATAGCTGTTTATTAGCTCTTGATATGGCGAATGTGATCACATTATATAGCTGTTTATTAGCTCTTGATATGGCAAATATGATCACATTATATAGCTGTTTATTAGCTCTTGATATGGCGAATGTGATCACATTATATAGCTGTTTATTAGCTCTTGATATGGCGAATGTGATCACATTATATAGCTGTTTATTAGCTCTTGATATGGCGAATGTGATCACATTATATAGCTGTTTATTAGCTCTTGATATGGCGAATGTGATCACATTATATAGCTGTTTATTAGCTCTTGATATGGCGAATGTGATCACATTATATAGCTGTTTATTAGCTCTTGATATGGCGAATGTGATCACATTATATAGCTGTTTATTAGCTCTTGATATGGCGAATGTGATCACATTATATAGCTGTTTATTAGCTCTTGATATGGCGAATGTGATCACATTATATAGCTGTTTATTAGCTCTTGATATGGCGAATGTGATCACATTATATAGCTGTTTATTAGCTCTTGATATGGCGAATGTGATCACATTATATAGCTGTTTATTAGCTCTTGATATGGCGAATGTGATCACATTATATAGCTGTTTATTAGCTCTTGATATGGCGAATGTGATCACATTATATAGCTGTTTATTAGCTCTTGATATGGCGAATGTGATCACATTATATGATAGCTGATGGCTGTATTATTAGCTAGCTCTTGATATGGCGAATGTGATCACATTATATAGCTGTTTATTAGCTCTTGATATGGCGAATGTGATCACATTATATAGCTGTTTATTAGCTCTTGATATGGCGAATGTGATCACATTATATAGCTGTTTATTAGCTCTTGATATGGCGAATGTGATCACATTATATAGCTGTTTATTAGCTCTTGATATGGCGAATGTGATCACATTATATAGCTGTTTATTAGCTCTTGATATGGCGAATGTGATCACATTATATAGCTGTTTATTAGCTCTTGATATGGCGAATGTGATCACATTATATAGCTGTTTATTAGCTCTTGATATGGCGAATGTGATCACATTATATAGCTGTTTATTAGCTCTTGATATGGCGAATGTGATCACATTATATAGCTGTTTATTAGCTCTTGATATGGCGAATGTGATCACATTATATAGCTGTTTATTAGCTCTTGATATGGCGAATGTGATCACATTATATAGCTGTTTATTAGCTCTTGATATGGCGAATGTGATGCATCAGCATTATATATAGCTGTTTATTAGCTCTTGATATGGCGAATGTGATCACATTATATAGCTGTTTATTAGCTCTTGATATGGCGAATGTGATCACATTATATAGCTGTTTATTAGCTCTTGATATGGCGAATGTGATCACATTATATAGCTGTTTATTAGCTCTTGATATGGCGAATGTGATCACATTATATAGCTGTTTATTAGCTCTTGATATGGCGAATGTGATCACATTATATAGCTGTTTATTAGCTCTTGATATGGCGAATGTGATCACATTATATAGCTGTTTATTAGCTCTTGATATGGCGAATGTGATCACATTATATAGCTGTTTATTAGCTCTTGATATGGCGAATGTGATCACATTATATAGCTGTTTATTAGCTCTTGATATGGCGAATGTGATCACATTATATAGCTGTTTATTAGCTCTTGATATGGCGAATGTGATCACATTATATAGCTGTTTATTAGCTCTTGATATGGCGAATGTGATCACATTATATAGCTGTTTATTAGCTCTTGATATGGCGAATGTGATCACATTATATAGCTGTTTATTAGCTCTTGATATGGCGAATGTGATCACATTATATAGCTGTTTATTAGCTCTTGATATGGCGAATGTGATCACATTATATAGCTGTTTATTAGCTCTTGATATGGCGAATGTGATCACATTATATAGCTGTTTATTAGCTCTTGATATGGCGAATGTGATCACATTATATAGCTGTTTATTAGCTCTTGATATGGCGAATGTGATCACATTATATAGCTGTTTATTAGCTCTTGATATGGCGAATGTGATCACATTATATAGCTGTTTATTAGCTCTTGATATGGCGAATGTGATCACATTATATAGCTGTTTATTAGCTCTTGATATGGCGAATGTGATCACATTATATAGCTGTTTATTAGCTCTTGATATGGCAAATGTGATCACATTATATAGCTGTATATTAGCTCTTGATATGGCGAATGTGATCACATTATATAGCTGTTTATTAGCTCTTGATATGGCAAATTGATCACATATATGCTGTTTTTAGCTCTGATATGCGAATGTGATCACATTATATAGCTGTTTATTAGCTCTTGATATGGCGAATGTGATCACATTATATAGCTGTTTATTAGCTCTTGATATGGCAAATGTGATCACATTATATAGCTGTATATTAGCTCTTGATATGTCGAATGTGATCACATTATATAGCTGTTTATTAGCTCTTGATATGGCGAATGTGATCACATTATATAGCTGTTTATTAGCTCTTGATATGGCGAATGTGATCACATTATATAGCTGTTTATTAGCTCTTGATATGGCGAATGTGATCACATTATATAGCTGTTTATTAGCTCTTGATATGGCAAATGTGATCACATTATATAGCTGTATATTAGCTCTTGATATGTCGAATGTGATCACATTATATAGCTGTTTATTAGCTCTTGATATGGCGAATGTGATCACATTATATAGCTGTATA
This sequence comes from Ampullaceana balthica, assembly GCA_944989445.1. Classification (NCBI taxonomy): domain Eukaryota; kingdom Metazoa; phylum Mollusca; class Gastropoda; family Lymnaeidae; genus Ampullaceana; species Ampullaceana balthica. Next base: position 1,746,605 of record CALYLW010000043.1, on the reverse strand, counting down.
TTAGCTCTTGATATGGCAAATGTGATCACATTATATAGCTGTTTATTAGCTCTTGATATGGCAAATGTGATCACATTATATAGCTGTATATTAGCTCTTGATATGTCGAATGTGATCACATTATATAGCTGTTTATTAGCTCTTGATATGGCGAATGTGATCACATTATATAGCTGTATATTAGCTCTTGATATGGCAAATGTGATCACATTATATAGCTGTTTATTAGCTCTTGATATGGCAAATGTGATCACATTATATAGCTGTTTATTGGCTCTTGATATGGCGAATGTGATCACATTATATAGCTGTTTATTAGCTCTTGATATGGCGAATGTGATCACATTATATTGCTGTTTTTAGCTCTTGATATGCGAATGTGATCACATTATATAGCTGTTTATTAGCTCTTGATATGGCGAATGTGATCACATTATATAGTTGTTTATTAGCTCTTGATATGGCAAATGTGATCACATTATATAGCTGTATATTAGCTCTTGATATGTCGAATGTGATCACATTATATAGCTGTTTATTAGCTCTTGATATGGCGAATGTGATCACATTATATAGCTGTATATTAGCTCTTGATATGGCAAATGTGATCACATTATATAGCTGTTTATTAGCTCTTGATATGGCAAATGTGATCACATTATATAGCTGTATATTAGCTCTTGATATGTCGAATGTGATCACATTATATAGCTGTTTATTAGCTCTTGATATGGCGAATGTGATCACATTATATAGCTGTATATTAGCTCTTGATATGGCAAATGTGATCATATATAGGTGTTTATTAGATGGTGGTAAGACATGTGATCACATATAGGTGTTTATTAGATGTTGGTAAGAGACATGTGATCACATATAGGTGTTTATTAGATGTTGGTAAGAGACATGTGATCACATTTAGGTGTTTATTAGATGTTGGTAAGAGACATGGGATCACATTTAGGTGTTTATTAGATGTTGGTAAGAGACATGGGATCACATATATGTGTTTATTAGATGTTGGTAAGAGACATGGGATCACATTTAGGTGTTTATTAGATGTTGGTAAGAGACATGTGATCACATTTAGGTGTTTATTAGATGTTGGTAAGAGACATGGGATCACATTTAGGTGTTTATTAGATGTTGGTAAGAGACATGGGATCACATTTAGGTGTTTATTAGATGTTGGTAAGAGACATGGGATCACATATATGTGTTTATTAGATGTTGGTAAGAGACATGGGATCACATATGAGGGTTTATTAGATGTTGGTAAGAGACATGGGCCATGGGATCATGTTTACCTGATCACAGTGTCACAGTTTTCGGTTTAGAGTTTGGGTTACCGGGGAAGAGGACGTATTAAAAAAAAACTCAAATATTTAAGGGGTCCAAAGTATTTATATTGCGGGTGGGGGGGGGGACACCACAAAAAACTTTGAAATCAGAAGGCACGAAACAGAAAAGTAACTGTGGAGCCATGACCTTCACCTTCCAGAATGACCTCAAGTTTGACCTACATTACAACTAATGACTTCCGAAGCTTTTCTAATTGTACTGAATGGTGCATGGTGGTCTCCCCTCTAATTGTACTGAATGGTGCATGGTGGTCTCCCCTCTAATTGTACTGAATGGTGCATGGTGGTCTCCCCTCTAATTGTACTGAATGGTGTATGGTGGTCTCTAGACCTGCCAGCCGAATTTTTTTTAAAATTTCGGCTGGCTGACATAATTTTTTCGGCTGATATCCGGATTAGCCGGATTTTAAAATTTCGGCTGGCTGACATAATTTTTCGGCTGATATCCGGATTAGCCGGATTTCTCCGTACATTGACATTTGCAGCTGATTTTCGGCTGATTACTAAATATTCGTAAACATCATCCAGGGCTGTTCCAGCAAATGTTACAGGTGCCGGTATTTTGAGAGATAAGCATTTCATTTTGGAAAAGTCAACAAAACCATCATAGCCACATTTTCAAAGGCGAGCAAGTCTCTACAGAACCAGATAACGATATCTCTTGTCAGTTCATGACTTGATGTTGCCTGACATTGACTGTTGCCTTCTCAATACTTACGGAAATATCCCAAAATTTTATTTGACTTTTCTTGACTTTGTACTGACACATTGTGCTTGACACTTAAGTGAAGATTCATATTGCCACTTGCTGTAATTGCGGAAAAATTGGTTACTTTTGAGATGTGACCCTGGTCACCCAATGACTGATGAGCAGTGAGACACAGCTGACAATAAACTCGATCTTCGTCTACATCTCTCACATCAGCAGAACAGGCCATCAAAATATTTCCAGCATTGTGCTTTAGAATTTCCATGTAGGCTAGGCGGTTTAGGTTTTACTTGTAGGTTTTTAATGAACTGCCTCTCTTCACGGTTTAGATGACGTTTGCTGACATTTGAGTTCACCTAAAATCATCATATACTAACGTCATAAAGAATTGTTACATCAGAAATGGTGTAACGTAAAAAAGTAGTCCTGCAGTCTTATCACGTATATTATTTCACTGCGAATTTTAATTTTTTAGTGAGAAATTTCGTTTATTCTAAAAATGCAATCGATCATAAAACGGAACGTAATGAAACTTAAGAAAACAAAAACATTACGTTACGGCGGCTCGTTCATTTTTGGGAGGATTTACGGCGGACAAAATACGGCGGCTAATGCGGCGCGCCGCATATTTTCTGGCGGACGAAAATGTTGCGGCGTATTCGGAGCGCGGCGTCGGCTGAGGGGTCTAGTGGTCTCCCCTCTAATTGTACTGAATGGTGCATGGTGGTCTCCCCTCTCAGACTCAAGATTCATGTCCATGTATTTATATACCTTATACATTAAAGACGCTCCTGCTATACAGAAGATTATTGCGTCCGACGCTTTGTCTGTGGTTTATGTCTCATCTTATATATTACAGACAATAAATTATATATTATATATATATGTATATATGTATATATGTATATATATATATATATATATATATATATATATATATATATATATCACGAAAACCTCCTTCAGACTGCAAGCCACAATGTATTGTATAGCATTAATTGATCTGTTCTAAAAGCGTAGCATTACCTGTTTCTCGTTAGCTCATAGCAGTTTCATTTCTAAGCCACAGTATTACAATTTTTATTTGCTTGGGCTTGGGGGGCTAGGTATTAAGACGAAGTTGAATTTTTAGAATATACATCACATTGAAGAATGAAAAAAAAACCCACTAAAATTTGACCACACTACCTGTCTGATACCAACTATTGTCTACATTTTATGAGTCAGCTGGTGTCAACGTGCAATTATACCAGCGATGATCACCGCGCGCTGCTGTGTACCTTTTGTTCCGTGTTAGCGACTTGTGTGTAGTGGCCTTCGCTACCATATAACCATATGTTTTCTTGTGCTGAGGTAATTTGGACTAAGCATTGACTGCACATTTTTATGCCGTTGTTTATAAATAAATCAGCTGTAAAAAAAATCAAAGTAACGGCCAAGTTTTTATCCTTAAAACTTAGTGATGCGACGTTACGGTTTGAAAGTTGAAATGCCGTATTACAGTTACTGTGTTTTGCTGGTGATACTTTGCCACGTAGAACTGTTGGGTTGTGAAAAGATTTTCGGGGAGGACAATGCTGAGTTTGACTTCGACGGTTTGCCTGGAGCACAACATGAATTTAAAGTGTACATCCCGGCTCAAACGGAGGACTGTTTTTTTCAGCCTGTTGCGCAGGGGGCAAATTTACACGTCAATTTCGAGGTGAGTCTCACTGTATTGAAGTGCCAGTCTTAATGGGAAGGAAAAAAAAAGAGCCCAAAGAAAGTTCGGCTACTCTAAATAACAGGCAGTACTCCTTTTGACAAGAGTTGTCACACTTTTAAAATTTAAAATTTACTTTTTAAATACATTAATAATTTATTTATTTATTCATATAATCCAGAGGCGTAGCTAGTGTTTGTGTCACCCGGTGTGGTACATGGTTAAAAATTCAAATACATTCTGGACAATGTTGAACAATAGACTAATGATAATATATTAATATTGACTCAACATCAGCTCTTTGGTAATACAGTAATACTAAAAGTAAATGCTTTTGTCTACAAATAAATATGAAGCCATGGGCAAAATGTCCAAGACCTTGTGATGTAGACTTTGTGTTTAACTGAGACTTCTCATCAATGAGCTGATGCAGCATTAGAGGAAAATTACATTGAACACATTATATATTACAATTTGTTTATCATTTTTGTAAATAATTCATCAAGGAATTTTTGTAAGACTTCTAACTTCTCTTTTTGTTATGACTTAATTGTTCTATAGTCTATAGGCCTACATTATATTTATATGATTATGATTATACAATCATCAGCAAATAACTTAACTTCTATTCCTGATGAGATTGAGATGCTGTTGGGTAAATTCATTATGTAAATTAGGAAGACTAGGAGGCCTAGGACAGGTTCTTGTGGAACTCCTGAGTTAACCTTCGCCTTCATCTGTGCTAATGTAGATCCATTAATATTATTAATAATTATCACAGTTTGCGTTATGCCTAATAGGAAGCTTGGAATATATTGAATATACTATTTAAAGGGACATGAGATGCTAAAGAATTGAAGTTTTCTGAGTATAAACTAGAGTGGTGAATTTTATCAAATTCTTTTGAGAAGTCTAGTAATATTTTAACTATTTGATTATTATTTCGTAAACTTTTGACAAATCGTCTTTAAGACCATTTCAGTGTGTTTAATATGATCTGTTTTTTCTAATGTTGTGCTGATATGGACACAAAACATTATGTTTGTCTAGATCATGGGTTACCAAACTACGGCCAGCGGGCCGTATCCACTATCACTATACATTTTGTGTTCTAGTAATTTACAAGTATGTGTAATGCAAGTAAGTGAAACAAGTCTATACTGCCCAGAGATTATGAGTCTCTCAAGTTTCTTGCATGTGTGTGCTTTTATTCCATTTTTTACTCCAACAATATCATGGACGGAGAGTCCTGGGATTATTTCATACTCAACAACAAGTCCTGATTAATGTTCCCTCTAAGATTTGTTGGTCGGTGTGCAAAGTAGAAAAGCTGGTGCGCAGAGTTGCACAGCATCAAGTTTTTGTGCGATATTTTACAAAATTTGCTGCACGCTAATTCTAAACTGCTGCGCGACTTTGGTCAGATAACTGCGCAGCTTAAAGGGAACATTGGTCCTGATCTGTTTGTAAAAAAATCAAGTAAACAATAAGAGAGTATATTTTAAAAAATTAAAGCTACTAATGTAATAATAGTACACAAAATATAGTAAAAATTAAATAATTAACACAAAAACTAGACCAAAATCTCCAAAATGAATATGTGAACAATTTGAGTTCAAAATAATTTAATTTTAATATTTATTAATTATTATTTTTGTAAACTTGTTTCAAAAACACAATATACATAGAATATGTAAAAATACAAAATAGGCAAAAAGGTTCAATCAAGTAAATTACATTAGCTTTGAAATATGTGTTAATGTCACATTTTTGCAAATTTTTATAATTCAAGTTCAAAGTGTGAGTTTTAAAACTCTGTTGAAATAACCTGCCAAGACACATGCCTAAGAACAAATGAACGGTCATCTTTGATTTATCTAAGCAACTAAATTTTTGTTTCTATTAAAACTAATGTGCAGATTACCTGAGATAAGATCAGTATCAGTGGAGCTCCTTCTTCATCATTAATCTTTTCATGAATAAAAGATGATTACTGAAATTCAAAATATGAATACATTAGGATTTGCTGTAAATAATTAATAATCAAATACTGATTCTTGGTCTAAAAACTTGATGCTAAAAAACAAAAAAACAAAAAACAACCTGCCAGTAATTAAATTTTCTATTTAAAAAGCTAACATTGAAGATTAATATTAAGCCATTTTGACAAAAATGTATCCGTGTTCACATTAAGACAAATAGTCATCCATTAATTTTATCGTTGGAAGAAAGTTTATGGACTGTTACTGTTATTCTAATAGTAATGATTACTGTTAATTTTAATTTTAAAAGTTTTGATGTAACATATTCAAACCTAAATTATAAAGACTTTAAAGAGTGATTTTTTTAATGCACATATTGATGAACAACTGGTTTTATTTACACAGGTCTTAAAAGGAGGAGAAAATAAAGTTGATTTTTACATTAGGGACCAACAATGGAATGTTGTGGAATACCAGAATTTTCAAACCAGTGGATCTTTTAGCAAGGATAATGCAGATGCAGGTCAGTGAGGAGAAATTGGATGGCATTCAGGTTTATCCACATATTGATTTAATCTATTTATTAAATCTAAATTTTTAAATATTTTTAAATGCACTAAAATTTCCCTCGTGTTCTAATAGTTCTTATTCACATAACATTATGAATGCTTTATTTATTTTTAAATATATAGAAAGCATAAGTAATAATTAATATGTAAAATGCACGCAAGTTTTGAAAACTGTTAAAACTGATCAAATTAGGACAATAGTTCCAGGGAACTACTAAAACTTTTCAACACAACATAATTCTAAAACGACCACCAAGAAAGTTGTTGCTTTTTGTGTGTCTGTCTCCCACTGAACAAATATTGTTTCACTTGTTAAGTAAGTCAGATTTATGAGTAAAACATTTATTATGTAAACTTCTTTTTATGTCATAAAAATTTACCTTTGTGTTAATTTTTTTTAAAGATCTCAAAACACTAATGATATTCAGGCCTAAATAGCTCTTACATACATCTTAATCCTGGATAAGTATGCCATAAAAGCAGACACTTTTTAAATAATGTAAAGCACAAGTTATAAAACACTAGTTTTATTATTACAATCAACATTGACACATCATTTTGTGTTCACTCAGGAAACGTGGAGTGTTGACTGAGATAAAGAATTTGAGGAAATTTTCATAGCCACTGCTTAAAATCTAACTATTTAACATGGGGGGGAAAAATTGCATAGATTACCAGATATTGAATAAAATCAACCCTGATCTTATACAAAATTTTGGGCTGCACTTTATTTTTCACTCTTACGTCTTTATCCTTAGCATTACAAATATGCAAATGCTATGTGTTTATTAATACAAAATCAATTTTTATTGAAAGTTTATAGTAATGGAATTGTCTTGATTATTAATTCCTGCAATAATATATAAAATCTGAACATTTCCAGGTACCTATGCCATCTGTATTGATAATGCCTTCAGTAGATTTGGCAGTAAATTGGTCTACATCTATATTGTGACATTTGTCATGCATGAATGGGTTGCTTTTCAACAAGAGCTTGGGGAGGTCCAATTGCTGGCTGTCAACTTTTCTGTATGTACAACACTATTTACATAGTGGGTCAAAATGTGTAGAAGGTGGGGGGAGCCGGGACAAGTGCGTTTGTGGGTGTGGTGGTAGGGTTATTTAGGTTACAGAAGTCATTAATAAAGTTTTTAAAAGAAATTTATCCACATGAAGAGTTGAAATGATGATGTTTTCAATTTGTAAAAAGAGAAAATGTGTGCATAATTTTAAGGTTGGAAATGAGGCTTAGAATGAATAATTTACGGAAAAAAATATACATCCATAAACTGGACTGTTTATGTGAAAGTAAAGTAAATTTTAAAAATTTATTACATTATGTATATTTAGAATGTAATATCAATGTAATAATAAATTTTTAAAATGTAATAAAAAGTGAATTAGACATAGGTAATTTTGAGATTTAAAAAGGTTTCTAATTTCTTAACTCTTTGGTTGTATAGGTCAATGTTTATACTAGTGTCTTTTTGTGTTATTCAGGCTTTAAACCTAACCAATATTTTCTATATGTTAAAAAACCAACAACAAAAAACTGTTCTTTGTTCCAATAGACATCCCTAACAAGTGTACAAGAATCTGTTGCAGCTATGATCAATTCTCAGACAAAATCCAGGTACAAAGAAGTTAAGGTTTTTACTTGCTTAATAAATATTTGCTTTTTACATTTTATTTAAGAGCACAATTCATTGAATTTTTTATAAGAAGGAGATAACTCCTAACTGGCAAAAACTAAAATAATTTAAGATTTTCTGTATCAAGTATCATTGCCACCAATGCATGAAGAATCTCTATTTCCCTCTCTCTGCCATGGATCACTAAATGTATATCCGTTCTGCTCTGGTTGCTGCAAACCTATGAATGTCTCATTATTCTTATCTGGCTGTTTTACTCAAAGTATTGTTATTTTAGCATTGTTTTTTTGTGTATCCAGTTTACATCAATTTCTCTTTCATGACTGTTTTTGTCTAGTTCATGATATAAATTAATTCTTGATCAATAGCTTAAAAATTTTCACACATATTAAATTAATTTTTTTTTCATTTTGTCATACTTTATATTTTGCATCATCATTTGTTCCTAGATTTAATGTTGTGAAAGATTGGTACCTGGTCTATGAAAACAACCGCTTTGTTAAAATTTGGTCCATATCGCAATGTGTTCTTATTGTAGTGGCAGCTGTGACACAGGTTAGTCTATAAATTGTCATTATGTTCATAATAAAATGCTCAGCCACATCAGCCTACCTAACGGCCAGTACCAACTTACTTAAACAGTCAGCAATACTTTCATCTAGGGGACAGCTGGGTATCCAGAATGCCGTATATCGGGATCGGATATCGCAATTTTTGTCACTATCCAGATTTGTCAAATACTTAAGGCAGATCCGGGTAGTATCCGGATATTAATGTAGTAAAGAATGTATGAATTCCAAATTAAATTAATATTAAGGAGTTTATAAACAAATATATAAAAAGTAAAAAACAATAACCAGAAATCAGTACATTTAACAAGAATGGATTGTGAGAGAGCATTCAGCACAGCGGGGAAGATAAATGATGATAAGCGTTCTCGCTTGTCGCCGAACAAACTTGGGATGTTATTGTTCTTGAAAAATGATTTATGTATGACAAATACTTAATTTTTTGAAACTTAAAAATTGAAGAAACAAACTACAAACTTAAAGGTAACAAGTACTGCTGAGTACTATGTTACAACTTACTAGTAACTACTAATTAGTAACTATTTTATTTACTCATGTCATTAAATTATGTTCATTGTTATAGCTGATATATTAATTTTATGTTTTAAAAATATTAAGTTTTATGTTAAAAAATAATAATTTTATGTTTAATTTGTAATAATTAGTTTATACTATAAACTTTATAGTTAAACAGGAGCCTTGGAAACTGGGACAGGCTCACTTTTGGCTTTCATTTTTAACTTCTTTGTCATTGACTAGTACGCTCACAGTAGTCAATTATTCAATACTTTCAATTCCGTATCTACATTTAAAAATTTTACTGATATGATATAAGTTATATGGGACGTGGTGTTCGAGAGGCAGCGCGCTCGACTGGCGTACCGATGGTCACGGGTTCGAATCCATGTCAAGGCAAGGATTTGTTCCCGGGGTCTAGGGCGTCCCTGAGTCACCCAGCTCCGAATGGGTGCCTAACACTAGTTAGGCGGCTGGGTAATGCGTGGAACCCACAAAGCCGTGGCCTATGAACGCTGCATCACTTGCCAACAGATCATCTGTCATGGTCTGTGGACGCAATAATCTTCTGCATAGAAGGAATGTCTGTATAGATAAGATAAGATATAGCATTGTAATAATTTTATATTCTTTGTTGTTTTTTTCAGTTGAACTTTAAATGACAATTGCAATTCTGATTTGATTTGCGAACTTAAAAATGAAAATGTTGCATGTCTCACGTGTTTTATCTTATTCAGCCATATAATTTTAAAACTCTAATCTATTGTGAATATTATAATTATACAAAATAAGTTAAGTAAAAAGTTAAGTTATACATTAAATTATTAATATAGAACAAAATAAACAAATTAACAATCATTCAAAGCCATGCAAAATATAGTAAAACCATCAATTTCAATATGAGAAAAAAATATTAATTTAAAAAGTTACAAGTATAGATATTACAGTAGTTACGTTGACGGCCTAGGGGTTTGCCAAAAAGCGTCGAGATAACCGATGATTGAGATAAACGAAAACCAATATGGCGGCAAAATATTAACATGTGCTTGAAATTTCTTTATGTACATCATGTGCGTTAATTAGTGAACGGACGATTAATGGGAATCGTATTGGAATATCTGTACCCTAATATTTCTTCACTCTTTCCTAAGGTTGTTAAGACCATTCATTTTTAAGGACTGTTTAAATATAACCCTTTGTTGCATTAGCGCTGTTTTTTCCCTAGCTCGACTGGCGTACCGATGGTCACAGGTTCGAATCCATGTCAAGGCAAGGATTTTGTTCCCGCGGCCTAGGGCGTCCCTGAGTCACCCAGCTCGGAATGGGTACCTAACACGAGTTAGGTGGCTGGGTAATGCGTGGAACCCACAAAGCCGTGGCCTGTGAACGCTGCATCACTTGCCAACAGATCATCTGTCATGGTCTGTGGACGCAATTATCTTTTGCATAGAAGGAGCGTCTGTATTGATAAGATAAGATAAATAACAATAATTTTTATTGAAATCTCGTAGAATCACACAATAGCCGGAAGTCTCAAGGAAAGCGAAATTTCGATACTATTTTTAACTAAAAATGCGAGAGTGCGTCGCCAGGCGAACAGACGGGGATCGAGATATTCAACGTTAAGTTGTAAATTTGGCCCTCTTTTGTGCTCGAGATATTAGGGTTCGGCGACTTAAAAGAATCAACATAACCGATGAGAAAATGCTAAGACAAAGAGAGAATTTTGCAGTGCCAATAAAAAACATCGACTTAATAGGGTTGGCGAGTTAACCGTGGTCGAGATAAGTGGGTTCTACTGTACTTTACTATGTAAGATAACAAACAAAATATATAACAAAAAAAGATAGACATAAGGATAAAAACACCTTTCTTATTCCATATGCAAGAACAAACACATACAAATTTTCATTCTTCCCGTCCGGAATTCGGGCGTGGAATGGGTTGCCTGAAGAAACCAGGAAAACCAACACTTTATCAACATTTATATCTCTAATAAAAATGCAAGACTAAACACAAACCATAGATAAGCATAGGACGCAATAATCTTCTGTATAGAAGGAGCGTCTGTAACAGATAAGATAATATAAATATTAAACGTAAATCTTCTGAATAAAAGAAAAGTTTTTATTAAGGCTCTAGATCACGACTTCTTGTTCACCACACTACACACTCAGTACAGCACTGTTTGCTTGGTACACACTACAAAGTTCATTGAACTTCGTTCAAGTTTGTTCATTCAATTCATTGTAAAATGTTCATCGTTGACGTTGACAGTGTCACAAACCGTCATTTAAGATAGCAGCTACTATCCATTTGTTGGATAATAAATATTTTTATAAATAGTATTAAATACTAGATATAAAGAAGTAAAGTACACCCTATTAGCTCTTACACTTAAATGTGGAGATATCCGGATTCGGCAAATATTAGGGCCAAACTATCCGGATCCGGCAAATAGTAAAAAAAACTATCCGGTTGTTCCCTACTTTAATCGTTTTCTTATAAAGCAGAACTGTTCATCAAGTAATGTTAACATTATGTGACATTCTTTTTGTTCCTCAAGTTAAACTTCCGTTGAAAATTTAACAAATTTTTTTTCCAAACATTTTACTACCAATTTCTTGATTTTTAAATATTCTTGGACAATAAACTTTTATAGAGTTCACAATATGTTGTTAACTTAAGTAATCATTTTTAAGTAGAAAATCTTGTTCTCTTACCTTAAGAAGCAATGAATGTTTTAGCTTTCTAAATAGTTCCTAAATACAATATGTATGGGGGCCTAGTGTGCTCGGTTAGCAATCTGATGTGCCTCGGTTGAAGGCTGGGACTCGTGTCTGGGTCTTAAGGATGACCCTGTGTCCACCCAGCTCTAATATGTATCTGACATTAAGTTGGTAAAATTAAAGGCGGGTGGGCATTGTGCTAGTCATACAATCCCCTAGTGTCTTGTGGCAACAGAAACTTCTTAACACTGTTACACTTGCCCCATAGCACTTTACTTTATGTCCGAAGGGAAAGAAAAAAGTATATTTATTCTTTTTCAAGGTATTTCCTACACACAAAAATTAATTTTTAAAAAAAATTATTGCATATTTTTTTGTACATGAACTTCGAAGTTAGTTAAAATGAAAGTCATTTTCTTGATTATGTTTTTTAAAAAAATAATTTAATTTGAGGTGTTTAAATCTATTAAGGCTATTACTAATTACCAGTATATTTTAAAATAAAATTACTAAATTGATTTTATCTTTTGACTTCAGGTTTATTCTGTACGTCGTCTATTCAGGACAACCAATGTTACTCCTACAACCGCCAAACCTAGAGCGTAGCATCTACAAAACAATTTTAAATTCTATAATAACATCTATTCATTCATTTATGTATTTTATAATTTCTTTGAAGCATGGAAGGATATTACAATTACAATTAGATTAATTCCATGAAATCAAAACATTTTAAAAAAATAACAGAAAGCAATTTAACAAATATTTTTAGGACAAATGTTTTATAGGCCCATTGTGTCCCTAAAATTCATATGACCAATGAAGTTTTATGTTATTAATTTAATATTTGTTGAAGGACTTTTCGACTATTATTATTATTTAGATATTATGCTGTTTTGTTAATACTCTGTCTCCAACATACAACAAAGAATTCAAAAAAGCAACATTTGAAACAGTGATCAGTCATAATTGATATTGTGATTGTTTATGGGTTTTATTGGCGTTTGTTTTTGTTTTTTTTTACATGTTTTTTTTAGAAGGTCGGGTGTGTGGGGTCATAGTGCTAGTCTTTTAAAACAGTTCTTCTTAAAGTGGTGGTCCGCGGACCGGCGACGGTCCGTGGGCCATCTGCTGCTGGTCTGCAGAAGTTATCAAGAAAGGACAGAAAATTATAATTATAATCCTCCATTTACAACCATTAATACTAACCCTATAGAATATGTCAATTTTTCGGCAAAAAGCACATAAAATAAAACAAATAAAATAAAATAAATTACATTTTGCTACCGTGTCAGCACAGAGAAAATAGTGCACCAGTCCCTTGTGCATTGGACAAATTTCTCGCGGTCTGCCACACTAAAACATTTGAGAAGCACTGCTTTAAAATATATTGGATATTCTTCCCACAATCAAACATTTGAAATTTTCAAGCAGAAGCATCATTATAAAAGGCAAGTAAAATAACAAAATGAAAGGACTAATGGTAATCAATTTTATAATTGTATAATTTTACAACTGTATTCCTTACATATTTTAAAAACTCAAATCAGTGATATAATAAAAATTTCAAAATATTATATATTAAATAACTCAATCAAATTTATAATTATCACACATTGAAATCCTATTTTGCTTTACATCAGAAGAAAACTGTTTATTTTCATGATTTTCTCTGTGTCAACTTAAAAGTTAATCAAAATTGGTGTTTTTTTTAGATATTATGAAAAGATTATTAATCTATATGTTAATTATTTCCAATGATAAGTGGTCATTATAAGACAGCCATTAATTCAAATTATATAATTGTTAAAATATTCTTTAAACCTACTCAATCATCTGCCAACGTTCTAGATAATACATTGAAAAAATGTATTTATGGATTACTGACACCACACTATAAACATGTCCCTATCTTATATTGTTTTCTTTTTTTAAGTCAGCATCTCTAAAAACATGAAAATGATGCTTGTGCTGAAAAAAAAAGTTAAGTTCCTTAAAAGGGTAGAAAAATTTGGCTAAGGAATTTGATGTTTTGTTTTTAAAAAGATGTTGCATTTTGCTTTATGTTGTTGTTTTTTGGTGAAGGGTCCCACTGTATGGTTGATAATAAGGTATGGGGCAACAGATCTTTATTTTATTGATAATCTGTTTTTTTTTCTCTCCATGTGTTCATTTAATTATTTTTTGCAAAAGTTTTACCATTTTAAATTAAAATGCAATGTTATACAGAAATTTTAAAAACTGAGTAGATCTCAGGTTGTTTTCATTTTTAAGTCATGTTGTTATCAGCACATATTATTTAATCATTCAATCAAACTTAGGCTACTTTTAGTGCAATTTTTAAGAAAGTTAAAACAACCCAAGAGTGTTTAGAGTGTTATATGTTCTATTATGTTTAAGAAATTTAAATACTGATTTCATAAATATTTGTTTTAAAGAAGGTAAGAGCAAGATTTTAGAATATCAATATAATATAATTCAGGAGTGTAAAAAAAAAGTGGAAAGTGGCTAAAATTGGCTGTCATTTAGGAGTTCTAACTTGGATTTTTATGATTTGAAGAGCATTTCTGAAATGCATTGTTTGTCAAAAGACTTTGTCAAGTGGAAGGTTCTTGAATTGTTTCTGAGATTGTAAGGGGGGTTATTTCTAGTAACTTAAATGTAATGAAACAATTATCAAACCATATTGGTTGTCTAGAGAATTTTTCTTCAAATGAGAGAAATTATTATTTAAGATTAAAGAAGGTAATGATTCAGACACCAGTCTTTGGTTCAATTGTAAACTTGTCCACCAGTTCATGACATTTAAATATTTGGTAAAAAAATGTTCATACATAGGTCTAATAGTTAGCCAGCCAGACCAAAAGCAGAATAACAAACTTGCTTACTTCTTTATTCTCTTACATTGAAAAAAACAACAAATTAATTGTTAATATAACAGGGTAAGTCATGTGTTACCGCTTCACAGTTTGTGCCTTCATCCTCATTTTAACAGTTATTATCCATTTAATTACAATTTCTTCTTTTTGTTTGTTATTTATACATTATTAATGCACTTTTTAGTGTACACTGCTCATTTGTGTTAATATTTTTAAAAAGCTCACACTGATTTGTTTGAATTTTTAAACAAATCAGAAAGTTTATAAGTAATTATGAGATAGATTCTTCTTAACTATTTTTAATTTGATTTTAAATGAATGCACTCATCTTTATTTGTTTAAGTCTGTTTTTAATGACTCATTAATGTCTCAAAACATTGTTTGGTTATGATAAAAATAGAAAAAAACATAAGGACTTAGAAGTTTGGGTAAAACAAAATGTTGTTACAATTTGTTTGTTTTATTTTTTTTAAAATTGTCTTAAAGGTGTAGAGATTTTCTTTTTTACCTGAGATTCCTTCACAGAAATTTGTTTTATTATTTTTTTTAAATTTAATTAGAGCTGCAATTGCAAAACATACTGGATCAGTAAATATCTTTAAGCTTCCATTCCCTACAAAATTGCTTTGTCATAAACACTATTTTGATGAGAATTTTTTTTTGAAATGTCGATGAAAAATTTAGCAATACCAATACATCATCTTAATTTAATTTGAGTTTTAGTAAATATGACAGGGAGGAGGGGGAACTTATTTTCTAGACCATACTATTTTTAGGGCCAATGGTTCCTACCATCTATATATTTTTGTTTTGGTGGAACGCTGCAATAATATTGATTTGCAATTGTAATAACAAAATTAAGCTTCACCACTGATGCTTTTGGCATATGTTTTACATTTACATGACTAAATATTGTTGTAGCATAGGGTCTGATATGCAAGGTTTTGCCCCTGTTTTTTTTTGTTTGAATCTCTGTTAATTTCAATCTGTCCGGTGGTAGAGCTATTTACACTGCTGCTAAGAGGTTTTACTAATAAAAAAAAAGAATTTCTATACTTTTTGTAATGTGATGTTGTTAGTCACGTGTTGGGATGCAGTTAATGTGATATGAAAATAAGAGGATGTCAAAAAGTTCATTCATCAGAATGTGTAAGGTGGGGTAGAAAAGCAGATCATGCCATGATATTTACTTATATCCCGAGATGTGGGGGGTTTCAATAAAATGTTTGGCACATGGTTTAATGAGATGATGTGTGTTGTATTCCATCAGGAGTTAACTGAGACATAACTTACACATGTGTTTCTGTTATTTCAAAGTGGATATCTTTTCTTATATTATCTGATACAGACACTCCTTCTATACAGAAGGTTATTGCGTCCTACGCTTACGCTTATCTATGGTTCATGTCTACTCTTGCATATGCCCCTGCATGTTGAATTTTCCATACTGCTCTCAAAGTTTATGTTGCTAATTTATGTCCATGAGAGTAAATATTTCTATCAAATTTATATTATTGTTGATTAACAAAAATAATTGCAAGCTGTCCAATTGCTGTTAAATTTCAACATCATTTGTTCCATATAGTCTAAGGCATTTTAAGTTTAAGTATTTTTTAAAAACCTTAAGAGCAAATATCTGATTTTATTTAAAGCTGTTTTTTAAGTTATTGTTAAGTTAATCTAATTTTTTCATTGATAAATTTAAACTTGTTTATTTATAGTTACCATGACTTACGTCATTATACTTCAATTTTTACATTCAAACTGACAATTATTTTGAAATTCATTCCTTTTTACAATTATTTAATATCAACTTACATTCCTAATTTCTTCTGATTTTTTTTTGTTGTTGGTCCCCTCACCCCAAAGCTAACAATTACTGCATTTCTCAAATATATTTCATTTTTTAAAGAAATTTAACTCTAAAAAAATGACACAATGGATGTATACATTCATTTAAAAATAAACCAATTGTACTGTAGACATCGTCATTAAAATATGTAGTTTTGTCATCTGAAAAAATGAATTAATAATAAATAGTAAACATTCTCTTCTTATCACATGTTGTGTATTATTTTGTTCAGAGTATGTTCATGATCTGTCAATATAACTTTGTTTGTTATACTTGTCTATGGTCAAATGTTTACTTTTCTGAGATTTTATCTATAATAAGTAGCTTCCAGAACTATACCTACAATACTTTTTAAAAAAATTTAAAACATGAACTAAAATTTATTTTATATTGGCATAATTTCTCATTTCTGGATTTATCACAGTTCAATCAATTGATATATTCATTAAAATTAACACATTGACTTACACTACTCCTAAACTATATTATCACCCACCATGGGGAGCGCCATGAGCAAAATATTGGGTGGGCCAAGTTGGTAACACAATTTTTTTTAAAATTCGATACCCTTGCCTTAGATAGGGCCTCGAACCCTGGGTCTCTTCCTATCTCTGTACCCTTCCCTTTTTAAAATCCTTTATATTAACTTGTGGTGTCTGTTTGAGCCCTTGTCGAAAAAACTTGGGCTCGATTTTTAACCCACTTCCTCGTAAGCTAGCGAGCTGAAATTTTGCAGGCAGTTTTGTGAAAGATAGAACTAATAATAAAAATTGTCGTTCTTCCCGTCCGGAATTCAGGCGTGGAATGTGTTGCCTGAAGAAACCAGGAAAGCCAACACTTTATCAACATTTAAAACTCTAATAAGAATGCAGGACTAAACACAAACCATAGATAAGTGTAGGACGCAATAATCTTCTGTATAGAAGGTGCATCTGAAACAGATAAGATAAGATAAGATAACACATACATGATTTAGTTAAAATGGTAGGACTTTTAAATTAGTTACTAACTAAATTTTTTAGAGCTGCGAATGGCGCGACACACAATTCACAATAGGATTTGTATGTATTTCCTCTAAATTTGAAGTTTTTTTGTGCTTAATGTTACCAATAACAAAATTAACAAACTTGTAAAAAAGAATAATTGTACATTAAACAGTTTCCCTATTGATGGTTTCAGTTGATTTTTTGGGTAGACCAAATACATTGTGGCCCATTAGCTCTAAAAAGTGGGTGGCATGGCCCACCCTGTTGCGCCCCCCCCCCATGTCACCCGGTAAAAAACACAGATTTCTTATCTCTTAGTCTCAATCTAAAGGTTTTACTGGTTTATAAGCCTCCATTTAAAGACACAAAGAAGATTTGACTACCTCAATTGCAAAGAAAACTAAAAATCTTCCCTTAAGAGCTATATTGATTTGTCATGTAATGGGCAATGTGTATAAGTCCTAATATTGAAATGGAAAAAAAAACACAGAGTGCCAATGCCTTGGAACAGTCTTTCCAGATTTAATAAAACACCATCTACTTCTTTTTAAAAAAAAATTTTTTAATCTTTCCTTTATGTGACTGTACTGTAATTTCATTGAATGTCAACAATATAATGCAAAAACTAGTCATAAAAATATATCAGCCTAAAAAGAACTATACCTGAAACAATAAATATTAAAATTTCATTGATCAAAAACATTTTCTAAAAGTTGCTAACAAATCAATTACAATTTTAAAACCCACTAGTACGTTCGACCACTGCTTCAGACAAGTGATGCCTGGCTCTCGGGTTTGTTCGCATCCACTTCAATGGACCAGAATTTAAACATCAAGAATATTCAGAAGAACTGATAAACTTTGAGTGTAAAAATTAAAGAGGAAATGACTTCTGTCCCGTTCTATAACTTCACAAAGCGGACAAAACGAAACCGAGTAGGCTACATGTATTAAGCTTACTACAATTAATTATTAAGTTTGACTTAAGTAATTTTTAATATTATATTTAATGTACATGAAAAACAACAATAAAAGTAGGTTTTGTGTTTTTAAATTAAACTTAATTGATCTTATCTTATCTGTTACAGACGCTCCTTCTATAAAGAAGATTATTTCGTCCGACGCGTATCTATGGTTTGTGTTTAGTCCTGCATTTTCATTAGAGATTTAAATGTTGATCAAGTGTTGGTTTTCCTGGTTTCTTCAGGCAACCCATTCCACTCCCGAATTCCGGACGGGAAGAAGGAAAATTTGTATGGGACCGTCCATAAATGACGTCACGCACCTAGGGAGGGAGGGGGGTCACACTTTTGTGACGATGCGTGACGAGGGGGAGGGAGGGGGTATGAAGAAGTGTGACGTCACATCAAAAGGGTAACTTGTAAATAAAACTTCCACTGAAATATTTGGTCGCTTACAATTTATTTAATGACTTAATTTTTTTTTAATCAGTGCTTCTCATTGTGCCGGTCGGTAGGCCATCAGACGCTGGTTGGCGTAAGCTATCAAGACATGAAAATTAAATCTAATTATAATCCATACGTTTGAGAATTCATAAGATAACATATGAAATTGTTACACTGCGTCGTTTGATGTTGACATCGAAGCATTTGTGATGTAACCGCAGCTCCGTTTGGTTCTCTCATGAACTTTTTTGCCCGTTAACCCAAAATAGACAAGTTTATATGCGCGTTACCCCCCCCCCACCCCCAGACTCTATGTTCTGCTCACATGACCGGGGATTTGGGGGAGCGTCGTAAGCCCCACCCCACCCCCCCCGAAAATGCTACTGGTGAGTTTTACAAGCATGACAAGTGTCTAAAAATGATCTGAATAGGATTATGTGTAGATATTTTAAGTCAAAACGACACGGAATATCCTTTTTCTTTAAAAGGGGAGGGGGGGAATCTATTTGATAGAATTAAAAACGTTTTAAGTTTGATATAATTGTTCGATTGGTTTTTGGTCAAACGCCCCTGGCCATTCTAGTCTTCTAGATCAGTGCTTCTCAAAGTGGTGGTCCGCGGACCGGTGCCGGTCCGTGGGCCATCCGCTGCCGGTCCGCAGATGTTCTAAAAAAAAGGACAGAAAAAATTGTCAGTGCAGGGAAAATAGTGCACCGGTCTTTGGTGCAATGGCAAAAATTCCTGCCGGTCCGCCATACTAAAAAGTTTGAGAAGCACTGTTCTAGATATAATGGTAAATGAGCCCATTTAAAATTAGTCAAGTATTCATTAACTTTATTGAATGCATCAAATTCTTGACATCGCAAATTCGAGAGGAGCACAAAACAACTTTTCTTCTTAGCTCAGTTTTTAAGGCATTAATTTTAAATATCACAGAAAGGATACGTGATACAGACAAGTCATGTGGATTAAGATTATTGACACTCGTGTCAATATAAATGAAAGTAGGGTAGATTTAGGGTGTCTTCGTATAGTACGTAGGTAAGAAATCTACATAGTTGTCAAATTTTACAAAAAATGCATTTTCTGGAAGGAACCGGTTCAATAATGGGCATATGTTCCAAGCGTACACGTACACATGACGTATTTTAATATATCTAGTGGATTGTAGTGGATGTTATATGTCCCAAATGAGTCTGCATTGCCCCCAAGAATTCCCTTTTTGACCCCAGATGAGGTTATTTACCTCTGTTCGCCGACCTCTTTCTTACGGGATGCCCGTCAGTCAATTGAGGGATTTTTTTTACAAATACATTTTAAAAATGTTATTTTTAAATAATTTTTTTTCTAAACAAAGACGTTAACCGTGATGATTAATAGTCAATGTTTAATTTGTATGCATTAAAATAAAATATAATCTAAGGATGTTAACACAGTTCGTTTTCTGAAGGCCAGTTAAACGTTTTTAAAAAATGCTTCACGCGGGTTACGATATTACAATGTAGATCTTCACTAAATAAATAATAAATACTTAAAAGACAATAAATGTGATTTGAAACATACTTATTTTCAAATAGAAAATAAAGTTGTTGTTTTTTTGTTTGGTTGTTGTTGTTTTTTTTTGTGGGGGCGGGGTCAAAGATTTTGTGACGTATTTTTAGAGGGGGGGGTCTAAGTTTTTGTGACGACGGGGGGGGAGGGGGTCGAAAATCGGCAAAAATCGCGTGACGTCATTTATGGACGGCCCCTATGAGTTTGTTCTTGCATAGGGAATAAGAAAGGTGTTTTTATCCTTATATGTCTATCTGAGGGTTGTATTAAGTTATCTTTGTGTTGTATTTCTAAATTAGAATTAATTGCTTTATGTATTATTACTTCTTTACTCTTGGTTCTTCTATCCTCTAGTGTTACAGGCATTACAGGGTTTAATAATTTAAGTAATGATGGCGTTATTCTTGTCAGTTTTGAATATTCTCAAGTAATGAATTAATTGATATTCAAAACTGACAAGAATAACACCATTATTTAAATCATTAAACCTTGAAACACTAGAGGATAAAAGAACAAAGAGTAAAGAAGTAATCATACATAAAGCAATTAACTCTATTTTAGAAATACAACACAAAGATAACTTAATACAACACTCAGATAGACATAAGGATAAAAACACCTTTCTTATTCCGTATGCAAGAACAAACTCATACAAATGTTCGTTCTTCCCGTCCAGAATTTGGGCGTGGATTGGGTTGCCTGAAGAAACCAGGAGAGCCAACACTTTATCAACATTTAAAACTCTACTAAGAATGCAGGACTAAACACAAACCATAGATAAGCGTAGGACGCAATAATCTTCTGTATAGAAGGAGCGTCTGAAACAGATAAGATAATATCAGTGGCGTAGCTAGAACTTTTGCCGCCCGGGGCGGTCTCCAATTTGCCGCCCTTTTTGGGGCCGTCCATAAATGACGTCACGCACCTGAGGGGGGAGGGGAGTCACACATTTGAAGTCACATAAAAAATGCGCAACTTTAAATAAAAATTCCACTTAAATATATGATTACTGATAATTTATTTAATGACGTTTTACATGGCTTTACGCGTGTTACGATATTAGAGTGCAGTCTTACACTAAAAACATATTTAAATGACCACCAAAAAAAATGATTTGAAACATGCTCATTTTCAAATAGAAAATACGGCTTTTATGGGCGGAGGGGGGGGGGAGCTTTGTGGCGTCATTTTGAAGAAGGGGTCTAAGCTTTTGTGACTACTTGTGACGAGGGGATAGGGGGTGAAAAATGAGCCAAATTCACCTGACGTCATTTTTGACGGCCCCTTAAGATTTAAAAAAATTAATAAATTAATAAACATGAATAAATAATTGTAATTGAAACGAAGTAAAGATGGGTAACATTTTTACCATTGCATGCCCTATTTATGTAAGCAGTAATAAAAGAGGCCGCATAAGATGATATACTTATAAATACCCATTTATAAAAATACCAGATACCTTTTTAAAGCCCACAAGAAAGTTATTGAGGTCGCAGGTCACAAATGAGACAAAACATATTCCAAATTTAGAACCAAAAAACATTACCAATTAATTTGCTTTAATTTTTTATTTATAAATATATGATTTTTTTTTAATAAACAAAGAAATTGTACACATTAGTATGTAAACGTATTGATGCATTTACTTTCCTAACTTTCATAGTAGAGAAATCGTGTATTATGCTATCAAAATTTTAATTTTTTGTAATATCTTGTTCCATGAACAATATTGCAAGATTTTGTAGTCTTAAATCACTGATTGTGGAACGAAGATAATTTTTATCAACTTCAGTTTGGAGAAGCTCCTTTCACAACTAGATACACTGATAGCAATTGTTGAAAAACTTCTTAGCAAAATTATAATGTTAGGTATATAATTTTCCAATTTATACTGTTGAATATATTTTAATAGATCAAGGGGTCCTTTCCCCCCGTTTTTCTAACATAATGCCTCTTCTTGTTGGTACAGCCAGGGCTGGTCTTAGGCAATTTCAACCTATGTGGCCGCGTTGGGCCCCACGCTTTCATAGGCCCCACCTATCTTAATTTTCCCTTATTATCCTTATTAATACCTTATCCCTACCCAAACTGGGCCCCGCGCAATCCTTTTTGCATACTAAGCCGCTTAGGGCCCCGCAATCGATAAGAACGGCCCTGTGTACAGCCATAAAAACCTGGAACCATTTTCTTTCAATATTGAACTTTTCTTTGTCAATGTAGATAAAGAAATTTATTTGATGTTTAAATTCTTCATTTAGTAGGATACATGGTATTATACAGGAATATTTTCTTGCAAGGACATGCAACTCATCATCATCAACGCGTTCTTTTATTTTCTTTTATAATTCCATACATGGATAAATACATTTCTCGTATAAAAACACGTCTTCTGAATTTACCCCACTCATATTTTTCTCCTTCTAACTCGGCGTTCAGTTGATATCTCCAACTCTCTATAACAGCGCTCTGAAGTAGCACATCTCTTTGTTTCCATGAAATGGGTTTGCATAAATATTTTAAAAAGACGGGTTCCCATAAATTGAGACATCATAGAAAAGAAAAAGATTGCATTGATCTGAGTAACATTCCAGCATCTGATCTCGTTTTACTAGTTACTTCTTCAGATGTCAATTTTTCCAAGACGCTTGAAATATCAAAGTATGTCTTTTCGAAATTACATAATAATATGCTATTGTGATGTTTATTAATGGAGAAATTTGAAAATTTTCATCTTCTTGCAATAAATCTTAATAATTGTCCATAAAATAGACGAATTCAAATTATTTAAACATTACTTTAATTGGATAGGCGTACAATTTTTAATGAATAACCGTATTTAAATTTAAAAAAACAACAACATAAATTATGTGTGCTACTTTAATGCAATAAAAACAAAATAAATTCTTTTTTTTTACTAAGTTACCTTATAATAATTTTTTGAAAATTGAAACAGTAATATAAATTACTACTTGCAAGTTAAACACAATGAACCACCATGCCATGTAGGTACTTATTAGCACATCATTCTGCGCATTTCGAAATTCCACGCAAAAACTGTCGTTGCGATATTAATAGCACATATTATTCGGCCCATTGGGGGTGTTTTCTTTGTTTTTTTTTGTTTTTTGTGTGTGTGTGTAGTTTTCTATAAAAGTGCCTTCTATGACGTATACCGCTTAATTTTTCAAACAAATCGATACCTTTTTTGGGCGATTTTAAGTTTTTGAACGGTTTTATGTTAGTTGTAATCAAACAAATGTTGCACGAATCCGTTAATTAAGACTCGAAATTAAGAATATTTTGTTTCACCTTGTTTTCCCCCCTTCAAAAGAAAAAGGGCAGTTGTCGGAAATGGCTTTACTTTTCAAATGCCCACAAATGCCGCCCCCAAAATGTGTGGCGCCCGGAGCGGACCGCCCCCCCCCCTTGCTACGCCACTGGATAAGATATTAATATGTTGTACAAAGTTAACAAAGTGAAAAAAGTTTTATTATAGACTATATATACATTATTTTTATGCAAAGGGGACTAATTCAATTGATGAAGTAAATACGTGTGTGCTGCTGTTTTAAGCATTTTCGGTACGGCGTTTACGGTGGATCGCGTGTCTTAATTTTACCATCGTAGCAATCAACTACCCGACAAACGGAAAGATAGAACTGTTAATAAAAATTTTAAAAATTTCTCTTACTGAAGAGCGTTTAAGTTGTTTTGACACGTTATTGTTAGCTAGATTTTCTTTCGTTCAATATGTTTTACAACTATGTTAATATAAAACATTAGAACCAAGACCTATCATTTCTGTGTTTATTAATTTATTGCTTTTTTTCATATGACAAAAATGTAAGTGTTTCTAGCTTAAACAAATAGGCTACCGAGTGGCAACCGACACCGGTGCCGGCACCTCAAAAACGACTATGACTATACTGTCTATACTATGACTATACTATTATTAGTATTAGTATTATACTATTATTATTATACTTATACTATACTCATTATACTGACTATAGTAGACTATACTACTATACTATACACTATAATTATTATTATAATATCTATATTTATTCTATAGGCTAACTATAATCTATAATTAAATAAACGTCGATTATGATTATAATTTAATTATAAATTATTATTATAACATTAGGCCTATGGTAATCCTGCAGATTCTACACTACAAGCATTTCACTGCGAAATTTTTCACAGCAAAATTTAATTTTCTCGTGAGAACTTACATTTTAATTTATTTAATGAAATTAATGCATTAAATAATTATATGTTGTATTCTTTAGACTTTAGCTATTACATCATTATCTTTATAAGTCTTATTAATTTAATTTCTAAGGCATTTTTACGCTATCAGCAATAAATAGTTCAAACGTGACGCAACCATTTTGTTTATTTATCACCCTACTTGCAGGTTGTCACGGTAAGATGTCAAATGAAATTTTGGTGAATTATCAGTATTATCACTATTCCGACCGTGCCCAAATGAGGTCATTTCCGGCAGCCATCTTTGTTGCTATGGCATGTGACTGCCGGAAAAGTTGTGCGAAACCTAGGAATTTAGAGGGGTAGGGGGAACGGGGATTCTCAAAATGGGGGCTTTTTAGGAAAGTGATAATAAGTTTTTAGGGAGATGGGGGTGAATATTCTTAAATTTTAGGCTATTAAGTATTTAAGCAACCTTCCGATTATGAAAAATAGCAAAAAATGAAGAAAAGAAAAGGTACTCACAGTTGATGTGTCTGAATCACGATAATTCAGATAATGGATAAAATACACTTTCTTAATAACTTTTAAAAATTCTATAGCTAAACTAAACCTAACCCTAAAATTCTAAAGCTATACCTAACCCAAACCCTAATACCTTTCATTTTGGAAATTCCTTTTAGAACAATTTTACACACAAATTAACAAAACTTTCTACCATGATGCTACTGCAACTGTGGGCGAAATGAATGTTATTTTCCTAGGCGATTCTGCATCACTACTTTTAAAAATGGGCATAGCAAGCAAAATAAGTATCAAACATCTTGTAATGAAATAAAAAATTAAATTTTCTTTAAAATATTTATTGATATTCTAAGAACATTAAAATAGATGAATAATATTTTTTAAAAATATTTTCAGTCAGTAAATTTATTTTAGCATGGTTAAAAACAATCTGGCAAGCAAGGTGCATACAAAATGGATGTATTGTGACCGGATTATGTATCAAAAAGAGCCAAAGAAATGCCTTAGCAATCAATAAGACTTACAAATTAGCGCTGTAGCCTAATAGCTAAAATGCAACATATAATAATTATAATGCATTTAATAAATTAAAAACTTAAGTTCTCACGAGAAAATTGTGAAATAATATACGTGTAGAAACTGCAGGATTACCAAAATTATATATGTAATATTATTTACCATACTCCAATCAAGTTTATTAGTTTATTTTATAATTTTATTTAATCACTGTTATAATTTATATATACATTTATTTTTTTAAAAATTAAAAATGACTCATACTTTTACTGCTTGGGCAAGATTCGCAAATTAAATTAGCTTAACTGCCTAACTGAAAGTGTAAGCTGTAGGTCACTTAAAATAACTAGGCCAAATGGCTAAAAGTGCAGTTTTGGTGCGTAAATTTTTTTGCAGCGAATTTTAATTTTCTTGTGAGTCCACGCAGCTCTGAATGGGTACATAACACTAGTTAGGGAAACAAAGGCTGCTGGAATAGCGTGCAACCCTCATAGCGGTTAACTGTGAACGCTGCATCACTTGCCAATAGGGCTGTCAATATTGTTGAAAAAAGCTGCCTGGGTACCTGTGAAAATTTCAAACGGGTACCCGGGTTACCCGTTCGAAATGTCACGCATAATTTTCCCCATCATGACCGCTATACAATGCAACCTAGTCACCATCCATGCACCTCATTTCACAGAGTAGACAACGTCATGCTTCCAGTAGCATACTATTTCTAATGCACTACTATTAAATGAAATGCACTAAAAAAACTTTTATTCAATTCCTGCTGTAAATGCATTCGTCATACTCATAAACTAAAACTACAGTAAACTGAACATGTAAACAAAATGTCAACAACAATAACGTTACTGTTACGTTCAGTGTCATACCTTGAATGTTAATATCCACTTGATGTCGGTAGGCGATGCTAAGGGCGGGACTACTGAGTGGACTGACCAGCTGTGGGGCCACTGGCTTAGCTTATGCTTTCACTAGCAGGGGTAGCAGCGTGACTACCGGCCAGATCGAAACAGATGACAGATTTTAACAATTCTCAGAATCCATCTCCTTCTATTGTGCTAATTGGTCGGCCGTCACGTGCGATGAAGGACGCAATACTGTGGTCAATCTCAATCGATCGTGCTTTGGTCAGTGGTGCTGCTTTTGTTGACACCAAAAAATTCTGAATTTGGGTGGATCGGCAATTGGTTTATCAAAATAAACTTTATGAATAGCAGCCAGATGGCGTTTTATCGCGCTGGTGTTGCCACTCTTCGCAGACACAATTTCATTAAAACGGTTGCATTTTACCGTGCTGCTGTCAACTCCCTTGGCATGACTCCACACAGCCGACGTCTTACTTACACACATTACACTGTTAGTGTTAGCAAGTATTTCACTTTATTAATGTAAAAACTGACAACTTTGGGTGTATTATTAATATCAGTTTTGGGGCTAGGCAAACACGTGGCAATGAACAAGAAACACAAGCGAATGCAAGGGGTGTGGGTTATAGCAGTGCGTCTCAAAGTGCTGGTCAGCGGAAGTTATCAAGAAAGGACAGAAAAATATAATTATAATCCTCCAATCGCTAACAATAATACTAACCCAATAGAATTTGTCATTTTTGACAATAAGCTAATAAATGAAAGAAATAAAAGGAAATAAAATACATTTCGCGTCCATGTAAGTACAGTGAAAATATTGCACCGGTTCCTGGTGCAATGGAAAAAATTCCTGCCGGTCCGCCATACTAAAAAGTTTGAGAAGCACTGCCAGGAAAGAGAGGAGGGGGGGGGGTAGATAAACTACATTAGCTAGTATCAATCGGTAACCCACTATAACCAACTGTCGGCTATTTCAAAACAAAGTTAGTGTCAAAGCAGGGGTGTTTTTAGGAATAAAAAACAAACATGGCCTCTTTCATCTCTATGCAGTCCATCCTCATGGCTGACATTTACCCATCTTACACTGTAGTAACTATTTAATTTATTAAATTTAAATACTGACAACCTTGTACGCATCGTTGACGTGTTAATGAACACAAGAAACACAAGGGAATGCAAGGGGTGTGGGTTATAGGAGTGAAGGGAGGAGCTAAACAACATTAGCTAGTATCAATCAGCGTATTTCAAAGCAAAGTTAGTGTCAAAGCAGGGGTGTTTTTTTTATTAACAAACACAGCCTCTTTCGTCTCTAAGCAGTCCATCCTTATTTTTGGCAGAGGACTTTTGTTTTCCTTATGAAAAAAGATGTATCAAAATACATTGTAGTTTGTTGGGACTGTATTTTATTTCCCGCTCACGGATATTTCCTG
Organism: Ampullaceana balthica; assembly: GCA_944989445.1. Classification (NCBI taxonomy): domain Eukaryota; kingdom Metazoa; phylum Mollusca; class Gastropoda; family Lymnaeidae; genus Ampullaceana; species Ampullaceana balthica. The sequence continues at coordinate 1,718,584 of CALYLW010000043.1, read as the reverse complement.
TTGGCAGATATTTCCCGTTGACAGATATTTCTCCTTAGATGTACTTCACAGCATATATTTGAAACAAAAATTTTCATTTGATTAATTGTTTCGCAAGCCACAATGTAAACACAAAAAAAGCAGCATGTGAGCCGAAGTTTGGCCTCCGTTAATATACAATATAGAAATTGAAGCCACATTTTCACCGAGCGGAATTTTACTACCCGGGTAATCACACGGCAACGCATATCTGGGTAGCTGTTGACAGGCCTACTTGCCAACAGACCGGCATGGTCTATAGACGCAATAATCTTCTGTATAGAAGGAGCATCTGTATAGATAAGACATTATGATAATAATGCATCCATTTTATAAATTTAGCACCTTACTTTCCAGATTGTTTCAGTAAGATGCCAAATGAAATTTTTTCACTTAAGACAAGTTTACAAACGAACAAAATAAGAATGAAATATCTAGAATCGATCAGTAAATTATTTATTGATCTTGTAAGGAAAGTAAATTAAATAAATGAATGAAACAAAAGTTTTTAATTTAGAAATATATCATGACATTCTATGTAAAAAATGTGGCAATCAGGGTGCTAGATAAAAAAAATGGTTGTATCTTCCTCACTATATATATGGTTGAGAGCCGAAAAAATGCATTCGAAATTAAAAAGCCTTAAAAGTTAGTGCTATAATAGCTAAAAAATAACATATACAGTGTACCAAATTTTATTATACACTCTTTAAATTACCATAACACACACATTTAAAATTATAACGAAATGTTTCATGAATCAAAATACTGTGAACAAATGTAGAAACCATCCAATTATCGATAGTGTATACATTTTTTTGGGACACTCCATAACTCCATATTATGCATTTAATAAATTAAATATGTAAGTTCTCAAGAGAAAATTAAAATTCGCTTCAAAATAATATATTCACCAAAACTGCACTTTTAACGGCCAAATGCATACTATTGCAAAGTATCAATAGGCTAATAGGCCTACAGTGTATGATTATAGATGCCATATTGATTTATCAACGTAAGACTACTTACTAACTCATCTACTTCTGACTACTGCTTTGACGAAGATTACTAAAAGACTAAATAATGTTATTATATTTCTCATTTCCTGATTCCTTTCAATTTCATAAATTGTTTTTTATTTTATTTTAAGACTATTGCGTTTTATAAATTCTGGACCTTGGTCGCTCATAACTGGTGTGGGCGCATGCTTTTTGAAAGAGCTCATGAAACCTTTAAAGGAAACACTTTATGCTCAAGAGACTGGGTCTGCCGAAACAAATAACCACTGTGAGATGGAGAACAAGATGGCTGCTGTTAGGTATTTGACAGTTATAAATGTATATAGTTATATATTTGTTTATTTTTATAATTTTATCTTACAGTTGGTAGACTGGTTTCTCAGTGCCAGGGAAACAATGTCCTGATCATTTCTGTAATTATGTTGTAAAATACTGTTGACTTGGTGAACATAAGGCCTAATGATATTTTTTATTATGTAACTTTATGTTAAGAGTTTACTTTGTTAAATGCAACAAAATCTGTTTATGAATGCTTTATAAGACAAAAAAAAAGGAAACTATAAGGCTAGGCCTATTAATACACATTGCATACGAAAAAATGCGTATTGGTTGGCCTCACCTTATTGTGTCCTTAACATCTTATCTATTGCATATAAAAAAAGTAAAATAAACAAATAAAATGTTAGTTGTTTGAAAATGGATTAGGACAGGTATGGACTGTGATTACACACTTTGCCAGGTACTGAGCAAGAGTTTCAAAACAGGTTTAGTCTGAGACTAAACTTTTTACATGATAGTCTGAGAGGACCAGAATTGTTTACAGTGCCATTTCCGGACCATATTTAAAAGAACTCATAATATTAATCAGTTTAGTTATTTCATATTCAGTGTTATTTTATTTCTTAATAATTTTTTTTATCAGAGCACCAACTTAAAGTTAGTAGAACTTGCATTTTGACAAAACTCAATTTGAATGTTATGTTTTGTTGCAGGACTCGCAAGCGAGGACGTCCCATGGAGTCAGTGAATTACTCAGACTTAGAATCATCAACCCTGTTCCCTCACATTCCCATGCTATCGAGTCCTGAAGTAACTTCTGACAAAGATGTGACCATCGGCAGTGACTTAAACAGCATAATGTTGCTGATGTTCTTGTACATATTACAGGGTATCCCTCTTGGCCTTTCTGGTAGCATACCTATGTTGCTGCAAAGTAGAAAGGTAATTAGCCTGAGCACCAGAGGACAGATTTTATAAAAATGCCATAGCATTTGTTTCCCTGAAAAAAGTTGATGTCTGTTAAGTAATTTCAGAAAAGAAATATTGATGTCTGCATTTTAATGACATGCGCTGTGAATTTCTTAATGCAAATAAGAAATGTGATCATTGATGGGTAGATTCTACAACCCAATTAAATTAATCTTAACATTAATGTATACTTATCTTATTCAACTATTTGTAATCTTAGCAATTTCGCTATCTATTAATAGCTGTTTTAACTAGGTGGCTGTCGTACACCCACGTTGGTAAAGTTTGTCTGCATGTTTACATTTTGGAATTGAATTAGCGATTACTGGCACTTGTGGATTACTGGCACTTGTGGATTACTGGCACTTGTGGATAACTGGCACTTGTGCGCTGTATGGATGTCCTTGAAATCCGTTAAATGGTTTACCTCATCTATTAAATATTTCTTGAGTATAATCTTTTTATTAATATGCCTTAAAAAGTAAAAATAGAAGTTCTGGAAAGAAATATTTGTGGATGACTAGCGGAAACCGTTTGTGAAATATGGATGAAGGAGCAATAACAGCAATGCAATAGGTAAGCCACAGAAAATTTAACTTCGTTGATTAACTTAGCTAAGTTGATTTTTGGATAAAATCTAAATTATTGTCTCTACTGGTTTCTTATCTATGATTATTTAGTAAAACTATTTATTTGAATTCTAGTACTACCACAATTTATTTTAATCATTACTATATTTCTGTAAATATTTGATCAATTCAATTTGTGATTGATAATAAATTACATTGATAAATTATATTTCAGGGGACACAATCACATAAAAGGAGTGTGAAAGTTGTTATTCCTTTGGTTCTCATCGCTGGATACAAAGAAACCAACAATGCTGACCAAGTGCCATCACCATCATCCCCCCCCCAAGACTCTCGTGGACATGGATCAAGAGGAACATTGGCTCATATTCAGTTTTTCTGCCTCCAATTTCTTTTTTGAACAAAGACCAAAGAGACAGAGAAAGCAAATTTGAGATCAGATTGCCACTGAGCAAAATAATGGACACATCTTCTATAACCCTCTAGTGAGAAATATGTCTTGGCTGGTGTCTGGAAAAGAGAAGATGAAGAGAGAAGCTAAATGAACCATAGCCCTCGAGAGGAAATGACTTGAATTGTTAACATTTGAAACCAACTTGGCTCAGTTTAAATATGTCGACTCCATCATCACAGCTAATGCATCAGATCACAGACTTTTTTTAATTACATGGATTCAAAATTCTGTCAGTTGGCACAAAAGTCATAGGGCTTCCTAAAATTTTGGATAATGGACTGCGACTTGGTTTTTAGATCTATGTCTTACCTAGCCTTAATTTGCATAAACTGCTGATGTCTGTGCTATGTAAAATGTGAGCAACGATTTATATCTATGCACCTGTGCAAGTGATCACATGTTGGTTTGGCACTTCAATGAGAATATAGCACAAATATAATAACAACTATTTCAATAGCCAGATTAAATGGAACAGGATGATTTTTTGCTAGTGATGATGCAGTAGATTACCATAGGAATAATCAAATGTATTTAGCATTGTAAATACTTGTATGTTTTTTTTTCTTCACAAAAATTAAAGTGTATTAAAATCTGGGTATTTCATTATTTTTTAAATACTTAAGTGTGATAAAGAATTTATTATCTATGCTATAATATAGTATAATTGTGTAAGTTTGTTGTTAGTTCTCTCTCTAAAATATACATAAAATTTATAGATCTTTGAACTTAAAAACAAGGTTTTAAAGTTTTGGTAAAAGTTTGTGAACACTCAACATTTAGAGCTGTGTGAACAATGCTTGAATTTTACTAAGTAATTACAATGAATGCTACGTGATTATATGGACAGGCCTTTTATCTTCAATCACATTCTATGTTATCTACATCTCTGTTAAGTAGACTTCTTATAAAAGTTGTTAATGATTTTTTTTGACCATCTTCAGGTCAGCTATACAGATCAAGCTTTGTTCAGCTTAGTCTACTGGCCATTCAGTGTAAAACTTTTATGGGCTCCACTGGTAGACTCTTTATATGTCCAGTGGTTTGGCCGAAGGAAAACCTGGCTGATCCCCATACAATATCTCATGGGTTTGTACCTTTTCAATGTTCACTAGGTGGATTTGTTGCTCTATTTTCTTCAAGTTTATCAGGGTTAATGATCATTGGTGTTAGTGCCGTAGCTATTTCCCTGTATATCCTTATCTATGACAGCTTTCAGGCCATGCTATTTGCCCACATCTCATAAAAACTTCCTGTCAGGATGGGTCAACAGGCGTTAAAATGTCCAGGGGTAAGGGTCACTTGAATAAAATCAACTCAAGCCACGGGTTGAAATTTAAAAGCAATTTGATACGTGAACTTGAAAATATAAATTTGTCACAAACAAGGTCTAAATGCTAACAAGAAGTAAACACAATGCATGAAAAAGGTCAGAGTCCTCAACAATACCAGAGCTTTCAACAAATAGTACAAACAGCCATATTTGTACCTCCCTTCTAAATAATACTTGATAATGAACATTCTCAATTTATTTAGAACATTAGAGATTAGTACCCAGCGTGGAGCACATTCGAGTAAACATCTTGAAATGCTGTGCATTCATAATCCCTACACCTAAGAGAGTGTAATTTACTGTAATTGAGAATACATTTTTCGCAATAAAACATAATACATAGCTTATATATAACAAATGGCAGGGCATGGCATAGTTTTAAAATCCTATTTGTGTCATCTTGTGATGAGAGTTTTAAAATGCTGTTTGTGTCATCTTGTGACGACAGTTTTAAAATGCTGTTTGTGTCATCTTGTGACGACAGTTTTAAAATGCTGTTTGTGTCATCTTGTGACGACAGTTTTAAAATGCTGTTTGTGTCATCTTGTGACGACAGTTTTAAAATGCTGTTTGTGTCATCTTGTGACGACAGTTTTAAAATGCTGTTTGTGTCATCTTGTGACGACAGTTTTAAAATGCTGTTTGTGTCATCTTGTGACGACAGTTTTAAAATGCTGTTTGTGTCATCTTGTGACGACAGGGCTGTTCATGCTAATCCTGTCCACCCAAGCCAAGTACCTGCTGGGAGATGATCCTGAGATGAAAGATGTCAACATCCTGGGCCTCACTCTGATCTTTGTCTTCCTGAACTTCTTGGCGGCCACACAGGACATTGCTGTAGATGGCTGGGCATTGACCATGTTGTCCAGGTGAGAAAAGCTGGTGTGTCATAGGCTCTCACAGCAATACCGGTCACCATCTGGTGACAGTTTATTTTTAAGTTAACGTCTGTACCATCTGTTTTAGGTCCAACATTGGCTGGGCAAGCACGTGTAACACAGTTGGACAGACTGCTGGATACTTCCTGGGCAATGTCCTCTTTCTTTCCCTGGAGTCGGCTGATTTCTGCAACAAATACTTAAGGAGTGACCCACAACCTGAGGGGATACTAACTCTGTCGGGTAACTGAGACTGTAAATTTCTGATAAATGTTTTCATGATCATTTTCAGGTCAGCGTTATTGAAGGTTAATTTTATGCAATGACTCAGGAGTTCCTCAACTTCTTTAGAATTCAAAAGCGCAGGTAAAATTTTAAGGAAATGTAGATTACACCATCCTGAAACCTTTTTACCCCCCCCCCATTTAAGAACCCCTGCAAGAGATTTTAATTGTGAGGTTGGTTGTGATAAACTTTGCTCTTCAGTATATCCCCACGAATCATCATCACATGTTTTGCACTAGTAAGCAACCTCAATAGCAGTCATCTTGGGCTCCATGGAGTGCAGGTTCAGAATTCCACGTAGAAGTCCTCGAGACAATGTCAAGTGATTTGTAAATTTTAATGAAGTCTTATGAATTCATTAGGTGGTCAAGCGGCAGCTCGCTTGGCTGGCGTAGGGAGAGTCTCTGGTTTGAATCTATTTATGGGTGGGGCCTTGTTCCCATGGCTCAAGGGCGTCCCCGAGTCCACCAGGCTCCTAGTGGGTACCCGACATCAGTTGGGGTAAAGTAAAGGCGGCTGGGCATTGTGCTAGCCACACAATCCCCCTGTATGCAGTTGCTAAAGAAACTTGTGAACGCTGCTTCACTTGCCCCATGGGCCTTCATGGTATTAAAAAGGGAACTTTAGAATCTAGACTCTGAAATCTAAAAAACTATTGCACATTACATTGAAAAGCTGTGGCTTGGTTTCCATGTTCCCTCTAAGGTTCCGTTGTCCGTGTGCAAAAGGTTAATTTGTGTGCAAAATTGCACATCATCCATTTTTTGTTGCTGCAAAATTTTACACTTTACAAAGACATATATTACTATATTATCCATATTAAAATTTGCTGCTCTGCAATTCTAAACTGCTGCGCTGCGTCGATCAGATATCTGTGTGGCCGCGCAGCTTAAAGGTTACATGGCTTGGATTTTGTCCATATTATTTCAGAAACTGCAAGGGTATGATTTAATTATTAATTTGGAATTATTTTATCTTGTCAACATAATGCAGTTAAGTTTAATTTTTTTTAAATATCTAAATGCCAATTTCAGGTCTGCCATTAAAATGTTTGAATAATTTACATTCTTTATTTGCTAATATTTCAGGTTTTCTCTGGTTCTGGGGCGTGACATTTTTCGTGACCACTACCATGGTGGGGATCTTCAAGAAAGAACACATGGACTTAGATGCTGACCCAGACCAGGGGATTGTTGACACATATAAAAGTCTGGTCAAGGTCATCTGTCTCAAGCCTGTCATATCATACGCTGTTATACTACTGACCTCCAAGGTATGTCCATGGATGAACATTTGGGAAATGCTGCTATACAGTTTGTAATGAAATATACTACCCGTCTCTATTGAATACAAGTTGTAGACTGGCAACCGCAATAAGATAATAGCAGAAAATTTTGAAAATTGTAGGCTTTGTGTTATTTGTGTGTACAACAAAAAATAAAAGGATATAAATAGTTTTTTTTATAAACTTTTTTTTAAGGACACACAAAACCAAAAAAAAAGAATTTTATTTTTGGTACAAAAACTTTTTTGTTGTAACGGTTAATTATACTTTTATTTTCTAATATGTTAATTAATATTTAAATGTTAAATAAAAAATAAAGTTTATCTCTCAAACATCACAAACGTTGATTAAAGCAACCTGGGGAAAAAATATTTGTAATCAAATAGACACTGTACTCTCTCATGACACCACTTCCCTCATTAAAACTGATTTTAATCATTATAAGTTAAATGTTTTGAGCATGTGCACTAAAATATTATCATCTAACGCTTCTTCTGATCATTTACCCACAATCTGGAATGCAAGTAGAAATAAAATTCTTAAATAAGTTTTTTTTTAAAGTTAACAACATATGTCACAAAAAACACTTTATGGGGTCCAAAAAAAAATTGATTGTGAAGCCAGGTTGTAGTAAATATCCTTCATTGACCAGAACATGTCCTTGACCCTAGTTTTTGTACTATTCACCTTGTCATGTCCCTATCATATTACCTGAAATAAGTTTCTTCTGAATCAGGTTGCATTTGCGGCTGCTGACGCTCTGACTGGTCTGAAACTTATGGAGGCCGGGATGCTCAAAGAGAAATTAGCCTTGTTTGCTGTTCCAATGGTCCCCATTCAGATTGCCCTCCCCTTGCTCATTAGTAAATACACATCCGGTCCAAAACCTTTGGAGATATGGCTGAAAGCTTATCCCTTCAGGTAAATTTTTAAAAAAAGGAGATTCACTTGGGTAAATAAAATAAAGATATATCCTGTCAGCTAAATGAAATCGAGACTTATCCAGTCAGATAGATAAAAAGTTATATACAGTCTGATAAATAAAATAAAGTTAAATCTGGCCAGGTAAAAAAACTGCTTTTGATGACCTTTCAGGTAAAAACAAAGCATATTGTCTAATGCAAATGAAAAGGGAGCATCCGCTTCCAGATAATAATTGTAAAATATAAGCCTCATTTGGTAAAACAGTTTAAAATCAGTTTTGTTTTGATAAAATAAAATGTATTGTTTGTTTAGATGTATTGAGGGATTGAAACTTTCATAAATATTACATTAGACTTGATGGAGAAAGTCTTGAAAATTGTACAATACATTACTATAATAAACACCACTTCTGTCAGCTAGTATTTTCTTTCTCAATGTTTTCATCTTCAGAATGTTGATAGGTGTACTTTACTGTGGTGTAGTTTACTGGGCAACATTTGCCCAAACTTCACCCGGAGAATTCCCTTGGTACTTCTATGTGGTGACATTAGGGTTCTACGGCCTTCATCAGGTAAGTTTACATGTACATTTTTATGTCATTCGGTCAATGTTCCTACATCAGGTAAGTCTAAATGTACATTTCTGTAAAATTTGGTCTATGACCTTCATTAGGTAAGTTTAGATGCAAATTTCATTAACATTTGCTCTTGATACATAGATTAGGACAAACTGTGAAACAAGGAGAGGAAAAAAAACATTCCTTCTCTGCAAACAATAGCAGGACAAATATAGTTACAAGTCCATAACATAGACACCACCAAACATAGGCTCTACTGTTATAATAATAATAATAATTGATAATTTATATAGCGCTGTATCCCAGTAAGGAACCGGGCTCACAGCGCTTTACATGGAGATCATAACATACATATAATAATTAAACAACCATTCATACCATAATAACAACATAAAGGACAGTACATTACACATAAGCTACGCTAATCATTAAAACAAATGCAGGCCTGCCAACCCTCCCGATTTTTTCGGGATTATACGGATTTTTTACCCATGCTTACGAAATCCCGATAAGACCCTTAATCTCCCGATTTTCCGAAAAAAAAATTCACCATGAAAAATCCGAATGCGAAAAAATTATAAAAAGAAAAAGCTAATACTAATAATGGCGGTGATGTATTTCGAAAATGAAAATGCCACTTCCTAGGTTTTTTCCTGTACTTCCGTTATCCAAGCGAACCGCGATATCTAACTATTTCTTCGTTGGCCATCCGATCGTACATTATTCCTTTTACCAGCCTAATAAAAATTTAAAACAATTCAGCTATTCTGTGACTTTAAAAAAAAATGGATACATTTGTAAGGAACGCTGCTAAAAACGGTTTTCCAGTGACTGAGCTTCAGAGTGTTTGTACTAGTACTAAGACTAGTCTAACTAAACAAATAAAGAAAAGACGTCATTGGCATTGGGACATTCGTTTTCGAAACAGTACAGTATCAGTATTTGGAAAAACACTCGCCTGTTGCCGTGGCGAAACATTTGCAATCTGTGCCAGACCTAATTATCTTTTGAAAGTGGTGGGTTCAATAACAATAAAAAATAGTTTAATGCAAAAATTACAACTGCTGATTTAGTAAATTAAATTCATTAAAAGTAGTGAATCTACATCTGTTAACAATTACTTTGTTATTATTGTTGAAGGAATAGGAAATTCAGATATGAGATGGAAAGTTTATTTACCATCCTACTTTTTGGAAGAAATAAAGATTTTTCTAATACCTATCTTTTTAATGCCAGATTCAAAGAAATGTTTCCAGATAAATTACAATGAAGCAAGAGCAATCATTAATTCGGTTAATTCAGATGAATGATACTCTTTCTAAAGTTTCTAACTAAAAACTAATATTTATCTAAAAGCAAAGCTAACTTCAATTGACGAAAGAACTGTTCAAGTTCAAAAAGGCCACTAGGGAAATGCTGGAAAGCTGAACTCTATGCAGCCTCTGTTCATATGTGAAAAACATGGTTATTCTCTCGTGTATCTGAATGCAATGTAAACATTTCCTGTATTCTGTGGTGTTCTGTAGACACTTAAATTAAAAGATAATGGATTTAACTTATTACTTTATATTTATTTAGTATGTAGTTCTTAAACCAGCGCCGTGGGGTGCCGCATCGCCGCGCGTGGACCCCTCTACAGATTTTTTTTCTTGGCAGGTTGGCAGGCCTGCAAATGTTGTTTCATTAGTTTTGTAAATACATTTTGAAAAGATGCGTCTTAAGTGCAGTCTTGAAGGAATACTACGGATGTGTAATGGTAGAGAATTCCATTGTTTGGCTGCACAAAAAGAGAATGCCCTTTCGCCAAAAGTTTTAGTTCGTGTCTTAGGAACACATAGAATACGTGTGTCTGCAGAAGAGTGTAGCTGACGACTGAGTGAGTAGACCGACAGAAGTTCAGTAAGATAGGAAGGAGATGAGTCAGAAAAGAAGTTGTGACAGAGAACAGCCAGTTTGTAATCAATTCGAGCTTGTATAGGTAGCCAATGAAGTGAGTAAAGTAGCGGAGTAACATGGTCATGTTTTTTTGCCTTAAGAACTAGTCTGGCAGCTGAATTTTGAACTTTCTGTCGTTTTTCAATGCATTGTTTTGGCGCACCTGACAGAAGAGAATTGCAATAATCAATGCGAGCTAGAACAAGAGCACAGACTAGAGTTTTTGTTGCACTAACTGTTAAGTAATGACGGCATGAGCTGATCTAACTCTAACACAGGCCCTACAGTTACTTGCTAGTGTTGGCTTAACCCTAACTTCGAACCTACAGGTTCTAACTCTACCAAGGGACCTAAACCCTACCTTATATAGACTGTATAGTATAGGTATGAAAAAAGCAAAAAAAGAATGGATAGAACAACAATGCTCAGACATCGATGAAAATTTACTAAGGAACAACTCAAAAAAGGCTTACAAAATTGTTAAAGACTTGACATCCACCAAACAAGGTCGTATCTCAACCATACAAGATAAATCTGCAAAATGTATCACAGAAGAACAAGACATTCTCAAAAGATTGAATGAATACTGTTCTGAGCTATAAAATGAAGACTCCAAAGGCGATGCATAAGTGCTCAACTGCCTGAAGTCAACTAACATAGACAACCATTCTATTCTCCGTGACGAGGTGGAGCTGGCTGTACGAAAATTGAAAAGGGGAAAATCAGCTGGAGCAGACAACATTCCAGGCGAACTGATTCAGGCAGGAGGTGACCCTGTAATAAACATTCTAACTAACATGTGCAAAAAGATCTGGCAGATAGGAGAATGGCCAACCCCCTGGACGCAATTGCTGGTTAGCACGCTCCCAAAGAAGGGTAATTTACAGATGTGCCAGAACTACCGTACAATCAGCCTGATTAGTCAACCCAGCAAAGTCATGCTTATGATAATATTAAACAGACTGAAACCACAAGCAGAGCAATTCATTTCAGAAGAGCAGGCGGGCTTCAGAGCAGGAAGAAGCACAACAGAGCAAATCTTTAACCTGTGAGTGCTCTGTGAAAAACATCTCCAACACCAGTGTGACCTCTATCATGTCTTCATAGACTTTAAAAATACGTTGGACAGAGTGTGGCATGCGGCACTGTGGGCAACTATGCACAAATTCAACATTTATACAAACCTCATTGAAGTGATCAAGAACCTGTATAACAGAGCAACCAGCGCAGTACTCTTCAACAGCAAGCTGGGAAATTGGTTCAAGACCACTGTTGGTGTCAGACATACTTTCCCCCATCTTCTTTAACCTCTTCCTTGAAAGGATTATGACAGATGTGCTAGAAAACCATATGGGAACAGTCAGCATCGGAGGGAGAACTATAACCAACCTATGCTTTGCCGATGACATAGCTGGCAGCGAGGACGAACTAAAAGAATTCCTTGCAAAATTAGAGAAAACAGCAAAGGCGTATGGCACGGAAATCAATGCTGAAAAGACCAAGGTCATGGCAAATAGAAAATTCACAAATGAAATTTGGATAAACGGGCAAAAACTCGAAGAAGTCTCCACCTTCAAATATCTAGGGGCCATAATATCCGATGAAGGCTCAAAGCCAGAAATTCTTGCCAGATTGGCCCAAACAATGGCAGCACTGAGCAAGCTACAACACATCTGGCAAAACAAGAAACTCTCCCTGAGATCAAAGATCCGACTAATGTGCTCTCTGGCGATGTTGGTCTTTTTGTATGGTTGTGAGGCTTGGACGCTCACTGCAGACCTCCAAAGAAGAATCAATGCACTATAGATGAGATGTTTCCGCAAGATACTGAACATCTCCTACACAGCGCACATCACAAACAAAGCGGTCCGCAACAAAATAAGTGCTGTCATTGGCCCCTACAAGGACCTTGTCACCTCAATTAAGAAGAGGAAACTACAATGGTACGGACACGTGACAAGATATGGAGGTCTCGCAAAGACTATAATGCAAGACACAGTCCAGGGAGAAAGGAAAAGAGGCAGACAAAGGAAGAGATGGGAAGACGATATCAAAGAGTGGACCGGCGTGTCATTCAGTGACTCTCAAAAGGCAGCACAGGACCGGGACAAATGGTGTGAGATAGTGTGCAGTTCACGATGGTGCCCCAACGACCCAATGATGGGTTAAGGGATAGTTCAGTTCATCTCAGTATCAGTAGAGTAGTCCTTATAAATACTTAATACAACCTAGCTGCATGGTGGGAGCGGGAATCTGGCTTAAGTCTTTCCCAGGTGAACACCATCAACGCTTGCATTTACATGTAATAATCAGCAACACACATTGCACAACAAAATGAATCCATATTATATTATTGGGCCACTCCTCACATCACAACATCAAAAGAATCTGGCAGTAATGAAATCTGTGTTTACTTTGACTCTAACAAAGACAGCATCATGAAGACAAACCACAAACTTTGGCCAGGCTTGATTGGCATCTCGATTTCCTTTTAAATGATAATGAGGCTCACACATTAACTTCCTTTGACACTCTACAGCAGTACTTCTCAAACTTTTTAGTATGACGGACCGGCAGGAATTTTTTCCATTGCACTAGGGACCGGTGCACTATTTTTCCTGAACTGACAATTTTGTCTGTCCTTTTTTTATAACTTCTGCGGACCGGCGGTGGATGGCCCACGGACCGGCACCGGCCCGCGGACCACCACTTTGAGAAGCGCTGCTCTACAGGTTCTAATTCCTTAATCTCAGTGAATTTCTGTTTGATTTCAGGTTGCTGTTTACTGTATGTTTGTAGCCCAGATGGCCTTCCATGCTAAGATCAGTGATCCTGTTATAGGTGGTACATACATGACCTTACTCAACACAGTGGCTAATTTAGGTAACAAGATATCATATATGTGGGCGTGTATGTGTGGTGAATAGGTAGTGTGGCTGAACTACATGTTAACAAGATGTCATATATGTGGGCCTGTATGTGTGGTGAATAGGTAGTGTGGCTGAACTACATGTTAACAAGATGTCATATATGTGGGCCTGTATGTGTGGTGAATAGGTGGTGTGGCTGAACTACATGTTAACAAGATGTCATATATGTGGGCCTGTATGTGTGGTGAATAGGTAGTGTGGCTGAACTACATGTTAACAAGATGTCATATATGTGGGCCTGTATGTGTGGTGAATAGGTAGTGTGGCTGAACTACATGTTAACAAGATGTCATATATGTGGGCCTGTATGTGTGGTGAATAGGTAGTGTGGCTGAAACAACATGCTAACAAGATGTCATATATGTGGGCCTGTAAGTGTGGTGAATAGGTAGTGTGGCTGAACAACATGCTAACACATCCTTCCTTGAAATACTTTAAATTTGCCATCTAACTATTCCCCTCTCTTTCCTGTTGCCATCTAACTATTCCCCTATCTTTGCTGTTGCCATCTATCTATTCCCCCTATCTTTGTTGTTGTCATCAAACTATTCCCCTGTCGTTGCTGTTGTTTTCTAACTATTCCCTTTCCTTATTTTAATTTCCTTCTCATTATACAGGAAATTGAACTACGTATCTCCAAGTATTTATAGCCCACTAATTATCATTTGAAAAACATGAACATTTGAAAACATGAACATTTTGCTTTGATTTTACTTGTTGATGGGCTCAACACTCCATTGCCTGCCTAATTTTGACATTGTAAACATTCTACTGACTTAACAATTTACGTGAATAGTTAAATGAGTTAAAGTTTTAGAAAAACATTGTTAAGTTAAAAGAAGATTAAATAGGATTTCTACAGTTTGAACAGCCTGGTTCCTGTCGGGTATTGATCTCTGTTTGATTACATTGTGTTGTCATGGCCTTCATCACTAATTGCTTGCTGTGTGTTGTTTCCCTATAGGTGGCAACTGGCCCAGCACATTGACGTTGTGGGTAGTCGACCATGTCACATGGAAAACCTGCACTACAGGGGGGGAACTGTGATAGCAAGGAGATGGAGAAGGTATGTTGACTGGGGAAATAAGTGGCAACAGGGAGAGGGGGAAACCTGCACTACTGGGGGGGAACTGTGATAGCAAGGAGATGAAGGTATGTTGGCGGGGGAAATAAGAGGCAACAGGGAGAGGGGAAAAACCTGCACTACTGGGGGGGAAACTGTGATAGCAAAGAGATGGTTTGTTGACTGGGGAAAATAAGTGGCAAAAGGGAGAGAGGAAAAAACCCTGACGGAAAAAAAAATGCATTAAAAACAATGGATATCTGGCTGTTTTTCTTGGCTGAACGAAAAACAAGAGAAACAATAGATGAACTAAAATAGCTCAGAGATATGGACATTTTTCAATTGGGGGAGTTTATTTTATATTACATCTATGCATATCATTTAAAGCACTTAGGTTTAATAATTTTTTGTATTAGAAAATGTTAACCCTTTAGATTAAATTTAAAATATTAATTGAATAACTGGATTCTGATGCTGATCAACAGATGTGTAAATTGGCTGATGGCTCTTGTGTTACAACTGTTGAGGGCTACTATGTTTTATCTGCTGCTTGTTTCCTTATTGGGGCTGGTCTTCCTCTATTCCCGGTCAAGTCGTCTCAGGGATCTTGGATTACTTAACGAGAAGAGTTGGCGCTACAGCATAACCAACAGCTCATGACTTTGGCTTGATGTTTAGTCATTTAAAATGTGATGACCATTTGTACATGACTTTGGCTTGATGTCTAGTCTTTTAAAATGTGATGACCAGTAGCACATGACCTAGGCATGATGTTTAGCCTTTTTAAAAATGTGATGACGAAAAAAAAACTTTTTTTATCTGGTTAATACAGCTTGGTACGTGTTACCCTACTAAAAATTTTTTAGCTTGTGACCCACACAAGGGTTCCAAAAACCAGGTTTAACAAAAAAAAATGTCTCTACACATTGATACCTTATTGGAAAGCCTGAGTTTATCATTGTGGAGCCTGTTTTTGTCATTGTGGGCGCCTTAATGTATGATTGCAGGGCCTTCGTACGTCAATGTAGAGATAGTGTGGGCAAACATGGAGCTAGTGAGTATAATTGATAGGTTTTGGGGTAGGCAAGAGTGAGGTGCTATGTTTTTCCTGACTAGGTTTCATGCTTTCAGCATATTTTCTTGACTGTGTTGAGTACTCTGACTTTTCACCTCAGTTTTTTGCTCTGTATAATTCCATCCAACAGATTTAACATAAGTACCAGTCCTGATTTATTTTTAATGTTAACTTGAGATCTGTTTTGAGACCAATTAATGAATTCTTATAAGAGTTTTTTTAAAAAATTTGTATGAATTCACTGTGTACATTGCTGCCTAATGTGCTGTAATGATGTTATAGTACTTGAAAATAATAACCAAAATTAAAGATGAATTGCCAAAAATTCTATCTTGAAATATCCTAAGATACTGTATGATTCTTTTTATTTATCCTAATAGCATGAAATGTGGACTAGTTACGATCCTTGTCCATTTTCAACATAAGATTAAACATGATGAACTTAACACATTTTTTTAAAACTAGAAACAATCTCAGAATTATCCATCTTATATCATATAAACCTCACTTCCAGGTTTGAATATTGAATTTGATATGCATGATAATTTTTATTTGACAAGAGCCACAAGTATAGCACACAGGTAACTTACAACATGTGGGGAACAAATAAGTAACTATATCTCTCAATTCTTATTTTGTAAGTATTTGTGGCCTTGATCAAGATAATCTAAAATAACTGTGATGAATTAAATGTTGCTTGTCCTCTAAAATTTTAAATGATGAATATATTCTGATGTGTATTTTTGAATTTCCCTGTGGGAAATAATATAAGCTGTCCATCTCCAAAATATTTTGAATTTGTTTTACTTTTGTCCGTTTAAAAGGACATTTTGTTGTTGTTTGTTTTAATTTAAGATAACTTATATTTAATTGCATTGAAAGGGATTAAAAAACTTGGCTTTGATTTTTTTTAAATTGCTATTTTAAATTATTTATTTAGATTTTTATGAAATCTAGATGTATTCATTGAATTCTTAAAAGTTATTTAAAAAATCACAGGCTATATTTCCTGAAATATATCTTTTGTTTGCTCTAATGGAGTAAAGTGAATAGCTCATGTTACAAGCTTAATGTTCCTACAGTATACAGGATGCTAGCCCAAAAGATTCCTATTATAAAGACTAGTTCCGTGACGGCGAACCTTTTTGGGGTCGCGTGCCCGAAATTCAACCAAAACCCATTTTTTATATAGCAGAGTGCCAACACTCTCGTGAAACCCGAAAATGGGGCTTGGCTGGGCTGGTTTTTTTTAGGAAGTAATATTTTAGTCACGTGCCGGCTGATGAGGCTCTGTGTGCCGACTTTGGCACGCGTGCCATAGGTTTGCCATCACCGGACTAGTTTAAAGACAAGAGGAGTAACTTTATTAGTACCTAGTAATTCTTTTGTGGACCTCTTGGGTATGTTTCTTTTGCACACACACAGTTTTATTACTAAAATAAAAGATATTTTTTATAGATTTCAGGCTAATGGTGAAATTTTTGTTACAAATTCAATTTTCACAATATTTATATTTGAGCATGGACAGTTAAAAATCCATTGTATTTGATTAATGGTAAATTGTTAATGTTTGAAATTTCTTTAAAGTAATATTTCAAACACTTACTGTCAACAATATCTGTAGAAAATATTCTAACAGACAAGGAAGTTAGGAAAAAATATTCTGACAGATCAGTTACTGTTTATATCTTTTTGCCTTAAATTGATAACTCATTTTAAATTTAAGTACATGTAAAACAGCTTTGTTAAATTCTATTAATTAATCAAAATCTTTACACTCTAGTACAAATAATTGAATTAGTTTTTATTTACCTAACAAATGATGACTGGCTGTCAAAAATAATCTTTCAAAAAATAATACCCACATAAAATGTAGTCATGACAGATGATTTACGTGTTAAGTTTTCTCTATGAATTATTCTAGATTTTATGTATTTAAAATTAAGTTTTGAAATTAGGTAGTTCATTAGAATTTTAAATGTCATAAACTGACTTGTATTTAGTAATGTTAGACTTCACACTGTTTCAAATGCACATTTCTCTGTGATTGTGATTCAACATTGTCATGATGGGGTCTTTTGAGAGGTCTTAACATATTGACATTTATTTAAATGTACCTACTCAAGAGATTTTGTCTTAAATTTAATGACATTAAATTAAATTATATACAAATACATATTGTTCTTGGCATTTTATTTACCCTAAAATTATTGTTATTAAATCTGGGTCCAGAAATCCTTTACTGACTTAAGTTTCCAATCTCATAGTCATACATTTATTATTTTTTTAAAGCTTTTAACATTTTTTTTAACTAACACAATAATTTATATTCACCCAATTGAACACATTCATTTAATTTAAGTTATATTGCTTGCATATTTCCTATTTAATTTTAACAAATGTGTAGACAACATACTTCTAATCAATGATTGGCCTGAACTCTTGGAAGGGTGAAAATTTCACTGTTGTGGGACTTGCTCCAGATACAACATACTTCTCATCAATGATTGGCCTGAACTCTTGGAAGGGTGAAAATTTCACTGTTGTGGGACTTGCTCCAGAAACAACATACAGTACTTCTAATCAATGATTGGCCTGAACTCTTGGAAGGGTGAAAATTTCACTGTTGTGGGACTTGCTCCAGAAACAACATACTTCAATCTTGCACAATAGGTCTTTCATGCTAGTTGTATTTTAATTTTAATCATTTACAGGAAGTTGTAAGAAAATGTCAGAATGGAAATAGAAAACTTGCTGCACACTCGCTGTAATCAACAAACAAACATTTTTTGTGGCTCTTTTTATTGTATTATTAATAACAAAGCATAGTTACGCATATTTGTACAGCACATAAAGAGATTTGAAAATATAACGCTAACAATTTGACAACACATAGGAACTGATCAAGTCACATGGTAGTGGAAGTGTTAGTTTTCTTATACAAGTTACAAAGTTTAAAAAATGAAATGCTACCTCCCATATTAAGCAATTTTTTCATCAAATTTTAATGCCATCATTGGAGGCAAGTATTTAAGACCAAATATTTGCTGCACTATTGCAATATAAAATTAAAGCCATTATTGGTGGCAAGAATTTAAATAATTTTTTAGGGGGAAAAAAAAACATGGACTAAAACCTCGCAATAAAAAAAATTATATATTTTTTTCCCCCTTCAAAATATAATGTGGCAAATTTCTTCACTTTTAAATCCTGAAATTTATTGGAATCTTTTAATTAGTCATTTAAAAAAAAATCAAATTGTATCGTCTTACATGTATATAAGAGAAATATTAAGTTAGAACTAAAAATGTTTCTTAAACTTACACTTAAATTACAATCCTAAATGTGTAAATGGTACAGGAATATTGAAACAATATGGGTCTATTGATAAGACTGGAATTTTGTCAACCCTTTTTTAAAAATATATTTCTGACAAATATTTGTAGTTTGTCTTGTTATTCAAAAAGTAGCTTACTTTACGAACTACTATCTGGGAAATGACAAAAACACTACTCTGTACTTTGATTCACAATTTAAGTTCTATTCTAAATTATGTTGTGAGAATAGTGTTATTTGCTTGAATAGGTTTATTTTAATTTTTAAGTTCTATTCTAAAGTCTGTTGCGAGAATAGTGTTGTGTTTGCTTGAATAAGGTTTATTTTAATTTAGGTTCTATTCTAAACTATGTTGTGAGAATAGTGTTGTGTTTGCTTGAATAGGTTTGTTATTTTAATTTAAGTTCCATTCTAAATTATGTTGTGAGAATAGTGTTGCGTTTGCTTGAATAGGTTTGTTATTTTAATTTAAGTTCTATTGTAAATTCTGTTGTGAGAATAGTGTTGTGTTTGAATAGGTTTGTTATTTTAAGACTTCACAACAAAAACTGAAACCACTGAAAAAATGGTGTACATTAAAATATCAATAATTGCACGTACAAATATAAAGTTACACACCTACTAGAAAAAATGTTATCAGAAAGAATTTGATCACAAACAACCATTTAATTATCAGGAAGAAGAAGTCGGTAAGTCAAATAACCAATTTAAAAAGAAATTTTAAAAATAAACGATTCAACAGGAAAGAAACGAAACTGAAGCACCGACTGATATCAATGACATAGCAACATACAAATCGTACGTTATGTGGATGATGTGATGATAAATCAGTGAAAATCAAATTTTTTATCGAAAACAAATAAAGACATTATTTTTGTTATAACAAAATGATAATAAGAAATGAATTGCTGGCGCCAGGGAACACTTTTATAAATAACTTATTTGATTGAACTCTGAAGCTATACTTGGCTGTCCCTGCCAAGTCAGTCAGTGACCAAACTGTGAAGCTATACTTGGCTGTCCCTGACAAGTCAGTCAGTGACGAAACGTGGCAATTGGACAAAGAGATACATGACAAAAACCTTCAGTTAAAATCCCCCAATGAAGTAATATTAATAGTAGTAGGATGAGGTTTACAAAGAAACTGAATCTTATTGAGATGATGTGATCTTGTAACTATTGGTGGCACCAAACGCAGAGGGTTGTCACTCCATTTTAATCAACAGGTTAGAAAAATATGTTTCCAAACAAACAGATGAAAAGCTGTGATCTTTATTCCATCTTATTCAAGAACATTAAAATTATGATGTTTTTCTTCACCCTTATTTGATATGTATTGCAATGGATATTTCCCACGAGAAAGAATTTTTTAAGTCAAAGATTGACACTCTCAATCTTTATTTTCTTTTCCTTTCCTTCTAAAATTTAGATTTCGTGATGTACCAGACTAGAGGGTACTCAAACTACAGCCTCTGGACTTAAAGGATCCTAAATCACACTGCTGGGTAGCGGCAAAAATATGAAAGTGCTGACCTTTTTTTTTCGTTTCATCTGCCATTCTTTTCCTTTAAAATATAAATTTTACATTGATCAAACATTTTCCACGTAATACTCCCCCCCCAGGTTACTGTGTTCTCTTTGAATTAAAAAATATACATAAGAGTTATTGATATTAAACAAAAAACAAAATATATTCTGGTCGGCCTGTGTTTTGTTTGTTGATGCTTGCCGCTTGTCTTGAGAAGGGACCAAGGACACAGATCCAGCGGCCCCCCTGAAAAGGTTTGAGGACCCCCCAAGACCACCCCTAGACCAGACAAACATTACCAGGGGAAAATTACTCAAAAAATATTTAGCTGGTGAAAACAAAGATCTGAAGAAGCAAGGTAAATGTAATAAGAGGAAAAGGGCAATATTCTGTTGGAAATGAACCAGTCAGATGATAAAACATTGAATGAAACACTTTCAATAGACTCAGCCAGCTGCTTCTCATAGGATCATCTTTCAATTCAAGATTACATTACCGGCCATCAACTCTAATAAACTTTTAGACTCTTACAATGGTTTATTTCTTTTGTTAGAATTGAATTAAAAAGTGGTTTGTTTTTTTTATATTTAAATTAACATTTTAGCCACATTAGAGAAGTACAGAATTAACATTTTAGCCACATTAGAGAAGTACGGAGATTCCGAATAAGATAGAGTGAGGAAACCTTATGATGTATTCAACAACAACAACAAAAAAAATTGCAGAAGAACAAGCAGAAAAGGAATTGTCTACAGAGGAAAACTTCATAAAGTCATAAAAATCTGAACTCAGGTCACGAGAAATCACTGGATAATGAAGTCTACAACATTTATGTACGAATCAAATATCGTTGTTTATGGTTTGGAATAAACATTGAGTCATCTAAAGTCATCTAATACAGTAGCTATATTTAGAATAATGGCATTTACACAAAGAAACAGTAGAGTGGATGTAACAACACAGTTCACTGGGATTAGCCACCATCTAGTGGAGCGGTACAAAAAATACTAGGATGGCAAGATAAATATTTCAAGGATGAATAATGCATTGGCAGATTCAAGATATATAATTTTTTTATTTTTTTTTAATCATTTTTTTTCTTTTGAAGGATGATTTTTTAATAATTTATTTTATGGGAAGGAAAAGAAATATCTTTTAAAGAAACTATCACTAAAAGTCTCTTTACAATATGTAAATTAAAAAATTGTTTTAAAAAAAAACAGCAGCAAAGAAGAGAGAATAAAATGGTGTGATGAATTTGGTCAAATTTTCAATGCAATAAATATATTTTAAAAAAATCAATTCAGTGTTTCACCATGTATTCATATATATATAATAATAATAACATATGTACAGTTTGTGAAATACAAGTTCTAAGCTAATCTAGTTAGGTCTTCATACAAGACAGGAAACCGGAACAATTCACAGGCACAACAGCTGGGTTTCCTCTTGCCATCTCTTAGTTTATGGAAGACCAGTAAACACACAGATGAACCTAGAGTCAGTGTGCTGTATCAAACATCACTGGTGTAAACAACACCGTATTTGGTGTCATGCCACAAAACCATGGTGTCATGCCGCACAACAACACCTTACTAGTTATTTAACTCGACAGATTTCATTTATCACTAAAAAAAAATAATAAGTGGACTCATCAGCTTTCGACTGAGTATATTCCCTTGGTTTTAAATATGGTCGTCCAGCTTCAGGAGATCAAGTTTCTTTGATAAATAAAAGAGTTTTGCATAGAAGAACTATCATCACAAGCAAGAAATGGTGTAGTAGACCTCATTTATCAAAAAATCTAAATACTAACCACACCCCAAGAAAGAAAGCACAACTCTTTGCAATGGCTACCATTTGAAGAATGACAAAAATTCTCCTTGCTGATGTCTCATCCAACACACAACTCCAGGCATGTTATATACAACATTCGTACATCAATACACGTTTCAGAAACCATTACTTTGTGCTAACAAAATAAACAGATGGTAATTAATTATTTTTTTAAAATAATTCCGACCAGGGTCACCACATGACAGAAAAAAAACCCACAAAAACAACTGTGCTATGATTACAAGTATAACAGACAGAGACATGAGTAGGCAGATGTTTATCAAAAATTCAGACCAGGCTATAAAATAAGCCCTGGTGTAATTCCATCACTGACCAGCTGTTGTCACTATCTTTTATATTACAGGCACTCGTGTTAAGCAGAAGATTATTGAGTCTATCTATGATTCACAAGCTGTTTGTACTTGCAGATAAGAAAAAAACAAGTCAAATTCAATTCTAGTATCTATTTATTTAGTCACTAAACCATAGTGGTAATACCAATGTTATCTGTATACATTTTTGGTAACTTCTTTAAACAAATTTATTTAAAAACTAGTTTCAACTGAGACGTAATGGCTGAAATGTTTCTTTGATGGTAAACAATTTCAGGGATAAACATATTCTTGACTAATATTCAACTGAAGGTCGAATGTTGACAAGTGTGTGTTAGTTATTATGAATAATCTTTTTTGCCCTTAATACTATTGACTTGACAGTGACTGAATAATTTTCAGGAAAAGTGCAATCAGTTTCCCAGGTCAGCCTTACCCCTTGTGACCTAGCTAGATTGTTCTGATACATCAAGTGGAGAAAATGGTTACAGGTGGACAAATTGTTTGATAAATATCTGCTAGTATGACATCATAGACTGATGCTCAGTTAACATCTGCTAGTATGACATCATAGACTGATGATCAGTTAACATCTGCTAGTATGACATCATAGACTGATGCTCAGTTAACATCTGCTAGTATGACATCATAGACTGATGATCAGTTAACATCTGCTAGTATGACATCATAGACTGATGCTCAGTTAACATCTGCTAGTATGACATCATAGACTGATGCTCAGTGAAACTATTAGCAACAGAAATAGATCTACTGATGGTGCTTAAGACTATGGTTCTCAGAAGATGTTTGCTGCCCATGGCTCTTACCTTGGCCCAGTGTTCACTTAAACACAATCTAACTATCACCAAGGACATGGTTTTTTAAAAAATACTAAAGCAAAGTAAAGGCGTGAAATATCCAAGATATGCTCTGATCCCACACTAACCACCACGTCACATTGACCAAGTCAGTTCAAACTCTATCCTGAAGTTTGAGATTATCTAACTGCTCACAGAAGGGCACCAACAGTTGCACAATGATCACAATGGTAATACAATAGAAAACTTTAAGACTTATCACAAACTGTTGTTTCCCCCCTAAAACTTAGTTTATCATGGCCTGGAGACAGACGAATACAACTGCTATCACTTATTAGAAAACACAATTCTTGGTCCTCACAGACAAGGGAGCGAATGTCAAGAACCGGAACATTGGACTGTTTCGTAGCAGTCACTGTAGTCCTAGGAAACAATATCAATCTCAAGTACAGTAATTGCCCTTTAGACTTAAGAGGCACATAAGACTTGGTAATGCTGTGAGAGTTAGAGGACTGCTGATTAACACAAGAATAGGATACACCACAGCTCAGATGTGAACTGCACTGATTAAAAAACTACAATCATAATTCATTAAAGTCAAAGTAATCAAGAAATGAGAGTGAGATTAGGTGGATGTTGGCCTAACAAAGCTCAGCAATGAATGAGTCAAATAGCATGTAGAGCAAATCAAGGGCTTCATTACAACACTATAACTATATGTCACTACAGGTGACATGAATGTCAATTAATTTTAAAAAAACTTTTTAATAACACAGAATTTCCTTAATAAATTTCAGTTTCAAAATAGCATTCCATAATTGAAATCCTTTACATCTTGTTAAATGACACTATCTGTAAGCTGCCCCTAATGGCACTATCTGTCAGCTGACCCTAACCCCATCTCTAGTATAATTTGAAATAGTTATGTCTAAGAAAGCTGAGTACTGAGCAACTAACCCTAGCATAACTTAGGGTGGCAAATATTTAAATAGAACTAACATTGTGTTGTGCTGTTGAGAACTTAAGCAGTTTTCTTGTTTCAAGTTATAGATGAAATAGCAATAAATAAACTCATTGCCTAATGATTGTTGGTTCATTATTGGCTAGTAATTGCAACCATGTTAAAAACAGGTTTTGAACAGTTCATCTATAGGCAGTCAGCAGCAGCCATGCTAGAAAGAGGTTTTGAACAGGTCATCTATAGACTTCAGCAGCAGCCATGCTAGAAAGAGGCTTTGAACAGAGTCCTTTAGAAACATCCTATTGCCTGCCACACATTTAAAAATCATACTAAATAACACATATAAAGAAATTGAAAAAAAGTTAAATATTGGGACACTGAAAAACAATTACCAAGGACATAACTGTAAAGTTTTTATAGATATCCTAGGGAAAAACCAAAAAGTGTGGACCTGATTGATTGACATTATGAGTTGTTACAACTCCCCTCCCCTCCCTTGCCCTCCCCCAAACCCAACACCTTATCGTTTATCAAATAATCTCCAATGTTTGCCTTGTCTAAATTTATGGCTTTAATAACAAATTGGTAGCCAAGTTTTCTCCAAAGACAACTAAATATGATTTGTGGAATTCTTGGACACAGTGACTCATTTATAACCAGAAATTGAATCATCTTTGTGTATCATTCGAGGAGATGGACTAATCGATGTACAGTATAGATTCTCCGTTGATCCTCTATGGCTATAGAGTGGGCAGTGACAGGAAACATGATTCTAGTGAAGCCAGTGGTGTGTAACATGACTATAGTGGAAGTGGTGGCATGACTATAGTGGAAGTGGTGGCATGCATAGCTCAACTAAAGCACCATAGCTGGTTGTGAGAGCAAGAAGACAAACAAAACCAAAAAAAACACTTAATGTATATCATAAAATAGATCCTGTACATGACGTATGTTATATGAATGGCGTGTAAATAGTTTTGCTTGCTGCTGTTCACATGAAAAGACTTCTTAAGGAAGGTGCACGCTTTCTTTTATCCTGTCTCTTTGATCACTGCCGTGTCAACCGCTCAACAACTCCACCACCCACCTTCCCATCAGTCGTCATTTAAAATACTACAAAAATGAAATTCAAATGAAATACGCCTTCCCTCGTTGCCAATTTTCTTTTTGTGTATGTGGTTTAGCTTAAGCTGGCAGTAGTGGGGCAGGACTTGGACGTCCAGAGTCAGAGGAACAATATTTATAAGAAGATAAGACCTTGATATAAGGAGATGATAGAATTTGAGCACCATGTTACACAAAACAGTTGTTTATTTTGCTGCAGCCACAAGATGATCATATAGGAATCAAGTGGGGTGGAGTTAAAAAGCCATTTTAAATTATGATAAACAAATTGAAGAAAACAAAAACAACATTTGTGATTAAGATGAAGAACATGATTAGCCATCATTTACATTTGGACATGAAAAAAAGAAAAATTCAGTAGCATTTTAAATTTTTTTAAACTCTGGTATCCATATAGTTAATTTTTGAAACTGGGTGTAAACAAAGGAATTTCTCCTTAATGACAGAATGGTACAATGCTTCTTTGAACATTATCTCTAGAACCATGCCATATTCCACCAGAAACAGTTCTAAGAAATAATCAACTGGAAGCAGACAAAAAACATTTTTCAATGAATCTAACAATAAAGGTCAGACTGTCTAAGAGTGTAGGGTTGTTTTTTTTGTTATATCAGCCTTGTAAATGTTCAACAGAATCACATCAGCTAGAGTAGACCCTCAAATGGCAACATAAAATGAAGGATTAAAATTAGTGTTAAAAGTTACTGATGCAAAGCAATAAGCTTGTCAAATTGGGGACAACATGCAGACGTACAAATGACACGGAATCTACACATCAAAACTGACTGCTATCAGAGCATGAGCTACGGCGCATCACCCGGTCCAGCAGTTAGTGGCGCAGTGAGACCCCAATCAAAGCCTTTTATCACAATCTCAATGATGCCCTATGATAGACCTGGTCCGGCCTTAATCTACTTTCGACGGCCCTTGGGGAAAAAACTGATTCGAAATGTTCTAGCGCATGTGGAGAGGCTCCAATCAGACTACAAGGCGCAGGTCTGGGTGACGGCATGTATCGCTACAACACCGCGCTGACAAGTCACGATGGTAGCGCCCATAGCCTCAACTTCCCCTAGCCAGTTTATGGACACATGCTGTCACACAGCCTTGACCTTGTAGTCTACCGGCTCCACTGCAGGTCGGTAACAGTATTTCTATCCATGTTAAAAAAAAACTTGACAGTAGGAATTATTTCATTCACGTGTCAGGATGGAATTGTTTGACGCCTCAGTTGAAAGTCTTGGCTTTTAATATTGAATAGGACACATCAAGTTTGTCACGGTTGTATCCTACCACAAACAAAGAGATATTTTAAAAGATCTAAACAAAATTACAATTCATTCGCCATATACATAATATTGTAAGGTATATATGATGAAACGAGTGCTACATGGTAATAGATTACAATTGAACAACTGTTTACACTTCATGTGAAACCCCAATAACATATATATAGATATATTTATAGGTATACTTCTATATATATGTAAATAAATGGATGAGAGAAGTTAAGTTGAGCTATTTACAAGAATCATTAACAGTCAGTTGTATATGACACAGACACGAGAGTCACGTCGACTGCTGGACTCATCACAACAAACACACATCGATGCGGTACGAGTGGACACATTCTCTACAAATCAATATGACTTGTCAGACTTCACAACGAGACATAAAATAATAATAATGATCATTAGCATTGTGTATATGCGTACGCAAAACTAACGCGTACCTCCGATAGGGCTAAAACATACATAAAATTTATAAGGGGGAGAAAAAAAATACCACGAGAGAGAAAAAAAAATCACAATTTAAAAAGTAACAAGTAAAAAGTAACACTGAGGAACCACAAAATTGTAACACAGAAAATTGGGAGTCTTATGTTAGGGTTTAATGCTGTAAAACTTGAATCTTCTTTCTTTGTTCATGTCATGGCATCCAACAGCAGGCTAAGGCAGCCTACCTACCAGATTTAAGTTCATAGAGGCTGGACATTGAATCAATACCGTCTCAGATTTCTAACAAAGATCTCAGATTTCAGTAGGAAGATTGCCAAGTCAAACAGCATGAAATCATCACATAACGACTCGTGCCCTCCTTTGCAACTCGTCCTGTCTCAAAAATGTGTAGTTTAATTTAAGAAGTGACTAAAAAAAAACCAAAAAAAACTCTGCTCAATCTCAGTTACGTCTACGTGTCGAATGACGAATGGGCCGACTTGACATGAGCCAAGCGGACTCACTCCTTCGGCCACGTGACATGAGCCAACAGATAAAACCTTGAATTAGCTGCGCACAGACTTGCACCCGACATGCTGTCAACTGGCTAGGGGAAGTTGAGGCTGTAGGGCGCTGGGTTTTGTTTCGTGCTTGTCAACGCGAGGCTCCCACATGTGGGTTGTGTGGCAAGTTGTGCACAGCTAATGTACAATACCTTATATTCTTCCACAGCTACAACTAGAGACTAGCTGCAACGATGTGAGAACCACTCTAATCGACTGGTTTTGTCTTCATGACTGTGTCCAAAAAAATTATCATTTGGACAGCTCGTGCCCCACACTTATGGACACCTACCCCCTCCCTTTTTTTTATAGTGGTCAGTACCAGACAGTGACCGAAAGGTCAACACCTGGCCCGGCGACACTACAAGTATTGAAAAGACTCCCCCCCCCTCTCCCTTACTCAACAAATCCTGTCAATGGTTCTGATCTGCTTAATTGAGACAACAAGATTCATCTAGAACCGTCTATTGTGGTGTTCCATCACATAACAAAATTATTTAGTGTTGAAACTTAACAGCAACTCATTCTAAGTGTACAAATGCAAAAATCTTTTCTTCTTTAAGTAATGGGTAAAGTATAAACATATATCCTCCTATCAGTAGTGTCAAGCAGCTAGACTCCATTTAAAATCGTTTTTGTTACTTGCCCCAACCAGTTTATAAGATGTGTTAAAACAAGGAATAAATCAAAATAATTTTGTTTAAAGGCTAAATGAAATTGCCTTAAGTAGCATTTTTCTTTTCTTTTCCTTTGAAGTTTTGAACTTTGGATTTCTCACAGTAGCAATCATCACATGTGACCAGACATGGAAACAATGTTCATGTAAGAATAAGTTACACTTTAGACTGTACAATAAAAATTCACCATATAAAAGATGTGTTTCTTCTACTTTCCTTCTACTTCTCTGGCGATAATCTTTTTGCAAATATACAAAAAACGTAAAATTTTCATTTTATGAAATATAAAATCTTTACACAAAAATTCCAAATATAAAATTTTTTGTACAGAATCATAAATAAATGTTGTTTTTTTTAAAAAATGGTGTATTTCTTTCTCCTTTCTAGTGAGCACCTATGTAAAATGAATTCTAATGTCAACAAAACTAAATTGGAACAGAGTCAAACCTAGCCAGGAGCAGCACGTATACAGGCTGGACATCTAGACAGTATGGTTCTACAATATCTCAGCACCAGATTATCTTAGATCAATGAGATTACAAAACTGGCTAATCACCAAAAAAAATTCAAGACTCAACTGAAGAGAATGAGACCAATTTTATCCTTGGGTGTTCACAAAAGAGAGTGGAATATTTTTTTTAAGTTGAATTTTTAACATTCCTTACTTTGGGGTAACAGAATCTCATAATATTGCTAGTTCTCTACAAAGTAATTTGGTTACGATCCCGCAAAGAATCTACAAGGTATTTTTTTAGCACCTTTGGACTTTGTCGTCATCTTAACTTTTTTGACGATTGTGCAGTTAAAAAACTCATTACCTTGATGCAAAATTATTCGGCTAGAAATATTAATTGAAAGAGGTTGAGGGATCGTATATTTGAAATAGAATGGTGTGATAATTTTGTTTAATGACAAGGAGAAAACTGGTGTTAAATGACAACACTATTGTTGACAGAAGAAGAACCCCATGGAGCAAAATACGTAGCCAAAATGTAACTTTCTCCTACCAGGAAATAACAGTAGTCATCTCATGCATTCATTGAGATGGTTTATTTCTCATTAAGCAAAATTAAAACTAGCCAGTCTCTGAACTAAGGTTCCAGGTGTTTAAAAAAAAACTCTGCTTCAAAATTTCAAAACCGCCTGTAATTTAAATATTTGGTGTGTGCTGCGTTGCAAAACAAAACATATTAAAAAGTTGTATAATGCAAAATATGTTATGAAATGGACATGATTGGTGTTTTTTCTTCTCCTTATAATACAGCATTGCATTGAGATTTTTTGCTTTAAAAAAAAATATACTTTAAAATAGTTGAGTTGTGCTTTAGGCTGCACACAATAGGAGTTCTTAGCACTCTTCAAATATTGCTGTGACAATGTTTTGAAAGCAAAGCTGAATTTAACTTTATGATCTGGCAATAAAATTTACATTGCTTTACAGGCACTAACAATTTATTTCCTGTTTAAACGGACAAGGTTAATACTTTCCGAGAAGCTTTGAACATTGTTTCATACAATACTCTGACTTCACCAAAACAGCTGATTTTTGTTTTTACAACATTTTTGTTCATAGAATATTTTTTATAAAGTAACAAAAAAAGCCCAAGACACGCCCTAGCGGCCAGCGTAATTATAAACCTCAGATTTGATATTAAACTAGAAAAAATATTATTTACCAGTATTACAAATTCAGGTTTCAAAACTGTCCTAACAATATCTGCAATGTACTAAAGTCTTTCCATTCTTTCAGATCAGGAGTGTGGGGTGCAGGTTACATGAGGCCTTTAGTCGATGTCAAGCGAAGGCTAAGCCAATCGTGAGCCAGCACTTGGTGTTGGCGTGAAGCTGGGCATCTGCTGTGACGCATAGTTCTTGATGTGTTGCAGGCTCAGCAAAGAGTTGGCTATCATTGACTCTCTCGGCACTCCACCCATGTTCAGGTTTCGATCTGGTGCATCTGACTTTCTTGAAAATGCAATAGGATCATACGGAAAGTACCGCGGTGATGCCATGGAAGAGATATGGGGTAATGGGGAACTCAGGCTGTTGTGGCTCAGACCAGGGCTGAAAGAAAACAAAGCAAAACAAAACATATGAAGATGAACAGAAGAAACTTGTGCAGCTGGATCATCGCTGTTAAACACATCAACATGAAGTAGGTGTTGAAAAAGTTGTTATTATTTCATCAGTGCCTAATGATGCACATGTTTTTTGTAGTATAACTGTGGGATGCTTAGGAGAAGTTCTGCTAGAAAAATTCGACCACACTAGAAGAGAACATGTAAAAAATATTAAATAAGGTATAATTTATCTTACTTTTTTATTTCAACTTTATAAATATTTTATAAAGCCTTTCAGTGCACTGATCCTTTTAAAAACAGTAGAAATATACTTTTAAAGGTTACAAGAGTAGGTACACTAACCTGTAATGGTAGCCTGGACCAGAGGAAGAACTCACTGTATTGGCTGCAAAAGGAGACAATGGCATGAAGGCGGACGACGGCGCACTCCCTTTGCTGCATGAGGTGGCACCACCTGGATTCATGCTAAGGTCAGAGGGTGTGGACTTATCAGGGAGGCGTCCCCCAATGAAGTCACGGTCCACCAAGTCCATTGGCTCCTGTTTGATTGGCCGTGTCATAATCTTGGGTACATTTTCTTGTGAGTGCTTGGCCATATGGCGGGTCAGGTATGTTTCCTACAAAAGTAAAATGCAAAGAATTTTTTTTTGGAAAAGCAGCATTAGATTATGGTATTAATCACAATTATTGATAATTAAACAAATAATTTAAACAAATGATCAACACATTTTATAGAATGTTGACGTTGTTATAGGTTTATGTATATTTATATATATATATACATATAATTTTTTTTTAAACAGTTATATATAAAATGGATTTACTTGCGTGTAAGATTTGCCACATATATGACAAATGTGTGTTTTGAGATGCTTGGTATCTGAGTGTTTTGGTATGTGCTCCCGCAGTGACTGCTCATCCGCGTAGCACTTGTAACAAGAATTGCATCGGAACGGTTTATCCGTCATGTGTGAGCGTGAGTGAGATTGCAAATTAGACAGCTGAGAAAAAGCCTTTCCACAGCCTAAGGAAGAAATAAAGACACATTGTATTTTTAATGTACAATAAACAAGAATTTTTTTTACTTATTGCACTTATTGATACAAAAAACATTACAATGAATAGTATTTTCTCAAAGTTATATAAAAATTACAATATTATAAATACAATACTCTTTTTTGAAAAAAATGAAATAAGAAGCTATTAACTGTTAATTAAAAAATATTTAATCAAACATATAACAAAACAATTTCACTGTCTGATATTTGGTTGATGAAACTCTGTATAAAATGATAACAGAGACGTTTTTCATCAGAATTTATATGTATTGTGGTTTTTAAAAAAATGATACCGATTATTTAATAGAATTGATGAATGCTTGTTTGAAGAGATCCATTAACTTCATTAATGGTTTTTAAATTTCAAAGAAATTTAAAAAAAAAGAAAGAACATAACTTTATTTAAGAAATTGTTATTAGCCAAAATATTGATAGCGTTAATTTCCTCCTTTTTTTTCTGTGTCAAAGTTATCGGTTTAAATATTCTCATTTTTAATGAGATCATCTGTTGGCTTTATAAATTTAAAAAAATTATTTCAATTAAGTTTAAATGAGGCCAACAAAGGTTAAGAAAAGAAATTATTTTTCGTTTAGGATTCAATAAATTTAAACTAATTTTGCAAATGCCAACAACAATATCATCTATCTTCTAACTATCTGAAATCATCCTTGCAAGAATACCAAAATCTAACTATTAAGAGTACAACTAATTTTTGATTTAGAAAAACAACATATTTTCTAGTTTTAAAATATCATTAGATTAACCAAATGAGGTGTGATTACAACAATCATTCAATAAATATATAATTAATATTAGGGCTTCTTTCTTAGTATCATTAATTATTAATAAAGATTAAAAGTAGAGTTCAGGTGAGTATATTATTTCTCAAAAAATTTATAATTTTCGAATATAACCCTTCTTTTTTAAATTGTCTCCGTGCAGTAACATTGAGCTATTTCAGCTCACTAAAGAATATTTTTAACAGCTTCTAATGGGGCTTGGCAAACAAGGTTAAAGATATTTTCCATTTTTCACTTATATACAGAGATGGACTAACTGGACCTCTTCAGGGATCTGTGCAGACCGCAGAAGTCTGCAGCAGATTCAAAAGAAAAAAAGTAAAGTCTACACTTTTGAGCTTGAATTGAGGCGGAAATTTTTCATTTCTAGTGAGGCCCTTTGATGTTTCATTACCCACTCATTGAAACCGAAAAGTTTGCCCACCACTGTTACAGTATGTTACATGGTATGAGCAGAAAAAATGAAATAGATCCTAAATTTATATTATTCTTCATTAAGTTAAATAAAAACTACAGTTATTATATCAGAAATGTATCTTGTCTTAGAAGATGTTTCAAGTTATCACCATGAAACTTGTAATTTAAGTGCTATTCAGTTTATTCATCTTCCCCACCCTTGTCACATATACTATTGCCACAGAAACCTGACTCCTTTCTCACCCTATCTATTCACTAGGCCTAGATACGTATTTGTGAAATTTGAAACAATAATTGTGAATCTTATCTTCCTATCTTATCTAATGCCAAATAATAGGGTAATAAATTATGAAATATGGGTAAAAAAATTTGAGGAATCCTTAACGGCTTAATGTCAAATGAGTTGTGATGAGGCATTGTTAGCTGTTAACAGATGATTTAAAAATGACAAAAATGAATGAATGCTAGCTCTATAAATTTATTAATTTATAGACTATAAATTAATAAATACAGTAGTTCAGTAATTGAAAATTGAAATAGCTAAAACTGAAACTAAAAAATATTGCTGTGGGAGCTTTAACCGGGCCAGGCCCAACTTACAAAAGAATTGTCGTTCAATTTATAAAAATAAATGAATAAATTATACCTGAAATCTTATAGTTTACCTAAGACATAAGCGTAAGTTTAAGCTATAACTTTAAGAAAATATGAAATTCATTGAGGAATATTTAACTAATTGACTTTTTTAATACTTATACACACCTGAAATATCCATTCTGACTTTACACTTTAACTTTTCTGAATTTTTAATAATTTTTTCTTTCTTTTATTTATATACTTTACTTTTTATAATTTATAGTATTATTATTAAATTTACTCTGTATAATATCAGTCCTAAATGCCTAAATCAATCATTATGATTCATAAATGGTGATAATTATAACCATATCATTAATCATTGCCAAAAAAAAATGCATTGAATCTTGGAAAATACTTGTATTCTTTGAAGTACATGTATTCATATTTATCATAATAAACTAGGGGTTTTAGGGCGCCTATGGCGCCCACTTGGGCTGTAGGGCGCCCACTTTTTTTTTGTGGTAAAAAGTAACTTTAACTTATCCTTGTTTGATAAATATGATACCGATATATACCTGTAATTAATGAAGTAAGTTTGAAAAAATGTTTTTTTGATGACTTGAAATATAAAATGCGCTGAAATAAGGGATTACCTAACTTCCTGATATGTACACAAAGTATTTTATAATTATAAATCCTCAAATCCTCTTTTTACATCGCTCTCTTTTCCAAAATTAAAATATACGCTAAAACTATGAGTCATATATTTTTTTTAGAATCTTTTAGAATTTTGCACACCTCCTGATGTGCGCCTTGTATATATATATTACTTAAATATAAGCTCAAAAAATGATGTCATAGGGCTCATAGGATCCTTCCTTCCAGTGACTTGGGCTATTATATTTTTTATTATTTTTGGTTATTACAAAATTGTCAAAGTCAATGGCTGATTTCTGAGAACTCGGTTAGTTATTAATAAGAAATAAACCAAGTAATCCAAGCGTAACAAAAGTCGCTATTTAAAATTTAAAAAAAAATATATATGAATATGCTAATTAATTTGATAATTCATTATAGTTCCTATTGGTGGCATGAAAATTCCTGAAATAAACAAAAATAACGTAATGTTACAAATTAAAAAAAAATTGTGTATCAACTTTGGCGGAAGTTGACGATTCTCAAATGTTTAATGTAAATAAATTTGAAATAGCATTCCTACCTCTATGGATGAAACTAATTGGCAACAGCCATCATCATTGTACCCACTTTATGAAACAAGCTTATCGGTTATATCAAGTAAGATTTCACCCAAATAAATTCAGGCACTGACAAGCAAACACACGAACGTGCATACATACCGGGGTGGATACACTTGTATGGTCGCTCGCCTGTATGTAAGCGAGTATGTTGTTGGAGATGGCTGAGCTGGGCGAATTTTTGTACGCAGTCTGCGAAATTAAGGCAATAGTACTTCTCTGACTATTTTCTCCATTATACAAGTACAATATGTGTGTGTGCATGTGCTAAACATCTACTAAAACATTCGCGGAAATAGTTAATTTTGGGTTGGTAAACATTGATGACATTGTACAATATTTTTTCATTATTTTTTTTTATTCTTTCATTTAACTTATAAGTTGAAGAATTATGAATTATGTGTATTGATGCTCTCGTACTTAAGTCTAATTTTTAACAAACGGCTCGAAAATAAGAAATCATGATTTTTTTTTAAATTAAAAAACAAATAGGCCTAGTCAATTTTTTCATGATAAAAATGATAAATTCCATTTTTGAGGAAGTTTATTTAAAAAAATTGTTCCATGCATTTAGTTATATTTTTAGTGAACTAATTATATGATGATTTCTTGAGGTAAACTTTAGATTTTTGCAGTGATTTCGACCCTTCCTACACAGAAATTAGGTCTCGCTGCTTTCGACAAAGAAGTTTCCATTAATTTCGCTCACTGAGTGTACAAGCAAGCAAGCAGACAAACAAATGAAGAAATAGGAGAACTAATAGGCCTACCCACAAAAACATGTCTGCAAAGTAAAGTTGGTTCGGGAAATTTTTTTCAAGAATATTTATTTACAACCATTTCTTACAAATGAAGTGGGGAAAGTTGAATCAACAACTTTAATTGTTAAAGGTTAAGCTTAAATGATATAATTGATTTTCAAAAAAGAAGAAGGATATTGAATGACTTAAGGCGTTGATTCCTAATGGAAAATAGAATAAGAGAGTTCAAAAAATAAATGAATGTTTTACAATATGGTTAAAGGGGGGTAATTTAGTTTTGATCAGAAGCACTTAAACAGGTGAATGATGACTTTGTACATTTAATGTACTAATGACAGGGGACATTGTTTAGTGAGGAAATGCTTTTAAATCTGGTAATAAAGGGAAGTATAAAAAGTTGGATAATGTTTACCAAAGGAAAGAAACTATATAGTTTTTTTTAGTTGAAGTTATCATGTTAGGGCTTTAATGGCGATTTTACGAAACGGTGAAGGAACAAGTTAATGCAGCTACAAATTTGAATGAAAATACGCGGGACAGTGCATAACAGATGTACTTTACTAGCAGTAGAGATAGATTGAGTGAAGAAATAAATGGTGGGGGAGGGAGGCAGAGAAAACTGTCCGAGTAGAAGATGGAGTTAGACAATATTCATGCACATATGTTTCGTGAGAGAATGAATTACACCCCCCCCCATTTATAAAGTTGTTCCCCAACTCTTTTTTTTACTTGTTGCGAATTTAAAGGGGAAAAATTGTTATCTGTATTAACTAAAACAAGAGCTAATAGAACAGTGTACTGACAGTTTTACAGACAGACAGGCATACGTACCCATGTGCATACACTTGTAGGGCTTCTCGCCCGTGTGTGAGCGATAGTGCTGCTTGAGGTGGCTCAGCTGAGAGAATTTCAGAACACAGTCTGCGAAATTATGCAAATAAAGACCTGTAGACCACTAGTGGGGGGACTTTGTCCGAGCTCCTAATCTAGCCTGGACCCAACGCTTGACCCACCCTAAGCCTTGACCTAATGTACTGCATCTGGCCCTGGCCTTAAAAGATAGCTGTAGACTAGTTTTAACAAGTCATTCAGTCACAACACTGGACTAATGCTGTTGGGCTTGATCATTTATTACAAACATCATCGTAAAATAAAAATAAATCTGTATTTAGAAAAATAAGTTAATTTGTAAAACTAATGATAGCTTCAAAAATAGCTTGCCCCCCCCCCTTTTTCGCAAATACATTTTTAAATCACTAACATGCTGTTGTTCAGCACTACATTGTTGATTTTTTTCTTAGTTTTCTTCAATCTTAGCTGATACTGGTTTTAATTGCAAGACTTTTATTCTCTCTATAGACTACTTCAATTAAACAAATATCTACTGCTAAACTGATATGAACGAAAAAAAAATCAAGGAGAAAATAAAAATCTGGGAAAACTCCACGCATTAGTTAACCAGGATGCGAGTGAGCTGCGCATTTTAAAATAGCCACCGATTCTTTCACGTTGACGCATCTGTCTGCACCGTTGGGAGGACACGCCGAGTGCTCCAAACAGCACAGCGTTTGATTACAGACGCACATTTGAAAATTTCGTTTTAAATTTACAAACAAGTGGATAACCTTTATAAGTGCTTTGATATGCTAATAAAAACTTTGCCGAGAAAATGTCGTGTGACTTGGATGACGCGATAAGTCTTGCAATTGAAACCTATGACTATCTACTTCATCTCAGTGGGACCCTGTTCAACTGGCTACTGCCTAAAGGAAACAAAAATAACAACTTAGCCTCGGTCCACAGGTCAGCTAATAATTTCGCACACTGGTTCTAAAATTGTTGAAAGCAAGAAGACACACAGACAAAGAATGGCGCAACATTGAGTTTAATTTTTTTTTAATATTTAAAAAGAAACTTTAAAACAACAGCATTCAGCATCATAGTCGATCTCTGCAATCTTGTAAGTGCTGGTGCGACGTGACAAATTTACTTCGCGTACACCTTTCTATTGACAATAAAACGAGTTCAGCATGGGCACGATTGATATATTTTTTTTAAAATTTTTTTTTATTTTTTTGCCATGCAGATAATGTGCCAGTGTAAAATTCAGGTCAATTTCGAATCAACAATGGTGGTGAATGCTGTTTAATTTCAGATGCGTAGAATTCTCCCAGGAAAAAAATAATAATAGAGATTAAGGGGAAAAAATGTGTTAAGAAATTCAGAATAGGCAATGTACAGCAGAGACATGCTACCTGTACCTACGTGACGTCACTGAAGCCTGGTTACATCATCGTTACTTTCATGCATAGAGATGAAATAGAAACTCACCCAAAGGCGTAGCTCACAGTTTTTCTTGGTGGGTGGGGGGGGGGCGGTTTTTTCTTGAGTAAAACTTACAGCTAGGATAACAATATATAACGACAGCCCAAAGTTGCCTTATGGTGAAGTGGGATAAAATAGTAAAGAGACACTGGATCTTATTTAAAATAATAAATACGTTTGCCCAGTCTAAAGTTGCCCTGATCAAACAACAAATAAAAAAAAACCCGTAAAAACAAAGTTTTTGAATATAAATCCCTTATATTTATATATGAGACATAACTATAAGTATTGATTATGTTCAATATAACACGCACCGCGCGACAGACCCCTGTGACACCTCGAGGGCTGGAGTGAAACTCCAGTGACCCGTGGAGGTCAACTATAGCAGACGCTACACATGCTACATGGAGATTCATAGAGATAAACTAAAAAGTGATTAATTTATTCGATCGATCTGAAATTTTGATACAATGCATTGTTAGGTGAGACAAGTCTATGTGCAAAATTTCAGCTCACGGGAAGTGGGTCATTGTTTTTTTTAAATCCCTTATATTAACTTCGCGGCCGTCTCATCATCTCATCATCTCATGGGCTGGGCGGGCGGAAAAAGAAAAGTCGAAAATGACCCACTTCCCGTGATTCGATCGAGCTGAAATTTGGCACACTGACCCGTCTGACCTAACAATGCATTGTATCAAGTTTTCAGATCGATCGAACGTACCGTAATTAAATTAATGCATTTTTAGTTTATCCTAATATGAGGTATGTAATTCAAATTCACGGTTTGTTATTGTTTTTTTGCCACGTGAAAGTTTGAGCTGACGCATTGAGGCGACCCAACGAAGCGACGGGGTGCTTTTGTTTACATTTTACGTGTCACGCTGAGCTCGGTCAAGCGAATCGGTGACCAGACTTTTCCCCTCTCCCCCT
Source organism: Ampullaceana balthica (assembly GCA_944989445.1). Taxonomy (NCBI): domain Eukaryota; kingdom Metazoa; phylum Mollusca; class Gastropoda; family Lymnaeidae; genus Ampullaceana; species Ampullaceana balthica. The sequence continues at coordinate 1,679,871 of CALYLW010000043.1, read as the reverse complement.
CACACCCACCCTCCCCCCCTAGGGCTATGAAGCAAACTTGAGTTAAGACAGATTCAGTCTGTAAATGTTTGAAAATAATCAATACTGTTAGTTATGTCTCATATATAAGGGATTTATAGTCAAAAACTTTGTTTTTACGGGTTTGTTTTATTTACTTTTGTTTTTCCCCGGACGGGCGGGCGGGACCACGATGAGACGGTGAAGTTAATATAAGGGATTTAAAAATGAAGGTCAGTGCAATAACCTAACAATCCGCCAGGTCAATGCTAAAAGGTGACGTAATTCATTAAATAAATATTAATATGTATTGTTTTGTTGTTTTCAAAAAATAATTTAACCGCGCACTTTAGTGAGAAGATCAGCTGTTATTAGTAATTATTAGTGTTATACAATTATCTCAGCGGATTAATATAACAGAATTAGCGCTAATTGCAGGCAGCTCGTGGGTGGATGAATGAATCACACATCCATTTAAACCTCACTTCGTCCTTGACCGACAGGCTCGAAGGTTACTCACACCCACAACTTCAGTTACGCGGAGCCAGCACTCCCACCCCCGCCCCCCCCCAAACCACTACCAAAATCCTATAGGTGATCTCGCGCCGAGCGGTCATTCAACTTAACCGCAAATTATTGGTTGTTTTCTTAATGTGGTTAACCGTAAGCAGTGGCGAGTACATTTAGCCTTACAAATTACTGATTTATCAGGGTGAGAAAACCTAGCGACGCGGTAATTGGTCTAACCGCGCCATTTCGTCTAACCCAATGGGCTCAATTAAGCCACGGTAGGGGGGGGGGTCGTAATCGACACGTTGACTTAAACCTGAAGAAAAAGCAAATACGTCCAGATTCATGTCGAATGCCAACAGATATATGATACTGTTCTGTGCCCCAATTTCCCACGGGGGTTACAGCGACATGCCCTGTTTTTCACACCATTATTACAATTCAAACAAGAAAGTAAATGATTTAAACACAGCGAGCCTGGAAATAGGAACAACGGTCCACCGTGTCTTTGCCCACTTATCCCCCCCCCCAAAAAAAAATAAAAAATTAAAAAAATAAATTGTAACGCGATTTGTCATTAGTAGTTGGCTGCAGACGAGGGCAGAGTTATGTAGGACACGGTAAAGGGGGCAACTATAATACAGGGCACGCTAAAGGGGGCAACTATAATACAGGGCACGCTCAGGGGGGGCAACTATAATACAGGGCACGGTAAAGGGGGCAACTATAATACAGGGCACGCTAAAGGGGGCAACTATAATACAGGGCACGCTAAAGGGGGCAACTATAATGCAGGGCACGCTCTGGGGGCAACTATAATACAGGGCACGCTCAGGGGGGCAACTATAATACAGGGCACGCTAAGGGAGCCAACTATAATACAGGACACGCTAAGGGGGAGGGGGGCAACTATATTACAGGGCACGCCAAGGGGGGCAACTATAATAAATGGCAACTTTTTAAACGTTTGAGTCCATATGCTTTAGTTTGGCGAATAAAATTTAACAAAGATGTGGAGTGAGTCAAACATATGTGACAATAAAATAATAATACAACTTCATCGTAATTTCCTTCATGATCATGGATTTCGATCAACAACGAAAGACAAAGTTCTTCTACGTCATCGTGGGTGTCTTCTATAGGATGACGTGCCTCTTTACCTTGGTTAACGTGTCTCCTTAACCTTGAATAATGTGCATGTTTAACCTTGGACAATGTGTCTTCTTAACCTTGGATAACGTGTCTCTTTAAACTTGGATAACGATTATCCTTAACCTTGGAAAAGTTGTCTCCTTAACCTTGGATATGTTGTCTTCTTAACCTTGGATAAGTTGCCTCCTTAAGCTTGGATAACGTGTCACCTTCACCTTGGATAAGGTGTCTCCTTAACGTTGGATACATTTGTCCCATACTTGAATGGCTTCTCAGCAGTGAACTAAAAACTTCGGAATTCAACCCGCAGATCGTTGTTGGTTGGGCATCGAATCACCTTGGGCATCGAATCACCTTGGGCATCGAATCACCTTGGGCATCGACCTCTCAATGCTACTGAGGAGCCAGACCGTCAGTTACGGCGTAACGTTCCCACAAGCATGATTCTCTCGCGGGTTACTTGCATGTGTGGAGAAAGGCGACTTGCTGTGTGGGGATCCGGCTTATCCTCATTGTGCAAAACTCCCAGGGCTTGTTATTAGTGATGCCAATATATGCATCTCTATATATATCTATATATCTATATATACATATATATATATATATATATATATATATATATATATATATATATATATATATATATATATATATATAAAACTATGTGTCACCGAGTCACCGTGGATCTCTTTTGCACGAAAAAATTTCGGACCGGATTCGACCTGATCCACCATCAGAGCAGACACAGACATACATCCCCCCACGCAGGCGGATGTTATAAATGGCAATATTAGATTTTATTATAGATGTATTACAAATAACCAACCTGAAATTAACGGCTGGAACATCAACTATTATGAAACTCTCCCTCACCCATCCCTGCCCCCAAGTCTAAAAAAATATAAATAAAACAAACCCATAAAAACAAAGTTTTTTACTATAAATCCCTTATATATGAGACATAACTAAAAGTATTGATTATGTTCAAACGCGACAAATATTTACAGACTGAATCTGTCTTAACTCCCCTTTGGTTTTACTTTTAACCCGGGTGGGGTGGGAGAAGGGAAAGGTCTTGTCACCGATCACTGGACCGAGCTCAGCGTGACACGCAACAAAAGCATGCCGGTTTACCTGGTTAAAACACGAGATGTGTTCACCGAAGGCTGGGGTGAAGTCAAGTGACCCGTAAAATGTAAACGATAGCGACCGCTACATATAGTTTATATAGATAAACTAAAAATGCATTAATTTAATAACTGTAAGTTCGATCGATCTGAATTTTTGATACGATGCATTGTTAGGTGACACGGGTCCGTGTGCCAAATTTCAGCTCGATGGCATGACGGGAAGTGGGTCATTTTTGACTTCTTATTTTCCGCGGTGCCCAAGACAGAGAGAGACGGCGGTGAAGTTAATATAAGGGATTTAAAAATTAAGACCCCAAGGGAGTCCCTATCCCTACCCTTCTCCTAACGAGCTTTTCTTTAACATGGTATTTAGTATTTAGTATAATAATAATAATTTAGCACAGGTACGTGACATTTGTTGTGTTTTTTTTCACGGCAACAGTAAGTTAGTAACTGTAGTTTGACCCAAGAGTTCAATTCAATTTATATTTATTTATTAAAGGAAACTGGTGAGTTTGGAAATTATATTTTTTTTAAATTAATTAATCTTTAATTTAAAAAAAACCTTTTACAAATACTAACATAGCTGATTTTTATTTGCAAAGTTTATTAATTTAAAGAATGATACTAAACGTTAAACCATTACTGCGATACTGGAGAAAAGTTACGGGGAGTTGGGGAGGGCGTTACATCGGGCCAAATTTACATTGGAAAAAGCTACAGTGGACAACATTACAGTGGACAAAGTTTCAGTGGAGAACATAACAGGTATATTATTTCATTGGACATGTATTGTATTTCATGTATTGTTGCACCATTAAAAGGGAAAACGGTTAAGGAGCCATGTTATTGTCAAAGACATCAGAAGCTAACGGCACTGTGACACTTATCATAGGAATGTCAGGTGTGTTAGTTTAATACATCTTCTGCTCCAGGCATAACGTTGCAATGTTTAAGAGGTTGGCGAAGCTGATGGTAAACTGAAATACCAATGAGTCAAAGTAATTTATGTGGTACCTACAGAAAATCAAGATCGCCGTGAAACCCACTTACCTGGAATTCATCATCGGACTTTTGACTTAAGGCAACATTGGGACTTGAGTGGTGACTTCAAGCCTTTGCTCACCACCGATCGTCCCCCAGTTGTCTAGGGTCAAGGACGTTTGAGTACTCACCCCCCTCCCCGCCCTAAACACATGCACTCACCTTCACCTCATGCACCGAGGTGTCAAAAAAAGGAGACTGGGGTCAAGGACACGACAGACGCGCACACGGGGTCAACTCACCGGGGTGCATACACTTGTACGGTTTCTCGCCCGTGTGTGTACGTATGTGCTGCTGCAGGTGGCTGAGCTGGGTGAATTTGCGCTCACAGATCTCACACTTATACGGCTTGAGTCCCGAGTGGATGCGTGCGTGTTGGGAGAGATAGGACGAGTTGGCAAAGCTCTTGGAGCAAGTGGGGCATTTGTAAGGCTTCGGGTCTTGTTTGTGGATCTGTTGGCAGTGAATCAACATGTCTGACTTGGTCGTAAACACCTGAAAACACAGAGAAAACACGTCGGGGGATCAGTTGATGTATTGATATTAACGACCAACAATACATGGTACATTATTCGAGAAATGTTACCACTCTAAGGTTCGTTGGTTCAAGTGTAAAATAATTATTTAAAAAATAAATAAAATTTAAAAAAAAACTCGCGTGCAGAGTTGCACAGCACAAACATAAGCATGATATTATCCTTATCAAATTTTCCTGCGTAGTAGTTCTAAACTGCTTCGCGGCGTCTGTCAGATATCTACGAGCAGCTGGAAGCTTAAAGGGGACATTGGATACAAGTGGAATTTAACTATACGTCTTTACAACTAATTAAATTTATTTCTTTGGTGTGTCGATGCGAATGAGTCATCATCTGGTGCCCCGAACCGGCAACAAAAGAGTGGAATACTCATGCCTGGTACTAGTATTTATGACTTCGTATTTGTTTATTTTTAATGGCAAATAAGGATATATCGTTTGACCAATATTTAGTGTCTATGATAGATAATGTGATTTAAATAAACGACAATAACTGACAGGTTGATAACAGTTCCTTACCAAATTCAAAAGGTAATAAATGTTTTGCATAATTCTACATTAAATGAATGGAATGGGAACAAAGTAATATAATTTTTGAAATGTAAAAAATTAGAAATCATGTATATTTCGGTAGAATTCTGAATAACTCGAGAAGGTTTATACAAATATGTCTTGGGCTTCGGGAGTTTTAGTCTTGGGATTTTGGGAGTTTGAGTCCTGGGATATGAGTGTTAAGTCTTGGGATTTTGGCAGTAAGAATCTTGAGACTTCGAGAGTAAGAGTCTTGGAACTTAAGGAGTTAGTGTCTTAGGACTTTGGGAGTTTGAGTGTTTGACTCTTGGGACTTCGAGAGTTTGAGTGAGATTTTGGCAGTTTGATTCTTGGGATTTTGGCAGTTTGAGTCTTGAGATTTTTGCAGTTTGAATTGAATCTTGGGGTTTTGAGAGTTTGAATTGAATCTTGGGATTTTGAGAGTTTGAATAGAATCTTGGGATTTTGAGAGTTTGAGTCTTGGGATTTTGAGAGTTTGAGTATTGGGTCTTCGGCAGTCTGTAAGTGATATTTCCGCTTAACCTGGTTCCAGTTTTTACACTTGCCGTGCTGTTAATCAGTTTCCCCATTTTTACACTTAGAAAAATATTATTTTCTATGTCTGAGCTAGCGAAGGAAAAACCATTTATATTAATAACATGCTCTTATTTCAAGTTTTCGTCTTGTGCTATATAAGTGGTGTTCATAGTTGTACGTTATTACAATAACTGTTTATGTATATAACATTATCAGCTGTCACGTACGGACAAGAGGCAATAGCTATGAAAGGTTCAAGGGACAATGGCAGATCGCGGTTATAATATTTTTTTAAAAAGATTAATTTAAAGCTGCTAATTTTTAAATAGTAGAAGTGCTGACTGGAAATGTTTTTGAAGTGACTGGTTTAAGTTACAGTGGCGTAGCGAGAGGGGGGCAATGGGGGGGCAAATGCCCCGGGCGGCACTTTGTTAGGGGCGGCAAGTTCCTGGTCGTTAATTAGCTTCTAAGAATGATTTTTGTTCAAAATGGAAATTTTTATCAAAAGAAAATAAATAACCCTAAGAAATTGATTAAATAAATAAAGGATATCCCTTATTTCAGCGAATTAAAAAATTTTAGAACAAAATAAATAAAATAACTTACTTTTACTAATGTAAACACTTAAATCAGATATAAAAAAGTATTTAATGCTTTGCAATTAGTTTTTCGTGTGTTTTGTTGAGTTTAAAGTGGTTTTTAACTTAGAAAAAGGTTTTTAAAAGCAGACTTCCAACAACAACAATGGTGCCGTTAGTCATAGAAGATAGTGAAATATACACATTTTTATTTCGTACAAATCGTAAAATAGTAATTTTATTTCAACAAAAAAACAACAACAATGTTTTAATTTTAAAATAGATTTCATAATAAAAAATAATGAAGTAAGTTTGAAAAAATGACTTTTTGATGACCTGAAATATAAAATGCGCTGAAATAAGGGATATGGAACTATCCTAAAATATGTCAACGTTTCTAAAACTTCAACTTCCATATTGGATATAAATTATTATGATACTTATGCTATTGAAATAAAAATCTATGAGGCTTAAGGCTTAAGTAGTATGAGAACGTGAAAATGATCAGCTGGTAACTTAATTGACAGCTGCTCATGTTGTAAAAGGGGAAAATGACCGTACCCAAACAACTTTAAAAATTAGCCGACTGAATGCCCCGGGCGGCACCTTGTTGGGGCGGCAAATTCCTATTTGTTAATTAGGTAATGGAAAACGTTTAAATAAAGTTTAATTAAAGAAAAGAAACTCTAAGATAAAAATTAATGTTAAATATGAAGAAACTATTTTGAAATACAAGAATGTTTCTAATGCCAAAACTTAAAACTCCACAAGTCTTCTGATAATGATCTGAAAAACAGAGTTGCTGGAATAGTATAACAACACGACAAAGATGTGCTGGTTATTAAAACTGATTCATGTTTTTCAGCCGCTCATCTTGTAGAAACGAAAATTGCTGTATCCGTTAAATTTCAATAACAACCACAATAATTTTAACAACATTCATGAGCGTAATGGATATAAATAAATCTGTATGTATGGAATTTATTTATATCAATTACGTTCATGAATGCTGTTAAAATTATTTAGGTTGTTATTGAAATTTAACGGATACGGCTATTTTCGTTTCTACAAGATGAGCGGCTGAAAAACTTGAATCAGTTATGTAATCTGTATGTATGGAATTTGTGAGATTGAGAGTGTCCTACATATTGACATCAACGTATCCAAATTAGACTCAAACCTAACACCAAAATAGAGATGAGAAGGTTATCACGAGAGAGACTTTAACGCGTGTAAGCTATTGTGCCTATTTTGAAAAAAAAATGTTGCATATTAAATGGGTAATTCTCCTTTATCATAAAAAAGATAATGAACAAAATTACTTATCTAAGGGAATTAACAACCGGCTTAAACTAAATCAATAAAAAATGCACTTATGAACAAATGTTCAATATTACTAAAGTTTTCGGAAATAGAAAAATAGAACGAATGAGAAATCGGATTTTAAAAAAAAAGAATACACTATTTAAAAAGAACATCGAATCTTTATTGTAAAAGAAAACCACAGAAAGTGGCATAAAGTTATCGTTAGAATGTCGGACGGTATTATGGCCATTACTTTGCTCTCTCGTTTGATGAGGCAGATGAGAAAAGTTAAACACACGAACAGACGCATGAACTTTGTTCTGCTTTTTAAAACAATTTGTATACATTTGGAAATATTTACTATCTGGAAACATGTTCTTTATAAACTCAATGATGCCCGAAATTTTTTACAAATTATGATGCTAAGAATGCTTTCCAGAGGTTACTCTCAGAGAATGTAATGGAATACTTGAAGGATGCTTTGGCATTTGCTAAAATTTAATGTGAAGACCTCACCATTTTAATGGAACCTTCCAGTCAAAGAACAAGACATCAAATTTATGGCACTGGAAGCAGACGTTTAGCCACGTTATGTAGAAAAAAAGTTGAGAGGAAAGTTGTAGTTGTAGGTGAGGTTACTTTAAAAATTCATGAGAGATTTTGGCAGTTTAAAGAATTCGGAAAACATATATGATTTTTGTACACCAGTTAATCAACTGGACTTTGAAATTTCGCATTCAGGTTAAAGCATTTTAATTCAAAGTATCTAACGTGACATTGTTAATCAAAAGATTTTTTACCTCAGGGGTAAAAAAAAATGAATTAAGATTTCAAGGCAAAAGGATTTATTCAAGTTTATTAAGCTATTTTAGCTCGTTGTTGCACTGCCTAGTAAAATAACATCATGTCATCGTGTATAATTTTCCTTAAAGCTGTGAGAAAAGCTTATCTAAAATAAATATAATGAAAAATTAATAGCAGTCAATAATGACTACACCGAGATTGACCCAGTTTTAGCGATTTGTGCTATTGACCATGGTACGGCTGACAACATTAGGGGCCGTCCGTAAATGACGTCACGCACCTAGGGGGGAGGGGGGTCCACAGATATGTGACGAGGGGGGGGGGTGTTTGAGAAATGTGACCTCACATCAAAATACGCAACTTTAAATAAAAGTTCAACTTAGATATTTGATTTTTTTTTACAATGTATTTTACGACGTTTACAGTGGCTTCACACGTCGTGCCGTACGTGTTACGATACTAGAGTGCAGTCTTACACTAAATACATACTTAAATGACAATAAAGTGATTTGAAACATGCTCATTATCAAATAGAAAATATAGATTTTATGGGGGAGGGGGGTCAAAGCTTTGTGACGTAATATTGGAGGGAGTCTAGGCTTTTGTGATGACGCGTGGAGAGGGGGGAGGGGGGGAATCGGCCAAAATCGCGTGACGTCATTTGTGGACGGCCCCTTATACAATAAACTTAAATTATTTTTCAACAGATGAAAGCTTTTTCTTCCTATATTTATTTCTAATATAAATTGAATAGTCTCTTAATGTTTCTTTCTTTCTAATAAAATGTATATTTTCTTTATAGCGTCCACATAGTTAACATAATTTTCCGGGGGGGGGGCGGCAAATCTGGGTTTTTCCCCAGGCGGCACTTACCCACGCTACGCCGCTGTTGAGTTAGCATTATAGGCATTTTATGTAATGTTAAATGAAAATTTAAAAAAAAATGATTTGAATGCCTCATCTACAATTCTATACTGATATAACTTGGCTATTGTATCACTCGTCCATATTTCTAATGAGATACATTATTGCATTTCTCATCTATGATTCTAATGAGATTAAACAAAAGTATTGTATTTCTCATCCATAATTACTGTGATAACATGGGAATGTTATTTCTCATCCATAATTACTGTGATAACATGGGAATGTTATTTCTCATCCATAATTACTGTGATAACATGGGAATGTTATTTCTCATCCATAATTACTGTGATAACATGGGAATGTTATTTCTCATCCATAATTACTGTGATAACATGGGAATGTTATTTCTCATCCATAATTACTGTGATAACATGGGAATGTTATTTCTCATCCATAATTACTGTGATAACAAGGGTATGATATTTCTCATCCATAATTACTGTGATAACATGGGAATGTTATTTCTCATCCATAATTACTGTGATAACATGGGAATGTTATTTCTCATCCATAATTACTGTGATAACAAGGGTATGATATTTCTCATCCATAATTACTGTGATAAGTCTGTGCTAATCTCTCTAATGAAATATTTATTTAATTAGATATTTCACTGTTATCTTCGATAGATATAAAATTAATAACTAAATTTAAAAATATTTAATTTAAACTACAATTTAAATTCAATGAGAATATAAGAATACTATTTATAGGCCAAATGTCAACACTGCAGTTTATCGGAACTATTATTATTCGGTACGTCAAATTGGCAGATGAATAATGTGTGATTGAAGCAAAGATTTTTGGTTTCATAAACACAATATAAATTCAGGAGAATGAATTGCCTTAGAAATTAAGTACTTAGTGTAGTGTACCTAAGTTTACCTTTAATTGTGTGTTTCTATATAATGCTCCTTATCTACTAGTTTGACACGTTCATTTTAGCCTATTGTTTATAATACACGAAGTATTTCTATACTGTATGTATGTACGCAGCATATCCTTCAAAAAGCAATTTATTCAGCATACTTTAAGTATTGTTCGTGTCTTTTGGATTATACAGGTTGTATAACCGATGGATGAGGTATAGGGTAAAATGTTGCTGGGTTGAGTATGTCATGTGACTTAGGGAAAAATTGGAAGTTGGTGATATGAGGCCGGATGGTGACCAGAATACGTTAATATTGTCAAAACTAAAAATCATTCAACTGTTTTATTCTAACAATGGAAGAAAAGTCGCAAAACTAAAATTCGTCGAGGACGAACGAGGGCGCGGAAAATCCAGTTGCGCCACTGAAGAAAGATAGTATGGACATGAAATTTATCACGATTTGTAATCATATTAGCTTGAAATATCTCTCACATTCTACTGAGATAATATGGGAATGAAATATGTCTCAGATTCTACTGAGATAATATGGGAATGAAATATCTCTCACATTCTACTGAGATAATATGGGAATGAAATATCTCTCACGTTCTACTGAGATAATGTGGGAATGAAATATCTCTCCCATGCATTCTACTGAGATAATATGGGAATGAAATATCTCTCACATTCTACTGAGATAATGTGGGAATGAAATACCTCTCACATTCTCTATCTATTCTATGGCATCCGTCCATCCTCATGGGATGATGGCATTTCCTCCTGCTCCTCTTCCCCCCTTCCCCTTTCTCCTGGCCCTTTTCTCCTCGCTCCTGGCTGTGAGGGAAGCTTCCGCGACTTGAATGCCCTCGCGCACTTTTGCCCGCCAAGAGGTGCGCTCCTCAGGAATGGTTTCCCACGTTTTATGGTCAATCTGCGCCAGAGTCATGTCTTTCTTGCAGACATCCTTGAAGCGCAAGCAGGGGCGTCCTCTTTTCCGCATACCAGTTGCCAGCTCGCCGTAAAGCAAGGCTCTTGGAATGCGCTCCGAGCTAATCCTGCGGACATGACCCAACCACCGCATGCGCCTCTCAGGATTGAGTGCATGCTCGGCATATGACTCCTTCTGAGTACCTCGACATTCGTGATCTTGTCCTGCCACTTGATGTGCAGAATCCTGCGCAAACATCGTAAGTGGAAGCTGTTGAGTTGCTTTGTTTGTTTGGCATAGGTCTCACATTCTACTGAGATAATATGGGAATGAAATATCTCTCCCATTCTACTGAGATATTATGAGAATGAAATATCTCTCACATTCTACTGAGATTATATGGGAATGAAATATCTCTCACATTCTACTGAGATTATATGGGAATGAAATATCTCTCCCATTCTACTGAGATAATATGGGAATGAAATATCCCGGTTCTTTAAGAGCAAGATAATATTAACAGGATAATTAATTTCTAATCAGCCTTGTGCAAAATGAGAAATCCCCCCTCCCCCCCCCACCCCTCTTCCATTGTCTTCACACAAGTGGATAAAATGTTATTCGCAAAATATTTTGTTTTCATTTAAAAAAGTGTGGAGGTAGGGAAGGGTAGGGGGCGCTTGTTTGCTGAGGTTGTTGTTGTGGGAGGAGAAAGGACGGTGTGCGGGAGATGGAGGGGGGGAGCTAGAAGGACGTTGGAGGGGTGATGTAGTTTTTTCTGTGTTCATTTCTTGAAAAATTTTAAAGTTCTGGCAAAAAGAAAAACGTGTAAAAGATTTTGTTAAATATTTGAAAGGCGGCAGGGAGGTCCCTGGAAGAAAGGTCACCCTGACACGAGCTTGAGATGCCGTGCGTGCATCAAGGAAATCAAAACCCAGGGGGAACGAGTTGGGGGGGGGGAGGGAGAGAAAAAAGTGGGTTTTGAAAAAAAAACTTTTCCCGATAGGGAAACAAAATTTTGACTAATCCAAAAGGACTTAAGTTTCTTTTCTATTTGTGTGTGTGTGTGTGTGTGTGTGTGTGCTAAAAGTTTAGTCACTGGTCAAGAGAGTGGTGACAGGCAACGGGTGGTCAAGATATCTAGACAGTAGCTATTAGATTGGTAATAGACAACAGGTGGTCAAGATATCTATTCACTGGCCAATAGATTGGTAATATACAACGGGTGGTCAAGATGTCTAGTCAGTGGCCAAAAGATTGGTAATAGACAACAGGTGGTCAAGATATATAGTCAGTGGCCGATATATTGGTAATATACAACGGGTTGTCAAGATATCTATATATAAATATATCTAGTCAGTGGCCAAGAGTGTATGGTGACAAGAAGGGGTTGCTTAATTTTGGTCCAACTAATGGTTAACTGGTCAATTACAGGATAAGATTAAGCTTATCTATTACATACGCTCCTTTTATACAGAAAATTATTGCATCCAACGGTTTTTGTCTAAAACCGTTTTTCATGTTTATTCGAGCTTTAAATGTTGATAGTGTGTTGGTTTTTCTGTTTTGATCAGGCAACTCTTTCCACGCTCGAATTCCAGACTGGAAGAACAAGAATTTGTAAAGTTTTGTTCTTGAATGCCGAATAAGAAAATTGTTTTTATACCTAATGTCTATTTGAGGGTTGAATAGGAGTATCTGTTTATGTTGTACTAGCGATTAGGGATAGAGCGTTGGCTCTAATGGCTGGTAACACATCGAGGTGTGCTCGAGTGTACAGCGTGGTACTGCGAGTATTAGGGACAGAGAGTCCGTGTATGCACTTACGAGTGAGTGGCCATTGTTAATGGATTACGCTGTGTACCTGAATCTGTTGCTGTAAATATATTGCATACTGAATAAATGCTTGAATTGTCCATTGAACAAGAGTCGAGACTTCGTCTTAATTTATCTAGAACCCAGAACTCAACAATAAGACACTGCCTCTTTCATGTCCAGCCTTTTTTAAAAAAGAAATTCTGCTGGGAATGTTTCTTTTCTTTTTTCATAATTTGTTTTAATGTTGTTTGTGTGTTGGGACTGTTTTATTATTGCAAGTTAACTGATTTTTAAAGCTAAATATCATAGATTACCTTGTACTCCACATTTTTATTGTAGCAGGCGGACGAAACATTAAACTTCCTGAAATGTACCGTCGTAATCGGAGGACTACCTATATATATCAACATGCATATCTATGCTTTCACGCCTATAATAAATATATATATATATATAATGAAATATTAACTCAAAGACATTGAATTCATAATTTTCCTCTAGAAAAGCATCAACAAATAAAACCCATCTTTTAATTATTTTTTTTAAATTATTTTTTGATAAGAATCGTATTCCCCCACCCCACTGGGGTAGAGGGAGTCGTGAGGTGGGATTCGTCCATGCTGTCGGTTTGTCCAAGCCCAAATGGCTTTATATCTTTTAAAACATAAGATACTGCCTCTTTCATGTCCAGCCTTTTTTAAAAAAGATTTTCTGCTGCGAATGTTTCTTTTCTTTTTTTTTCATTATTTGTTTTAATGTCGTTTGTGTGTTGGGACTGTTTTATTATTGCAAGTTAACTGATTTAAAAAAAAATTCGCGTTTAAGGTATTTCATTGTAATACTTAATTCCTTCCTAGATGAAAAAATGTGTCTTCTTTTTTTTCTGACATAAAATCGTACACAGTAAAATTTTAGGCTCGGGTGTCACCCCCCTGATGGGTGTCACCCGGGGCGGCCCGCCTCCCTCGCCCCCTCCCCCTAGCGATGCAACTGGTTGTAGGGCGCCTGCGAAATATTCCTGAAATGCACACCAAGTATTTAATAATTAACAATCCTCATAAAACAATGACGTCATTGTTAATGTTAATCTGGAAACCAAAATAGATTTTTAAGTATATTTCCAATTAGCATAGTGATGTCCCTATGGGGAGACACACGCATACGTAGGGCGATTATGTATTAGATTTGCATGTTAGAATTAATTGCCATATCTATGTATTATTATCCTCTAGTGTTTATAGGTTTAATGATTAATGATTTATTTAAAGTTGTTACTATTGTTAATTTTGAATATCCTCTAGTAATCAATCTCGGAGTTCTTTTTTTAAATTTTTAAAAAGTGTATCTGTTTTTATTGGTGGATGAGTGTCATACAAAGATGCATGTTCTAGTAAAGGTATCGTCAAAGTAAGGTAGAATTTTAGTTTTATATCTCATTACATAATTTGTAAATGTTTCTTTTAATAAATTCTAAGTTTTGTGGACTTTTTAATGAATTTGTTGACACGGAGATTCCATGATCATTTATCATCTATTATTAATCCTATTTATACGTACTTTTGGATCTTTAGTTTGGATTCGTTGTTTTCCATGAGGGGAAATAGTTTGCATCGACACTTTTCCGGATGAAAAAATTAGTTTACCATCTTTTGTAATTCATCTAGCTCTTTTTAGCAACATTTCGCTATTTTGTTTCTAATTAATTGTTCCGTACATCTTCTTCTTATCTTCTTATCTGTTTCAGACGCTCCTTCTATACAGAAGATTATTGCGTCCTGCGCTTATCTATGGTTTGTGTTTAGTCCTGCATTCTTATTAGAGTTTTAAATGTGGATAAAGTATTGGCTTTCCTGGTTTCTTCAGGCAGCCCATTCCACGCCCGAATTCCGGACGGGAGGAACGGAAATTTGTATAAGTTTGTTCTAGCATACGGAATAAGAAAGGTGTTTTTATCCTTATGTCTATTTGAGGGTTGTATTAAGTTATCTTTGTGTTGTATTTCTGAATTGGAGTTAATTGCTTTATGTATGATTACTACTTTACTCTTAGTTCTTCTATCCTCTAGTGTTTCAAGGTTTAATGATTTAACTAATGGTGTTATTCTAGTCAGTTTTGAATATTCTCCAGTAATGAATCTGGCAGCTCTTTTCTGGATCTGTTCTAGTTTGCAATCATCAGCAAATGAGCCCACTTTTGTTCAAAAAGTATTGATGAATAAGGCGTGCTATTAACATTAGACACTAATAAACAAAAGGTGTTATTTAGCATGAGCTGATAAAGAACCAGAGCTGCAGGGTACTGTCGTGTCGTGTTGAAAAACGTTGAATTTTAACAGCTTACATCGAAGGTAGAGAGAGTTTTAAAGCATAGAAATCAGTAAGTAACGTTTCACCACCAGTGGTTATATTCATGTATGTGATCCTTCATATATGTTGTAAATGTTAAAGAATAACACTGATAAATGATGTGTGCCTAAAGAATGTTATTATAAATATAAAGAACTAGTTTGTGTTGCAGCGCCGTGGCGCCTGCGGCGCCCACTTTTTTCAAATGCCCAACTAACTTATCCTTGGTTGATGAATACTTAATATTGAACATACTGAAATGTACACAAAATATTTTATAATAGGGATTGTAGGGCGCCTACGGCGCTCACTGCAGCTGTGGGGCGCCTACGGCGCCTAACCTTTTTTGTCAAAAGCCCAAGTAACTTATCATTGTTTGATAAATACGAAATATTAAACTTGCTGAAATGTACACAAAGTATTTTATAATTATAAATCATCAAATTATATTTTTACATCGTTCCCTTTTCAAAAATTAAAATATAAGCTAAAACAATGATGTCATATAAGTCTTTAATTTATAATTATTTTGCACACCTTTTTGCGCGCCTATCGATGCACGCCTTATATTAAAATATAAGTTTAAAAAATGACGTCATAGCGTTCCACATCCTCCTTCCTTCCTTCCAGTGACTTGGGCTATTATATTGTATATACTAGTTTGTGTTGCGGCGCCGTGGCGCCTGCGGCGCCCCATTTTTAGGGGCGCCTATGGCGCCCACCTTTTTCAAAAGCCAAACTAACTTGTCCTTGTATGATAAATACGTAATATTAAACTTTCTTAAATGTACAAAAAGTATTTTATAATGGTTTTTATTTAATTTTTATTTTTTCATTTTTTATGTCAAAAGCCCAAGTAACTTATCCTTGTATGATAAACACGAAATATTCCTGAAAATTAAACAAAGCATTTATATAATAATTTTTACAGTGCTAATCACCACACGATTTTTAAACTAATTTTAGAAAGCAGCGCACCAAATTACTGCACCAAAAAATAACTATTTGAGTCAATCAGCACTGCTTACAACGCAAAATTTTAAAAAAAGCAGAGTGATTTCCCTTAGCGTTAGGCGTCAGTGATAATTGAGCGCAAATATATAATATATTATTATTATAAGCATCGCGAATGTTATAATTTGTATGATATATGTCATAAGTAACCGCAAATGCGATTATTACTTTAATACATTCATATTCGTAATCGTGTTTATGTTTATACGCACAAATTGTATATTTCCCCTTGCGGCACAATTTGTAATACATGTATTTCCGCTATCTTATTTCATATTCTTTCATTGTCTGTTTTTTCTCTCCGCTTAGCTAGTTTTCCCATTGTTTCTTGGGTAATATTATAATGTAAATTTAATTGAAATACTTGAGTTTATTCGTTTACCCTGATAAATACATTTGCCGAAACGTGTATACATGTTAATTGGTCCATTAAGAAAGCTTTACATTTATTGTTTTTTGAGCACACATTTCGTTTTGTGTAACTTGTATTTCATTCTCATAGAAAAAATTAGTTCCAGTAAACTTCTGTTTTTTTTATGTTTCTTTTTATCAATGTCATTTTATTTATTTTTGTGGAAAAACAATCCTGTTATAAATTGTACGAACTTTCCTAATAGTTAATTTGATCGTTTTACAATAACCAAAAATACAATAGCGATGTGAAAATCGGAAAAGGGGGGGGGATTTTACATTTTATTATTTTAGTTGTTGCTCTTTTTCTTTTCTTTTTTTTTCAATTTGTTAATGACAAACTGCTCACCTTCCAAAAATAATCTCAATTTTTGAAAGGCGATAAACAAGGATTAAAGAGGAACCATTTTGAAAGCTTATATCATGGTGTCAAGTAATATCGCTCGTTTCTTTTGATGGGCCGATCGATGTGCGTATCACGTGATTTTAAATGTTAATTGTCGCTCAGATGATTGGCTGACATCATTCTGTCAAGACAATGTCAGGCAGTATCGATGGCATCTGTGAGGAATATGTCAATTAATGTGTCATGTTGGTCTGTCAGCGTGGCATATGTCAGAGTCAATCCTACTGACTTGTTGTAAGTTGACTTTGACAGTGAGATCTAAAGAATAGGATTTTGTCACAAACTTGTGATACATGAAAAAAAATAAAAAAATTTCGTTTCGTAACATGCATCATGCAACGCAGACGGTATCTATTTAAATTCTTCATCATTTTCATCAGGACTTTCTTGAATCACAACGAACGAACGAAATCCAACCCATGGTCACATCTGATGATAAAAACGCCATGCAGCTATAAAACTATTTCACTATTGGGGCCCCGGAAGACGTATTATAGTCACGGGATGTTATGAAGACATAACGCCGCCAGGTATACCAAGAGTGAAACCAGACTATCCTTTCTCTAAAATGTTATTGAATTGGAATATGTTCATTTTATTATTGTTTATGTTTCGTCACTGCCGCAGACCACCGATTGCTTATCAACTCGAATCGGGTAACTATTTTATTTTTATTTTTTGGATGATCAAGTTATTTAAGACATAAGCTTAATGTATCAAAATTCAAATTCAAACTTAACCCTGATCAAACAAAAATCTACAGATTATAATTATAACAATGGAAAAATGAGAAATATCTTTCTAAAAATAAATTTGTCAAATAAAAAGTTATAATTTCTTAATTAGTTTAATGGAACTATGGGGGGGGGGTGTTTTATGGTAAGGGAGGGGGTAGGGTGGTTGTGAAATGTTGTGGAATCTGGTGTTTCCAATGGAGATGTAAAAAAGGACTTTTTAGCGACACTGTCGTGTTGGTGGGGGGGGCGGGGGGGGGGAGTTGTTTTTTTTTGTTGTTAGGATGTATTGGGAGTTAGGGTAAAATGTGGTGGGGTTGGGTGTGTCATGTAACTTTGTGTAAAATTGGGATTGGGTGGTATGAGATAAGAAAACGGGAGCTGGTGTTTCCAAGAAAAAATATTTGAAGTTTTATAGATCTTGTCGTGGGGGGGAGGGGGGTCATATTTAAGGTTTAATAAGGATTAGAGTGGGATGTAATGGGGTTTAGGGTAAAATGGGGAGTTGGTGATATGAGACAGTATGAGGGTCAGGCGAGGGTAACAGTAATGAGGGTCAGGCAAGGGTAACAGTTATGAATGAGGGTCAGGCGAGGGTAACAGTTATGAATGAGGGTCAGGCGAGGGTAACAGTAATGAATGAGGGTCAGGCGAGAGTAACAGTAATGAATGAGAGTCAGGTGAGGGTAACAGTAATGAGGGTCAGGCGAGGGTAACAGTAATGAATGAGGGTCAGGCGAGGGTAACAGTAATGAATGAGGGTCAGGCGAGGGTAACAGTAAATATGGTCAAGCGAGGGTAACAGTAATGAATGAGGGTCAGGCGAGGGTAACAGTAATGAGGGTCAGGCGAGGGTAACAGTAATGAATGAGGGTCAGGCGAGGGTAACAGTAATGAATGAGGGTCAGGCGAGGGTAACAGTAATGAATGAGGATCAGGCGAGGGTAACAGTAATGAATGAGGGTCAGGCGAGGGTAACAGTAATGAATGAGGATCAGGCGAGGGTAACAGTAATGAATGAGGATCAGGCGAGGGTAACAGTAATGAATGAGGATCAGGCGAGGGTAACAGTAATGAATGAGGATCAGGCGAGGGTAACAGTAATGAAGATCAGGCGAGGGTAACAGTAATGACGGTCAGGCGAGGGTAACAGTAATGATGGTCAGGCGAGGGTAACAATAATGAATGAGGGTCAGGCGAGGGTAACAATAATGAATGAGGGTCAGGCGAGGGTAACAATAATGAATGAGGGTCAGGCGAGGGTAACAGTAATGAAAAGGCCCAAAAGCATAGAAGTGTGTACACGGTAATGGACGATATGGCGTGTACATGTGCGTACGAGGCTTAAAACACACGCTCTGCTCACACGAGCCCCCAGGACGGAAGCAATCTTTTATCTTTGTCATGTCCAAGTGCAGATGTCACTTCCGGTCTCTCCGAGTTTTATTAGCGTGAAAAGAAGATCAGCTTAATCAAAGTTTATTATCTGGCCACACACCAAAAAAAAATGTTCGCCTAGGTCACGACGACCTGTTTCATTTGTAAAAACAAAACAGAAAAATGATAATAAAAAAAAATTAAAAATGTAGATTTCGTCAAAATTTAAATTTTGCGAATAGCTAACGAGCTTGCCGTAGCTTTTGTGACGTCACATATGGCCACGATCTCTGAAAAGCTTAGCTGGTACTGGCCTTCGTGGCGTCATTTGGGGGCCATCATTTTTCTATATTTTATTTTATTTTATAAAAAAATATAAACTTTTGATAGCCTTGCTGGCAAAGGGCTCCGTGACCTGCCCATGACATGCTCGCACGCTCGGCCAATCAACTGTCGGCAGAATTGTGTTGCCCATTTGGAAAGGAACTTCCGGCAGGGAGTGAGGCAGTGGGACGAAAAGATAGATCAGAGACATACAACAATCGGAGACACTGGGAGGAGCAAGAGGCGGGGCCTTTGAGAAAAAGAGGCGGTGCGTCGATCGAAGTGTTGGCAAGCGATTGAGATACACAAATAGACAAGTCTATAAGGATTACTGTTTATTTTTGCTTCTGTTGTGCCAAGACGACATCGAGGCATAGCCAAACACCGCCGGCAGCCCACCCCACACAACGTCGGCACCGGCCCTCCCCCCACCCCCCAGAGAACGTTGACACCGCCATCGATAAAATCAATATCCAGAGGGGCCTCTCGTGCCAGTAACTGCCCCCAAACCCGAGGCCGAGGGCAGGTCAGTTCACCTGTAGGGTCAAGTGCTCAACTGACGAAAGATTGAATGAGAGAGAGAGAGAGAGAGAGAGAAAGAGAGAGAGAGAGAGAGAGAGAGAGAGAGAGAGAGAGAGAGAGAGAGAGAGAGAGAGAGAGAGAGAGAGAGAGAGAGGGAAATGAGAACGAGATGACTTGGAAACAGGGAGAATATATAGGAGACAGAGGGGAGAGGTACATGAATAACTGGCTACTCCACTGTTCATTACACTACACACCACCCATTATTTGATGACTGTCCACTACACACCACCCATTATTTGATGACTGTCCACTACACACCACCCTTTATTTGATGACTGTCCACTACACACCACCCACTATTTGATGGCTGTCCAATACACTTCATCCATCATTTAATGACTGTCCACTACACACCACCCATTATTTGATGACTGTCCACTACACACCACCCATTATTTGATGACTGTCCACTACACACCACCCACTATTTGATGACTGTCTACTGGCCTATTATGATTATCAGCTAAAATCCACCCATTATTAAAATCAAAGCCACACTGCACATCCAGAATTTGGGATTTTTAAAATTCTCTCTCTGGAATCGAACCCGCCTCCAGCAGGTCTTGAGCCAACATCTTGCCGCTGGACCACTTTCGTTTTGTTTATTAAAATTTTGTTGGCGTTCTTTCTCACTAAGGTGTAGAAAATATCGAATCACGCTTATCGAATTAAAAAGCACGACATGAAATCTCCACCAATCGAACGTCGAAAGGGACCGGAAACGCAGATAGTTGAAGGATTTTTTCGTAGGGTTTGTCCATTGAAAATGGTTAAAATTATACAACAGTGACGGCCATCTAGTGATTTAAGGTGGACAGTCATGGGCCAGGAGGAAATGTTATTATTTGGTCAAGGTTGTCTTTCAAAACACGTGACTGGCATTGCATTCCACATTGCAAGCCTCTGATCTCCGAGCCAATAATCTTTTTAACAACAAAAACAAAACGTAAAATGTCCAAGTGATTTTATAACTCTTTCTTTGCTACCCTAAGAATAAGAATTTTTTTTAAAAAAAAGATGATCCATACTTAGCGTAAGCGATCAACTCAATCCCCGAATAGCTTTTATAGAGACCCGATATGAACTGTATTATAGTTTGGAAACCTTAATAAAGATTAAACTAAATCATCAGTGTGTATAAAATGTCTCATAAAAACAATCTCAAAAATATATGCTTACAAATATAAGCCGCTGTTTAGTCAGTCACAGTTGTGTTGTTAAATTTCAACAACAACAAAAGGGTGAAGATTAAAACAATCACTTTTGGAAGAAGAAAAAAAAACTCTGATGCACCCAGAAAAATATAACACCAACAGAGAATGTGACCTACTATGACACCAACTGTATGACGTACGATGACACCAACTGTGTGACGTACGATGTCACCAACTGTGTGACGTACCATGACACCAACTGTGTGACGTACTATGACACCAACTGTGTGACGTACCATGACACCAACTGTGTGACGTACCATGACACCAACTGTGTGACGTACCATGACACCAACTGTGTGACGTACCATGACACCAACTGTGTGACGTACCATGACACCAACTGTGTGACGTACCATGACACCAACTGTGTGACCGACTATGACACCAACTGTGTGACGTACCATGACACCAACTGTGTGACGTACCATGACACCAACTGTGTGACGTACCATGACACCAACTGTGTGACGTACCATGACACCAACTGTGTGACGTACCATGACACCAACTGTGTGACGTACCATGACACCAACTGTGTGACGTACCATGACACCAACTGTGTGACGTACCATGACACCAACTGTGTGACGTACCATGACACCAACTGTGTGACGTACCATGACACCAACTGTGTGACGTACCATGACACCAACTGTGTGACGTACCATGACACCAACTGTGTGACGTACCATGACACCAACTGTGTGACGTACAATGACACCAACTGTGTGACGTACCATGACACCAACTGTGTGACGTACCATGACACCAACTGTGTGACGTACCATGACACCAACTGTGTGACGTACCATGACACCAACTGTGTGACGTACTATGACACCAACTGTGTGACGTACCATGACACCAACTGTGTGACGTACCATGACACCAACTGTGTCACGTATCATGACACCAACTGTGTGACGTACTATGACACCAACTGTGTGACGTACCATGACACCAACTGTGTGACGTACTATGACACCAACTGTGTGACGTACCATGACACCAACTGTGTGACGTACCATGACACCAACTGTGTGACGTACCATGACACCAACTGTGTGACGTACTATGACATCAACTGTGTGACGTACCATGACACCAACTGTGTGACGTACTATGACACCAACTGTGTGACGTACTAGTACACCATACGGAATATTTCTTGCAGTGTGTTCTAGGACTAGACCTACATAGCTGGTTTGAACTCACGGGAACAGCCCACTAGGGCCTGGGGCCTCACATAGCGTCTAGTGCAGACATGACTCACTTCGCGTTCATTTTGCAATATTTCTCTATCGCGTTCAGTGGTTCTTAACAAAATAGGCTAATTAACTCCCTTGGGGTAATTTGACAAGCACCATGGTTAATGAGCAAGCCAGTTTTTAATGCAATTTTCCAAACTATCGAATCTAGCACATAAATCATTCTATTCAGGAATGGACGGCCCATTGATTGTTTCTATATGACGTTATTTGTTACAACAATCCGAACTAATATTAGTATATTTATGGATTGTTGAATTACATTTGTTGTAGGAAATATATATATATAAGTTAAATATATAATACATAGATTACGGATATTCAATGTGAATTTTAAATAATGTATATGAAAATAAATGTTTTTTTTTAAAAAGTTGTATGATGAAAGCTATTGGCTCAAGGCTTATATTTATTGTTATATAGTCTTATTAAAGCTGAACACATACTTAACTACTGTAGTACTGACACACATTGTTTGTATCTCTGTGTAATTTACGTAGATTTAGATAATAGTGGATCAAAATAGCAGCAGATTGAGATAACAGAAGATTGAGATAACAGAAGATTGAGATAACAGAAGATTGAGATAACAGAAGATTGAGATAACAGAAGATTGAGATAACAGAAGATTGAGATAACATAAGATTGAGATTACTAAGATTTAGATGACTAAGATTGAGATAACAGAAGATTGAGATTTAACAGAAGATTGACATAACAGAAGATTGAGATAACATAAGATTGAGATAACATAAGATTGAGATTACTAATATTGAGATGACTAAGATTTAGATAACAGAAGATTGATATTACTAAGATTGAGATTACACAAGATTGAGATTACTAAGATTGAGATAACACAAGATTGAGATTACTAAGATTTAGATAACAGAAGATTGAGATTACTAAGATTGAGATAACACAAGATTGAGATTACTAAGATTAAGATAACAGAAGATTGAGATTACTAAGATTGAGATGACTAAGATTGAGTTAACAGCACATTAAGGCTAAAGACACAACGTCCAGCCTTTGTACCTTTAATAGAAACTGATTATCTGCCCCCCTCCCCGGACGTGCCACTTCAAGTACACTCTCGAAATTTGTCATGACAATAAAAATCAATTTTGAAATGAAACATTTTCAAGAAATGTCCAGACAATTCTGACCAATGGGAAGGCAAGAGATTGCATCAGGCCGGGAGGCGAGGCTTTGGGGAAAAGGGAGGGGGGGGGGAGATTTTCCCTTGCCAGAGCACGCTGACACTTTCTTCTCTAAGCCGGTGGAGGTGTCTCCCTTTAAAAAGAAAAACTAAATTAAAAAATAATAATAATTATTATTTTTTTTAAATCTTCCTTTTTAGGATCATATTTTTACTCTCTTATTAAATTTAACATATTATCCCCCTTTCGATGGGTTAACGGTCAAAACTTTTTTTATAAATTAAATAAAACAGTATTCCACAACTGGGTGGCCCCTTTCCCTACGTCTACGTCCACACTTCAAACATTACTTTTACATTTGAAGACCTCCAAGGTAAGAAACGGCTATGTGACATTTTTGACATTTTTTAGTTATCCCCTGTATTTGATAGAGGATCAAAAATAGAATGCTCTGAAAGAGGTTTTATGAAAATAATTATGTCTCTGACCCTATTAAAAATTCAAATCCATTTAGTTAATTTATAAGAAGTCTGTATAATTTTGAACTTAAAAACTTGAATATCTCAAAACTACAAAATGTGACATAGCCGCTTCTTCCCCTGAGCGCATCCTCCTTCGTACAAGTCCACTCTTGAGCCTTGGGGTCGTCCATAAAGTACGTCACGCTATTTTTGACCAGATTAACTCCCCCTCTCCCCCCTGTCACAAACCTCGGACCCCTCCCCTTTTTTCCCTAAAGTACGTCACACTTTCGAACAAAAATTTTGTTTTTATTAACAAAATAATCAAAACTTAATGTAAAACAGCGTGACGTCACACATGGCCGGACCCCCCCCCCTCCCCCCTGTCACAAATTGTCACAC
Source organism: Ampullaceana balthica (assembly GCA_944989445.1). Taxonomy (NCBI): domain Eukaryota; kingdom Metazoa; phylum Mollusca; class Gastropoda; family Lymnaeidae; genus Ampullaceana; species Ampullaceana balthica. The sequence goes on along the minus strand of CALYLW010000043.1, from coordinate 1,655,497 downwards.
TTTCTTACACCCCATCCCCCCTCTGGAGCGTGACGTACTTTATGGATGGCCCCCCTTTTAATTTGATGGGTCATTTTTGGCTTCATTGGAAACTCAAACGTCATATTAGCAATATGTTTGCTCGAATTTTCTCCCAAACGGTCACCGTTGTAGGACCACGTAGGATGTACTCAAATATATAACAGTAGTGAGTGGCACTTCTGTAGACAGAACTAGGCACTCGTGGACAGAAATAGACCCACCACACACGCACACAGCTATACACATTGACTTACTGGGCAGGCGGCTGTGGGCGTGGACGAATGGTCACCAAATCAAGGTACGCTAAAACTCGTTTCATTTGTTGGATTCCAGTTACACCAGTGAGCTGAGATATCCAAAGGTAGCGCGAATGTAAGGGGTGATGTGAAGGTCATGTGGTTTAAAGAAGTGCCTTAAATAGCAATGTCCTTGCTGTTATAAAGGAGCTGATAAATTATCAGTCGGTATAGGGAGAAGTGGAAAGGTGTATGACCTACCTAAGTCAGATGTTAGTCTAAGACAATGTCAGAATCTTAGTTTCAGACTGTGGCCCAGGATTCTACCTATCCCGCCGAAGAGCCTCGGCGGTTTAGTTATCTGTAACATATTCCTAAGCCTATAGACTATAGACAAACGTTGACTCGTGTCGTAGCGGGGTTCATGATGTTGATAAGTCGCTGCTACTTTGGGGATGCTGTACGGTAGTGTACGAGGCATTTACACGAGCTTATGAAACACAACTAAAGCCATGTCAAGTACATAATACACAAACAGACACACGCACACATAGACACATAGACACATATGCATACACACAGTCACACAATTTCTCATAGACTATACACAAACACATACACACAAGTACACACAATGTCATCCCAACACACATACACAGTTGCTTTCGCATACACCACAAACATACGTTGATAATAGGAAGAAATGTGTACCAAAAACTTGATTTTTAAAAAAAAATGATACACAAATGATAAAGCCCTTTATTCATATGAAACGTTTGAAAAAAATGACAGAATTTATTAGGCTGTAAATTTCAAAATATGTTGGTAGTTTACAATTTACGAGATAGTTTAACAAAAATTGGTAGAATTTATGACAAAGATAAAAGATATAGTTAGACTAATTAAGAGGGTTAATCGAATTAGACCTGCAGTGATGATTAAAACATGCTGCTGGACTCTTGAAGATTAACAGATGGAGTTAGACTGTGGGAGAAGGTTAACACATTTCTCCCATTGTTAGCATGGGCAGACACTGGTTTAACTGGCTATTTCCATGCTAGAGGGGTTGGGGGAAGGGGAGGGAAGGGCTGGCGGGCTCGCCGGCCATTCGTACGGAGGACGGGCGAGGGGGGTGGTGGGAGAAGGTGGCCATGGGAGGAAAAGAGAGCCGGGTAGGGGGGAGGAGGGAGGAAGGGATGGCCTTCGCTGGCCATCATTAGAAGCTGGTTGTATCTCGTCTCGCATGCATTTCTGGGTCATCGTGACCTCATGCGCATTTTCTGAAAACTTAGTCATGAGAAGGCGAGTTATTGTTCTAAGATTACGGCGTAAGAAGAGAAGGGAGGGAGAAATGGGAGGGAGGGGGAGAGAGGAGGGGAATCCGATCTGGTAGGAGGTTTGAAAGAGATGGGGGAAAATTAGCGGGTAGGAGGGGGGGGGAGAGAAACTGCTCGAGCCGGGTAAACAGAATGCATGTATTGTTTTAAAATTGAGAAGGATGTTAAGAAAATTAAAACATTGTGTTAGGTCAATGGAGGCAAAGTATTTTAGAGATGTTGGAAGCTATGAGTTACGGGTGATGTTGGAAGCTATGAGTTACGGGTGATGTTGGAAGCTATGAATAACTGGTGATGTTGGAAGCTATGAGTTACGGGTGATGTTGGAAGCTATGAGTTACGGGTGATGTTGGAAGCTATGAATTACGGGTGATGTTGGAAGCTATGAGTTACGGGTGATGTTGGAAGCTATGAATTAAGGGTGATGTTGGAAGCTATGAGTTACGGGTGATGTTGGAAGCTATGAGTTACGGGTGATGTTGGAAGCTATGAATCACGGGTGATGTTGGAAGCTATGAGTTACGGGTGATTTTGGAAGCATTGAGTTACGGTCGATGTTGGAAGCTATGAATTACGGGTGATGTTGGAAGCTATGAGTTATGGGTGATGTTGGAAGCTAAGAATTAAGGGTGATGTTGGAAGCTATGAGTTACGGGTGATGTTGGAAGCTATGAGTTACGGGTGATGTTGGAAGCTATGAATTACGGGTGATGTTGGAAGCTTTGCATCACGGGTGACGTTTGAAAAAATGCTTTATGGGTGATGTTGGAAGCTTATTTTAATACGAGTGACTGTAGGAGCATTACCACCAGTTTGTTCGGACTCTGTGACGTAAAACATGATTATACTTCCACCGCAACTCTTGCTTTATATAAATACCCCCTTCTCTTTCCTTTGGGCCCTACCACCGCGACATTCATCATGGGGACATTCACAACCACAACATCCAACAAGACAACATTCACCACCACGACATTCCCCACGACGACATGCGCCATGACGACATTCATCGACACGACATTCGACATGACGACATTCACCACCACGACATTCACTATTAAGCATTCCAGTTCACAGAAATAAGATTTCAAGCTTCAGGCTCTGTTAAACGTCTTAATCCAAGGTTAATGTGACCTTTACTTAAAAAATTGCTCCTCTCACTTTTTACAAATAATTTTAAAAAAAATTGTTTTCAATATGTGTTCATGTTTTTTATTTTTTTATATTTTTTTTATTTATCTCCCAAAGAATTGAAGACGATCCTAGCCATCAACACGTAATTACATTGGGCAATTTTTATGCCTCTCAACATGCTTTCATTGTCTCTCTCATTTCCTCTTTCTACGGAGCCTTCGCGAGGGCAGACTGCTGGAGAAGATCCACTAGAAGCAAGTGTCACGAGTTGATTTCCATAATGTCCGTAGACAAAATGGCGCCCGTGTTTCTCCCGAGATCAAGGAGACGGGATTTGTCTCGGAGAAGACGTTTCACTTGATCTCTGGGTCTCGTGTGTGAGTTTTACCATCATCACTGACCAGCAGTCCTACTGACCCATACTCTAACTGACCATAAGTCCTACTGACCAGTATTCTAACTGACCATAAGTCCTACTGACCAGTATTCTAACTGACCAGCAGTCCTACTGACCCATACTCTAACTGACCATAAGTCCTACTGACCAGTATTCTAACTGACCATAAGTCCTACTGACCAGTATTCTAACTGACCATCAGTCCTACTGACCAGTACTCTAACTGACAATCAGTCCTACTGACCAGTACTCTAACTGACCATCAGTCATACTGACCAGTATTCTAACTGATAATCAGTCCTACTGACCAGTACTTTAACTGACAATCAGTCCTACTGACTAGTACTCTAACTGCAAATCAGTCCTACTGACCAGTACTCTAACGACAATCAGTCCTACTGACCAGTACTCTAACTGACAATCAGTCCTACTGACTAGTACTCTAACTGCAAATCAGTCCTACTGACCAGTACTCTAACGACAATCAGTCCTACTGACCAGTACTTTAACTGACAATCAGTCCTACTGACTAGTACTCTAACTGCAAATCAGTCCTACTGACCAGTACTCTAACTGACCATCAGTCTTACTGACCATTACTCTAACTGACAATCAGTCCTACTGACCATTACTCTAACTGACCATCAGTCCTACTGACCAGTACTCTAACTGAACATCATTCCTACTGACCAGTACTCTAACTGACCATCAGTCCTACTGACCAGTACTCTAACTGAACATCATTCCTACTGACCAGTACTCTTAACCGACAATCAGTCCTACTGACTGGTTATCTAACTGACAATCAGTTCTACTGACCAGCACTCTAGCAATAAGTCTTACTGACCAGCACTCTAACTGACCATCCGTCCTAATGACAAACACTCTAACAGACCATCAGTCCTACTGACCAGTACTCTAACTGATCATCATTCTTACTGACCAGCACTCTGACAATAAGTCTTACTGACCAGCACTCTAACTGACCATCAGTCGTAATGACCAACACTCTAACTGACCATAGGACCTACTGACCAACACTCTTGCTCGACAATCAATCCCAGTGACAAGCATTCTAACTGACCATCAGTTCTATAATACTGATCAACGCTGTTTTCACCCCCCCCCCTTGCCCGCACCCCATCCCAGTTAAAAAGTGAGTCAATTGCCGTCCATTTTGATTTCCATGTCGTCGTGCTCCCTTAGACATGATCGAATTAGCGCCCTCGCGCATCATCGTCCTTAACGACTGGCCAACGCTCACAGCAACAAGTGCACCACGAGCAGGCAGAGGCCACGAGCGAGGGTCGCGTTCACACCAACACAAGGCGGTGGCGAGTGCTGCCATTGTGCCCTATTTATTTCCGTGGGAGCTAGATGAAAGAATGACAGTGTCAGTGCCGGTTACATCCCCGTTAGAGTTTACGACAGATCTCCGCGTAGTTTACAACAGATCACAAATAGAGTTTACTACAGATCTCCGCATACTACAGATCACAATAGAGTTTAACATGATAGTAATGATGTTTATTAGAGATCCCAATCATATTCAAGTAACCACAAACGAGTTTATTACGAATGAGTAATATAGAATATATTCATATTACTTCAGACATAACAAATAGTCCGAATTTCTATGCAACATCTGGCTTATCAGCATTCTCTGTCGTTATCTAGCCAATAATTGGTTTGAAATGAATTTATACGGGGAAAAAAGCAACCAAAAAAAAACACACAAAAAAAATCATTAAAAAAAAACAAAAAACAAACAAACAAACAAATCAAACAAGTTTTTCTCAAACAGAAGTTTGTTGGAACGGACTTTGTTAAAATTCTTTTAAAAATGTATTTTCCTTAAATGCTTGAATACTTGAATTACCAATAAAGACATCGCCTGGAACCGAAATGTATTCTAATGGAGACCAAAATAGTGAAAGCAGAACGAGAAAAGACCGTCCGTTGTGGCTTCATTAAATAAATTTAAGGGGGTCTCTTATGAAGTTAGAGGCTCCACAAAGTAGTGAGAAAAGAAGGGGCGCCCCCTTTATTCTTATATCAGAGGGAGTGGTGCATGGCTAACTGCGGAGTTTGTTCGTCAAGACGCTTGGCAAGCCAAAGGCCGACAATTACGTGTATTGTATTACAGGCCACAGATGAAATTTCATTTTATTCATATATCCTGGCTATTAAATGCATGACCCCTATGGGCTTTGTTGAGTCAATGAAGAATATTAACATTGCCATCACTATTAATTAACATGAGTTGCGGCGCTTTTAGACGTTTTTGAGCAATCAACAGACATCAATCGACAAGAATACGAACAACATTTGAAGTGTTGCCTTGAAATAATTGTAAAACGTTCAGTTAACCCTTTTATAATTGAATTATTTTTAAACATATTTGTGTCTAGAACATTAATTTATTTTATGAACCTTTCAAGCACGACATCAAAACTAGTTGTTTTTTTTTAAGTCTCTTTCGAAATGTCCATGTACTCTTATTATTAACAGTATTACAGCACAATTAAATATATATGCATCGAAAGATCATTTCTCTAAAAAGCAATATACTCTAAAAATAAAGTTTAAAAAATAAATAACTATTATAAATATTTAAACATTGATATTATAATATTATAATTTTTTTTTAAATTAGCCGCTTATCTCTTCTAAAGTGTCATTTTGTTTCTCCCAGAGTATTTTGTTTATACTATCAAAAAAAATTTTTTTTTAAACTTATATTATTAGTTAGTAGGCTTAAAGCTATATCTAAATATCTAAGAGCCCGAAATGGTACAAATGGTACAAATGGGACGAACTGGGACGAAATGGGACAAATTGTTTTAATTAATTTCAAATTAACTTTTAATACATTAAGGACGAACTATTTCAAAACCATTCTAGGCGTCACAAAAAGGAATGGGTAGAACAAATTATAATAACAGTATAGTTTAGGGGCGTGCCAAACGTGTGTCGTGGAGTACGATGGGTGATACTATCCCAGAGATGCTTGTGTTTATATTGAATAAAATCTTTTTTTTAAAATATAGAATAGGACTGCGATAAAGCTTTTACAAAAAATATACAAGACGCACAAGCGAACTCTGTGATCCAAACAATAAATTAAAGCTTTATTAATTCTTGTCAAGAGGTGTAAGAAAATCTACGTAGGTAAGACATGTCGTCGCCTGGCGGATCGGTTAAGAGAACACTTTCACGTAATAAATGAACCGGCCCCGTGTCCTGTCTATAAACACTTCAACAGTGCTGATCATGGTGGGATTTCAGATATTGCAGTTACTGGCGCATCTTCTACTTATCTCTTACAGACGCCCCTTCTCTACAGAAGATTATTGCGTCCTACGCTTATCTGACATTCTATTTGCCAGCAATAACCATGATTGGATCTACATAAAAGATTAATAAAACGATCTGGTACGTTGGGTCAATATGGACTAAACCAAATTCACAATTTTACGTAACTATATAATCTATTTTGCAGTTGCGGTTTTAAATACTGTTATTCTTTAACATACTTCCTCTTCTTATATCCCGTGTTTGTGTTAACTAATTCGGCCAATCTTTTTTTTCCTTTCGTTACTGTTGTCAATTTTGTTATGGTTGTTGTTTTGTTTAGTTTTTGTCTTAACTTATTTTCCCATGGTACTAGAATGTACTATATAATTTAAATTTAATATATATACTCGTGTTCACTTATTTGTACTGATAAAGGCATGCGCCCCAGCGTCTACCTGTGTAAAAGTCCATTAATCAAGCTGTAATTTATTGTTTGGATCACACAATTCGTTTGTGTGTCTTGCGGTTTGAATAAAATCTCAATAGATTGTCTCGAAGTCAGAGATACGGGGTGGGGGTGCGATTTTTGTTTTAACTTCGCCATAGACATCGCAAAAATGACGCCTTAGAATTGTTGGGTTAATGTCATAAATTATTTAAACGTCTTCGCCAACTAAATGCCGCATTTAAAGGAAAGGAAATGAGATACGCGCGGTTTTTGTTTTTACCAAGAGGACAAAAGGATTAAATTACAGTCATGAAAACGATATTCAAATGTTCTTTTAAAAAAATAAAAAAATTTTTAGGTACAACTTGGGACATTTCAAGGCCGACGACAAATTAATATGACAAATGTCTATGTGTGTGTGTGTTACTCTCTCTCTCTCTGTGTGTGTGTGTGTGTGTGTGTGTGTGTGTGTGTGTGTGTGTGTGTGTGTGTGTGTGTGTGTGTGTGTGTGTGTGTGTGTGTGTGTGTGTGTGTGTGTGTGTGTGTGTTCGTGAGTGTTATGTTTATAGCCATATTAAAAAAATAATTTAATATTCAAAATGTTGATAAAGTTTGCCTACCATGGTTCTAACACTTCGCCTACTTATCAAACCAAATGAAAAGCGTATTAAGCTAATGGCAATAATGTAGTCTGACTCGGAGACAGACAATGACCACATTGGACCACATCTCTTCTGATGAATTACTGCGTTACAAAATGGAGAGGAAAGTTCCTGAATCCATTAACCCTCTACAATGGTGGAAACTTAATGAACACCAATATCCGATAATGTCATTCCTTGCCAAGACCGTTTTTGTGCATACCAGTTACCTCAGATCCATGTGAATGATTGTTCAGCTCGGCTGGTTATATTGTCAATTAGACCCGCTCATCACTTGAACCAAATAATGTCAACACACGACTTGTCTTTTTGCATAGTTGGTTAAAAGATGACACATAAAGAAGACATTCTAGTGTTATTTAGATTTTCAACAAGAACGTTTAATAAGTGTTACTTATGACATCATAAATTTTATTTTTTGGCTTTAATCTAAATTAACAATTAATTAATCGTTAATTTTTATAAAGCTAAAGATTAAATTTAAATTAATCGTTAACAGCCCAAATAATATATATATATATATATATATATATATATATATATATATATATATATATATATATATATATATATATATATATAATATATATATATATATATATATATATATATATATATACATTTACTGAACAATTGTAAGCTATGTAGTGCCTGCTTCTTATTTTTTTAAAAACATTTCAAGGGCATGGGAAATTGTGTAAATGGTGAAGACACCTAGATGAAACATATGTACACACATCTTGATGGAACTTGTGTCCAGAAAACTTAATGGAACATATTTTATTTTAAAAAAAAGCTTTCTTTAATCGACTCCAATAATAAAAAATTTCTAAATGTTTGTTTGTTGGTTTTTGTTTAAACCATAATTATAATAATTTTATTTTTAAAAAAATTTCTTTGTTGGTTGCGGAAAGCTGATCCGAGTGTTCCAGTTTGTGTAGAGGCGATGACGCAACGCATTGCCCGAGATCGTGATCTTCGTGAAGATCTGTTTTTATTTTTAATGGACGAAAGGACGCGAGTAAGAATTGCTTATGCTAGGCGCTCAAAAATACGTTCATTGATTGGGTGAGGTCACAGCGAGATCTTTTTTAGGCGAGGGGTGGTGATTGGTCGCTTGCTTACGTAATATGACACGTGCAGACGGCGAGGGGTTTTCATTTCAATAGATGCGTTTAGAGCGGTTGAGTCTCTGGGAGCGATTTTCCCGGCCAACGTGCCTTTCATCTGGCAATCATTTAATAAAATACAGTCTTGCGGCTCTGTTACAGGGCACGTTACCAAACTCTTTTAGAATGGCTTAGTTGTAGCCTCCGGGAGAATGGGCTTAGATATATATATATATAGCCCCCAAGAGAATGCGCTTAGATATATATATATAGCCCCTAAGAGAATGGGCTTAGATATATATATATATAGCCCCCAAGAGAATGCGCTTAGATATATATATATAGCCCCCAAGAGAATGGGCTTAGATATATATATATAGCCCCCAAGAGAATGGGCTTAGATATATATATAGCCCCCAAGAGAATGCGCTTAGATATATATATAGCCCCCAAGAGAATGGGCTTAGATATATATATATATATATATTGCCCCCAAGAGAATGGGCTTAGATGTATATACAGCCCCCAAGAGAATGGGCTTAGATATATATATAACCCCCAAGAGAATGGGCTTAGATATATATAGCCCCACAGAGAATGCGCTTAGAAATACCCCCAAGAGAATGGGCTTAGATATACCCCCAAAAGGATTGACTTAGGCTTAAAGTTCTCCTATAGATAACGGATTAGCGTTCCCCCCAAAAGGATAACGTAGTATTCCCTTAGAATAATGACGTAATGATAATCAGTCAAAATAACTTTGCGGAAATTATTTGTACATTATTTTTTCCATGACATAATACTTCAAACTAATTACAAGTAGGTACTCTAACTCTAACTCTAACTCTAACGAACTAAAAAGATTATTCTCAACTATCTAGGTATAAGACCTTTTTTTTCAATAGCGTTTTCTCACCATTTAACTGACAAGAGTTATGTTGTATGCTGTCACTAGTTATACAATGATAATGCGTGTTTTAATGTGTTGACATAAACATTTCCCATAGAAGTTGATCGCGCGTACATTAAAACGTCTTAACATTTAAAAAAATACAAGGTCCAAAAACTGTCACAGAAGCTAGAGCCCAAATGTCACATAACAGTTTTCAAACTCAGTATTTCTCTTTCTGTCCTTCTCTCTGTCTTTCATTATCTGTCTTTCTCGCCCTCTCCGTATCATACTTCTCTCTCTCTCTCTCTTCTTTTTTCTACTGTAATCTCCCCTCGATCTCTCTCCCCTCCCTCACCTCTTCCATCTCTCTCTCTCCCTGTCTGGCTTGCATCACCAACTGCCAGAAAAGGTCCATTTAACTTGCACGGCAAGAAAATCCCTCGCCTGCAGCCCCTCCCTCGCCCCCACTCACCACACGCTTGCAGTTACACTTTTTTTTCCAAACACAACAGAAATAAAATTTCACTCGCTCCCGTCCCGCTTACGTAATCTGCACGCATGTGGCGCCCCCACGCCTCCAACGGGAATGATAGAGAGAGAGAGAGAGATGGAGAGGGAAAAGAGAAATGGAGAGAGAGAGGGAAGAGAGAAGGGAGAGAGAGAGATGGAGAGAGAGAGAGAAGGAGAAAAGAGAGATGTAGAGACAGAGAGAGAGAGTGGGAGAGGACAAAGAGAGATGGAGAGAGGGGGGATAAAGAAAGAGAAGGGGAGAGAGGAAGAAAGAGATTGGGGGAGATAGAGAAAGAGAGAGAGAGAGAGAAAGAGAGAGAGAGTTAGCATAAAACGCGTTTTAAAATAAAAGCAGCAAAACGATATCAAAGTGGCGATTTGTGGGGGAGGGGAGGTGTGTGTGTGAGTGTGTGTGTGAGTGTGTTTGAGTGTGTGTGTATGTGTTTGAGTGTGTGTGTGTGTGCTTGTGTGTGTGTGTTTGTGTGTGTTTGTATGTCAGTGTGTGTGTGTTTGTTGGGGGGGGAGGAGGAAGAAGATGACGATATAAGGTATAGCGGAAGGGGCGGGGCCAAATCGGTATGTGCCAAATGAGAGGGCATAAAGTTATTCTGCTGCCAGATAGGACGTTCGATTATTTTTTTTTCCCTGAGATGGCCGTGGAAAAAAAAGATCTTCTTTAAAGAACAACAAGCTAAGATGTGAAAGACATAACACTGGTTGATACACTGGACGTAATGAGATTAAAACTATGATTAGCGTAAGAAACAATTACAAAGAAAGTAAATAGACAATACCAAAATGGGCACCAACAAAATATGGTGTGGAGTGAACAAATAGAACGAGAAGCTGAATAATTGTGAGCTGTCAAGTCAGATAGAATTAGAGATATTGAATAGAGACAATATTTTACACTTATCGAGTCGAGTACATTTTTCAAAGGTAACAACGAAAAGAGTCAAGGTCAATGTGACGGATATTTTTCCGTATAATTTCGTTACTTAACATCATCTTATGTATCACGTATATTTTTCAATTAAACGCCCCTTTATCTTCTGTTACGCCCCCGGGCCGCGCTTATCCCCCCTTCTCCTGGCCCCGCATCCTCACCCGCTCCCAACTCCGAAGAGTTTAGTTAATTTCTACGCACTTCATATTTGGCCAGTGCACCCTCTAAACTTTAAATAAATTTGGCCGAAATTGGCAACACAAGCCGATGAAATGTGGCCGGCATCGTGGCCGCTCAAGAAAAGATGAAGGGGAAAAAAAATATGGGTAAAAAAAAAGGGTCTGTCCAATCCAATCAGCTTCCAAGAAGTTTTCCTCGGCTCGAACCCGATTGGCTGGCGAATGCTTGATGGAAGTGGAAGCATGTCGCCGCATGCGCGGTGACAGGTCTCCCCGCACCCACCCCGCACCCACCCACAGTTGTGGATGCGGCGGTCAAGATTTGGGCTCAGGGCGCAAAACACAGGAGGGAAAGGGGGGGGGGTTTGACGGATTAAATTAAGGTGGGACTAGGGCTGGGGGAGGGAGTGACGGCGGGGAATGCGGAGGGGGAAGGGGTTGGGTTTAATAATTTTAAATGACAACGTGACGCTGGTCGGTGAATGGTCGGGTATGGGGGAAAAAAGAGGTGGGGCGAGTTATGTGGTATACCAGCATTAAGGCAAGAGTTTGGGCAAGTCGTGTTGTATACCAGCATTAAGGCAAGAGTTTGGGGAAAGTTGTGTTGTATACCAGCATTAAGGCAAGAGTTTGGGCAAGTCGTGTTGTATACCAGCATTAAGGCAAGAGTTTGGGGAAAGTCGTGTTGTATACCCGCATTAAGGCAAGAGTTGGGGAAAGTCGTGTTGTACATCAGCCAAGTGTTGGGGCAAGTCACAATGGATACCATAAATGTGCAGAGAAGCGGGTTTAATCATAATGTATACTGTCGCCCTACACCCCCCCCAACGATGCAGTCTTCACTGTTTAAATGTCGTAAGCTAAATAATAACAACGATGGCCGATGAATGCGGTTGAAAATTTTAATTTAAAAAAAAAGTAATCTTAAATGACGACCGGAAGATTTCTGTCATAATCACTTAACACAGTGCTTCTCAAAGTGGTGGTCCGCGGACCGGTGCCGGTCCGTGGGGCATCCGATGCCGGTCCGCAGAAGTTACCCAAAAAAAAGGACATTTCACTACCACGTCAGTACAGGGAAAATAGTTCACCGGTCCCTGGTACAATGGAAATAACTCCTGCCGGTCCGCAAGACTATAAAGTTTTAGAAGCACTGACATTAACAGACACGCTTATTTCAATACGAATACAATCAGTTGAATCTCATCTCATTTATTCGCTTTTTTTGTTTGTTGAATTTTTTTTTGTGTGTGTTTTTTTTTAAAATTGTTTGTTGTTGTTTTGTTGTTGTCTTTAAATTTAAAAATAAATGGAAGGAAAACAAAGATTTTTAAAACCACGTTTTTATAAGTGGACTAAAAATAAGAAAATAATTTAAAAGTTATAAGTTCAAGTACTTTCATTTAATATGACTAAAAACGTGCGGCTAATGTTTTGTATGAAAGTTAAATGGAGGTTTATAAGTGAGAGAATGAGTGAATTGCATATGTAAAACGTCATAAGCACCCGCCCCACGTTTTTAGTCATATTAAATGAAAGTACTTGAACGTATAAGTTTTAAATAATTTTCTTCTTTTTAGTCCACTAATAAAAACGTGGTTTAAAAAAAATAATCTTTTTTTACCCTATTTATTTTACCAAACACCTCATCAGCACCCGCCCAACGTTTTAATACCACGGCGATGAGGTCACGGGGTGAATTCGGCACGTGAAATCTAACAACTGCAGTAGGATACAAGTGCTTATCCAATATAATAAAAGGCAAGTTTCTGTCCGTTCTGTCCCGTCATCCATAGCGATTTGTCCCTCAAACACATATGACTCCTACAGCCAATCATATTGAACATGTTTACGAAGACGTTAAAAACGAGTTATTTTTGGTGCAGTATTTCTTCCAAGACTTTATTTTGAGTTATGCGCGTTGGGATTTATATTCAAAAGCTCTGTTTTTACGAGTTATTTATTTTAACTATTATGAATAGTATTCTTCACGTGATGCACATGTATGCCAGTCGAGACGGCTGTTGAGTTACAACATGCCACCGAACTGTGGCGGAACGTCCTTGGACGGGCTTGGTCGCTCGTATAGAGATAAATTAAAAAATGCAATAATTTAATTATGGTAAATTCGATCGATCTGAAATTTTGATACAATGTATTGCCATCCAAGATCTATCTGTGGTAAAATTTTGAGCTCTCTAGGACCACCAGAAGTGGTTTAATTTTACGTTTGTAAATTTGAAAAATTTCCGGACAGACAGACACGAAAGCAAGTTAATAAAAACGTGGTAAAAAAACGTCGTAAAACGAGGTAAAAAATAAAACAAACCCGTAAAAACAAAGTTTTTGACTATAAATCCCTTATATATGAGACATAACTAAAAGTATTTACAAATATTTACAGACTGAATCTGTCGTAACTCAACTTTGCTTCATAACCCTGCGGTAGAGGGGGAAAAGTCTGGTCACCGATTCGCTTGACCGAGCTCAGCATGACATGTAAAATGTAAACAAAAGCACGCGGGTACGTCGATGGGTCGCCTCAAAGCGTCAACTCAAACTTTCACGTGGGAAAAAACAATAACAAACCGTGAATTTGAATTACATACCTCATATAAGGATAAACTAAAAATGCATTAATTTAATTACTGTACGTTCGATCGATCTGAAATTTTGATACGATGCATTGTTAGGTTAGACGGGTCCGTGTGCCAAATTTCAGCTCGATCGAATCACGGGAAGTGGGTCATTTTCGACTTTTGTTTTTCCGCCCGCCCGCCCATGAGATGTTGAGATGACGACAGACAGAGACGGCCGCGAAGTTAATATAAGGGATTTAAAAAGGTAAGTATACTTCATACTTTTCTGCATACAATACTACAAATAGACTACATACGATGCTTCATTCTAGACTACATATGATACTACATACTATACATACGATCGATGCCAAACAAAACTATATACTTTGTACTATACAGCAAACGCGCGCAGCTAAAAAAAATCCTATAAATGGGGGGGGGGATGAAGGGAGGGGGGATAAAAATTGTCGAACGAAAGTTAACTGGAGAAACAGATTTAATGCCTAGCGAGTTACGCCACTTTACGTTTAATTGGATCCAAGAGCTGCCGCGTATAATACGAGGGTAACATGTGATTCTCCATTACACTAAGAGTGGCCATCGCTAGAAGTACGTTATTTTGTCTCTTGGTGAGGGTGCCATGTGATGGTAGATAGCACAGGGACAGGTGTGTGGAAAAGGTGTTGGGTGCATCGTATGGTCGAACAGGCAAGAGTGTTGCAGTCGGATGGCAGTATATTATTTATCGTTAAGTTTTCAGAACTTAATAAGATGACGTGTGGCTGCAAAGAGTGAGTGTGTGTGATAGAGGGAGAGAGAGAGAGAGAGAGAGAAAGAGAAGGAGAGTAGGAGAAGAGAGAGGGCGTGAGAGCGAAATGAAGAGAGATACTGAGAGGAGATGATGGTGAGGAATATACCGGAGAAGATGTAATGCCAATAAAACTCTTGCCATTCTGGATGCATCAGTGTCAAGGTCAGGCTGACTTGAATTGAAAATAAGAAATGAAGATAAAAACCAGCTCAAGTTTTTGCCTTTTATTTTATTATCCCATTTCCCTCTCCCCACCCCCCCCAAACAAGTTTTTTTAACAATATTTTTTATCGCTGCTAAAGTGTAAAGAGAAAATTGAAATGTGGGATGGGGGGATGGTGGTTCGAGGTGGCTAGTAGGGGGAGGAGGGCGTTGAGGGAAAAGGAATATGGGGAGGAGGTATTTAGGGGTGGTGGTAGTAGAGGGAGGGTGTAGTTAGGGGGGGAATGTCTGGGGAGTATTGTTTCGGAAGATGATGGCGGGGGAAGGGAGTTAGCTAGCGACATGCTCGTATCATCGCCAAATAGCCATCAAGACATTTCAAGACAATCTAATTTCTTTACTCGCTAATTAGTGAAACTCGGGGCTGGTTGTAATGTGAGACTTGTAAGATGGCAGTTTGGGAATGTATGGTGTGTTAGATGGCAGTTTGGGAATGTGTGGTGTGTTAGATGGCAGTTTGGGAATGTATGGTGTGGTAGATGGCAGTTCGGGAATGTATGGTGTGTTAAATGACAGTTTGGGAATGTGTGGTGTGGTAGATGGCAATTTGGGAATGTATGGTGTGGTAGATGACAGTTTGTAATGTTAAATATCAGTTTGTTGTGCATAGTATGTTCGATATGAATGTGTGATGTGTAGTATGTTCGATATGAATGTGTGATGTGTAGTATGTTCGATATGAATGTGTGATGTGTAGTATGTTCGATATCAATGTGTGATGTGAAGTATGTTCGATATCAAAGTGTGATGTGTAGTATGTTCGCTTTCAATGTGTTATGTGTATCGTATTTATGACTCCCGATCTAAATTATCGAAAATCCAATGACTTTAAAAACCAATGACTTTAAAAACATAGAAAAATAAGAATTTTGTTTTTTAATAAATACGCAAGCATTGTGACATCGGGCAGGTGATGGCTAAATATTTATTTTATAACACTTTAATGTGAATGCTATTTTACATTAATTAAATACCTACATAGCTAATCGGGTATTTTGTTTTATATTTTTTATTACGGGCTTTCAACACGGAAAGGTAAATGTTAAACTAAAGCGACAAACAATTCCATCTGTAGTATTTAAATTTAAAAAAAAACTATCTAAAACACACGATCTTGTTTGCGCAGAGGATAATTACAAATATTGAGTAAACAGTGGTATTACATTGTGTGTGCCTCACAGGAAGATGAAGTACTGCAGACGACGACAGTGCTCAGATAAATGGCTTTGTTTGGCCCTCGCCCGGCCATCAGCTGATGGGATGATTACGCCGCGTCACGTGGGTAATGCATCTTTGCGAAACGAGAAACATAAGAGTGAACGGGGCGGTATTACGAACGGCATCGGGTAGTAAAACTACAATGCACAATCGGCTAAATGCAGTGGATGGTTGTAAACAATGCTCTCGATCCGCATGTAATGACAGGGAAAAAAAGTTGTTTGTACCACATTTATTCTCCACATTTATTCTCCACATTTATTCTCCACATTTATTCTCCGCATTTATTCTCCGCATTTATTCTCCACATTTATTCTCCGCATTTATTCTCCGCATTTATTCTCCACATTTATTCTCCACATTTATTCTCCACATTTATTCTCCACATTTATTCTCCACATTTATTCTCCACATTTATTCTCCACATTTATTCTCCACATTTATTCTCCACATTCTCCACATTTATTCTCCACATTTATTCTCCACATTTATTCTCCACATTTATTCTCCACATTTATTCTCCACATTTATTCTCCACATTTATTCTCCACCATATATACTCACTAATGAAGCTATCGCTGCTAATTTAAAATCTAAAAATCCTTTTGAATAAAACGTGACAATAAACCATGAAAAAGTATCCATTTATTCTTAGAAATTGAACTCTCGACCACAGTATCGAAATCCAGACACTGATTATAATTTATCAACTATAATAAAGTTAAGCTCAGAAATCCTTTTGACCGAAAATTCAACAATTCAAAATTGCACCCATTTAAATATTTTCAACCCTTAATTTAAAAAAACCCGTAAAAAACCAAGTTTTTCACTATAAATCCTTTATGTACGAGACGTAACTAAAAGAATGTTCATTATAACACGCAGCGCAAGACCATCCAAAAATACAAATTGCAGTTGTGTCGTAAAACATATTTAATATAATGCGCATCGATCAGGAATATGTTTATAAAAAGTGTTGTCAATAAAATACGCACCTTATTGCGCGACAGAAAGGTTGTTCCATATAATACGCACCGCAACGCTCTATCTCAAAAAATAGCGTGATACATAGGAAGAAATAAAATAATCTAAAAATTCAATAATTTATTTACGGTACATGCGATCGATCTGAAATTTCGATACATTGTTTTTATTATCGGTACGAAACTGCCTGCAAAATTTCAGCTCGCTAGCTTACGATGAAGTGGGTTAAAAATCGATCAAAAGTTTTGGCGACAAGGGCGGGCGGCCGCAGACACCACGAGTTAATATAAAGGATTTAATTTTAAAAAACCCGTAAAAAACCAAGTTTTTGACTATAAATCCTTTATGTACGAGAAGTAATTAAAAGAATGTTCATTATAATACGCAGCGCCAGACCATCCAGAAATACAAAATTGCAGTTGTGTCGTAAAACATGTTTAATATAATGCGCACCGAACAGGAATATGTTTATAAAAAGAGCTGTCAATAAAATACGCACCTCATTGCGCGACAGAAAGGTTGTTCAATATAATACGCACCGCGACGCTCTATCTCAAAAAATAGCATGATACATAGGAATAAATAAAATAATCTAAAAAATCAATAATTTAATTACGGTACATGCGATCGATCTGAAATTTTGATACATTGTTTTTATCATCGGTACGAAACTGCCTGCAAAATTTCAGCTCGCTATCTTGCGAGCAAGTGGGTTAAAAATCGATCAAAAGTTTTGGCGACAAGGTCGGTCAGTCGGTCGGTCGGCCGCAGACACCACGAGTTAATATAAAGGATTTAAAAAAGAATACTTTCATCTGCTTAGACTGGAACGATCTACTTTCATATTAGTATGTTGGCACTTTAATCACATAAATTTAATTGATTAAAATTAGAATAATGTTAATTCGATTAAACTGATAAAATTTCGTACAAGGAAGTTAGTTGAAACTCGCAAATATCGCGGCTGACGATTCTTATAAAATTTCGGAAGGCAGTTGTCAGTTGAGAACTTTTTCTTTCTTATTTTAATTCACATTATTTCCCCATTTAGTCTAAAGATCGATTGTGAAATTGTGAATTCAATCGAAAGATAATCATTTCAAATCCAAAGATGTCAACACATAAATAAACTGTAATAATAAAAAGTTTGCTACGTCACACCTATTGGCATGTTTGGCAAGTTTTGGCGGTTCTCCAGATAATCTGGAAAGGGGTTTAATTTAGGTCACAGGACTATGAGCAAACAGATAAAGTTGTGGGTGGATGCAGACAAACTACAGTGATCCATGGCAGAGCTTTCTATAACTGCATGCCTTGACCAAGTACATCTACGGCAGAGCTTTCTATAACTGCATGCCTTGACCAAGTACATCTACAGCAGAGCTTTCTATAACTGCATGCCTTGACCAAGTACATCTACGGCAGAGCTTTCTATAATTGCATGCCTTGACCAAGTACATCTACGGCAGAGCTTTCTATAACTGCACGTCTTGACCAAGTACATCTACGACAGAGCTTTCTATAACTGCATGCCTTGACCAAGTACATCTACGGCAGAGCTTTCTATAACTGCATGCCTTGACCAAGTACATCTACGGCAGAGCTTTCTATAACTGCACGCCTTGACCAAGTGCATCTACGGCAGGGCTTTCTATAACTGCACGCCTTGACCAAGTACATCTACGGCAGAGCTTTCGATAACTGCACGCCTTGACCAAGTACATCTACGGCAGAGATTTCTATAACTGCACGCCTTGACCAAGTACATCTACGGCAGAGCTTTCTATAACTGCACGTCTTGACCAAGTGCATCTACGGCAGGGCTTTCTATAACTACACGCCTTGACCAAGTAAATCTACGGCATAGCTTTCTATAACTGCACGACTTGACCAAGTGCATCTACGGCAGAGCTTTCTATAACTGCACGCCTTGACCAAGTACATCTACGGCAGAGCTTTCTATAACTACACGTCTTGACCAAGTGCATCTACGGCAGGGCTTTCTATAACTGCACGCCTTGACCAAGTACATCTACGGCAGAGCTTTCTATAACTGCACGCCTTGACCAAGTACATCTACGGCAGAGCTTTCTATAACTGCACGCCTTGACCAAGTACATCTACGGCAGAGCTTTCTATAACTGCACGCCTTGACCAAGTACATCTACGGCAGAGCTTTCTATAACTGCACGTCTTGACCAAGTACATCTACGGCAGAGCTTTCTATAACTGCACGCCTTGACCAAGTACATCTACGGCAGAGCTTTCTATAACTGCACGTCTTGACCAAGTACATCTACGGCAGAGCTTTCTATAACTGCACGTCTTGACCAAGTGCATCTACGGCAGGGCTTTCTATAACTGCACGCCTTGACCAAGTACATCTACGGCAGAGCTTTCTATAACTGCACGCCTTGACCAAGTACATCTACGGCAGAGCTTTCTATAACTGCACGCCTTGATCAAGTACATCTACGGCAGAGCTTTCTATAACTGCACGTCTTGACCAAGTGCATCTACGACAGGGCTTTCTATAACTGCACGCCTTGACTAAGTACATCTACGGCAGAGCTTTCTATAACTGCACGTCTTGACCAAGTGCATCTACGGCAGGGCTTTCTATAACTGCACGCCTTGACCAAGTACATCTAAGGCAGAGCTTTCTATAACTGCACGCCTTGACCAAGAACATCTACGGCAGAGCTTTCTATAACTGCACGCCTTGACCAAGTACATCTACGGCAGAGCTTTCTATAACTGCACGCCTTGACCAAGTACATCTACGGGAGAGCTTTCTATAACTGCATGCCTTGACCAAGTACATCTACGGCAGAGCTTTCTATAACTGCACGTCTTGACCAAGTACATCTACGGCAGAGATTTCTATAACTGCATGCCTTGAACAAGTACATCTACGGCAGAGCTTTCTATAACTGCATGCCTTGACCAAGTACATCTACGGCAGAGCTTTCTATAACTGCACGCCTTGACCAAGTACATCTACGGCAGAGCTTTCTATAACTGCACGTCTTGACCAAGTGCATCTATGGCAGGGCTTTCTATAACTGCACGCCTTGACCAAGTACATCTACGGCAGAGCTTTCTATAACTGCACGTCTTGACCAAGTACATCTACGGCAGAGCTTTCTATAACTGCACGCCCTGACCAAGTACATCTACGGCAGAGCTTTCTATAACTGCACGTCTTGACCAAGTGCATCTACGGCAGGGCTTTCTATAACTGCACGCCTTGTCCAAGTACATCTACGGCAGAGCTTTCTATAACTGCACGCCTTGACCAAGTACATCTACGGCAGAACTTTCTATAACTGCACGCCTTGACCAAGTACATCTACGGCAGAGCTTTCTATAACTACACGTCTTGACCAAGTGCATCTACGGCAGGGCTTTCTATAACTGCACGCCTTGACCAAGTACATCTACGGCAGAGCTTTCTATAACTGCACGCCTTGACCAAGTACATCTACGGCAGAGCTTTCTATAACTGCACGCCTTGACCAAGTACATATACGGCAGAGCTTTCTATAACTGCACGTCTTGACCAAGTACATCTACGGCAGGGCTTTCTATAACTGCACGTCTTGACCAAGTACATCTACGGCAGAGCTTTCTATAACTGCACGCCTTGACCAAGTACATCTACGGCAGAGCTTTCTATAACTGCACGTCTTGACCAAGTGCATCTACGGCAGGGCTTTCTATAACTGCACGCCTTGACCAAGTACATCTACGGCAGAGCTTTCTATAACTGCACGCCTTGACCAAGTACATCTACGGCAGAGCTTTCTATAACTGCACGCCTTGACCAAGTACATCTACGGCAGAGCTTTCTATAACTGCACGTCTTGACCAAGTGCATCTACGGCAGGGCTTTCTATAACTGCACGCCTTGACCAAGTACATCTACGGCAGAGCTTTCTATAACTGCACGCCTTGACCAAGTACATCTACGGCAGAGCTTTCTATAACTGCACGCCTTGACCAAGTACATCTACGGCAGAGCTTTCTATAACTGCACGTCTTGACCAAGTGCATCTACGGCAGGGCTTTCTATAACTGCACGCCTTGACCAAGTACATCTAAGGCAGAGCTTTCTATAACTGCACGCCTTGACCAAGTACATCTAC
The DNA here is from genome assembly GCA_944989445.1 of Ampullaceana balthica. Taxonomy (NCBI): domain Eukaryota; kingdom Metazoa; phylum Mollusca; class Gastropoda; family Lymnaeidae; genus Ampullaceana; species Ampullaceana balthica. Next base: position 1,634,364 of record CALYLW010000043.1, on the reverse strand, counting down.
GGCAGAGCTTTCTATAACTGCACGCCTTGACCAAGTACATCTACGGCAGAGCTTTCTATAACTGCACGCCTTGACCAAGTACATCTACGGCAGAGCTTTCTATAACTGCACGCCTTGACCAAGTACATCTACGGCAGAGCTTTCTATAACTGCACGCCTTGACCAAGTACATCTACGGCAGAGCTTTCTATAACTGCACGCCTTGACCAAGTACATCTACGGCAGAGCTTTCTATAACTGCACGCCTTGACCAAGTACATCTACGGCAGAGCTTTCTATAACTGCACGTCTTGATCGACTCCATCCTGAACTATTAGCTGTTTGTTCTCAACAGTCCGAATGACAAGGTCACGTATATTAGCTTCAGAAGGAACAGTACGTCTCTCTCTTCACGGAATATCATCAAAGTCAAGGTCTTTGTGAGCGCAATTCTTAGCGGTCAGTGGTTGGCCTGTGGATGACCTGTGAGTGACCTGTGGGGGGTCACTGGTTAAACTCTGGGTGGTCTATGGGTGGTCTATGGGTGGTCAATGGGTGGTCTATGGGTGGTCTATGGGTGGTCAATGGGTGGTCTATGGGTGGTCAATGGGTGGTCTATGGGTGGTCTATGGGTGGTCTATGGGTGGTCATTGGGTGGTCTATGGGTGGTCAATGGGTGGTCTATGGGTGGTCTATGGGTGGTCTATGGGTGGTCTATGGGTGGTCTATGGGTGGTCTATGGTGGTCTATGGGTGGTCTATGGGTGGTCTATGGGTGGTCTATGGGTGGTCTTTAGGGGGCCACTGGGTAAAGTCTGGTCCGACTGCTCGTGGTCACTGGTGTGGGCTACAAGTGAGAAAGCTGACTTACCTGATCACAAATCTTGCATTGGTACGTCTTCGTACCGGTACGGGACGGGGGTTTCACGGGCTGGGGCACCACGAGGGGTGTATTGGGGCCCCCGGGGCCGTTCGTGGGGGTGGGGGGCCCGCTCAAACTCCCCGTGCTGGTGGTGCGGACGTAGTTGACGCCCCCTCCACCCCCACCCCCTCCTCCTCCGCTGTTTCCGTTTCCTCCCCCGCCCCCACCTCCCACGCTGCTCGTGTTCCGTTGTAGATGATCGTTGAGTCCATGGTGGAGGCCGTCGTGAGGGCCTAAACCTATACCTGGCAACAGACGAGCAGAAATAACGGCAATTAGGCAGGGGAAGTTTGTGATGGGCCATACAACATGAGAGAGAGAGAGAGAGAGAAATAACGAGATAGGGAGCGAAATGAAGTGTTTGAGAGAGAGAGAGAGAGAGAGAGAGAGAGAGAGAGAGAGAGAGAGAGAGAGAGAGAGGGAGAGATTTGAAGTGAGAGAGAGATAGATATGGGGAAACACTAATTGATAAAGAGAAAAGATGAGGAGCTGCAATGAATTATTGGAGAACATCAAGGAAGAAGGTGAGTGGCAAATCTTAAAAGTGGTTGAAATCAGTCCATATTTGCTAATGAAAACAAAATTGCAAGTCATGGTCAATAATAATATAACATGTCTCAACAGAGCATCACCAAGATTGCTAACTAAATGCTTAAGGCCACATAAATTCAGGTTGACCATTAATATTTGACATTCAAAACTTAAAGTAGATACCAGCGTGTGGGAAGTCCTTGAAAGATAACGTTTGAGAACCATCTGTGTACTCTACGACGCTATAATTGTCAAGGGGTAGTAACTGCTGCTTACCGTGATCGTGCGGGTTGTCTCCCTTGGACCATTTAAAATAACCTGAAATGAGTTAAGAAGGGAGAAAAGCACGGTTGTTAGTTCAAGTGAAGGAGATTCAACTACATGTACACATAATAAACAAATAAACAAGAAAGCTTCGCATCACACCGCCCGCATCACCCTCACACATCACCCCTCAAACATCACCCTCACACATAACACCACCCACATCTTCCCTAACACATCGCACCGATCACATCATACCCGTCCCACCGTGCACCACGCCCACAACGCCTCTAGCCATCTTCCTTTCCCACAAAGGAACATTTTCAAATTCATAATCTTAGTTGTTCACGTCTCGGCTTGACGCGCCAAATCAAATCATCATATCAACACATTTCCGCCTCCGAATTTTCCGAGCCCTCGTGACCCAGTGAAATACTGCTCCCATTGCAGCACTCGGCCACGCCTCGGTGAGCCGAAACGCACCAGAGGAAAGACGGAGTCAATTAAGACGCGCGTTAATAAATCAAAGGCCCTAATGCTGTCACGTGACGTTACGTCTTAAGCAAGGCGTCATTGACTCGTGGCAAGGACGCACGAGGCGTCAGCCGGCATGAACAATTCGCCTTCAAGGACATCAGTGCCCATATATTAACCAACTAGTAGATGGCTAAATATATCCTATAATCAATGCATGTAGGTCAATATCAGAATATCGAACATAGGTCTAAAATCCTCACCATACAATCAATGCCTAGGTCTAATAACTCATCAAAAAAGTCGAATCTATGCATTCACAGGCAGGCAGGGGTTGTTATATATTTTGAAGACGCCTATGTCAATGACAAATCACGTCTTCTACTTTTAAACCAAAAATTTTAAAGCCGCTGATTAATGAATGAAACCCGCGAGCCCCTAATGATCTTGTATTCGTGAGAACCACTGACCGCCACCACCTTTGTCCCTTTTCTTATGCAAACTCCAACTGCACATTCAATAACATCGCTGCATGTCGACATTACGACATTAGAGGATCCACTTTCTCTCCACCCACCCCCCCCCCTCTCTCTCTCTCTCTCTCGCTCGCTCTCTCTCTCTCTCGCTCTCTCTCTATCCCTTCATCTTTCACACCGCTCGTCTATTCCTTCATTTTGGCCCTTTTCGATTGGCCAAGTTATTTACTCGTTCCGTCCTGACTTTATTCCTCCCCCCCACCCCACCCTGTTTTTAATCTCTTCTCTCACTCACTAAGCCTCATCCAATCCTGTTATTTCAGACAAAAATCTTACGCAACGCGAAAAATGAATAATGAAAACGGAAAAATGATGGGCAAGAAAAAGAAATACGTGGGTTGGGGGAGGGAGGGTGGGGGAGGAGGCAGGGTGTGGTGGTGGTAGCGGGCGGGGTATCGCGGGAAGGGGTTGTGGGGGGGGGTGAAATGGTCGGGTGTTTGCGTTTAGAGGAGCCGAGATTGGAGAAGGAGATTTTTAAACGCTCACAAGTTCTAATGAGGGCAGCTTAAAGCATGTCGAGATGGAGGTGAGAGACACAAAAAAAAATTAAATGCAATGAAGGGGGGGGGGCTGGGGGGAGGAGGGGGAGGGCATGTTGGAGATAAAACGGGGCTGTCCGGAGGGATTGTGAGCAGGGATGGTTTCACAACATAAACAGGTGGAGAAACCGTGAGCGGGGAGAGGATGGGAGATGGGAGGTGGGGGAAGATGGGGGAGGTGATTGGAGAGGGGAGGTGGGGGGAAGATGGGGGAGGTTATGGGAGGAGGGGGGCGATGGGGAGCTCCGATGTGAGGATGAACCAGTGATTGTCGTAGGGAACTTACAACAACATCAACAAACAAACAAAGAATTAATTTAAACTATTTATACTAATTTTAAAAAAACAAACAATGTGTATAACGGAAGTTCAGAACCCGCCTCCGGCTACGCCCCCCCTTTTTTTGTTTAAAGACTTTTTCAACAAACAAAAACTTTTAAAAAATAATAATTTAAATAAATAATAATAATTTTTTTTTATAAATGAGAACAAGATTGTTTATGTCTTTTTTACTTCAAGACAATACGTATATGCACGTGCCTCTTTACTTCAAGACAATACGTATATGCACGTGCCTCTTTACTTCAAGACAATACGTATATGCACGTGCCTCTTTACTTCAAGACAATACGTATATGCACGTGCCTCTTTACTTCAAGACAATACGTATATGCACGTGCCTCTTTACTTCAAGACAATACGTATATGCACGTGCCTCTTTACTTCAAGACAATACGTATATGGACGTGCCTCTTTACTTCAAGACAAAATGTCTATTCAATTGCCTCTTTACTACAAGAAAAAGTATGTATTTACGTGCCTCTTTAATTGACGACAAAGTATGTAGTTACATCATTGTCTCAAAAAGTGGACTGTGCCATGAAACGAACCTAACCCACCACCACAGCACCAACAGCGCAGAGAAGCTGTCCAACCGGTTATTTCTCACCAATGCACGCAGCGACTCATTCGCCACCGTAACAGGTAGCCACCACCCTTCTCACGACGACATAGATAGCAGCAACACTCAGGTAGCCACCACCCTTCTCATAGTGACATAGGTAGCAGCCAATGTTCCCTCTAAGGTTCTTTGGTCCATGTGCAAAGTAAAAAAACTTGTGTGCAAAGTTGCGCAGCATCCATATTTTGTGCAATAATTAACGACATTTGCTGCGCGGTAATTATAAACTGCTGCGCGGCGTCGGTAAAAAAAATATCTGCGCGGACGTGCAGCCGCGCAGCTTAAAGGGAACATTGGTAGCAGCAACACTGAGGTAGCCACCACCCTTCTCACAGTGACATAGGTAGCAGCAGCACTCAGATAGCCACCACCCTTCTCACAGTGACATTGGTAGCAGCAACACTCAGGTAGCCACCACCCTTCTCACAGTGACATAGGTAGCAGCAACACTCAGATAGCCACCACCCTTCTCACAGTGACATAGGTAGCAGCAACACTTTTCATAATGCTATGGGTAGTCATAGTTCTTGGATTGTTCTTGTGGCACGTGAACACCACGTTTATATCTTACGTAGACTGGATGACTTTGTGTGTCTAACATTTCATTCCCTTCATGTCCAGAGTACGTAAATTCCGCATGTTCGTCAATCTAAATTAATGTTGTTGTTTTTTTGTTGCTTCTCTCCAGCTAGAATCCAATGTCTTTCATTTTCTACCACAATATTTTTGCATGAATCTCTTGAACGTAAATTCCATGTCTGGCTCCTAAACGTAAATTACAAGTTTCGATGTTGAGTGTAAATTCTATGTTCGGTTGTTTTACATAATTTCCATAGTTTCGCTGTTGAACTTAAATTCCACGTTTGTCTGCTCAAAGTAAATTCCATGTTTTTCTGTTGAACGTTAATTCCATAGTTTCGCTGTTAAACGTAAATTCCATATTTGTTTGATGAAACGTAAATTCCATTTGTGGCTGTTGAAACGAAAATTCCATGTTAGGTGGTTGAACGTAAATTCCATGTTCGGCTGTTGTCGATTCCGACATTCTTAAACGCGCAGTTGTTATAATTTTATTTCCGACATTACGCGCAACGGCTTACTTTCGTTCTCATGTCCATTTGCCGCACACACCAGCGAGGGAATTTTATTTGGAGGTCAATCTGCCCAAATAACGAATTATTTTGTGTGGAGATAAAAAAAAATGCCAGGAAAGGAGCTGAAAGTGGTGAAAAAGAGAGGAAGAAAGAAAAAGAAAAGAAAAGGGGTTTCTGTAGGGGTTGGGAGTAGCGTTCAAATAAAAAGAAGAAAAAAATAAAAATAAAAATAACCCGAGAGAAATTGTTTTTAAAGTTGTTGCGTCCATGACGTCACCTCCGACAAGGGAAGTAATAAAGTTCGAAAAAGGTGTGAGATAACTCCGGCCGATTTGGGGGAAGAAAATTAATGTCACCGTGATCCAAAGTTTAAGATGTAAAGGGGCAGAGTAATCCAGGCGCGAAGCCATCCCTGGCATAAGTCTCGGTGACCCGTGATGTTTAAAGAAAAGGCTCTCCGGGAAAGTTTTGCTTTGTGGATAAACCCAAAAACAAACATTTTGGATTGTTTTTGTCCTTCATTAAAAAAAAAGCGTAAGTCACGTGATCTTTGACTCCCGTGAGAATTTAAAAAAAAAGAAGTTTAGTGTCTCTAGCAGTGGCGTCACTAGGTAGTGTGGGAGGAGCGGACCACACCGGATGACACCATCACAAGGGGTGACACCTAAGGGTAAAATTGTGTATGTCTCGTTGTATAGCAAATGAAGAATCGGGGAGGTCCATGGGGTAAGTTGTGAGGGGGGGGTGGTGACACCATGTCCTACCGCAAAGTGTGACACCGACCCTAGTGACGCCCCCTGGTCTCTCGCACAAAGGTTCTCAAATGTTGTGCAGGCACGCACCCGTTTAAATGTACACTTAAAACGATCTTTGTTATCGGGACGAAAACATTCTGAGAATCGTTATTTCAGAAACATGCCACATGGCTGGCGACCGGCGACATATTCACTCTTGTTTGAAATAAATGGTAAAAGAAACACAATAGACAATTAAAATAATAGGAGATAAAATATGCATTTTTTGAATTATGCATTAAATTAAATGAATTATCATTCCTGATAAGATTCTTTTTAAATTTTTATTTTAAATTCCAAACCATTAGTTAAAATTTAAAATGATTTTTAAGTGTGTCGATATTTAATGATGAATTAGGAATTATAATTACCGATTGGTGAAGAATACAGATAAACAAACAGTCAATGTTTCGACATTTTTTCAGAAGCAAACTATAGCGAATCCTGGTTTTTGCCAATATCTCTAGCTAGTTACCTGTCACTAGAGCTTAGTCGTTAAAGATAATGAAACAAATACTAGCAAGATACCTGAAACAAATACTAGCAAGTTACCCAGCCATGGCTATTTATTCATTAAGAAACATATTTAACTAACGTTTAAAAAAAACCTATTTCATTCGCTTTATACATTTTCAAATAATCAGTTTTTTTCTTTCCCAATTTATGCAGTGAATTTGAAGAATTACAAGAGGGAAAAAACATCGTTCTGAACCATCCTCTTGTCTTATCGTCCCATTGCCACATCGTCATTATGTCCCTCGTCCATTAGTCCGACTGTGTCAATATTTTATCGACCCATGGCTCCATCTTCATATTGTTTCGTTGTCCTATAGTCCAAAAATCCCATACAGTTACCGTTACGTTGCCCCAGCATCCGATTCCTCCAATTCGACATTGTCCATCATGAGATTATCCCATCAGTCCATTGTCACATTGCCTCAATAGTCCCATTGCCTCAATAGTCCCATTGCTATCGTCCTTATACTGCGACCATCGTCCCGTTCATGATGGTTCCATTTCCCAATCTTCCATACGTCCCATCGGCCCATAGCCCCATTTCCCGCTGTCCAATGATAGTTCCATATGCCTAATATCCCATTACCACATCGTCCGTGATAAAGCAAAATGCCGTAGATAGGACACACTGGAAATGTCTTCAGCTCAATATCCACAGTGGATCTGATATGGATAAGCCCAGTTCTAAATTTATGGATGTAGCGAGTGAAGACTATCCCGAGAGCATTAAATCGTTGAGCAGTAAATTTAAAGCAAATAAAAATATTTAAAAAAGCTGGGTACCAAGGCCCATTAGGATGAGTACCCGAATAAAAACAATGAATTAAGTCGTGTCTTTTTTTGGCGTCAACAGGCGATCAAAAATTTGAAATGTCCTTCCCCCCAAGACCTCTTTAGCCGTCTTTTTAACGTGAGTCTCCAACTAAACGTTGAATGTAACAACATTGAATGATATCTTCTGAATGAATCGTGAAAAATAATGTTTAGACTCCAAGTCCCGAAATTCTCCAAGGCAAATAAAGGAGAAAATCAAATCTCAACATCACTCTGAGCCGTGACATCTCTCCACGTGTCCACACTAAATATTACAAGTCAAACAGCGACAACATGGGCGAGGGCTGAAATGATGGAAAGTAAGGGAGAGGAAAGTGAATAGAGAAAACTTGTTATGGAAAAGCGATAAAATACTTGTGTGATTAAAACAGGAACTGATCCGCATGGACGGGCGGAGGGGGTGGGGCGAATTGCTGTGGGCTAGGGTGGGGGCGGGGCTGGAGGCAGGTTAATGAGGAGGTTTAAGATTAATCGAAATAAGACGTAAGGGAGGCTGGACGTTGAGATGAGGGTGCGTGACAAGAATGAGTTATTACTCTTACGTGGCTTGTCTTCTCCCCTCCCCCATTGCGCTCCTTTGTGCATGTGTTTTACTCCCTGGCCCAATACGGCGCCCCACGTGTTTACGTCATCTGCGCTGGCTTTGTCTTCCTTTCCATTAAGATCCCTCGTAAATTATTCTACCTTCAATTTTATCATTTTCATCCATTCTTCCCTCCATCCTACCCATTTTCTCGTACACAATCCTTTATTGCCCTGTCTCTTTTTGTGCATGTTTTCACGTTCTAATTTTTAAAAAATCTCAAAATACATACGACGTTACTAACATCTCGACAGACATGTAAATTGTCACTGTGATTATTTAATCTATCAAACGCTGTATATCATCTGGCATTTATCCGGGGCTTGCCTGTCAAATCAACAACACTAAAATCCTTGAATGACAACTTTAGTATAGAGAACGTGTTTATAACTTGTACCGGGGGACAACCGAACTGACCAGTATCCACTGAAAGTGGAATTGATTTGTACCAGCAAGCTATGTAGAAGTTATTTGTACCAGCAAGCTATTTAGAAGTTATTTGTACCAGCAAGCTATGTAGAAGTTATTTGTACCAGCAAGCTATGTAGAAGTTATTTGTACCAGCAAGCTATGTAGAAGTTATTTGTACCAGCTGGCTATGTAGAAGTTATTTGTACATGTACCAGCAAGCTATGTAGAAGTTATTTGTACATGTACCAGCAAGCTATGTAGAAGTTATTTGTACATGTACCAGCAGGCTATGTAGAAGTTATTTGTACATGTACCAGCAGGCTATGTAGAAGTTATTTGTACATGTACCAGCAGGCTATGTAGAAGTTATTTGTACCAGCAGGCTATGTAGAAGTTATTTGTACATGTACCAGCAGGCTATGTAGAAGTTATTTGTACATGTACCAGCAGGCTATGTAGAAGTTATTTGTACATGTACCAGCAGGCTATGTAGAAGTTATTTGTACATGTACCAGCAGGCTATGTAGAAGTTATTTGTACCAGCAGGCTATGTAGAAGTTATTTGTACATGTACCAGCAGGCTATGTAGAAGTTATTTGTACATGTACCAGCAGGCTATGTAGAAGTTATTTGTACATGTACCAGCAGGCTATGTAGAAGTTATTTGTACATGTACCAGCTGGCTATGTAGAAGTTATTTGTACCAGCAGGCTATGTAGAAGTTATTTGTACATGTACCAGCAGGCTATGTAGAAGTTATTTGTACATGTACCAGCAAGCTATGTAGAAGTTATTTGTACATGTACCAGCAAGCTATGTAGAAGTTATTTGTACATGTACCAGCAGGCTATGTAGAAGTTATTTGTACCACTAGACTATGTAGAAGTTATTTGTACCACTAGACTATGTAGAAGTATTTGTACCACTAGACTATGCAGAAGTTTTTTGTGCCACTAGACTATGTAGAAGTTTTTTGTACCAGCTGGCTATGTAAATTGTAATTTGTATTGTATTGGCAGAACATTAATGTGATTTGTACGGGCAGACAATAGGACTGATTTGTACCTTCAGAAAATGTAACTGATTTCACAGACAGAAAATGGAATTCAATTTGAAACATCTTTGAACAAGTTGCCATCGCCAACGAATACAATTCTCGCACAGTGGCGCTATAGTCTATAGCTAGTAGTTTAAGGAGCAATCAGTTGAATTTATATATCAAACGGTTAACTAAAAAGTTGAATTCATTCTTTAGTCATCATTTACATCACTTGTTATTATTATTATTTTAAACAAATTATCTTTTCCTCTTCGTTGTATTACATGGCCCAGATTAAAATCACTTTCCATTTACCCAAACCGGAACCGGAAGGCAGTAAGGGGGTAGCGCATGCGCTTCACACTAGATAAACACACCTCATTCCTTCCTTTCGTTTCTTTGTCCATACTTTTTGATTCTCAAGATGGTGTTTAATTCCAATATCTCCCAGCTTTTAAATATCTCTGACTTCCGGTAGGCCGCATCCACGAGCCTGTTGTCTGGACATTGTCGTAACCGGCCAGGGACACGCAGCCCGGGGGTTGTTTACACTGATGGATGCAGCGTCAGAAGCGAGGTTTACAGTTAGTAAATGAATTAAGTTAACACCCTAAAGCACCATCTCTGAACCGAGGAGCTGGCGAGGGAGGGATTGTTGTTGGGGATGAGGGAACAAGATGTGGAGTTTCAAAAAGTATTGTACTTCTTAGGCGTGGATATTATGTATAACATCTCTGAGAGCTCTCAATAGATGACAGGCTTTAACTCCGACTGGCGGACGATAGGCTTCATATCGGCGCGTACGTTCATATATACATACACACGTTCATATATACATACACACGTTCATATAAAATACATTCATATACATTGATTCCACTCCACAGTAACCCTACACTCCTTTTCCTTTCCACCCACCACCAATCATGTACTCCGTGGTGGGACCCCTCGAAAGCACTGGGAACAATGTTCCCGGTAAGGTTCCTTGGTCCGTGTGAAAAATGAAAAAAATAGTGTGCAAAGTTGTATAGCATCCATTCTTTTGCATAATTTTACATCCCACAAGGACAGATATTATAAAAATTTGCTGCACGGTCAATCTAAACTGCTGCGCGGCATCGGCTAGGTCTCTGAGCGGCCGCGCAGCTTAAATGTAACATTGCTGGGGAGACCTATACAACTCACAACAACAATGCCCCCTCTTCAATTCAACAGTCCGTGACAATCCCCTTTTACTTACTCCCCACGAAGTGTGGCCCCTACTCACCAACCTCCGCTGACCGCCCCTCCACCGACTGCCTATCCACTGGGAGGCTGCCCCCGTCCACTCGGTATCCTATGTGATCCAACCTCCACTGGTACGCCGTCTCACCATTCCTCCACCCACCCGATACCCTTTTGGGGGCCTTCCACCCGACTCCTTTTGCCGCAGGAGAACCCTTCACCCCACCTCTATTGGGGGGGAGGTACCAGCTACCCCCTCTCTCCCCAAACTCCCGTGGTAACCCCTGTAAAGAAAGCAAAGCTGACCTGTCAATCACCCGACTTCACGTTATTAGCGAGGTCGACGTAAAATAAGCATTTTGGAGCCTGCGCATCTGCATTCGGCCCGCATTTAAAGCTGTGCCGCAGACATGGGTTCTCAACTCGCCATCGCGCTCAATGCTCGAAGCGTACCCCGGAGGAAAACTTTTCACATTAAGGTCGTATAAAATGGGGACCCACTGTGGTGTGTTTCTCGTTTTGCGACATATTCTGAATGCATGGATTCGTTAATGTGTTTGATCACACCACGTTTAAAACACTATCATGTAGCACAAATAAACCAGCATACATAAGTCATTACCTGTATAATTAAATAGTGACATGCCGCGACAACAAGTGTTGGACAGCAAATAATGTTCGTATACGCGCTTAGCTAATCACAAAATGATATAAAAAAAACTTGACCTGTGTCTTAAAGACATACTTTTTAAAATCAACTGCGATTTCATTTAAGGTAAAGTCATTTTTTTCATTTTAAGGTAAACAAAAAGGTTCAACTTTGACGTCATCATGTCCATCAGGCATAAACTTTGTCCTACAGGTATCTAGCTATGGAATCTTTGTAGACCTTTTGCTTGGTTCAATTTTGGCTCAAATCCTGTCCATTGCGACGCCATCTTACATCGCCATATCTCGCTTACAGCCAACTATTGTTTTACACATTTACACAACATGTAATAATTTTACATTGAATACCATTTCTTACACATTCAACATTGTAAACGTACGAGCAACAAAGCCCGTCCAAGGACATTCCGCCACCGTTCGGTGGCATGTTGTAACTCCCCTTCAACAGCCGTCTCGACCGGCATTACACGTGCATCACGTCAAAAATAATATTCATTATAGATAAAATAAATAACTCGTAAAAACAGAGCTTTTGACTATAAATCCCAACGCGCATAACTCAAAATAAAGTCTTGGAAGAAACACTGCACCAAAAAATAACTCGTTTTGAACGTCCGCGTAAACGTGTTCAATGTGATTGGCTGTAGGAGTCGTATGTGTTTGAGGGACCAATCGCTATCGATGACCGGACAGAACATAGACTTTTATTATATAGGATGCTTGCTTATTAAGGGAGAGTTTGGACTTGGGAGAGTTCTTATGAACTTTCTTAGAGGTGAGTTTTGGTCACTGTAAACATGAAATAGAGGTGAGTCTTGGACCATGTACTTACTTAGTGGTGAGGTCTGGAATCTCCTCGCGTGGTGAAAGTGAGATTCTTGGTCGTTGAGCCACTGGCACCGCGAGGGCTGGTGGGGCTCTGGAATCAAACAGATTCATCTTTAAAATTTAAAAAATAAAACAGGCAGACGACGAAATCACAACAATACAGTCACAAAATGTCACATTACAAGAGAATATCACCACGTAATCATTGACATACGTACACACACTTAATCACAATAACACGATCGCATGTTAAAACCTCCAAAATTTAATCAATGAAATATACCTATATACATATTATTACATATTCAATATAATTATATATCAGAATCGCAAAACCATAGAAATTAATTTTAAAAAAATAAAATAAACAACACAATATGAAACACAAATAAATATACAAAAACAAGTTATAAAAATAAAAGAAACAACTCAGCTCTCAATTTCTCTATCTACGGGAGTATCGCTATATGGACTTTGAGTTTAGATTGCTGTGTCAGACCGTCCTGAAATACTATTATATTAAAAAAAATTTTTATGAAGCCTGTACTGTGCATGTCCATTTCAGCAGTGAACAACTTTCGGAAAACTTGTAATGTTATTTAAAAAAAATAAAATTAAAAAAAAACAATGCAAAAAAACAAACAAATAAAACAGCACTGACTGTCTCAGTAACTTATCCTCATGATTTGGGACACACTAAATATCCTTAAAACGATTGACATGCCAACAATATGACATTTGTATCGAAGTCTTTCCTGGTACACATGGTGACAATGCCACGATACCGTCCGGATCGATTCAATTTAAATTTATCATATAAGATCTCACCGCTGCTTCGATACCTCAGCGTTGCCATAGTGCCGGCTCCACGATATCAGGATCGATACCCGTGTTGGTATTTAAATTTTGACGAGTCCACGATTTCACTATAGGATTGATACCGTTCAGTGTTGTACTACATGTATTTCAAATGTCACACACAGAAGAAAAGAAATATTTGAGCAGCCTCGTTGTTATTTTTTTTTAATAAAAAAAAATAATTGTGGTTTCCATGGCAACTACAAGACAGTTTGGAGGAGGAGGAGGTGTTAAAAAAAAGTATTTAAAAATCTTCCATGTCCCATAATCAGCGTACACCCGCTACATTGCAAGTCATCGAGAATACTCGCTAATTTCCCTTTGTCTGTGGTTAAAGATAACTTAAGAACAACACACAACTGTCGTCTGAATGCGGTAACCAAACAGATGACGTGTCTAATGACACTCTTTCCCCTTGTCACAGTGTCACAGACACAATGTTTGCCCCAGGTCAGTAGCAGCTAGAACATTAAGACAGCTGGGTTAGAATATAAAATTGAGATATCACATAAATTCGTAGGTCCTGAATGACCTTTGCCTTGAACTATTTGTTTAGAGCGTACACTAGAGAGGTCAGAGGTTTCCGAGAAGAACGTCATAGGCCCTCGGTTTGTGCAGGTGTGGGGGTTGAGGTAATATCTGGTTAAATGAAAGATGGTTTAATGACGTAATGTTGGGGTCAGGGGTGAGGGAGAGAGAGAGAGAGATGGAGGGAGAGGGAGATATGATGAGAGTGAGGGAAGAAGACAGTGAGATGATAGATAGGTAGGTAGAAAGGTAGATAGTTTATGGTTTGGTAGCTAGCTAGGTATCAGCCGGGGGTCAGGGATCAGCCGGGGGTCAGGGATCAGCCCTGGGTCAGGTATCAGCCGGGGGTCAGGGATCAGCCGGGGGTCAGGGATCAGCCCTGGGTCAGGTATCAGCCGGGGGCAGGGATCAGCCCTGGGTCAGGTATCAGCCGGGGGTCAGGTATCAGCCGGGGGTCAGGGATCAACGGGGGCTTGAGGTAGCTCGGAGTCAATGGTCAGTGCCGATATGTGATGGGGACTAAACAAGGCGGGTCGAGTAGTTTGACCTTTAACCTCGACTTCCTTCAAAGAGCCGTCGCTCTTACAGAGCCGAATTCACTACTAAAAGAACGCTGCACACGTTGAAGCCAACAGTCCTTGTCTTGTCAAGAAACGGAAAATGTTGAACGAGAATTTTCTTTCCGTTGACAAAATAACATGTTCATTGATGTTTTACATCAGAATAAAATAAATGTGTTGTATATCCTATTGTGATGTAATACATTTAAAAAAAAAGTGTTTGAATTCTTTTTTTTTAAAAGTATTTTTATTGGACAATTTAACATGCAGCAGGGAACTTAAAAAAAAATTAGAAGAAGATAAAATACCATATCGCCTTCAGAGGTAATTTGTGATATTAAGATTCCTTTTTAATGATCACCCGATACTGTCAAGTATACAGACTTTTTAATTTGTGTAGTAACCCTGGACTATATGTCTATTGAATATTTCATTACATGTGTGCCTGTGTAATCAGAGAAAATGTTAAGTGGCGTTAGACACAGAGTTTCCCATGGCTCCTCACAGCGGCGTAGCGTGGGTATGTGCGGCCTGGGGAAGACTCACACACACGGAAAAATATGTTTGATGCTATAAGGAAAAGATAATTTTTATTAGAAAAAATAATAATAAGGGAAGTATACGTTTTTATGTTACAGATAAATACATGTAGAAAAGCTTTCATTTCTTGAACAAAATTTAAGTGTTTTGCTTTTCCTCATGGCACAAACTTTGATCTATAAATGTTGGCAGCCGTACCATGCTCAATAGCCTAAATAGCTATAGAATGGTCAATATCGGTGTATTCGTTATTGCTCGTAAATTAATGTTTCATTCATCGGGCTTCCCCGCAGCTCTAAGAGCAAGGAATATTAGAAATAATGTTGTAATATTAGGCATGCAGTGTAGCTTCGAGCTTAAATATATTAATAAACTTAAATAAATCAAGTGGGCTTGAATTCTTTATTTATTATTTTTTACCCGAGAGGTAAAATAGTCCTTTTTTTTACAATCTCATGTGAGTTAGTTTGAATTTTAAAAAAAACTCTAAATTGAAGGCGAAATTTCACAGTCGATTGGATTAGCTGGTGTACGAGAATCATATCTGTTTTCCAAATTCTGTAACTGCCAAAACCTCACACGAATTTCTACAGTAATCTCACATACAACCGGTAGCGTAGCTAGAGAAGGGGGTCCAAATTCGAAAGTCCCCACTTGAGGGGGGCCCCCAAAAGAGTGTCCGATTTTTTTTTACATTAAATAATACGCCAACGCCATGTATGTCAAAATGCAGGGCCCCCAAAAGAGGCAAAGCCCCCAGGCCCCCAAATCCCTAGCTACGCCACTGCATACAACATTCTTCTCAACGTCTTCTACGTGACATGGTCAAACATTCGCATTGATCTTTCTCGTTCTTTGACTGGAAGGTTCGATTAAAATGATGAGGTCTTCACATTAAATCTTAGCTCCTTTAAGCATTCCATTCGATTCTCTGTGAGTAGCCTCTGCAAATAATTTTTAGCACTATAATTTCCAATAAATTTCGGAGATCACTGACTTATAAATAACTTGTTGCCAGATTGTAAATGTTTCCAAAGTGAAAATAAAAACGAAAAAGAAAAGAAAAATAATTCATTGCGGCTAGCCCAGTTCCTGCATCTGTTCGTGCGTCTAGCTTTTCGTCCGCCTCACATTACTTTGGTCATGGTGAGATCTTGTACATAAGTGCATTTATTTTAAGGATTTACTTTATTCCAGTTGTTCATTCCATTAGATAAGCAACCTTGTTCGCTATTTTTTATGATTTAGGAGAATAATCCATTTAAATAGGCAAGATTTGTGTCCCCTTAGTTGACACGTTCAAGTAAAACCCGTCTCATCTCTATTGTGACGTGAGGTCCTTGTCTAATTTGGAGAAGTTTATTGTTGATATGTTGGACACTCTCAATCTCACAGACGAAAAGTAATCGCATATCTGTATGAACGGGTAATATACTTATATTAATTACGTCCAATTATGTTATTGAAATTGTACCGGTTGTTATTGGAATTTAACTGATACAGCAAATGTCCGCTTCTACAAGATAAGCACCTGAAAAACTTGAACCAATTATAGGTACCAGCACATCTGTGTCATGTTCTTATACTCGTGCAGCCTCTTGGTTTCTCAGTTCAGCAGCATTAGTATCAGAAGATTTATATTCATTGTGGAGTTTGAAGTTTTTCGCATCAGAAATCTTCATAGTATTTTAATATAGTTTCATCATTTTTTAAACTAATTTTTTACCTTGGCTTCACTTTTATTTTATTTAACTTTATTTTAACGATTTTCATCTTTATAAGCAAATTAACAATGAGTGATTTGCCGCCCCCAACAAAGTGCCGCCCGGGGCATTCGATCAGTTAAAATTTGAAATTCTTTGGGTACAGTAATTTTCACTTTTACAAAAGAAACGGCTGTGAAATTTGAAGAATCAATTAATTTACCAGCAGATAAGTTTCACGTTCTCATACTACTTACACCTCTTAGTTGTTCAGTTCAGCAGCATAAGTATTAGAATAGTTTATATCCAATTTGGAGTTTGAATTTGTTGGGCAGAAGAACGTTTACATTTTTTAGGGATGCTTCCTTATATTTTATTTCTTTTATAAATTTCTTATTTTATTTTTATTTTTTAAAATGAAAATTTCCACTTTTCAAAAAAATAAAAATATTCATTCTTAGAAGCTAATTAAGGACACGTAATTTGCCGCCCTTAACAAAGTGTCACCTGGGGCATTTGCCCCCCTTGCCCCATCTCGCTACGCCACTGGCTCCTAGTGTTACTCGTCTAAATCATCACAGAGCAAAGGTACTCTTAAAGGAAAAGTGAGTGATGTTAAATTAAGTTTATAACAAATGTAAATAATATTTAAACGGAAGTCAAGAAATTTAATCCGTTATCTCACGTAAGAAATTTCTCTTTGATTTGCGCCAAAAAATTAATAAAAAATCTATATTTTAAAAAATTGATTTACTTCCAACTAGAATAACCCCAAAATGTATCTTAAATTTATCTTTTGAAATAAATTACAAAAGTTTAGTAACGAACAACTATGTATGTGTAATTACATGTATATCTTTGTTAAATTTTATATTTAAGTAAGTAACTTTTGAGAACCCAATAAATACTATTAAAAAGTATTATAACATTATTAATTAAGTATGCGTTGGTGTAAAAGATTTAATACACTCCCATAATAAAGTTAAAAGACATTATTTCAAATGAATAACTAATTTTAGCAAATAACGAAACATTGATTCTATAATAAATAGCAAAATTTCAAAAGATGTAATAGTTAATCTTCATTAAAGTGTATTTTTTTTTCTCCTCTGATTTTTCTTTAAAAAATATATACTTTTTGAAAACTTATATTACTTTTATTAGAAAATAAAAATTCCTCCTTAAAAATTCGTTTAAATTTATATTATTATAAGTAACACGTAACTTGTATTGGAAGGTTCGGATATTTTAGAAAATTGTAACAGGTCCACAGAGACTGAGTCAGGGAATAGACGACCACAAAACAAAGGACTTTTCTTCATGAGTCAGTCGCCAGATTTAACTGAAGGTCGACCTCGGCTCTAATTCAAGGTTACAGCCAAAGGATATTTGGTCATTTGATCTACGCCCAGAATCTTTGTTGCATCACTGGGGTGAAGGGGGGGTGTATTATTCTCTCTGATGCACAGAGTTTTGGTTGTTGAATCCATTGAGGTATGGGTATTTTGAATTGTGTAACAACAGTTGGGAGGAGGGACTTAAATTATAATTTGTGACAGCTCTCAAATGACTCACCTGCAGCAGAAGCCGCCGCCCCTGGAGTGCTCATGTCGCTGGCGCCTCCTTGCTGAAAAAAGGAAAACAAAAACAAATTTAATAAATATTATTCATCAACGGATAACTAAACTAAGAGTTTATAACATATATTTCCATTGAGACAACTCTATGTTTCCATTGAGACAACTCTATGTTTCCATTGAGACAACTCTATGTTTCCATTGAGACAACTCTATATTTCCATTGAAACAACTCTATGTTTCCATTTAGACAACTCTATATTTCTATTGAGACAACTCTATGTTTCCATTTAGACAACTCGATGTTTTGTACTGCCCATTTCTTGAACTTTGTTTTCTTCAGTTAAATTATATTCTTTTAGAGATAAGAGAGGTGTTATACAATATTCACTTAGAGACAGGGAAATATTAGAGTAAAACTATATTCACTTAGGTACGGGGGGGGCGTGTTAGAGTAAAATTTTATTCACTTAGGTACAGGGGAGATATTAGAGTAAAACTATATTCTCTTAGAGACAGGGGAGATATTAGAGTAAAACTACATTCTCTTAGAGACAGGGGAGATATTAGAGTAAAACTACATTCTCTTAGAGACAGGGGAGATATTAGAGTAAAACTATATTCTCTTAGAGACTGGGGAGATATTAGAGTAAAACTATACTCTCTTAGAGACTGGGGAGATATTAGAGTAAAACTATATTCTCTTAGAGACAGGGGAGATATTAGAGTAAAACTACATTCTCTTAGAGACAGGGGAGATATTAGAGTAAAACTATATTCTCTTAGAGACTGGGGAGATATTAGAGTAAAACTATACTCTCTTAGAGACTGGGGAGATATTAGAGTAAAACTATATTCTCTTAGAGACAGGGGAGATATTAGAGTAAAACTACATTCTCTTAGAGACTGGGGAGATATTAGAGTAAAACTACATTCACTTGGTTATAGACACAGGTTGTGAGAGTTTGTGGGGTGGGGTGGGGCGGTTGGGAGGGGGGTGTTACACTTGCGCAGTGACGATGGAATGAGAGTGTTAGAGATGGCGAATAACAACAACACAAAAAAAAAGTAAATGCCGAGGCAGCTGTGTAGTTTTGTAGGTCATGGTACAAGCACAAAGAGCGACACACAACAAATATATTGATGTTAGGTCTTTTATCTGGATTCAAAAACTCGTCCCGGAGTCGCCCCTGAAGGCTTGGACGTGTCACGTGACGGAAACTAGACAAATAAGGTATTCGATTATTGAAATGGGTGAGCTAATTGTCCAACAAGAGGCATTTGAAAGTGTGGTATTAAATTCAACTGAACCAGTTTGAATTCAGGTTATTATTATTAGTATGTGTTTTGTTGACAGGGTCTATCTTGTAGAGAGCGTGTATCTTGCAAAGTAGACAGTGTGTATCTTGTAGACAGTGTGTATCTTGTAGACAGTTTGTATAGTGTAGACAGTGTGTATCTTGTAGACAGTGTGTATCTTTTAGACAGCGTCTATCTTGTAGACAGTTTGTATCGTGTAGACAGTGTGTATCTTGTAGACAGTGTGTATCTTTTAGACAGCGTCTATCTTGTAGACAGTTTGTATCGTGTAGACAGTGTGTATCTTTTAGACAGTGTGTATCTTTTAGACAGTTTGTATATTGTAGACAGTGTGTATCTTTCAAAGTAGACAGTGTCTATCTTGTAGACAGTTTGTATCGTGTAGACAGTGTGTATATTGTAGACAGCGTCTATCTTGTAGACAGTTTGTATCGTGTAGACAGTGTGTATATTGTAGACAGCGTCTATCTTGTAGACAGTTTGTATCTTGTAGACAGTGTGTATCTTGTAGACAGTGTGTATCTTTTAGACAGTGTGTATCTTGTAGACAGTGTCTATCTTGTAGACAGTGTCTATCTTGTAGACAGTGTCTATCTTGTAGACAGTGTCTATCTTGTAGACAGTGTCTATCTTGTAGACAGCGTCTATCTTGTAGACAGTGTGTATCTTTTAGACAGTTTGTATCTTTTAGACAGTGTGTATCTTGTAGACAGTGTCTATCTTGTAGACAGTGTCTATCTTGTACACAGTGTCCATCTTGTAGACAGTGTCTATCTTGTACACAGTGTCCATCTTGTAGACAGTGTCTATCTTGTAGACAGTGTCCATCTTGTAGACAGTGTCTATCTTGTAGACAGTGTCTATCTTGTAGACACTGTCCATCTTGTAGACAGTGTCCATCTTGTAGACAGTGTCCATCTTGTAGACAGTGTCTATCTTGTAGACAGTGTCTATCTTGTACACAGTGTCCATCTTGTAGACAGTGTCTATCTTGTAGACAGTGTCTATCTTGTACACAGTGTCCATCTTGTAGACAGTGTCTATCTTGTACACAGTGTCCATCTTGTAGACAGTGTCTATCTTGTAGACAGTGTCTATCTTGTAGACAGTGTCTATCTTGTACACAGTGTCCATCTTGTACACAGTGTCCATCTTGTAGACAGTGTCCATCTTGTAGACAGTGTCTATCTTGTAGACAGTGTCTATCTTGTACACAGTGTCCATCTTGTAGACAGTGTCCATCTTGTAGACAGTGTCCATCTTGTAGACAGTGTCCATCTTGTAGACAGTGTCCATCTTGTAGACAGTGTCCATCTTGTAGACAGTGTCTATCTTGTAGACAGTGTCTATCTTGTAGACAGTGTCTATCTTGTAGACAGTGTCTATCTTGTAGACAGTGTCTATCTTGTAGACAGTGTCTATCTTGTACACAGTGTCTATCTTGTAGACAGTGTCCATCTTGTAGACAGTGTCTATCTTGTAGACAGTGTCTATCTTGTAGACAGTGTCTATCTTGTAGACAGTGTCCATCTTGTAGACAGTGTCTATCTTGTAGACAGTGTCTATCTGCGTGTGTTTTCAAGGACTAGATGGTGAAATATGGTCGTATACAAATCAATAGTCACAACTATTGTAATCCTGGCAGGCGGCCAGTAGCTTCTGAGAACTGTGACAGGCGTCTCGAGTCTAGACAATCACCTATACATTATGTAAACGGGTCACATTACTATACAGGTCACCTGACTATATAGCTCACTTTATCCCGGAAAAAATTCACTTCGGGGATTTAAATGTGTGGCTTTTGTGTGAAAGAGAATAAAAAATAGTGATTGTTTTGGGGGGTAGAGTAAGGGCTAGTGGGGTGTTGTGGTAAGGTGTGGGGTGGTGGGGTAAAGTGTTGGTAAACAATAGTCTGGTCGGGGTAAGGTATGGGTAAACAATGATAGTCTGGTAGGGGTAAAGTGTTCAGGAAATCAGTTCAAGTCCGTTGGACTAAAAACTATCGATCCTCACAGACACAGAAAGTAATGCCAGGTGAAGGCGGCGGTCAAGGACAGTAAAGAGTTGAGAGTTAGTTAACTGACCAGGTCAAGTAAACCACTGGTCAAGTAAACCACAGGTCTAGTAAACTACTGGCCTAGTAAACCACTGGTCAAGTAAACCACAGGTCTAGTAAACTACTGGCCTAGTAAACCACTGGTCAAGTAAACCACAGGTCTAGTAAACTACCGGCCTAGTAAACCACTGGTCAAGTATACCACAGGTCTAGTAAACTACTGGCCTAGGAAACCACTGGTCAAGTAAACCGCAGTGAGCTGGATATGTTGAGCAGAATAGGGTGAGCTCAAGAGTCCTGAGAAGAAAATTTATGTACCAGAATTGTAAATATTTAACAGGAAGGTTGACATAAAAACAAATAACAGTACAAAACTTTCCCACTCTTTTAAATCAATTTTTCTAACAAAAAACAACAAAAGTAGAAAGAAATAGCTTAACTAATAACCTGAAGAAAGTCGTGTCTACCTATTATACACGCTTAAACAGGCTTGACAGAAACGGTTATTAAACCTAATTAAACACA